>CM059801.1:21440000-22040000 GCA_030435695.1 Brachymystax lenok tsinlingensis
ATCTACACAGGAGGCCCGCAAGGTCCCCCTGCTCAAGAAAGCACATATACTTGTCCGTCTGAAGTTTGCCAATGAACATCTGAATGATTCAGAGGACAACTGGGTGAAAGTGTTGTGGTCAGATGAGACCAAAATGGAGCTCTTTGGCATCAACTCAACTCGCCATGTTTGGAGGAGGAGGAATGCTGCCTATGACCCCAAGAACACCATCCCCACCATCAAACATGGAGGTGGAAACATTATGCTTTGGGGGTGTTTTTGTGCTAAGGGGACAGGACAACTTCACCGCATCAAAGGGACGCTGGACGGTGCCATGTACCGTCAAATCCTTCCCTCAGCCAGGGCATTGAAAATGGGTTGTGGATGGGTATTCCAGCATGACAATGACCCAAAACACACGGCCAAGGCAACAAAGGAGTGGCTCAAGAAGAAGCACATTAAGGTCCTGGCCAGTCTCCAGACCTTAATCCCATAGAAAATCTGTGGAGGGAGCTGAAGGTTCGAGTTGCCAAATGTCAGCCTCGAAACCTTAATGACTTGGAGAAGATCTGCAAAGAGGAATGGGACAAAATCCCTCCTGAGATGTGTGAAAACCTGGTGGCCAACTACAAGAAACGTCTGACCTCTGTGATTGCCAACAAGGGTTTTGCCACCAAGTATTAAGTCATGTTTTGCAGAGGGGTCAAATACTTATTTCCCTCATTAAAATGCAAAACAATTTATAACATTTTTCACATGCGTTTTTCTGGATTTTTTTGTTGTTGTCTCTCACTGTTCAAATAAACCTACCATTAAAATTATAGACTGATCATTTCTTTGTCAGTGGGCAAACGTAGGGGATCAAATACTTTTTTCCCTCACTGTAAGTTTCAACAAGTTTCAACATGTTTTCTTAGTAACTTTCCCAGTAGCTGACCTTACTGATCTGCCCACAGCATTTGGATATGAGCTCAAAGAAAGTTCTGGTTTCATGTTGAGAAAACAGCTATGGGTAAGAATTTCAAAGAATCAGTAACTAAGAATAATGAGATTATTAAATTAATAAGCCTGCTAATCAGAAGCGCGTAATCAATTTTTCATTTATCAAATGCCGAATACAACTGGTATAGACTTTACCATGAAATGCTTGCTATTGACTCCTACCCAATGACGCATAGTTAAAAATAAAAAATAAAGTAGTAACATAAGAGGATAAAATTAAATACACAAGAACGGAGCTATATACAGAGAGTACCAGTACCAGATCTATGTGGAGCTATATACAGGGAGTACCAGTACCAGATCTATGTGGAGCTATATACAGGGACTACCAGTACCAGATCAACGTTGAACTATATACAGGGAATATCAGTACCAGATCTATGTGGAGCTATATACAGGGACTATCAGTACCAGATCAATGTGGAGCTATATACAGGGAGTACCAGTACCAGATCAATATGCAGAGGTACAAGGTTTTTGAGGTAGATATGTACATGAAGGCAGTGTAAAGTGACTAGGCGTCAGAATAGATAATAATAAGAGTAAAATAGAGAACAGAGGAGCAGCAGCATATGATGAGTATGTGTGTTGTGGTGGTATGCGTGTCATGTGTGTGTGTGCACATGTAGTGTAAGTGAATGTTTTGTGTGGGACTGTCAATGTAGTGTGTGTGAGTGAGTGAGTGAGTGAGTGTGTATTTGGTGTATATGTAGTCTAGTGAGTGTGTATATATAGTCTTGTGAGTGTGCGTAGGGTCAGTGCAAGATAGAGTCAGTACAGATAGTTCGGGAACCATTCATTTTTTTAATTTTTTTATTTAACTAGGCAAGTCAGTTAAGAACAATTTATTACTTACAACGGACGGCCTACTTCAGCCAAACACGGACAACGCTGGGCTAATTGTGTGCCGCCCTATGGGACCCCCAATCACAGCCAGATGTGATGCAGCCTGGATTCAAACCAGGTACTGCAGTGACGCCTCTTGCACTGAGATGCCGAATCTTAGACCACTGCACCACTCAGGAGCCCTTGGCTATTTAGAATTCTGGCTATTTAGCAGTCTTGAGGGTAGAAGCTGTCTCGAAGGGCTCCCGAGTGGTGCAGGGTGTCTAAGGCACTGCATCTCAGTGCTAGAGGTGCCACTACAGACCCTGGTTCGATTACAGGCTGTATCACAACCGTCCGTGATTGGGAGTCCCATAGGGCTGCACACAATAACCCCAGTGTTGTCCGGGTTAGGGTTTGGCTGGGGTAGGCTGTCATTGTAAATAAGAATTTGTTCTTAAATGACTTGCCTAGTTAAATAAAGGTTAAATAAAACAAAAAATTATATTGGTTCGAGCGCCGATATTCCGGTACCATTTGCCGGATGGTAGCAGAGTGAACAGTCTATGGCTTGGGTGGCTGGAGTCTTTTTTGGGCCTTCCTCTGACACTGCCTGAAATAGAGGTCCTGGATGGCAGGGAACTTGCCCCCAGTGATGTACTGGGCTGTCCGCATCAACCTCTGTAGCGCTTTGCGGTCAAGGGCGGTGCATTTTCTATACCAAGTGGTGATGCAGCCAGTCAAGATGCTCTCTATGGTTCAGCTGCAGAACTTTTTGAGGAGTTGGCAGCTGTTAGTCATTCAATCTCAAGTTTGACGTACTATATATATATATATATATATATGTATATGTATATATGTATATATGTATGTATATACACAGTTGAAGACTGAGGTTTACATACACCTTAGCCAAATACATTTAAACTCAGTTTTCCCAATTCCTGACATTTGATCATAGTAACAATTTCAGAATAATAGTAGAGAAAATTATTTATTTCAGCTTTTATTTCTTTCATCACATTCCCAGTGGGTCGGAAGTTTACATACACTCAAATAGTATTTGGTAGCATTGCCTTTAAATTGTTTAACTTGGGTCAAACATTTCGGGTAGCCTTCCACAAGCTTCCCACAATAAGTTGGGTGAATTTTGGCCCATTCCTCCTGACAGAGCTGGTGTAACTGAGTCAGGTTTGTAGGCCTCTTTGCTCACACACACCTTTTCAGTTCTACCCACACATTTTCTATAGGATTGAGGTCAGGGCTTTGTGATGGCCACTCCGATACCTTGACTTTGTTGTCCTTAAGCCATTTTAGGGTCATTTGGAAGACCCATTTGCGACCAAGCTTTAACTTCCTGACTGATGTCTTGAGATGTTGTTTCAATATATCCATATAATTTTCCTACCTCATGATGTCATCTATTTTGTGACATGCACCAGTCCCTCCTGCAGCAAAGCACCCCCACAACATGATGCTGCCACCCCCGTGCTTCACGGCTTGCACCCCCGTGTTCTTCGGCTTGCAAGCCTCCCCCTTTTTCCTCCAAACATAACGATAGTCATTATTGCCAAACAGTTCTATTTTTGTTTCATCAAACCAGAGGACATTTCTCCAAAAAGTACGATCTTTGTCCCCATGTGCAGTTGCAAACCGTAGTCTGGCTTTATTATGGCGGTTTTGGAGCAGTGGCTTTTTCCTTGCTGAGCGGCCTTTCAGGTTATGTCGATATAGGACTCGTTTTACTGTGGATATAGATACTTTTGTACCTGTTCCCTACAGCATCTTCACAATGTCCTTTGCTGTTGTTCTGGGATTGATTTGCACTTTTCGCATCAAAGTACGTTAATCTCTAGAAGACAGAACACGTCTCCTTCCTGAGCAGTATGACGGCTGCGTAGTGTTTATACTTGTATACTATTGTTTGTACAGATGAATGTGGTACGTTCAGGCATTTGGCAATTGCTCCCAAGGATGAACCAGACTTGTAGAGTACAAATTCTGAGGTCTTGGCTGATTTCTTTTGATTTTCCCATGATGTCAAGCAAAGAGGCACTGAGTTTGAAGGTAGGCATTGAAATACATCCACAGGTACACCTCCAATTGACTCAAATGATGTCAATTAGCCTTCTGACCCACTGGAATTGTGATACAGTGAATTATAAGTGAAATAATCTGTAAACAATTGTTGAAAAAATTACTTGTGTCATGCACAAAGTAGATGTCCTAACCGACTTGCCAAAACTATAGTTTGTTAACAAGACATTTGTGGAGTGGTTGAAAAATGAGTTTTAATGACTAAGTGTATGTAAACTTCCGACTTCAACTGTAGATATTTTCAAGTACATGCAACTTAAAAGTTTGATATCACAATATTTCGATTTTAAATGTTTTGAACATCAGAGTAATCTTGATGGAATCCTATTTCAGTCAGAAAATAATATTAATATGATAGGAAAGCTATATAAAACCTTGCAGAGTGCCTATCCAACTGACAATCTCTTTAAAAAATATATAAACTATTGGAACCAAGACTTAAAAATAACTGATATTGGCAGAAGATGGAGGGAATGTTGGAACATAACTAACAAAATTAAAGTTAACAGAAATGTACGCTTAATCCAGTATAAACTAATGCATCAAACATATTACACAAGATAAAAAATCACAAATTCTACAGCACAACGATATAGTCATGTCTTAAGTGTAAAACTAACAATGACTCAATAATCCATGCCTTGTGGGAATGTAATAAAGCCCAAAAGTAATGGGCGGAGCTAGAAAGTTGGCTGTCAAAAGTGTTACAATGTAAATTTAACCCGTCTGTTTGCATATTTGAAGACATGGCATATGGGGGTGTAGTGAGATACCCGATGGTGTAATGGCAGTGGTTCCGTTGTGGAAGGAGTCAGGCGCAGGAGGTAGTTTGCGTGTAAAAGGTATTTAATCAGGTCACCAGTCCAAAACAATAACTCTGGCGAAGCAAAATACCCACACGAAATCAAGAAAATAAACGGGCGCAAACACAAGCAACACGGCAATTATGAGAACCAAGATCAAATAGCCCTCAGTACACAGACTGGGAACAACGATGAAAGATACCAACATAACAATCACGCACAAGGGGAAGAGGGGAAGGAAGGAATATAAACAGGTGCGTGACTGGGAGAAAATAAACAACAGAACACGAAAAGGAGAGCGGTGATGGTTAGAAAACCGGTGACGTCGACCGCCGAACACCGCCCGAACAAGAAGAGGGACTGACTTCGGTGGAAGTCGTGACAGATGGGTTGGATGATACTTTTCTCGACAATCATCATCAAAAAACGTATACTTAAAAACTGGAAATCAACCAATCCTCCGTCGTTAACACAATGGAAAGGTCAAATGCTTTATTATCTAAATGTTTCAAGTGTGTGGGCGACTGAGAGAAACAAAATGGTGCATTTTGACGCCATGTGGCGTAGAGTGATGCAGGCGCTGGAGATGGGGATGAGAGCATGTGGGTCTTGGCAGGCATGATGTAGTTGATGTTTGTATGATGTTGTCATTTGTATGTGGGTCGGGGGAGGAAGGAGGGAGGACTCAGGCAGAAAAAATCTGTCTAGATTTATTTTGTCTTTTATTTTTTGGTAACCATTTCACCCTGAATGAAGAGCCAGTGTTTACAATGCCCTCATTAATTTTGACATGCAAATCAGCTCTGCTCATTATGATCAAATTACTGCTGATTTTCTGGGTGGTGGAAATATGTCGGAAGACAATAGGAAAATTTGGCATATTCTGAATCTGCAGCAGTTTTATCTTAAGGGAATAACGATGACACCCTGTAATCAGCCATATCAATCATTTCATTTAAACACTTGTCATACTGAGTAAATGTACAAAGAATGTAAAGGATATATTTTGATTTATGAGTGTTATATGACTGGCGTCCACTACTTCATATGATAAGATAAGCCCATGGTTTATCTGACAAAATAGGATTAAAGGGGTACTTCGTGATTTTGGCAATGAAACCCTTTATCTTCTTCCCCAGGGTCGAATTAACTCATGGATACCATTTTTATGTCTCTGCGTGCAGTTTGAAGGAAGTTGCTAACTAGTGTTAGCGCAATTGCTAACTAGCGTTAGCGTAATGACTGGAAGTCTATGGTATCTACTAGCATGCTAGCAGTTAACATTGATGTCCAGTTAGCAACTTCCTTCAAACTGCAGACAGAGACATAAACATGCTCTGGGGAATAAGATAAAGGGCTTCATTGCCAAAATCCTGAAGTATCTCTTTAAAAGTGGGTGCCTAATACTGTGTTATTTCACATGCACAGACACATAGGAATCACTTCAGCATGTGTGAGCCATGTGAAAATCCATGTCACTTCTCATAGAGGGGCTATATTTGAAGCTTTGCAGTTTGTAGCAGTCTGGATCATCCCAGTGTCTGTTTGAGGAGGCAGAAAAACGTATATACCCATAGGACAGAAAGTTTATACTGTATTTTATGTCAATAATGATTAATAATTCAGTATGCAAGAAGTAGAATATTATTCTCTATGACTTTGTTGAAGCACAACAGTGTGTTGGACTCACTAGCACAGTTAAAATGAATCCATCAACTTCTATATTAAACTTTAGAAGGAATCTCCAGGCTAATGAGATAAGATACACTATTAAATGGGTCATACATTTGATGCATGACTGTGCTTTAATGCAACATTTAAATATATGTGAAATCACGTATTTATATACCCTCTATCTTTTTGCCTCAAGACACCGAAGGGAGAGAGAAATCCATACACGATGAGCAAAACCCATAGCTCATATATCAGTGTCAGCCAATCAGAGCCCTGGATTGTGTTGATAACACGTTGCTCAAAGTGCTAGTGGCCTTGATGAAAAGCCTCGCGCAGCGCTCTCATCACTCTTCATTTGCTGTGGCACCAGAGCAGCTCAATGGAACTAGCTGCTCCCCACACACACACATACACCATTATCAGTAAACAAGGCACGTTCAAGACATTTCCACATAACTATTATTCCCTCTAACATTTTTGCAATTCCTCAACCATGGACTTGATGTGCTTCAGAATACTGTACTCCATGTATTATTTGAGATATGACTTCTAATTAAACCATGTAGGACACACATGATGTACAGTATAAGAGCACTATGTTGTGCATGGAGCTTGCCTGGCATGAAAAAATTGATTACATGATGAAAAGTGAATTGGAAATGCTGTGAGATAAAATGTTTACACATTTACAGTGTTTTTATCGCTTTGGTGCAATTTTCACAAGTATGGAGTACATTTTCACAACTCTTAGTACAAAAGTCAAAACAGATCATCAAAAAGGCAGTTGTTTCAAAACTCTTAGCACATTTCCTGTGGCATAATTAAAACACAAAAAATCTTTCACCAAACTTAATCAGTGTTTCATCTACAAATACATGTTTCACATTGCAATACTGTACATGTGTCACAACTTCCACCGAAGGCGGTTTTACTTCACAGTAAGTTCACATGGCTTTACTAAAATTGCATTGGCCAATACAGTACTGTAATACCGTAATCTATGCCATTTACGTAGCAGACCCTTTTAACCAAAGTGATAACAGTCCACACATTTTGGCAAGTGACCCCAGTGGGAATCAAACCCACAACTCTTGTGTTGCTCGTGCCATGCTCTTAGGAACTGAGCCACGTATAGGACCACTACAATACATGCGTAAAACACAATATTGTAAAATACAATGCAAGATTACAATACAGGTGGAAGATGTATGATTACCATCCCTATGAGAGAACCACCCTCCTTCAGGCTTGGATTTTCCATGGCAAAAGTTTTTTCCCCAGGTGCATAAACAACGAGGGTATTTACTGCGATTTCGATGAGAACCTATATCCAAATGCTCAAGACAGGCTTGATGCAAACTAGTGCCTTCTAATCATTATGTTTCTTTCATTTCCTTCATTTTGTTACATTGTGAAAGATGTCTTCAATGATCACACCTTTGATCACACATGGAATAGAAATTATAGAAATGTTCAGTCCATTTTAATGGGTAGTGCAAGTGTATTGCCTAATGTGAAAACAGTGTAATGTACTGTCATTTACAGAACTGTAGCATACTACATTCAAAGGGCAATTTTGAAACATGTATCTTACAATTTTTGCTATTGGATTAACTGGTTGTTTAAATACCTACATTGAGAAGATATCATTATGTTGTGTTTTGGTGATTAAACCAATGTACTCATTATATTTCACAGTAAATGTATATTTTGGATAAATGGTTGTGTGGTGAAAGATGTCTACAAATGAAATGAATGCACAATGAAAGGTTTTGAATGTAAGACTGGCTGTGTTACAAGTGTTACCAGTTTGGAGTTTTCAGTTTTATTCTAAGAGTTTAAAAAATTCACCAAAATTGTGAAAATAGTACCAAAGCGGAAATATAAGCAGCAATAGCCTGTTAATGGTTGTTTGTGTTAATGCACCTACACTACTACACTAATGGTATTTGAAGTAATGTATGCATCTGAGTGCAAAACTACAGTATCAATCGAATCCTGTTGAAATAAATACCAGTTACATGTATTGGGAGTAAATAAATAAAAATGCCTGTTGAAAATGGAGCCCCAGTAAGTAATAATCTGTTCCTTACAACTGTTACTTATTTATAAACGCACAAGGACATGCACTTGGATATGAAGTTTCTTATTAGACTTGATATTTTTCTGTTGAAATTACTTAATAATCCTGGCTTCTTCATTTAATGTGTGTAAGGGATATGGCTTGGTCTGATTGTTCTTTATCGATAAAACTTAGTCCAAGTCTGCATCCCAAATGGTACCTACCCTATTCCCTACATACTGTACTACTTTTGGCTGGGCCCTGGAATAAAACTTAGTCCAAGTCTGCATACCAAATGGTACCTACCCTATTTCCTCCATAGTGCACTACTTTTGGCCAGGGCCCAGCCAAAAGTAGTACACTATGTAGGGAATAGGGCACCATTTGGGACGCAATCTTGGACTAAGTTATCGTTAACGAACAATCACATGAACAGACCAATCCGAATCCATTGCACGCATTAAACGATGAATATGAACAACACTGTCCCTTAGCTCCTCATAGCAAAAATACAATAATAAGTAATGTGCCTTAGTGATGTGCCTTGATCAATAATTAAAAGGATTCAACAAGTGGGAAGACGACAAGCAATGCATTTACACAGTTCTGAAGGCATTGTGAACGTCATGAATTTACCACTAAGATATCCCGGTTGACTTTGTAGATATATGAAAGCTTTGTGGGAACAATATTTTTGTCACATGCACTCATTAAATCACATAGCAACACAGTGTAAATTGAGTAAAGCTCTTTAAAACACATGCAATCTTTCAAAAAGGAAAGAAACTCTAGCTAGCAGTCCTCTACAGCCAGACACAGTTTGACTTTTAATGAACTGTTAATGAAGTGCAAGAACATTGAGTTCTCCAGTTATCTCTGCATTTGTTAGGCACAAGCACTTACACAGTTGTTTTTATGATTTATAGTTCCAAGACTTGTATAATGAATATATTCAATAACCAGTCAAATGCTTCAATTTTTATTGAGCTGTATAACAGCAAACTTCAATGATCTGATCAGATGCAGGAGCAGGAAAATTGTGATAAAGTCAAAGGAAGGAGAAAAACAAGTCACAATTCTTAAGTGTAAAGGTCACCAAAAGCCCCTGTAACCTATTTGCCCCATCTATGTTAACTCAAAGTCCAGAGGGTGTTGAGAGGAAGTTCCCTTCAGCTGAAGGACAAGCAGAGATGAACAATACTCTGAATTAACTCAAGACAGCCAGGGCAGAAATCTTAAACTGATGTCTTGTCCAAAACCCCACTCCTCTACTCTGTAGGACTAACAATAACAACAATGAAATAGGGGTTGGGTTGCCAGAAACTCTCCTGTTGGAATCAAATCAAATCAAACTTCCCTACTTACAAGCCCTCAACCAACAGTGCAGTTTAAGAAGAGTTAAGAAAATATTTACCAAATAAACGAAAGTAAAAAATAATAAAAAGTAACACAATAACAATAACGAGACTATTTACAAGGGGTACTGGTACCGAGTCAGTGTGCAGGGGTACAGGTTAGAGGTAATTTATAAATGTAAGTAGGGGTGAAGTGACTATGCATAGATAATAAACAGCGAGCAGCAGTAGTGTACAAAACAAATGAGGGGGTGACCTTGATGATATTTTAAATGTATTGTCAAGGGGATGACCTTGAACATGTCTACTAAATGTGTGATGTGGGGTTTAACTTCTCTTAAACCGAGAGTATAGGCTGATGAAACGGATAATGTTAACCAGGATTAAAGCAGACTGGGTTTGGGAAATTACAATACATAATCTTGTTTTGTGTTTGTTTCAATGAGAGTGCAGTAGGAGGGATTGTATGGCCTCTTGGAGCTATAATTCAAACTGGCTGACTTAAACTGGTATTCATATGATATCGTTTAGGCCACTGTTCTTATGGTGATATTACAGCCTTAGATAGTTTTTCTGCTGAGAAAGGAAATTGTGCCTCACACAGCCTAGGTTCGAGAATCAACTTTGTGTGTGCGTGCGTTCGTTCTAACCTAGCGAAATGTATAGGTTGTTCAACCTTGCAAAAAACTGTGAAGGCCCAGTGCAGTCAACAACAAAAAAATATATGTTGTATACATATTTCCACACTATGAGGTTGGAATGATACTGTGAACTTGTGAAAATGATGATAATGCCCGTTTGGTGTAAGAGCTGTTTGAAAAGACCACCTGAAATTTTGGAGGGATGGAGTTTTGGCCTGCCTGGTGATGTACATTAAATTAGTTAATAGACCAATAAGAAAGAGTTCCAAACCTCTCTGCCAATAAGAGCTAGTTTTCAGTTTTCCCTCCCCACTCAGACCACTCCCAGGCAGTCGTTACAAAATTCTTGCTTGAGAAATTTCTCTTTGTTAAGAAGATATTTTGTTTTCTTTTTGAATATTTTTTATTTAAAACAATCACAGTAAGGTAGATTACAAGACCAAAAGTAAGTGGACACCTGCTTGTCCAACATGTCATTCAAAAATCATGGGCATTAATATGGAGTTGGTCCACCCTTCGCTGCTATAACAGCCTCCACTCTTCTGGGAAGACTTTCCACTAGATATTGGAACATTGCTGCGGGGACTAGCTTCCATTCAGCCACAAGAGCATTACTGAGGTCGGGAACTGATGTTGGGTATTTAGGCCTGGCTCGCAGTCTGCGTTCCAATTGATCCCAAAGGTGTTCCGATGGGTTTGAGGTCATAGCTCTGTGCAGGCCAGTCAAGTTCTTCCACACTGATCTCAAAAAACCATTTCTGTATGGACCTCGCTTTGTGCACGGGGGCATTGTCATGCTGAAACAGGAAAGGGCCTTCCCCAAACTGTTGCCACAAAGCTGGAAGTACAGAATCGTCTAGAATGTCATTGTATGCTGTAGCGTTAAGATTTCCCTTCACTGGAACTAAGGGGTCTAGCCTGAACCATGAAAAACAGCCCCAGACCATTATTCCTCCTCCACCAAACATTATAGTTGGCACTATGCATTCGGGCAGGTAGCGTTCTCCTGGCATCCAACAAACTCAGATTCATCCATCGGACTGCCAAATGGTGAAGCATGATTAATTTCCTCTGCTCCAGAGTCCAATGGCGGCAAGCTTTACACCAATCCAGCCGACGCTTGGCATTGTGTATGGAGATCTTTAGCTTTTTTGTGGCTGCTCGGCCCCATGGAAACCCATTTCATGCAGCTCCCAAAGAACAGTTATTGTGCTGACGTTGCTTCCAGAGTGTCACGACTTCGACTGAAGTCGGTTCCCCTCCTCGTTCGGGCGGCATTCGGCGGTCGACGTCACCGGTCTTCTAATCATCACCGATCTACTTTTCATTTTCCATTTGTCTTGTCTTTCACATTTGTCTTGTCTTTGAATTCCCCATCATTATCTGTTGTGTATTTAACCCTCTGTTTCCCCCCCATGTCCTTGTGTGTGATTGTTTATTGTTAAGCCGTATATTTCCGGCTGGTGCATTTCATATATGCCTCGCCTGTTTTGCGTTTGGCATGTTTATTTGTATTTACGCGTGGTTTAGCGTTTTGCATGTATATTTGTTTGAGTAAAGTTTTTTGCTCACTCAGTACTGTTCTCCTGCGCCTGACTTTATGCACCAGCTACACAAGAGCTTGACACAGAGGCAGTGAGTGTTGCAACCAAGGACAGACAATTTGATGAACTGACTTGTTGGAAAGGAGGCATCCTATGACTGTGCCACGTTGAAAGTCACTGAGCTCTTCAGTAAGGCCATTCTACTGCCATGTTTGGCTATGGAGGTTGCATGGCTGTGTGCTCGATATTATACACCTGTCAGCAGCGGTTGTGGCTGAAATAGCTGAGTCCACTGAAGGGGTGTCCACATACATTTGTATATATAGTGTACTTAATTGTTACCCAGAAAGGCCTACTTTAGACTCGTTGAGTATCTGGAGAATCAGCATTTGTGGGTTCAATTACAGGCTCAAAATGGCCAGAAACAAAGGACGTTTATCTGAAACGTGTCAGTCTATTCTTGTTCTGAGAAATGAAGGCTATTCCATGTGAGAAATTGCCAAGAAACTGAAGATATCATACAACGCTGTGTACTACTCCCTTTACAGAACAGCGCAGACTGGCTCTAACCAGAATAGAAAGAGTGGGAGGCCCTGGGGCACAACTGAGCAAGATGACAAGTAAATTAGAGTGTCTAGTTTAAGAAACAGACGCCTCACAAGTCCTCAACTGGCAGCTTCATTAAATAGTACCCGCAAAACACCAGTCTCAACATCAACAGTGAAGAGGCGACTCTGGGAGTTCCTCTGTCCAGTGTCTGTGTTCTTTTGCCCATTTTAATCTTTTATTTTTATTGACCAGTCTGAAATATGCTTTTTTCTTTGCAACTCTGCCTAGAAGGCCAGCATCCTGGAGTCGCCTCTTCACTCTTCAAGGACATTTCGAAGTGACCCCAAACTTTTGAACGGTAGTGTAGCTCTGGTCTAACGTTAAGCCAACTCTCAGAAGTTCAAAGACAATTTAGATAATTTAGATAACGCATTTCATAACAAGATGCCCAGCGCTTCAAGTCAAGCCTCCTCCTCCACCCGCAAAATTTAGGTGGCTTCTCACGCCCTACACTTGTCTGTCTAATGCATGTAAACAACAATAGCTTGCCCGCTCTATAGCAATCTGCTCTATCCGCACTGATCGGTAAAGTAATTTAATGTTGAGCTAAATGTACAAAAATATTGATTTCAGGGGTTTAAAAAGGAACAGTGAGGAACGATATAAAACGTTACTTTTTGGTTGTTCGACTGCTTCAGAACTTTATTTTGCTGGTCGCAATGATTTTTTTTTTGATAACACTCGATACAGACACATCTATTTGATACTCCGAGGCTATTCAAGGCTTGTTTTATGAAGCATTTGGTACTCTTCCTAGCCATCGTTTCCATATCATTTTCAATTGTGCACATTATAGAATTTCCTTGAAAAAGTACACAGTAAGTTAATCAAAGACTGTAGCAGCAAGTGCCAGACTTTGTTAACCCTCTTCTAAGTTCTCGCAATGTGCAAGTTATTTATATTTGACAAGTGAGATTAGCCCTCTTCTTCTGCTTCTGCAAACTGTCTGAAGACAACTTCCTTGAAGTCGAAGACATCTGCTTCATGCTCTCTCTAATTATCTTGCCGATGAACATGCAGCACACATTCATCACCCTGCCTTCTCTGCAAGCTGTCTTCCTACCACCTGACACCAACCCCACACTGCACCTGACAGAGAGAGGACTGCAGATGTAGGGTGGACTGAGGCCCACAGGCTCTTTACACCGTACATCCTGTACTATGGGGAGCACCCCCTTCTTATCCCTGCTCTTGCCTCAGGCTGCAGAGCCTTCAGAGGCACCTGGGCCATGCTTAGCCTTACCCTCTGACCTGCCTGTCAGCCAGAGCATGTGCGGCATGACGGGAAAAGGAGAGTAAGAGGAGAGAGAGAGAGGAAATGTTGACCTGGATAAGTGGTAAATGTTCTGGTTCTGTCACCCCCAGGAAGAATCATAGTGGAGGGTTGGTGGCTGGTGGGGGTGCAGGTGGTTTAGTGACAGTCACACTTCCTAATCATACTCCCTAATCAGTCAACTGTATATTTGGTTAACTCTGTACTGCGTCAACTCTGTACTTTTCACTGTTTCTCAATAAATAAGGACTGTTTTTCCAGTTTGTTGTCTGTGTTAATCAAAGCCTCGGCTTGAATGTTACGGATTGACCCTGACACTAGTCTCTGTGGATGAGAGCACAGCTTTGAGCCAGAGAGCAGGTGATCTAATTCAAAATGACAGAGGTCCATAGCCTTTTAAAAACAGATGGACCTCGGGTTTAATGGAGGTCATTATTCAGACGTACTGTAGTGGATTTTCAGGTGCTGTATGTGGTACTGCTTTTATATGTTAAATTTCTCATTGGTTATTGAGGTTGTAGGTTCTGTCTCATACACAGTGCATACCTTATTGCAATCTGTTCTTTATATTATATCCATCTAAAATGTTATGATTCATCTTGAGGATTGAATATGGTATCCTTCACTGTTTGAAAAATGCATACTTATTTATAATGTAATGATAATGTGCCTGTGTTTTGGATTTTCAAGCATCCACACCTACCAGGAAGTATTTACCTTAAAGGGATACTTCGGAATGTTAGCAATGAGGACTTTTATCTACTTCCCCAGAGCCAGATGAACTCGTTGATATCATTTTTATGACTCTGTCCAGAATGAAGGAAATAGAGGTAGTTTTGCGAGCCAATGCTAACTAGTGTTAGCGCAATGACTGAACGTCTATGGGTATCTGCTAGCATGGTATAAGTTCCTTTACATTTTGAATTTATGTTTCAATTAAATGGAGGTAAAACTGAAAAAGTTACAAATATACTAAACAAAAATATAAACGCAACATGCAACAATTTACAGTTCATATAAGGAAATCAGTAAATAAATTAATTGGGCCCTAATCTATGGATTTCACATGACTGGGAATACAGATATGCATCTGTTGGTCACAGATACCTTAAAATAAAAAGTTTGGTGTGTGGATCAGAAAACCACTTAATATCTGGTGTGACCACCATTTGCCAAATGCAGTGCGACACATCTCCTTCGCATAGAGTTGATCAGGCTGTTGATTGTGGCCTGTGGAATGTTGTCCCACTCCTCTTCAATAGCTGTGCAAAGCTGCTGGATATTGGCGGAAACTGGAACACGCTGTCGTACACGTTGATCCAGAGCATCTCAAACATGCTCAATGGGTTACATGTCTTGTGAGTATGCAGACCATGGAAGAACTGGGCCATTTTCAGCTTCCAGGAATTGTGTACAGGTCAGGATCTCGTTGCTGTATCTCTGTGCATTCAAATTGCCATTGATAAAATGCAATTGTGTTTGTTGTCCGTAGCTTATGCCTGCCCATACCATAACCCCACCACCACCATGGGGCACTCTGTTCATAATGTTGACATCAGCAAACCACTCACTCACACAACGCCATACACGTGGTCTGCGGGTTGTGAGGCCGGTTGGATGTACTGCCAAATTCTCTAAAACTATATTGGAGGAGGCTTATGGTAGAGAAATGAACATTACATTATCTGGCAATAGCTTGGGTGGACATTTCTGCAGTCAGCATAGCAATTGCATGCTCCCTCAAAACTTGAGACATCTGTGGAATTGTGTTGTGTGACAAAACTTCACAATTTAGATTGGCCTTTCATTGTCCCCAGCACAAGGTCCACCTGTGTAATGATCATGCTGCTTAATCAGCTACTTGATATGCCACACCTGAAAGGTGGATGGATGATCTTGGCAAAGGAGAAATTCTCACTAACAGGGATGTAAACAAATTTGTACACACAATTTGAGTGAAATAAACTTTTTGCCCATATGGAACATTTCTGGGATCTTTTATTTCAGCTCATGAAACATGGGACCAACACTTTACATGTTGTCTTTATATTTTTGTTGAGTGTATTTGGCCAAATATACCTTTGGACCACATTTTGGATGAATATTTTGTCAAAAAGATTAACCTCCAAGTGAGTCATTACTTTCACCATTAATTCTCATACATTGCCACATATAAATAAGTCGTATTATGTCTGCTGACAGAACTCTCACAACATGCATAAATTATTAGCAGACTCACTCCAAATCCAGCGGGGCTCTGATATTTGGAGCAAAGGCTAGAACATGGATCACCATAGTCTCCAGTGAGCTCATTACTCCCACCAAAAGGGCAGGACTTTTATGGAGCAGAGTGGAGATTAACAGATGATGATGATGATGATTTTTAGAAGTGCATTTTTTAAATATAGGCTTATATCCCAGGAATCAAAATGTTCATATACAGTAGTACCATTGTTTCAGTCTCATAATTTGCAATTCCCTGCTCTAGAAGAATGAAGATTATGCTGTGTAAAGTGAATTCACAAAATGGCAGTTATTCAAAAAACATTGCATTTTGTATCTAATCATGTAACAGTGTCTGTACCTGTGTCACAAAGTGAGAAAATAAAGAATAATGGAGTTTTCATGCAGGTGGAAAACTCAATAATTCAGAAGTGGTAACATTCTGTAAATGGTGAGGCAATGTCCTTGGGAAGAAGGCAAATTGGTCGATTCAACAGTGAAAAAAACAGGAACAGTGGTGGTGGAGTTACTGGACTGAGACACAGAGGAAAGAGGGGTTATTACTTACCTGCATTTGTCTGTGTGGGGAAACAGCTACAGGTAAAAAGATGGATTGCTGACAGAGTAGCATTTCAGGGAAAGAAACTCTACCTGATGTCAGTTGCCATGAGTCTGCACAGAACTGCCAGGACCTCGGATCAATGGAGACACTCAAGTTTTTTAATCCTGTATCTCTCAACACATTCACGAAAATGGTCATGGTCTCTAAACCTTCCAGCTGCCTACTGGACCCTAATTCCAACTAAACTACTGAAAGAGCTACTTCCCGTTCTTGGACCTCCTACAGTATGTTGAACATAATAAACGGCCCCCAATCCTCTGGATGTGTACCAAACTCACTAAAAGTGTTAGCATTCTACAAGACATGTTCTAAACCATGAATTAGCATCATTATTATGAATATATACAAAGAAATGTCAATAGGAAAACAGGTCAAATTAAATTAAATGCAGCTGCTTTGCTGTTATTCTAGCTGCACGGTTTGACCTGACTGTGTTAGCCGTAGTTGGGTAGCTAGCAAGCAAGGGATACGAGCATTGCCAGCCAGCATGGCAACGGGACATTTAGAACGAACGACTGGGTCGCGTCCATAGACATAGAACAAAAAGACTTCACGATTTCTCTGGTAACCTAACTGATAGAATGAACGGACAGCCGACTTGGCTGGCAACCATAGATGTGTCGGACTAGGCCAATATTTTTGCAAAGGGATGAAATAGTAGCCTATGAATACATTGTTAAAATAATGTTTTTTACTTAATTGGTAAGCCTTTGTAGAAAATCAATTGTACACTCGAGGTTGTGAAAAAAATCTTTTTTAGCATGGCTGTGCTGATCCACGGTGCTTGGCTCCACCTCGTACCTATGACCGCAGCACAGCCATGCTAAAAATGTTGTTTAGCACACCCTTTCCTCTCGTGTCCAATATCTTTAAAATAGCCTCTCCTGAAAAAGCCAAACCTTGGCCCGGAAAATGTAAAAAAAACAAATCCGCCAATGGTATCAGTCAAACTTTTGGACACACCTACTCATTCAAAGGTTTTTCTTTGTTTTTACTATTTTCTACATTGTATAATACAAGTGAAGACATCAACACTATGAAATAACACATATGGAATCATGTAGTAACCAAAAAAATGTCAAACAAATCAAAATATATTTTATATTTGAGATTCTGCAAAGTAGCCACCTTTTGCCTTGATGACAGCTTTGCACACTCTTGGCATTCTCTCACCCCGCTTCATAATGTAGTCACCTGGAACGCATTTCAATTAACAGGCGTGCATTGTTAAAATATAATTTGTGCAATTTCTTTCCTTCTTAATGCGTTTGAGACAATCAGTTGTGTTGTGACAAGGTAGGGGTGGTATACAAAAGATAGCCCTATTTGGTAAAATACCAAGTCCATATTATGGAAAAAACAGCTCAAAAAGCAGAGAAACGACAGTCCATCAGACAATGCAGAACATTTCAAGAACTTTGCATTCGCAAAAATCATCAAGCGCTATGATGAAACTGTCTCACTCATAGGAAAGGAAGACCCAGAGTTACCTCTGCTGCAGAGGATAAGTTTATTAGAGTTACCAGCCTCCGAGATTGCAGCCCAAATAAATGCTTCACAGAGTTCAAGTAACAGACACATCTCAACATCAACTGTTCAGAGGAGACTGCGTGAATCAGGCCTTCATGGTTGATTGCTGCAAAGAAACCTCTACTAAAGGACACCAATAAGAAGAAGAGACTTGCTTGGGCCAAGAAACACGAGCAATGGACATTAGACCGGTGGAAATCTGTCCTTTGGTCTGATTAGTCCAAATTTGAGATTTTTGGTTCCAACCGCCGTGTCCTTGTGAGGCGCAGAGTAGGTGAACGGATGATCTCTGCATGTGTGGTTCCCATCGTGAAGCATGGAGGAGGAGGTGTGATGGTGTGGGGGTGCTTTGCTGGTGACACTGTCTGTGATTTATTTAGAATTCAAAGCACAGCATGGCTACCACCGAATTCCAGCATGGCTACCACCGAATTCTACAGAGATACGCCATCCCATCTGGTTTGCACTTAGTGGGACTATCATTTGTTTTTCAACAGGACAATGACCCAACACCCCTCCAGACTGTGTAAGGGCTATTCCAGGTGAAGCTGGTTGAGAGAATGCCAAGAGTGTACAAAGCTGTCATCAAGGCAAAGGGTGGCTACTTTGAAGAATCTCAAATATATTTTGAAACACTTTTTTGGTTACTACATGATTCCATATGTGTTATTTCATAGTTTTGATGTCTTCACTATTATTCTACAATGTAGAAAATAGTAAAGAATAAAGATAAACCCTTGAATTAGTAGGTGTGTCCAAACTTTAAATTGGTATTGTATTTCGAATCTTCCATTCCTCTCAAAGAGTTTTGAAAAAGTTGTTGCTCAGCAAATAACTGCTTTCCTGAAGAAGACAAATAATGTATACAAACTCTCCAGTCAGGTTTTAGACCGCATCATAGAACTGAGACCGCACTTGTGAAGCTGGTAAATGACCTTTTAATGGCGGCAGACCAAGGCTCTGCATCTGTCCTCATGCTCCTAGACTTTATTGCCGCCATCGACCACCACATTGTTTTGGAGAGATTGGAAACCCTAATTGGTCTACACAGACAAGTTCTTGCCTGGTTTAGATCTTATCTGTCGGAAAGATATCAGTTAATCTCTTTAGATGTCCTGTGAAAAGTTTCCTCAAGATTCCATTTTAGGACCACTATTGTTTTCACTATATATTCTACCTCTTGGGGACGTCAATCGGAAATACAATGTCAACTTTAACTGCTCGGCAGATGACACACAGCTGTACATTTCAATGAAACATGGTGAAGCCCCCAAATTAGCTACCCTGAAAGCCTGAGTTTCAGATATTAGGAAGTGGATGGCGGCAAATGTTATACTTTTAAACTCGGACACAACAGAGATGCTCGTTCTAGGTTGCTGTTTGATCTGACAACTAATCTTGATGGTTGTACAGATAATCTCAAATGAAATTGTGAATGACTTACTCTGGACACTATCTCTCTTTTGACAAACTTTCAAAAATATTTAAAGAGCAGCTTATTTCCATCTTTGTAACATTGCAAAAACTGGAAACATTTTGTCCAAAAATCATGCAGAAAAGCTAATCCATGCTTTTGTCACTTCAAGACTAGACAACTGCAATGCTCTACTCTCCAGCTACCCGGATAAAGCACTAAATAAACTTCAGCTAGTGCTAAATACGGCAGCTAGAATCTTGACTAGAACCAAACAATTCCCTGTTAAGGCTGAATATTTTTTTTTTACTGTTAACCTACAAAGCATTGCATGGACTTGCTACTACCTATCTTGCCAATTTTGTTCTGCCGTACATACCTACACGCACGCTATGGTCACAAGACGCAAGCCCCCTTATTGTTCTATGAATTTCTAAGCTAACAGCTGGAGGCAGGGCTTTCTCCTGTAGATATAAATGTTTATGGAATGGTCTGCCGACCCATGTGAGAGACAGACTCGGTCTCGACCTTTAATTCTTTACTGAAGACAATTCTCTTCAGTAGGTCCTATGATTGAGTGCAGTCTGGCCCAGGGATGCGAAGGTGAACGGCAAGGCACTGGAGTGAACCCCCTTTGCTGTCTCTGCCTGGCCGGCTCCCCTCTCTTCACTGGGATTCTCTGCCTCTGACCCTATTGTGGGGGCTGAGTCCCTGGCTTGCTAGTGCTCTTCCATGCCATCCCTAGGAGAGGTGCATCATGTCGTGCCAGGCTTTTTCTCTATACTCGACTTGAGTGGGTTGAGTCACTGACTTGATCTTCCTGTCCGGTTTTGTGCCCCCTCGGGCTTGTGCGGTGGGGGGTATCTTACTGGGCTATACTCCGCCTTGTCTCACGGTAGTAATTGGTGGTCTGTTAATATCCCTCTGGTGGTGTGGGGGCTGTGCTTTGGCAAAGTGGGTGGGGTTATATCCTGCGGGTGGCCATGTCTGGGTGTATTGTCGGACGAGGCCACAGTGTCCCCTGACCCCTCCGTCTCAGTCTCCAGTATCTATGCTGCAATAGTCTATTTGCCGAGAGGCTAGTGTCAGTCTGTCTTATCTGGTGTAATTCTACTGTCTTATCTGGTGTCCTGTGTGATCTTAAGCATTGTTAGGTTCTAAGTTCTGGTACAAATCCAGACAGACCCCAAAGGAAGCTCAAACTAGATTTATTACACCCAACAGGATGTAGCAGCTGCATAGCACAACATACAAGTCACTTAAGCACATATTTATACCTCCTTGTATATCTTAAGATAAACAATCAGTCTCTGTTGCTGGGCAGGAACTGAGTCTGTTCCTCTTATTGGTATTACCGTGGCCCAGTCTGAGCCCAGAACCTTTGTGGGCAGGGATGTGTGTGTATGCATGTGTGTGTGCATGTGTGTGTGCGTGTGCGTTTTTGTGTGTGTGTGTGTGTGTGTGTGTGTGTGTGTGTGTGTGTGTGTGTGTGTGTGTGTGTGTGTGTGCGTGCGTGAGACAAGACTTCAGTTAGAGTGTTGTTGGGTGGGCCCCTCTCTCAGAGGTTTATTCTGTCTACAATTGTTGTCCTCACCTCAATGTTGAGTTCCACCTCTCTCCTTACTCTAGTTCCACAGAGATTAGCCTAGTTTACCAGGAACTGACAATTGACGGTTTCCTTTTAACTACTTCCTTACCAATATGAATATACAAAAAGGCAAGAACATGTCTGGAAAGACAGACACTTGCTGTACTTCCCGTTGTCACTGCAATAACACACACACACGCTCCAACATCCTAACCAATAACAAGTTGTTACTACTAATAAGCTGTTTATGCAGTTATAAACAGGCTCATTATGTAATTGAAACAGGCTCAAGTCACACAGTGCTCCCTTTAATTCTCCCATCTCTCTCTCCCTAGGGCCTTGCCTCAGGACTACTCTGCCTGACGACTCCTGGCTGTCCCAGTCCCCAGTTCACCTGGTTGTGCTGCTGATCCAGTTTCTGCTGTTCTGCCTGCGGCTATGGAACCCTGACCTGTTCACTGGACGTGCAACCTTGTTACAGACATGCTGTTTTGACCCACTCTCTCCCTCTCTCTCTCCCTCTCTCTACCGCATCTGCTGTCTCAACCTCTGAATGCTCGGCTATGAAAAGCCAACTGATATTTACTCATAAGGTGCTGACCTGTTACACCCTCTATAACCACTGTGACTATTATTTGTGATTAACGTTTCAACATCTTGAAGAACGATCTGGCCTTAATGGCCATGTACTCTTATAATCTCCACCGTGCACAGCCCTTAGAGCCTGGTTCCTCTCTCGGTTTCTTCCTAGGTTCCAGCCTTTCTAGGGAGTTTTTCCTTTAGGCTGGGTTTCTACATAAACACTTTGTGACATCTGCTGATATAGAAGGGGCTTTATAAATACATTTAATTGATAAAATTTGATTGAATTCACTTTTTCACGTGGCCAGAACTGACAGCTGAAAAAAGAAATCTCAGAAAAATATGTTATGAATATCTACAGTAATTAATTGCTGTGCCATAATGCATCTTTGCACTCTATCAACCTCCTTGGAAAGGTCAAATCCTTGTTTGAGATTTCTGTTGTGATTTTCTATTAATTTAAACAGGTCTGAATTTGACATTTCCGCTGGTGTTTTCAATGGTCTTCAGAAGGCCTAGCTTTGTCCACTCTCAGCAAATGAGAAATGGCTTTTCAAAAAAGGACATACATTCGGACCCTTTCTTTTTCACAATTCCATATCCCCAGAAATAAAACAAGAACATTTTTGGAACATGAACCAACTATGGATGCACTCCAGGAGCTTATTATACTTTACATTTTCTCCAAGTAAGGTATCTTCAATCAATTAAAGGTCTTACCTTTGCTGATGTCCTGGTACTCCAGCCACAGCTGCCTCTGGACCTGCTTGTTGGGGTACCAGATAGTGCAGGCCTCCTCAAAGCCGTACACTGCCTCTTGTACAAAGTGATTACCAAACTCCCTGAGGATGGAGACAAAATCACTGCGGAGGGTGGCACCGTCCAGGGAGTGGATGGCAGAGCTGAATGCTGTTAGAAAACACAGTGAAGGAGTAAGCAACGGATAGGCTATTGACAAATCCATAGTGCCCTGTGTAAAACAGCAAAATTAACATAAAAAAACAATGAAACAGACATAAATCTGACACATGAAAAAGTACAAGTATTCACTGTACATGTATGATGATATTTATTATAAAATACTAAACATAAGCATGCTGTACACTTATGCTGCATTTCAATTTCAAGTTTTAGGTAAACATCCTAATAAAAACTCAAGTTTGTGAAATTATGAGCCATGACAGTGCACAGACTGTGATAAAAGTGCCATCCGTAAACTTGAGGCTTTCTTTAAGTCTTAAATTGAGCCTTTATGAAGTCCTCATAGCTGAGTCATTAGTATTTACACTTGCTGGTGTTTTTATATCTTTGGGAAAACACTAAATAACATGTACAGCTCTTCAACTTTTCCATTATCATTCAAGAGCCCTAACATTAACATCCCACCACTCACAACAAGCTACTCCCACGCCACATTTACATTATGAAGCAACAGTGATGAAGGACACAGAACAGTCCTTGTGAAAGATGGTCCTTTGGTATCAGGTGTAAAAATAAGTAACCACCCCCCACACACTTCTGTGTCGGATGAAATATGAAGACCTACAACAGTAATGGAAAAAGAGAGCTAGTAATAGAGTGACATTCCTATCTGATATGCATTAGTAATGACACATCTATTTACAGTATGTAATGTTTATGTTATATTCCAAAAATGTGTGGCGAATTAACAAAATGCATACAGATACATAGGAAAATAATACGAAAAACAAACAAAAACCATTCAAGCCCAAATAAACTATTCTGCAACTTTCTGGCAGTCTGAAAACTCATTATACATTCATATAAAAACGTTTTAGCATGTTGATGTGGGCTGTTCAGATGACCAAGCATCACCATATGGTAAAACATTAGATAAAAAAAAAAAAAAAAAAATTTGAAACACCAAAAGATCACAAAAAAGAATAGTATGAAGAACATCAAGGAGCTCTACAGCAAAGTACTGTCAACAGTAGAGAGCCCTTCTGAGAAGTAGTGCTTCACTAAATACTAGGGATGGGCATTTGAAATGATTTTTGAATAATATCATTATATTTTTTTAGGATATCTAGATAGTCGAAATACATGTGTTAAAACAATTAAATAATGAACACTTCAATGGAGATTTGATGGCGTGATTTAGCTGAAATTACTGAAGCTGGAGACATATCTCCCTCATTAACTTGAAGCATCAGCTGTCAGAGCAGCTTACCAATCACTGTACCTGTACACAGCCCATCTGTAAATAGCACACCCAACTACCTCATCCCCATACTGTTATTTATTTTTATGCTCTTTTGCACCCCAGTATCTCTACTTGCACATCATCATCTGCACATCTATCACTCCAGTGTTAATGCTAAATTGTAATTATTTCACCACTATGGCCTATTTATTGCCTTACCTCCCTAACCTTACTACATTTGCACACACTGTACATAGATTTTTCTATTGTGTTATTGACTGTACGTTTGTTTATCCCATGTGTAACTCTGTGTTGTTGTTTTTGTCACACTGCTTTGCTTTATCTTGACCAGGTCACAGTTGTAAATGAGAACTTGTTCTCAACTGGCCTACCAACTGGCCTACCTGGTTAAATAAAGCTGCATTTTTTTTTTAAATAAACATGTTTTAAAGGAGAGCTGGTGCCCTGCTCCCTGCTTGTTTCAGCAAAGCGGTGGGGGAGGGGCGAGAGAGGAGCAGTGTGTGGCATGGAGGGAGAACGAGAGAGAGAGAAAGTATGATATCAAATCCGATACAAAAGTCGAACAGGTTTGAGATTGAGCGTGTGAGCGAGCAAGACGAAACATCATTGCAGAGCAAATACTTGAGTCGAGTGTGCAGAGGACGGGTCCTTCGAGCGCAGGCCAGCGTGGTGTGCGCAAATTAAACTTGAGAGTTTGCAAGTGTGACTTTGAGCGAGCAGAACTGCATTTCCGCACCTAGTAAATTAATTTGAGAGCAGAGATTTTTGTTACTACATGTCAAACTCTTACTACATGTCAAGACCCAGAACAATTTTCCAGTTTGCTCTCCAAAATCCATGTTGCTCTATAATTTTATACCAGGGAGAATTCTAGCCAATGAACATAGCCTGTAGCAGTCTACTGAATCCCAATTGGTCAGGTTTTTGTAATCACGGCTTGACTGCTCTCTAACCTGATATTTGACCATATAGCTGAAAGGGGACGGTGAAAGGTAATAATAATAATAATAACAATCATTAATAATAATAAAGAAGTCAGTTCGATAGTAGAGTAATCAACTATGATTTCAATATTGAAATTGAAGTAGGTAGTTTTGGTCTTCTGTTATTATTTGGTCTTCTGTTATTAAAGCAGGCTATTAATGAGGCAAACTAGGTTAACATCAGCTAGCTAGGAAGCTAACTATCTAACACTAACTAACTAACGTTATTTATTGATTTATTAGGATCCCCACGAGCCGACGCCAATGGTGACTGCTAGTCTTTCTGGGGTCCGACACATAACGAAAAAAACATTACAGACAAAATACTTTACTATTGACAAACATTTAAAAACATTAACATGTAGTGTGTGTGTGTGCACCTACAGTACCAGTCAAAAGTTTGGACACACCTACTTATTCAAAGGTTTTTCTTTATTTTTAAAATGTTCTACATTGTAGAATAATAGTGAAGACATCAACACTATGAAACAACGCACATTAAATCATGTAGTAACCAAAAAAGTGTTAAACAAAGATTCTTAAAAGTAGCCACCTTTTGCCTTGATGACAGCTTTGCACACTCTTGGCATTCTCTCAACCAGCTTCACCTGGAATGCTTTTCCAACAGTCTTGAAGGAGAGGTCAAGTTCCTAACCAAATAATAGACAATAATGTTAACCGTTAACTGCATATTTTGAAATATAGATTTAATAACTTTTACCCTGTCAGTTTTTGTGCAGTAAAAGTAAATGAGACTGACCTCAAACCATTTCTCTCTCTCCATCCCTCTTTCCATGCAGGTCCACTGGCACTAATATGTTCTCTGCTCAGCTGACAGAGACAAGAGATACAGGAATCCATTCTGTTCCAAGTAGGTTACCTTGGCTCTCCTCTATACACAGCACTCTGGGGACTTCCTGCAGGTAACCATGACATCCACCAATCACCCCCGTAACTTAATCATTAGTGGTACTGAGAGTCCCTCTAATTTCTTTGACGCTGTATGAAGGCATTGTGCATAGGACATGTGTCACGTAGAGAGGATAATGACCAGCTGCTGTCTATTGGTTAGAAAGATGGTTCAATACTGAATGTATGTGATAGTCATTGCTAAACAATATGAGTAGTGTAGGTAAGTGATAAAGTGAAAACCTATAGGAGGATAGCTCTTCACGAGGTGGGTTGGGCATGAAATGACAGCAGGCTGTTCAATACTGAGCCATGCTGACTGACAAGCGCCGTGGATTGGTACAGGGCAATTCCATGATAACAGAGTGATGCTGAGACTCATATGTTTCACTCTAAAATGTGTGTTATACAAACCAATGATTGCAAATTTTAAAAGTAGTTAGTCCTTGTGCATAGAGATATATGGTTAATTTCACTTTGAAATCATGATTCCATGATACCATGGAATTGCCCTATAGCTTGGCTGTCACGACTTCAGCCGAAGTTGGTCCCTCTCCTTGTTCGGGCGGCTTTCGGCAGTCGACGTCCCCGGTTTTCTAGCTACCGCCGATCTACTTTTAATTTTCTATGTTTTTTGTCTTCATTATACACACCTGGTTTTTATCCCATAATTATATGTTCCTTATTTAAACCCTCTGTTTCCCTCATGGTTTTGTGCGTGTTTGTTCTATGTTAGATGTTCTTGTGAGCTTGGATTTTTCTACCAATTTTGGTAGTTTGTACTTTGAGTAAAGTTACATGATTACTCATCTCTGTTGTCCTGCGCCTGACTCTGCCTACCTACTACACAGAGACATCTGACATTGGCTCAGTCACACATTGTGTGTTTGAACTTATTTGGCTAAATTATTATCCATATTTGCCTCATTTGATATAGCCACAGCAGTCGTATAATTGACTGTTACCTTGAATGCAACATTAAGATGTTAAAACATGAACTCTGTGACATTTCCTGACATCTTATTTTCCTCTCTCTGTTCTCAGGAGACAGGTCAGTGTGTGTAGAGAGAACACGTTTGACCAGGTGGAGTCAGGCTTCTACTTCATCACCCTGGCCCACTACGCCAATGAGGCAGAGGATGCCAAGTTTGGACTAGTGAGTCACCAACTCATCTTATGCCTTACACAACTCAGCACATATGTATTGCTCCACCTTCCTCAAACTGTAGTGTCCTACTTTTGTTGATCTTTTTACCAATGTCTATGGATAGTACAAGGATTTTAAGTTGGGACTTCGACTCCAACACAAATCTAATTCCATCTCCTGTATTGTTCTGCCCTCTCTATAGATTATGCTGATGCTCCACTGTGAGAACCTGGAGATCTTTATTGGTTCTGAGGGAGGTGACGTGGCCACAAACAAGACTTAACTTAATCTTTAGTGTGTCAGCTCTGCTGCACCTGGGAGCTAAAGGTATGGCACCACACTCCCAACAGTCATGTATGCTTAATCATACTTGAATGCTCATTTATGTGCAATCAGCAGTTGAAACAATAACAAAGCGTTCTCCCCGCCCTGTTTCTGTAAAAAGATGAGGGATTCAAATTCATAGACAGAGCTATGGATGCAAGGACTGACCACCGCGCCTCCTTCTATAATCCCATTGGAGGAGACAACTTAAGTTCCTCACCTCAGACCTCCTCCAATGGGTTTTGATAAGGATGCGAGTAGAGAGGAAGTGAGGAGTTGAGCAAAGATTTTTTGGGACAGAGCTCATGCTATTGTTTTGGGTGGAAACTTATGTTGAATGATACATTTGTTCTGTTTGCACTTATATCTTTGTTCTACTTGTCCTCTTTCCACAGATGACTCTGGCTTGCTGATGACATCTGCCTTGATGGGACTCCTGTATTACTGACTATATAAAATGTCCAATGCCAAATGGAATTCATTTCAGATTCTGTAATTGATAGACAATGGTAGTTCCAATCAGACAATTACTATAAAACAAATCTATTTTCCTTAGTGCAATGTTTGGTGAATGCATGGTGATGTTTTTTCCTCAGTCCTCCTTTGAATGCTGTGTGTACTGGTTTAGTTCTAAACGGTAAATCATCAAGTCCATCCTCACCTCCTCCATCACTGCAACATATTGTACAGTCTGCCGAGAGGGCCATTGTCTGCCACCTGCCCTCCATTGAGGTCCTGCACGACTCCAGGGCAAGGAAGCGTGACCCCATTGCTGACCCTTCCACCCCCTCTTCCAAAGACTCCCCTCTGGCAAACGGTTCAGGTCAATCACGACCAAAACCTCCCGCCACCTGAACAGTTTATTCCCCCGTGCTGTGGTCCTCACCAACTGGCCACCTGGTACACGATGATCCTCTCATCCATGGACCTCGCATTCTGCACTATTCATACACAGACTATGCACGCTGCACTATCATCCCAGAACTACACATTGCTCTTTGCACTCTCTGCACATCTCTTACATGCATAATGTGGATCTGTGTAAATTCTGCAACTATATATATATTTTTTTGTCTGTATATTCTGTTTGTGGCAGCACCATTTCACAGAGTCAAATTCCTGTACATGCGAATAAAGCTGATTTAGCTGGTTTATCATATGTCAGCTTACATTCTATTATTTGTGACTAGTTATGTACTGTATGAACTGTAGCAGGTAGCAGATTCTCCCTTTTGTGTCTTCATATAATACAAAATCCCCATGTGCTGTGTGTGTCCTTGGGCTTAAGAATTCTCTTCGGTCATCGTCACACATTCCTATAGGCAGGAACTCACAAGAAGTACCCGTCATAAGGACTGTTCAATACTGGTCTGACCAATCGAAATCAATGCTTCAAGATTCTTTTGATCACGCGGACTGGGATGTGTTGCGGGTTGCCCCTGAGAATAACACTGATGTATACACTGACATGGAGACTGAGTTCATCAAGAAGTGTATAGGGAATGTTGTTCCCACTGTGACGATTAAAACCTATCCGAACCAAAAACCGTGGATAGATGGCAGCATTCGCGCAAAACTGAAAGCGTGAACCACCACATTTAACCACAGCAAGATGACTTGCTATGGTTGAGTACAAATAGTCCAGTTATGCCCTCCATAAGGCAGTCAAACGGGCAAAACGTCAGTACAGAGACATAGTGGAGTCGCAATTCAACGGCTCAGACACAAGATGTATGTGGCAGGGACTCCAGACAATCACGGATTATAAAGAGAAAACCAGCCACACCGATGTCTTGTTCCTGAACAACTAAACACCTTCTTTGCGACAACGACGAGACAGCCTACAGGGAGGAGGTGAGGGCCCTGGCGGAGTGGTGCCAGGAAAATAACCTCTCACACAACGTCAACAAAACGAAGGAGCTGATCGGGGACTTCAGAGGGAGCACGCCCCCATCCATATTGACGGGGCCGCAGTAGAGAAGGTGAAAGGCCATCAAACCGTTAAATAGTCACTACTAGCCAGCCTCCGCCCAGTACAATGTCCTGAACTTTAGTCACTGTCCCTAGTCGGCTACTACCCGGTTACTTTACAATGCACCTTAGAGGCTGCTGCCCTATGTACTGTAGATAGTCACGGAACACGGGTCACTTTAAAAATGGAACACTGATCACTTTAATAATGTTTACATACTGTTTTACCCACTTCATATGTACAGTATACAGTACTGTATTCTAGTCAAGGCCTATCCTATTTAACTATTGCAGTACATATACTATTCTTCAGCTAAACTACATATTGTAGACATTGTCTATACATCCCACCGCACACACACACACAGTTGAAGTCGGAAGTTTACATACACATAGGTTGGAGTCATTAAAACTCATTTTTCAACGACTCCACAAATTTCTTGCTAACAAACTATAGTTTTGGCAAGTCGGTTAGGACATATACTTTATGTATGACACAATTAATTTTTCCAACAATTGTTTAAAGACAGATTATTTCACTTATAATTCACTGTATCTGTACTCACTGTTTATACTTGCGTACTATTGTTTGTACAGATGAACGTGGTACCTTCAGGCGTTGGGAAATTGCTCCCAAGGATGAACCAGACTTGTGGAGGTCTACAATTTTGTTCTGAGGTCTTGGCTAATTCCTTCTGATTTTCCCATGATGTCAAGAGGCACTGAGTTTGAAGGTAGGCCTTGAAATACATCCACAGGTACAGATCCAATTTACTCAAATGATGTCAAGTAGCCTATCAGAAGCTTCTAAAGCCATGACATAATTTTCTGGAATTGTCCAAGCTGTTTAAAGGCACAGTCAACTTAGTGTATGTAAACTTCTGACCCACTGGAATTGTGATACAATGAATTATAAGTGAAATAATCTGTCTGTAAACTTTTCTTGGAAAAATTACTTGTGTCATGCACAAAGTAGATGTCCTAACCGACTTGCCAAAACTATAGCTCGTTAGCAAGAAATTTGTGGAGTGGTTGAAAAATGAGTTTTAATGACTCCAACCTAAGTGTATGTAAAGTTCCGACTTCAACTGTATACACTCTGGACTCCGACATTGCTCATCCCTAATATTTCTTAATGACATTGACTTTTTTGATTACTGTCCATTGTTGTGTATTGTTAGATACTGTATTACTGCACCGTTGGAGGTAGGCACACAAGCATGTCACTACACCTGCAATAACATCTGCTCATTCTATGGTGTTTGCTAGAGCTGACTGTCTGCTTTTCATTTAACAAACAAACGTTGTTTGCTAACAAGTAATTAGCTAGCTAACTTTATCAAGTAAATCACACTCAACTCTAGGTATAGTATACCTATTATAATTTATTTCCCAATTCATTTGGTTATCAAGCTGCTGAGTTTCCCAAGTCGTCCGGTGCTTACTGCTCAAGCAGTCTATCTCAACCAGGGCTGAACGATCCTCTTCCTGGAGATCTATGGGTTTTCAGTCCAACCCTAAAGTAACACACCAGATTATACTAATTAGCTGCTCAACAAGACCAGCTGAATCAGATACACAAAATTTGGGTTGGACAGAAAACCTGCAGGACAGTAGATCTCCAGGAAGAGGGTTGGGCAGCCCTGATAAACAAACAGCTCTGCAGTGCATCGCAAACAGAATGCTTGTAATAGCCAATCACAACACTGGAATGGCCAATGGCAGGAATTTGCTTGTTCATCCAACAATCCAGTCTAAGGTTTCTAGACATGCACCCACCTTTATTAAGCCCGCCCACCTGAAATCCAAACCAAAGGTGCAAAGTCTTGAGCAAGAGCAATTTGAGAGCGAAAACTTGACAATGACAAGTGACTATTGCTGGTGAACAATTTAATGCATTCGAAAAGATTTTTCACACATTTGAAATATATTTCTTTGTTTACACTTTCTATTTGTATTTGTGATCTGTGACTGATGTTCTGCTCACTCAAAGTCACACTTACAAGCTCTCAAGTTTAATTTGCGCTCTCAACTGGCCTGTGCACTCGCGGGACCATCCTCTGTTTACTCGACCACATTTCTTCTCTCTACCCAGTGTTTGCTTGCGCAAGGATTTTTAATTTTGCATGTGCGCGCCATATTGTGCGCGTTCGACTGTTGAATCGGATTTGACACCATAGAAAGTAGCCTAAACGACTCGCGCTCATTAGACAAGCTTGTTGCTACAATAGGTTATCTATCATACCATCTGGTAGTGCCTGTCTTGACTGCATCAAATCAATGAAAATAAGCTAGTTAGCTACAGTAGGCTAGCTAGCTAAAGTAGCCAAGCTAAGTCGGCCAGCTAGCTAACTAAAGTAGCGAGGCTTAATATTTTGCTGCTCTCCCCTGTCCTTGTCTAGAGGAACTCCATCCATATGAAACAACAGCCTACATGTTCATTTATCATTGTAGCATACTCCTTCCTATTTAACCAACTTAATTCCGTAACTTTAATTCCATTTTGCATTGATGAGAAATATCCCACTTTACTTGTTACACATGGATCCTCTGACTGTAGCGCCACTTTGATTGACCGACAATAACAACAAGCTACACGTGTCAAACGTGTAGGGTACCGGTGCGTCTTTTTTATGGGGCGCACTCATAAAAACTGTCATAAAACTTTTACAATTAAGAATGTAATGGTCTATCCTTGTAGGCAATGTTGCAATGCAGATAGTTGTATTTCATTTTAGACAAAGCCTTTAAAATTATATATAATTATCAAAAAACATACTCTCCCATGTAATCGAATCCTAACCTCAGTTTGGATATTTCAATATTCGAATAACCATTTCCATCCTTACTAAATACCTATCAGCAGGGCCTGTCAAAATCTTTTGGTTCAGGCTAATGTAATTCAAGCTAATGCTTCAGGCTAATGTAATGTGCCACATTTTGACTTGACATATACTGTTGACGTGTGTATGTAACTCACTGCATAGAAGATTAAGAGAACCCTGAATTCATAAAATCCCGATTAGAACTTTTAATAAATAGAACCATAAATAGAACCCTTTAACGATGAGTTGGTTACCTTGAGAGAGTACCCACTGGTTCAATTTGACGTGGTACAGGATGGACCTCAGCCTCCATTGCTGGATGAGTGGGTACCCAGAGACCTCACTGTAGTTCACCATTCCTGTAAGATAAACAACATATCATCAGCTATGATTTTCCATTCCAGTTAACAGTGCTTTGAAGCATAACATGAAAGAGGTAGATTAACAAAGAAAATAACTCATGTTAAGGACAGATAATAACTTGTACTGCACATTCGCAAATAGCGACTCTCTCTTACGCAACATACAAACAGTGGCTGTCGGTGACAGATCATTAATTCACTCTCTGATGGGTTGGAAAAATACTGATCCACACAAAAGACAATCATCTAATGGTATCAAGCACTTTGACTTGATTACAAAACCACCAGATAACAGAATAGAGAAAAATCATTCACATTCTGCCTGCCTACAGAGGCTTGACGAAAACCTTAATTGGTTAGTCCATCAAAAATGTTTTTACAGATGCCTTGCTTCTTATGGTAATGATTGACTTGGTCAGCTTGTTGCGGATAAGAACAAATCATTGATGGCAAGCAAAGCATAACAAATGTGGCTATGTGAAAATGAAAATACATTGGGACATGGCAACATTCATCATACGAATCCTTTCTCCAGATGAGATTAATCATTGCTATTCTACCTCTGGTTTCAGTGCGAGTTAAGATCCCTCACACATCACCATATGTAACGTTGGCACGGTGATAAATCATCTCATCTTCTATGGCAACTGTCAGCAATGCTGAGCTGTGAAAGATATCACACCCATATATCAATGTAACTTTCCCTTCATATTTGAAACATCTGGAAGATATCAAAAGCCACAACATATCCTTGGAGCTTTGGGAGCTGCTACATTGTCGGTCAAAACATCTGCGAGACATAAAAGAGCAAATTCAGGATGTCTTGGAGTACTTCACAACTGTATGAGGACATGCTGGGCCCATGTCACAAAATATCACCCTTCTAGGAGGCAACTACATGTTTCGACGCACAGAGGAGGACAGACACTGAAAGAGACATTTTATTCTACTGAAAGTACTACTGAATGAGAACTGTAGTATTGTATTGTCAATGTGGTGTCCTATTGGTATTGAGTGATTCATGCCAAAACTTACCAATTCATGACTGTATGAGTACCTATCATGCTTCTGAGAGACACTAAAATATATACTTTTTGTTTTCATTACTAGTGAAATGAGAGCTGTGTTGTCCTATTGATATTGAGTGGGTAATTTGTGTTCCCCTGGAAAGAACACAAATACTGTTTAGAGGATCATTGTCTTTCAGTATAAATAAGGGGTAATGAATGCACTGTATTTGTAATTCAGCTAGAGAGCCAAGTGAAAATTGTGCCGGTAACCGTTCCTTTTTAAAGCTATTCTCTGAAAATGAATCGCTTGGCAGTGGCTTGACATATCGTATGAACTTGATGAATAAGGCTCTAAATGTGATGTTCACGCATTGTCCTCACCTTGAACAACATTCATTTATCCCTTCTTATGGGAAAATGCTCCCCAAACAATATAATTCCTGGTTGTAGGCACAGTGCTACACCGTACCCGTCCTGTTATAAAATTAATAACAAGCCAAAACATATACAGGCTATATTCTTTCTTTTCAAAGGCCTTGTCTCCATTTACCCCTTGGGTGCTCTGCTCTCGTTGTCTGACAGAATGATTCATATGACTGAACTTAACAGTCTCTACCTAGCAAACCAAAATTGGTTCTGTGAAAGTTCCCAGAACATTCGTTAGGTCACGGCAAATGGTCTCATAACACAAAAAGTGTCCGGTCATGCTAATGATTATAGAACGTTTGTATAAAACATTCACCTGATGTTGCAAGAATGTTCCTAGAATCTGTTATGTAAAGGTTCCCAGACTAACTTTTCATTAGGTTGTGGGAACAGTCTGGTGAGAACATTTTGGGGACATCACAAAAGATATGTTCCAAAAACACAAAAACTGTCTTGTTGTTCGGATGATTTTACAATGTTTTTTTTAAGGTGAAAAAAACATTAATCTGATGTTGCAAGAACGTTTCCAGAACATGTTTCAAATCAAATCAAACTATTTGTCACATGCTTCGTGAACAATAGGTGTAGACTAACATTGAAATGCTTACTTACAGGCCCTTCCCAACAATTCAAGGAGAAAGAAAAGAGAAATAATAGAAAAGTAAAACACGCAACAATAAATACATACTGAGTAACAATAACTTGGCTATATACACTGGGTACCAGTACCGAGTCGATGTGCAGGGTACAAGGTAATTGAGGAAGATATGTACACAACGTTGAAATAGGAAGTTTACATACACCTTAGCCAAATACATTTAAACTCAGTTTTTCACAATTCCTGACATTAAATCCTAGTAAAAATTCACTGTCTTAGGTCAGTAAGGATCACCACTTTATTTTAAGAATGTGAAATGTCAGAATAATAGTAGAGAGAATGATGTATTTCAGCTTTTATTTCTTTCATCACATTCCCAGTGGGTCAGAAGTTTACATACACTCAAATAGTACTTGGTAGCATTGCCTTTAAATTGTTTAACTTGGGTCAAACGTTTTGAGTCTTTTACAAGCTTCCCACAATAAGTTGGGTGGATTTTGGCCGATTCCTCCTGACAGAGCTGGTGTAACTGAGTCAGGTTTGTAGACCTCCTTGCTCCCACATGCTTTTTCAGTTCTGCCCACAAATTGTCTATAGGATTGAGGTCAGGGCTTTGCAATTGCCACTCCAATAACTTGAATTTGTTGTCCTTAAGCCATTTTGCCACAGCTTTGGAAGGATGCTTGGGGTCATTGTCCATTTGGAAGACCCACTTGCGACCAAGCTTTAACTTCCTGACTGATGTCTTGAGATGTTGCTTCAATATATCCACATCATTTTCCTCCCTCATGATGCCATCTATTTTGTAAAGTGTACCAGTCTCTCCTGCAGCAAAGCACCCCCAAAACATAATGCTGCCACCCCCGTGCTTCATGGTAGGGATGGTGTTCTTCGGCTTGCAAGCTTCCCCCTTTTTCCTCCAAACATAACGATGGTCATTATGGCAAAACAGTTCTATTTTTGGTTCATCAAACCAAAGGACATTTCTCCAAAAAGTACGATCTTTTGTCCACATGTGCAGTTGCAAACCGTAGTCTGGCTTTTTTTATGGCGGGATTGGAGCAGTGGCTTCTTCCTTGCTGAGCAGCCTTTCAGGTTATGTCGATATAGGACTCGTTTTACTGTGGATATAGATACTTTTGTACCTGTTTCCTCCAGCATCTTCCCAAGGTCCTTTGCTGTTGTTCTGGGATTGGTTTGCACATTTCGCACCAAAGTACGTTCATCTCTAGTAGACAGAACGCGTCTCCTTCCTGAGCGGTACGGCGGCTCCGTGGTCCCATGGTGTTTATACTGGCGTACTATTGCTTGTACAAATGAACGTGGTACCTTCAAGCGTTTGGAAATTGCTCCCAAGGATGAACCAGACTTGTGGAGGCCTACAATTTTTTTCTTAGGTCTTGGCTTTTTGGGATTTTCCCATGATGTCAAGCAAAGAGGCACTGAGTTTGAAGGTAGGCCTTGAAATACATCCACAGGTACACCTCCAATTGACTCAAATGATGTCAAGTAGCCTATCAGAAGCTTCTAAAGCCATGATATCATTTTCTGGAATTTTCCAAGTTGTTTAAAGGCACAGTCAACTTAGTGTATGTAAACTTCTGAACCACTGGAATTGTGATAGTGAATTATAAGTGAAATAATCTGTCTGTAAACAATTGTCGGAAAAATTACTTGTGTCATGCACAAAGTAGATGTCCTAACCGACTTGCCAAAACTATAGTTTGTTAACAAGAAATTTGTTGAGTGGTTGAAAATTGAGTTTTAATGACTCCAACCTAATTGTATGTAAACTTCCGACTTCAACTGTACATATGCAGTGAGGGAAAAAAGTATTTGATCCCCAGCTGATTTTGCACTGACAAACATATGATCAGTCTATAATTTTAATGGTAGGTTTATTTGAACAGTGAGAGACAGAATAACAACATAAAAAATCCAGAAAAGCGCATGTGAAAAATGTTATAAATTGATTTGCATTTTAATGAGGGAAATAAGTATTTGACCCCCTCTCAATAAGAAAGATTAATGGCTCCCAGGTGTCTTTTATACCGGTAACGAGCTGAGATTAGGAGCACACTCTTAAAGGGAGTACTCCTAATCTCAGTTTGTTACCTGTATAAAAGACACCTGTCCACAGAAGCAATCAATCAGATTCCAAACTCTCCACCATGGCCAAGACCAAAGAGCTCTCCAAGGATGTCAGGGACAAGATTGGAATGGGCTACAAGACCATCGCCAAGCAGCTTGGTGAGAAGGTGACAACAGTTGGTGCGATAATTCGCAAATGGAAGAAACACAAAAGAACTGTCAATCTCCCTCGGCCTGGGGCTCCATGCAAGATCTCACCTCGTGGAATTGCAATGATCATGAGAACGGTGAGGAATCAGCTCAGAACTACACGGGAGGATCTTGTCAATGATCTCAAGGCAGCTGGGACCATAGTCACCAAGAAAACAATTGGTAACACATTACGCCGTGAAGGATTGAAATTCTGCAGCGCCCGCAAGGTCCCCCTGCTCAAGAAAGCACATATACATGCCCGTCTGAAGTTTGCCAATGAACATCTGAATGATTCAGAGGACAACTGGGTGAAAGTGTTGTGGTCAGATGAGACCAAAATGGAGCTCTTTGGCATCAACTCAACTCGCTATGTTTGGAGGAGGAAGAATGCTGCCTATAACCCCAAGAACACCATCCCCACCATCAAACATGGAGGTGGAAACATTATGCTTTGGGAGTGTCTTTCTGCTAAGGGGACAGGACAACTTCACCGCATCAAAGGGACGATGGACGGGGCCATGTACCGTCAAATCTTGGGTGAGAACCTCCTTCCCTCATCCAGGGCATTGAAAATGGGTTGTGGATGGGTATTCCAGCATGACAATGACCCAAAACACACGGCCAAGGAAACAAAGGAGTGGCTCAAGAAGAAGCACATTAAGGTCCTGGAGTGGCCTAGCCAGTCTCCAGACCTTAATCCCATAGAAAATCTGTGGAGGGAGCTGAAGGTTTGAGTTGCCAAACGTCAGCCTCGAAACCTTAATGACTTGGAGAAGATCTGCAAAAAGGAGTGGGACAAAATCCCTCCTGAGATGTGTGCAAACCTGGTGGCCAACTACAAGAAACGTCTGACCTCTGTGATTGCCAACAAGGGTTTTGCCACCAAGTACTAAGTCATGTTTTGCAGAGGGGTCAAATAATTATTTCCCTCATTAAAATGCAAATCAATTTATAAAATCTTTCACATGCGTTTTTCTGGATTTTTTGTTGTTGTTATTCTGTCTCTCACTGTTCAAATAAACCTACCATTTTCCCTCACTGTAACTTGGAATAAAGTGACAGTAGCAGTAGCAGCATCTTTTGTGACAAGTCAAAAAAGTTTGTGCAAAAAGGGTCATTGCATATAGTCAGGGTAGCTATTTGGTTAACTATGTAGCCCTTTAATGCAGTCACTGACCAAAAGTGCCCTCTTTGGCCTCATGAGTGGAATGTTATTAATATTTTATATAATTTTATAATTCATGAAATAAAAAACTAAAATCCAGTGTATTAACATACTTGAATGAACATAGATTGAAGAGAGAAAGAAAAAATACACAAATAAAGGACTAGGAGGCAGAGGAGATCCGAATATCAAACCCAATGTGTAACCATGATGGAGCTAAGATCTAATACCCTGAGGGCACTGTAAATCTCTGTGCCACCACGGCCAAATCTTTTCCTAGAATCTTCTATCAGGAAAATTCATAGCGACAACCACAGGTGGATGTTATCTTATGGCTCATAGAACCCCATTAACTATGGGACCCCATGTTCCATTTCACTCTTGGATAAGTAAAATAATGAATGACTGAGGGAAGATGTGGAACATTGGGAATTACCAGGCTGACACTCCTCCACTAATCTAATGGGAAACTAAATGTGCGTCCCAAATGGAACCCTATTTTCTATATAGTGCACTACTTCAGACCAGATTTCCCATGGGGTGCACTATGTAGGGAATTAGGGTGTCATTTGTGACACATCCTAACAGTAATATAGCAGCAGAGCCCACTCTTTCTCAGGATACTGACAAGAGAACTAAAGCCTATAGGAGGAGCAAAATGTTAGCTCTTGAAAAGATGTATGGAATGGCTGTAAATAATGCCTCAATAATCCAATGGCAAAGTTAATGGTAGAAAATGATCATATACAGTGCCTTTGGGAAAGTATTCAGACCCCCTTTTCTCTCTCATTAATCTACACACAATAAAGACAGAGCATAAAGACAGTTTTGAAAGTTATGCACATTTATAAAAAATAAAAATACTGGAAATATCACATTTACATAAGCATTCAAACCCTTTACTCAGTACTTTGTTGAAACACTTTTGGTAGCGATTACAGCCTTGAGTCTTCTTGAGTATGACGCTACAATTGCACCTGTATTTGGGGAGTTTCTCCCACTCTACTCTACAGATCCTCTCAAGGTATGTCAGGTTGAATGGGGAGCGTCGCTACACAGCTATTTTCAGGTCACTCCAGAGATGTCTGATCGGGTTCAAGTCCGGGCTCCGGCTGGGCCATTCAAGGACATTCAGAGACTTGTCCCGAAGCCACTCCTGCATTCTGTTGGAAGGTGAACCTTCACCCCAGTCTGAGGTTCTGAGCACTCTGGAGTTGGTTTTCACCAAGGATCTCTCTGTACTTTGCTCTGTCCATATTTCCCTTGATCCTGACTAGTCTCCCAGTCCCTGCTGCTGAAAATCATACCCACAGCATGATGCTGCCACCCCCATGCTGCACCGTAGGAATGGTTCCAGGTTTCCTCCAGACGTGGCACTTGGCATTCAGGCCAAAAAAATGTTATTTGTATTTTTTTATTTAACCTTGATTTAACTGCTTTGCTTTATCTTGGCCAGGTCGCAGTTGTAAATGAGAACTTGTTCTCAACTTGCCTACCTGGTTAAATAAAGGTGAAATAAAAAAATAAAATAAAAAACTAGGCAAGTCAGTTAAGAACAACTCTTATTTTATAATGACAGCCTACCCCAGCCAAATCTGGACAACGCTCTGCCAATTGTGCGCCGCCCTATGAGACTCACAGTCACGGCCAGTTGTGATACAGCCTGGAATCGAACTAGGGTCTGTAGTGACGCCTTTAGCAATTATATGCAGTTCCTTATACCGCTGCGCCACTCGGGAGCCCAAACTAAATTCGTAGTTTTATCAGACCAGAGAATCTTGTTTCTCATAGTCAGAGGTTTTCGGTAACTTTTGGCAAACTCCAAGCGGGCTGTCATGTGCCTTTTACTGAGGAGTGGCTTCTGTCTGGCCACTCTACCATAAAGGCCTGATTGGTTGAGTGCTGCAGAGATGGTTGTCCTCTGGAAGGTTCTCCCATCTCCACAGAGGAACTCTGGAGCTCGGTTAGAGTGACCATTGGGTTCTTGGTCACCTCCCTGACCAAGGCCCTTCTACCCCGATTGCTCAGTTTGGCCAGGTGGCCAGCTCTAGGAAGAGTCTTGGTGGTTCCAAACTTCTTCCATTTAAGAATTATGGAGACAACTGTGTTCTTGGGGACCTTCAAATGCTGCAGATATATTCCCCAGATATATACCTTCCCCAGATCTGTGCCTCGACACAATCCTGTCTCGTCGCTCTACGGACAATTTCGACCTCATGGCTTGGTTTTTGCTCTGACATGCACTGTCAACTGTGGGATCTTATATAGACAGGTGTGCATTTCCAAATCATGTCTAATCAATTGAATTTACCACAGGTGGACTACAATCAAGTTGTTGAAACACCTCAAGGTTGATCAATTGAAACAGGATGCACCTGAGCTCAATTTCGAGTCACATAGCAAAGGGTCTGAATACCTATGTAAATAAGGTATTTCAGTTTTTCATTTATAATACATTTGCAACCATTTCTAAAAACCTGTTTTCACTTTGTTATTATGGGCTATTGTGTGTAGATTGATGAGGAAATGTTTTTATTTAATACATTTTAGAATAAGGCTTTAACGTAACAAAATGTGGAAAAAGTGAAGGATTCTGAATACTTTCCGAATGCACTGTATCACTAGGACTACCACTCATCTCTCCTTGACCAAGTCTTCTCATATGAATAATTTTCATTGCTCCTCAATACATAATATAAGTCTAATGTCATCGGTTGAAGAGCTCTCATACAGTATTGCATAAGTGGTGCCCTCTCTTCCATAACCATATTCATTACAAAGCATACTCTTCACCACAGCATCCTTAGTACACCTAGGTAATATTGAAAACAATATATCCATATTTCTATGTACTCTTTAAGAGGTACATGGAGATGCACATTTTGTCTGCTAATTGAAACAAGAAAGGTTATTTGGATAGTTTGCATAATGGTCTGCAATCAATTCAAATCATATTGAAAAGATAAACTCATGTTAATGCATTTGTTACTCAAAAGGTCAGATATTCAGAACAGGTTATGTGATAAGTTCAGGTTAATGGTTAAGTTTAAGATTAAGATAAAGTTGACCAACATGGAAGGTTATTTGTTAGACCACTGCAACTGAAGATATTCTGAACACTATCTTTCCACTCTTCACTAAAGTTCTGATTGTAGATGGGCCAAATTAACAAACCTGGTAGGAGACCTTGAAGCCCCATAAAAGGAATGAAACCTTGAAACTACAACAGTAGGAACTTCCTACATTTAAAGAATCCAACTAAATGAGGCCATTCATCAATCAGCATCAAAGACTTTAATTAACGAGGCAGATGCTGCTCATACTGAGGCTGCATCCCAAATGGCATCCTATTCCCTATATAGTGCACTACTTTTGACCAGAGCCCTGGTCAAAAGTAGCGCCTGAGTTTCTTAAAGTTATTCAAGGTGACACCCTTTCCATTTTAGCATTGCTGAAGGTAATATAGGAACTGTCAATGTATCATAAACTATCTCCCAGATACCTCTGTGCTTTAGTTGTCACTAGGCCATATGCTGCGGCTTTAATTGAGAGGGACATGGGGAGAAGGGACTCTGTGTTGCAGTATGAATCACTGCCATTCTGCTTACGTCAATGATCAAACCAGCAACCACCAGTTCAGTTCGTACCAAGCCCACAAGACTTTCCAAATAAGTATTTGTAGCCTACTATGATCCTGATACAAGAAATAAACAACCGTCTCTAACTAGACTGTAGTGTCAGTCAGTATACACTTCTGAGAAATGATTTCCCTGTGTTCTGTCACGTCTTACATTGACTGAGATCTCTGTCAGCGTCTCCTCAGAGGAGGCCTGTAGATCCCAGAGGAACAGGTGCTCATCATGATGGCAGTATTTGTGAGGGGCCACCCTTAAGGTCCCTGCTCCCATGCTGTGCCCCCACTATATTAATTATCACATCTAATGCTGTCAGTTAATTAATTGACGTTTACCGCAGGAAATGAGTCAAGCAATTCTATGTGATTAATCAGTGTCAAAGAACAAATTAAACCCCAAATGTGATTAACATCGAGGGCTGCATCCAAATGTGAATTTTAATGGAGCTTGGCTTTTTCATGTACGCCAGAAATTAAGTTTTACTACTATTCATGCAATGCTGTTGTCATCGAAATATGTCCATGTAACTATACACCAGGGATCATCAACTAGATTCAGATTTTTTCTTGAGTGGAAGGTTGGGGGGGCAGGAACATAATTACGAATCATTTGTAGACTGCAAATACATTGACCGCAAGAAGCCCAAACAGATATAATGTTTGACTTGCTTACATTTGTATATAATCACGTGTCTCTCTATTATGTGTGGGAATACTTGGGAACAGATTTATTAAATCAAAATGACTTGGAGCTCATTTCCTGGTGTTTTTACAGACTTTTATGTCCAACAATAAAAAAAAAAAATTGTTTTTTTGTTTTTTTTTGCTCAGAAAAATGAAACCCAAATTCGACCTACGGGTCGCTAGTTGGGGAACCCTGCTATACTCCTACTACTAGTAGATTACTGCAGAAACGTGACCTTTTAATCTTTTTACCCGTGAGTTCCAAATATCTCTAACGGTCGACCCAGTGTGAGGTTTTTCATGCGCGCATGTCAGAATGCACTCACTGTTCCAAAATGTGATTGTTATGCAACAGGAAAGTTAACCAGCGCTGCCCTCAAACCTGCTAATTATCTATAGGCTGTGTTTCAACTTGTCAATTTCAAATTCATTTCTAACAACTTTTATTTTCTAACAACAATTTGAATTAAGGTGTGTTCCGCCTCCTCATTAATTCATATAAGAAGTAGCCCATTTCAATGTTGCGGACAATTTATGTTTGAGGCTTTACTGAGCTGGACAAACTTCTCTCTTCAATGAGAGGCCAAGCACTTCCCCAGTGCTTGCTGAAAAGTTGCCAAAATAAGTACATATTTTTCAGGCAATGGGCGCAGCCATCTTTGACTTTGACTTTGTTTATTTGCGCCTTATACTGAATGGCATTGTGGGATTAGGGAGTTTTCGCTTGTCAAACAAAAACAAACATGGCTGCCATCATAAAGAATTTCTCCGAATCTCTTTCTAAATGATATTACATTTCTCCCTTGTGCTCACTAGAGATGTGATACATTGTAAACAAGTCTAGCTGTTAGGTCGCTAACTTACGTTTTGTTTTTTGTCAGCGCAACCTGTTATTTAGACTGGTTTATGGATTGAGTTTGGCTGTGGATGTGTTCCGTGTGATGTTTGGATGATGAAGTTCACATTTATCTTTTACAAATAAAGGTGAAATTGAGGAATAAAGTTGTGAAGACCTTTATTTCCCATCAGTACAAAACATTTTTGTTAGATACTTTTCAGACAACAATGCTGTTTAGACGCGTTTGTTGCATCATACATTCTGTTGCTACAGTACCAATCACATATTTGCGATGGTACGCTGCAGGAACCACTCAACAATGATCACAAATTATGTGATCGTACGCATCAAAGGGTTAATCATATTAATGGTTTCAGTTTATCTTCAACAGAAAGACACATTATTTTTATACAAAGGTAATACTAATTAGGTGGGTCACCTTGGGTGCATATATTTGTCCTAGTTCACATATGTACAAGTGTGTATTATAAACATGTGTGAATTGGAAATGTGTTTTTGCATTTCCCAACTGCCCCTGACACACCCTCGGAGAGTGGGGTCACGACCAGCCATTATCAACCGTGACCCTGGAGCAATTAGGGTTAAGTGCTCATAGACAGATTGCCCACCTTGTCAGCTCGGGGATTCAAACAATTTATTTTTACATTTTAATAATTTAGCAGATACTCTTATCCAAAGCGACTTACAGGAGCAATTAGGGCTGCTCAAGATTTTTCATATAGTCGTCTCAGGATTCAAACCAATGACCATTCAGTTACTGGTCCAAAAGCTCTTAACCGCTAGGCTGCCTGCTGCCCTAGTAAAAGGTGGATATGTACTCCATAAAGTATATATTTGCTGAACAGGAAAAACGCAAATTGGCCAATTCCGTTAATTGTGAAAAGAAAATAGATGTTGTAGCATGTGAATGCATGAGTAAGCCTGAGTCTGATTCCGTATTAACATAGCAATTATCTTTGAAGCTAGGGAACACGCTCAGCTTGTGTAGTAAAACTAGTTAACTTCATATACCAGTCTGTAAATTCAAATTGCCTTGGCAAGTAAACAATTACTGTAACTGTGCAACCAATTAATAGCACATGAGGAGAGGAGAGAGAGAGGAGGATCCTTTTAGAATGGTAAACATGGCTCTCCTAAGTGTGACACAATTAGGTTTGTACATGGAAAACAGACAATAAAGTAATTTTGTGGAATGTTAGTATATCTTAACTTAACCTTTGATGCTAAAAATCAACTGCTTCTTTTGACATATAATTGCATATATTAAGGCCAGTAACTGTTGGGCCAGTAACTGAAAGGTAGCTGGTTAGAATCCCTGAGCCGACTAGGTGAAAAATCTGTCAATGTGCCCATGAGCAAGGCACCTTCCTGTAAGTCACTCTGGATAAGAGATTCTGCTAAATACTTAAATGTAAGGAACAGGTGCTCCACACTCACTTAAATAAAATGACACTGGCTTCAAGGTTTTAGACAAATTGCCTGTCAGTCAAAACAACACTTACTGTCACTCTCATAATTTGTCAGGCTAATGCAGCTATGATAAGCCACACCATGACCATAGCTCCTATTTCAATTGAAGCCTCAGGCAATATTGAGTACCAGAAAATGTTGATCTTAAAGCCAACTGCAATCTTTAGTTTTTCACTACAACGTCGCCAAAGTACAGCTCAATGAAAGGTTTGTTCAGCACCAACTAGCTAGACAAGAGACAATGAAATTGCGAATAAGCTACCCAACCTGACTGGAGCGTTACAATGTATAGTATGTTTTAGTGATTTTTTAAAACTTTTTCAACTTAATTATAGAGATGGTATTTATTGGTAAATAAAATAAAATAAAAAAAGGACTGATGCAAATAAACTGAGCCACAGAAGGGTTCTGTGGGAAAGGAAATAGTCAAAACATTACTGAAAAGAGGCACAAAACCTGAGACAATGCACTTGTAGTACTGAACGGTAAGTACGCTGACAGGAGCTGCTCATGGGTCCTGAACTTCCCAGTAGGGAACTGCAGCAGAACAGAATGCTATTAACACTGCAGTTCAAACCATGGCCAGCCAAGGAATGACCAGATAATATGGAAACCTACTCTGCCAGCTCAGGAACCCTCTTGACATGAGAGGGGGAAACAGTCAGGTTAGAAGCCCAATAGCGGACTCTGGAAATTAAAAAATACAATTTTAAAGGCTGAAATGCAAGAGTCTAAAAACACAAAATGATTCATTAGACCGCTTTACTCTAAAGATATACCCAGACACAGAATCATATTCTATGAACTGATACAGTAATAGTTATATGGGGAGGTGAAACTGAAATGCATTGAACACCAACAGAAGCCCCTGAAGGCATGACCTTCCTTTCCTGCGTCAAGCTAATAAAATATAGATTATGTGGCGTCTCAATTCTGACACATTTAAAGGCAACCATCGTCTGGAGACACTGAGAACGTTACACCCCTGAGGGATGGCTAGAACAGATAATATGAAAATAATATAACTTCTCTTCAGTTGAGGGTGTAATAACAAACATATGACCTTGACAGCTACAACTTATCTCCTTATTGCTTCATTTTTATAGATCGATTTTCATTCTAATTAAGCCTCTTAATGTTAGACTTGTGGAGGCTGAGTAATTAATTTGGGTGAATGTCATTCCAGATTAATGATCATAGCTATGTATTAATGAATCATGTGTTCTTGATTTGGTGCGGCTGGGATTGACTTGTAGGCTACATTTGTGCTTTATCTTTTCTAAGATATAGGTCAAATAAAGTAATGAGAGAATAATTCAGGAAAGTTACTCAGAACTGTACTGGATTCTCAGAATTTATACTGACAGAATATGAGCCTAACTAACAAAGTGTGTTACTCTGGTTTACCGCTGCATCTACTGTAATCAACCTTGTGTTATTGCATCAAGATGATCCCATCTGTCTGAGATTGATAAACTTTTTGAGATTTAATGTTTACTTATCAGTGGAAGCATGATAGAAATTGGCTTCCAGACATGAAAGCAAGAGGCTAAGACACACTCAGTCACACACACATGCACAAAAACACACCTCACCAAACACACTGAATCACAAAGAAAATAGGTAAGCCAGCAGCAAACCCTCCTCTGATGCTATCAGCTTAGCAGAGGAAGACAAATCTTGTCAATAACAATTGACCTAAGCCTTGCCATTTGTATGGTTCTGTGTGAAAACTGAATTCACCAGATTGTTATTGGAATATGAAAGCTATTTTCAGATGCTGGTTGAATCAGCATGCATTACAGCCGCTTTTGGGAGAGTTTAGAACAGTGTATATAAACATTTTTTTCTGGCTAGGGGGTCTACTAAATTACATTGTGATGACCTGCCTGCACTGCAACTGGAAATGTCGACATTGATGCTATTCAAGCTTCTGAGAGATTGTTGATTGGATTTATTGGGTTATTACAAATCTGAACCTGTCACTTTTGCTTTTGCTTCGAGACTTGACTTCCGGAGATTGCCTGAGGGCAACTAATAACACAAAAGAGATAAAAACTCAGCGCATCAAAACTCCTGTGTCAGCCGTTTTTCCTAACTGGAAACAGTACCCAGTACCCACTCCTTTGATGATCAATGGAATCTAATCTAGTGCTACAGCACATAAATGATTGACACTGGACTTTTTCACCTGTGGTGTTTCCCATTCTGTTCTCTCTCTCTGAATTGACACTTTCACTATACTCATTCAGACGCTCATATACATTTAGACAATCTGAGCATTGAGAACATGACAGCCACTGCCTTTGTGAGAGAGTTTCCTGAAGACAATCGCTAAAAACCCAGCTGCCCTCCGAGCCCCCCACAACAGGTACCACGACTGCTGGTCATTCTTTTTGCTTAAAGAAGCTAAAAAGACTGCTCCCTTTCTCCATCTTATGGGAAATCTGCTTAGTGGCAGTGAAAGAATACCTGCTTCCACCTTTCCAATTAAATTAAGATGTATTTGCCTTTCAAAGCCTCGCCTCCCTCTCTTCCCCATTGGAATCATTGATGGAGCCCTCTGGCCTATGATGAATGACTTCCAACCCAGAGATGAATAGGAAGATGAATGCATTTCCCTGCGAGGGTTGGAGAGGTAGCGCAAGGAGTGCTGACATAGTGACAAATACACTGACCATGGCACCAACCTGCCTAAATCAGCAAGGGAGGGTGGCAACTGCTCAACAGCACCAGCAGATACTTCCTCATTGCCTCTGTCCCTGTCCCATGGACTATTAGCTAAGTTAGCAATGAAAAGCCAGTTGCAGTAAATTCACTGTTTCTGACATGATACAATCAAAGTGGAAGGATGCATATACCGGTATACAAACTCAGGACTGTGTATGTTCAGTAAAATGCTGATTAAGGAGAATAGTACTAGTAAGGATATGCATTTCAGGTCATTTCAAAGATCAATTCTTCTGTGTAGGATTTTCAGATTGTATAGCATAGGGAATTTGGTAAAACCTAAATTGTAAAACCTAAATAACATGTGCAATGAATCACTCAGACATTGGCATTTACAGTATATATTCCCAGTGGGCAAAACTGGTTGTTTTTCCCACTGCTGTTTTTCTTTATGACACTGGTGAGGCCAATCATGTTATTTTCTCTTGACTACTCTGCATTTGACAATGCCATGTTTCAGAGCAGAGCGCAAAACCCAAGAATCACTGTACCCGAAAGGACTTCAGTGCCACCACACCCTGTATGTATAAGAATGTATTCTACACTCTTAAAAATACAGGTGCAAGTTGGAACCAAATAAGATTCTTGAGAGCAAAGCCATAGGGGAAGAACCATAAATGGGATGGTTCTTTGAAGAAATATATAAAAATCGAAAACCAGAAATGTTTCGGCCCTCCAGGACCGGAATTGAATAGCCCTGCTGTAGGGTTTTAAGCCTTATTTACATACTTCCCAGGGTGCCTTTATAGCTAATTTTAGAGTTACCAGTACCATGACTGTGTTTGCTAGTGACAGAGACATGGTTGTTGCATTTATTCATTTTCAGTCCTATGGCCTTCACCAAGTGAGATCCTAAGTGAATATGTTGTCATTAATGTTATATTATTTAAGACAATAGAATACATCATTCATAAGGCCTTCTTTTGAGGGCCTAGTTTTACCCAATACTGAAACCATAGTTTACAGGACACATCAAGCCTGCAAGTCACATTATGCTGGCTTGCAAAGTGACGTGTATTTCCTATTGGATTCCAGCCAGAGTGGGGATATACAACATTTAGCATTTTTATTCACCTGCAACCTGCATTCAGAATGACTGCCATGGTTGGGAAGACTAAGATATGAGACTACCTTAAACTGGAACAACCATTTCAGTAACAGCTACAAAAAGTCCAAGTAAGAGATTGGAATAGTTTCAAAAATGTAAGTTATTTATATTTGAATAGCATAAGAGTAATCTATCAATCATAGATATTGAAACAATCTACCTGCAATAAAGCATGCTGGGAAATATAATAATGATGTTGGTGGCTTTGGTTCAATACTGGTTAATAATATTTATTTTTTGTGTTAATTTAACTCTTTACAGTGTTAATTTAACTCTTGAATCAACACTGGATAACACTGACCAATTTGATGTGTGCTATGAAAGGGACACATCTGCACGCTTCCATACATTTCAAAAACTTTTTAGAATTCAGAAGAAGAACCGTCAAGAACCCCACAAGAGTTCTCCAAGGAACCTTAAGAGCTGAAGAAGAACCATTTAAGAACCTTTATTTTTTTTTCTGTGTACTGGATGAGATCAATTCTAATAGAACAGTAGCTATAGGACTATTACACAATTAGTTTCTGCATCCCAAATGACACCCTTTCCCCTACATAGTGCACTACTTTTGATCAGATCTTTATGGACCCTGGTCAAAAGTATTGCATTAAATAGGGAATAGGGTGCCATTTGGAACACAACCATTGGGCACGGTGAAGTGACGATTGGATCCTGTGCTGTGGCGCTCCTCCAGCCCCACGGCAACGCTTGGATAAAAAGGTTTCTACTCCACAGAGGGACAAGGCCCTGGGATGTGATGAGAGCAGAAGATCCATTAAGATTATACTTTTTTTTTTTTTTATATCCTCAGAAGTTTCCAATAAACTTCAAATTTTAACTGATGCCATTCTGTTTTTGTTGATTATCCATTACCTTAGAAACAACCTTATAAATGTGGCTTGGAGTGAGGCGTCCTGTAGGGTCTAAGCCACCTTCTTTGAGAGGTCATATAAACCATCCAAATCTGGACATTAGTATGGACTTTGTTTTGTTGCACCACTGGACACATCGGGCCAGTTGCATCTAAACATAGGTACCATTACCATAGGCATACATTTTATTTATTTTTTATCTAATTTAACTTTCATTTAACTAGGCAAGTCAGTTAAGAACAAATTCTTATTTACAATGACGGCCTACACCAGCCAAACCCGGACGACGCTGGGCCGATTGTGCACAGCCCTACGGGACTCCCAATCACAGCCTGTTGTGATACAGCCTGGAATCAAAATAGGGTGTCTGTAGTGATGCCTCTAGCACTGAGATGCAGTGCCTTAGACCGCTGCGCCACTCGGGAGCCATATAAGCCATTATACCATAGGTACCATAATAATGCTGAATGGTTTCTCATTAAAGCATAACTATGTGTGGAGATTACAAGATTTAATCTCCACTGTGAGTTTCTTTGTAATATGCAAGAGTAAATTGTCCCACTGCAAATTCTATAGTGCTTTAATGGAGAAGACAACCTTTATACTGTAATGACTACTGTATGACAGCGTTACAACATACTGAATGATAACAGCTTCACAGTTTTCACAGCACATATCTAGCTTTTTTCTTTCTTCATTATCCAGATAAAACGAAGAAACTAGAAAGTAAAGATTTGAGTCTTTACATTTCCAGGAAATAGGACAGAAATAGATTTCTCTTAAGTTGAATAGGCCTAATCCAAATGTTAAATATCCTGTTAGGCTCCCCTTGCAGTAATGTTGAATTGGCCAGTAAAATGTTGTACCTGCCAACATCGGCAGCAAATGGGAGATGTGAATGGAAGGATGAAAGATGCAGCACATTGAAGCCTGAGTCATTTGGTGGAGCAAGGATGGATCTTTTCCTCTGTTAATGAGGGTGGTTTACATTGAACCTCTGTTTTCTGTCTAAATGGCACGGCTGGTACCATGTGCTGTGTTTGTAGTGTGGAGAAGCACCAGACAGAATTCAGATCTGAAGACTAATGAATTCTGACAGCAGTGGCACAATCCAAATCAGCCCCTTTCCTCATGAAAAATGATTTTGTTAATATCTTCTCCCATTTCCATCCAGTTCATTACTTGGATGATATGCTTGGTAGCATGGCATTCTCTGTGGATGTGGATTGTGCAGTAACTTCAAGAGAGAGAATTCCGGATTAAATCACACACGTTTTAAAAAAGTTGTTGAAGGTGGATGTGGATGGCGTGCATGTTTTATGAAAACACAAACAAGGTTATTTGACAATACAGGTGTCAGGAGGAAAACACGTTGATTGTATAGATTAAAATGAAAGACAAACAACATGTTTTTTAAGATAGCATTTTCTACAAAACTTGGAAGAGCGACAAAATGTATGATTTTCTTTGTCAGCAATACCAGCGCTAGTGACTGAGGTCAGCATTGAAAGGGACAGACGTAACCACATTCTTAAATTGTCGCTCATAACACCACAGAACAAACACCACCATAGCAGCAATATTGAATATTGGACAATAGTCAATTCGATTTAAACCCACCCAAATAATGGGACCCGTTGGCTCTGCTTAAGGAAAAATGTTAGCCTGACATGTTAGTCTTAAATTCTGAAATAATCTGGGATGTTTCTTCTTGGAAAATCAACCCATGGGTTTATTGCCTGTGTTTCCATGCTACTAACCAATCAAATCAGCTGCACTCTGCTGCCTCTGACTTCCCCTCTAGAGGGTTTTCTCCACTTTAAGAAAAACTGATATTGCACAATTTACGAAGCTTCTTGGTATACGTCGAAATGACAAAATAGGGGACAAAATCTATAAATTCCAAATTGCAGTGGTTCAAAAGCACGGTTATTTTGGGGTAAAAAACGAACTGAAAACAATTGGCCATCTTACCGCAAATCATGCTTCACTTCAGTACATGTACCTTCCATTTCTATTTGCACAGTTTTAATATGCTCAAAAACAAAAACATACAGTATGCTACTAAATGTACATAATCATATCATACATTGATAGTGTAAACTTCTCTTACCTGTGAGATAGTCTGGGTCAGGGACTGGGTCTGACAGCTCTTCGTGGCATTGCACCTCGGTTGGAACTGATGCCACAACCATGCCATCTGGGAGCTGCTGCTCAATGCCTCGGGCAAAGTTCTTCTGCCTGGATTAAGTATGACAAAACAGCCTATTTAGAGCCCCACAATTACTCACCCATCCAACTAGGCCTTATGAGGGAGAGAGGGAATAAGGCAGAGAAGAGCCAGTGTCAATCATTAACTAATTGCAAAGCAGTATCTTCTGAAGTGAAGAGGAAATTCAGCAACTCTTGGAGGAGAGTGGTAGTTGATAAAAAGTATTATTTATTGTTAAAACCAACACGTTTCAGAGAGTATCGTTCATCATTTTCTGGCAGATCGTTAAGAAAATCCACAGGAAATACTGTATGTGAGCATGCAGGGAGAATCAGAGACTTCTACATCTAACATGTCATTTTTTCATTATGTTAAATGTCCTTATATTCTGTGATTCTCCTCCAGTTCCTAACCTGATATGCTCATTTTGATCATGTTTAAGGCTCCCCCTAAAGTCGATTGACGCACCCGTGCGTCACATTGTGACAACATTTTGAATATTGAATTGCTCCCATGTGTTTATGCTAGAGACTTACTGTTTCTTGTAGTGGCTTCAGCTCAAAAACCTCTTTCCCGGCGATATAATGCTTGTGCCTAATCCATAACATGGGGCTCCAAGACAAGTACAATGAATTTAGACTACCAAACACATATTTAGACATAATCACGATCTCTTCAAAGTAAGTTATTACATACAGTATAGTCCAGTTTGTTACATTCTCTATGAAATGGGCTTTTAAATTATGTGTAATTATGGATGTATGTCCATTTTAAAGTGGTTAAAATGAATGACATTTTGATGATGATAGTATGATAAACTAAAGAAAACATCAATTTTCATCAATATATTTTCATTTTTATGTTTCCTTTTGAAAATACTAATATGAATGGACCAAAATACCAACAAATCAAAACATGTATAGTTACTGTAGATGCAAAAATGCCATTTCAGTCTGTAGTGCCTGGCCTTAATCCTGCTCTTCCTGGTATACTCATCCCTGTCTCTGCTCACTGCATTCATTCAGTACAATAGTGATCATCTCCACTCCAAAGAGTACATTTGAAAAGTTAGAAAAAGAGTGGATCTTAAAGGGCAAATTACTTTGAATATGAAAAAACTGTACTGCCGCTAAAGCTTTCACTTTCTCGATAAAATGACCAGCGAGGTACCTGAAAGTTATATGGAAGCACTTTCTTCTTTATGCTGACTTTTCTGCATGCATTCATGTTTCTGGTAAGAGTCACTTATGAAGAAGATTTGAGTTTGAAAGGTGATCCTTAATCCAAAATCTCGATTTCTCCTCAAAAGCCGGAATCATGAATAACCACATGTATGGGGATGCCAGTTACAAAGATTCTAGAACAGACAAATAATGAAACCCAAATCGGTACAATAATGATAACTACAGACGAAAAAATAATAATATCCCACATGTAGCTGAGCAATGGCTCTGTACAGCACATCTACAGTAAACATCTACTCATATTAAGTTGCGTTCTTTTGACTTGATGGTTAACAGCCACAGATGTAAACACAATAATAAACAGCATTATCTTTAAATACTAAAAACATACATTTCCAGAATTGGGTTGAAACAGGAACGGGGTGGGATGCAGTTACAAACCCCTCCTATTATTCATCACTGAGTGAAAAATAACTGCTTCTATGAAAGGAACATTACGTTATTTCCACGTTCCAAACACAAATGCCTGACTTGAAGCAACATTACTCATAGTCAATGATTAAGCATCACACTCCCATTACTAAATATATCTTACAACCACCTCTGAAATAGTCATTTATCCCTTCGAAGCTAATTACATAATGTTTTCATAACTGTAAACAGCAATAGTTCTATCGATATTTGATATCTATAAGCAGTGTCAAACCTACTTTAGCTTTCAGGGACTTAGAACAAGCAGGAACTGGATGTAACTGTAAAATGGCTGTGCATATTAGCTAAAATCGTCCCCTTTGAGGGCATTGTCTGAAAATGAAACCTGACCCTCCATTGGAAACACTGAAATAATGCCATTACATGCCAATTCATTTGTATGGCCGTTCCATGGCCAGGGGTAAGGAAGAGGAACACATTGTTAACAGTCATTAAAAGCATGGAAATTAGACTCATACATATCAAATATGTTGCTTTAGGCATAGTATAACAATACTTATCTCCTAAGCAAAGAAATGGAGAAAAGGGTATTTATAATGCACCTTGGGCCTAGAGGGTAAAATGGTTTGAATGTGCCATTGTGATTCATTTGTATTGTCAAGAAGAAGTTACGCCTGTATGAAATATGCCATTGTTAAACTGGCTTAAAGCCAGTTTCATATTAACATAAACTTTATCACAAATTACAGTTCCTGTGATCTCAAAACGTAAAACCAACAGTTTAATTTAGTGAGTTTTCTTTGGACTTTGGAATCTAACACAATAGTAATAATGGGATGAGGTGAGCATACATGCCCAAAAACTATTTCAGCATTTTTCCAAGATCAGAGCAAACCAAAGATAATATGTACATCCTGTGCATATTATTCTTCATTTGAAAGTCTAGGTCACTTTGAAAGAGTTTATGCCCATATGCCTCTTCTTGAGTAATAGCTGGGAAATGAAATTTATTTTTGACTTTTTGATTATGATATATAAATTTTTTGTATTCCCCCTGCTAATGTCAGACGACAAGTGATGGAACGGGGCTGGGGTAAGAACTTTACAACGTCCAATAATTGAGGCAATGCCCTCCGGTGTTTAATATAATCAATCTAGCTCACACAGAAATTGTATATTTTAATTAAGCGAGTAGATAAAGGTGTTCCTCCTCTGAGGGGGTGAGAGGAGACACCCCACCCACAAGTAGTTTGGAAATGTGGTCTAAAACACGATCCCAAGCAGCTCTAATGAGGACAAAGGACACAAAAATATTCATTAAAACCTGCTCTAAGCATGTTGTGTGGAGTAATGAGAGAGAGAGAGAGAGAGAGAGAGAGAGAGAGAGAGAGAGAGAGAGAGAGAGAGAGAGAGAGAGAGAGAGAGAGAGAGAAGACTTGGAGCCAAAGGGAGGAAATAATGAGAAGAGGTTGCCTTTTTAACTCACATTATTCTAATGTACTTCACGGCCTCCCTCAGAGACATTTAGATCTACCAGTGGGAAATCGCATCACTACTAAGTCTGTAGACATACAAAACAGCACCAGCCATCTCAGCTAAGATCCCATCCCATTTCTGTCTATGCTCAAGAGAAAGAGAAGAAAAAATGTTTAATGGAATATCCCTGTATGTGCTTTTGTTATATATACTCTGTGTCCAGCTCCGGCTAAGATTGTGTCCAGCTCCGGCTAAGACACCTCTTATTTACCTCCAATCCTCCACAGAAAATTCGAACTTTTGAAATAATAATTACCAAGCCGACTGAAATTCAGCGGGAGTGATTCAGAGAACGACAACTACCTTTTAAAAAAACATGAAAAGTGTTTCAGAGGCTGGTGAGCATGAAAGCAGGACCCACAGCTCTGTGTGGATAGAATCAGACGCAGCTCTGTGGCACAGCCTGGAGCCTGGCCATCCAGCAGACTTCGCTCCTGCTGAGTGGGTACAGGCTAGCCTCATCTTATTCCAGCAACACCGGCTGTGAAGAGCCAGTGGGCACCTTCTCACTCTGCTAGATGTGTCCTTTAATTTCCTTTCCTTTGTTGTTCCAGCCAGACTAACTAAAAAGGTAGGGGTTGGATGCCTCTTTTTCAGATGAATAAAAGATCATACAGTCATACTTGACTATGAGGAAATGTGCACATTTTGTATAGTTTGTGAAACGTTTTGTGTACAGTAGAGTGCGGCAGAGGTGAGCTTGGGAGTTTGGAGAACCAAATTACAGTTTCTATCCAGCAGCTATGTGTTGTTTCTGTACTTTTCATGATTTTTTCAGGATAGTTGAAGTTTCCTTACTTTTTGCACGCTACGTTAATGATTAGACAGTGTTAAAATTGGACTTCCTTGCCTTTCATAAGTTTACTGTCAAAGAGTGAAACAGATGCTTTGTGACACTACAGAACCGTGGGGTGGAGCTTTTGAAGAAGCGCCAATGAAACTCCAAGCACCAAGCTGGTATGAAACAGAATAATCCAAGTTTTTCTCTCCTTTTCTTCCAGGATGTCTCTCACTGTCATTCTCTTTGTAAACCATGCACAAGTCACACAAGGGCTTATTCCTCTCCATGGGGTGTCAGTAAATGGACAACATTTTATTTCTGCCTTTAAATTGTATTTACCTGGATAATGTTAAGACTATACATCAAGTTAAAATACATTTTGATGTAAATTTGGCCATTTTCTACTTTAAAATAATCTAATTAAAATTTCAGAAATTAATTAATAAACCCCAGCATTTACTATCAGTAACATTAGCATTTGTTTTTATCAATGAGAGAATGTTTATTCATAATACTTTTCTAAATTTTGTTTGAAGTTCGCTGCAATACTACATTATCAGCAGTAATCTCTACTTCCTAGCACTATTCCTCCTGTTTACCAACATTTTGACTATTTTCTTTAGTTTCCAATTAATTGTTACATCAGTATGGCATTCTTGTGAGGCTTAATGAACCCAAGGTAGGCACCAGCACAGCGGCGCAGCAGACCCTTTGTTCATTGCACATTCAAAGTTTAATCTGCTTCAATTACGTTCCATTGCACCAAACTGGCTCCTGGTCACTTTTAATTCATTTCTTGCCATCTTGTATAATTAGGGTTTGCATTAACCATGGCTCCCCAAAGAGGCTTTCTCCAGCACCATGTCTGACTGCACTCTGCACAGGAGCATTTTGTACTTTTCAAAGTCTGTCTGAAACCCTGGCTGTCTCTCCCGGTGCTTTCAAAATGAGATCAGAGAATTTGAGATTTAGCTACAGTACTTGATGATATTAACTTCCCCTTGTTCGCCTTCCTCGAGCATTCACGTGACATATTGTAAGTGGATGCACTGCCTCTGGCTGCGGGATCCATGTGCACCCAAATTACATTTTCAGGACCGTAGACGATTTCCGTGACCTGACTTCCTGACTTCAGCGGAAAGGAAGCATCGTGAGTGGACGATGGTAATTATGCAGCCCACAAAGCATGCTGCCACAGAACTCATATTCACAAAACAGGGCCTGCTGTGCATTTCTTTAGATATTAAAAGCAGATCTTTAGATCCTCATTCACACGATACACTGTATTTAGATGTACATCATTTTGGTCATTTTCATTGTGGACAGAAGATGCCATACAGTACATATTAATCTTCTGAGTGCATTAGTTTCTCACCCTGCTTTAGTATACTATATATATCTCTGCACGTTGTATACATGAATTTAAATGTTTTATAAATAATTGTTTTCCTCTAGCTGAGGACCAATTAAACAGCCATGAATTAACCGTGAATCAACAATGAATCATTCCTATTTTATAAACGAGCTATAACCCATGACACAACTCATACATTACCTGAAGGTAGCTTTGAGGATCTGCCCAGAGGTGATCTCCTTGGTGTGGTTGTTGTAGCCATAGAAAAGGTCCCCAAAAACGGTTTGGTTGGCTGGGATGTCAGCTGTCTCCCCACAGTCCAGTCCCTCGGTACAGGCTTCAGACAGGGGCTGGCAGGAACGACCATCTTGACCTTTCTTGTAATCCTCAATACAGCTACAACGGCAGCCATAAAAAAAGGGGAGCAGTGTGAGCTGATGTGGTCTTACATTATATTAAAATAGACTGTGTTTAATCTACATTATACAAGTAGCTTCTAATAAATATAGTCATATTCAGGGTTTAGACCGAATTCTGTTTGCAATTCAAGTCAATACAGGGATAAAAACGAGGTAGTTTTTTTTACCAATTTAATTCAATAGGTCCCTTTGGCTGTATTTACATAGGCATCCCAATTCTGATCTGTTCTCACTAATTGGTCTTTTGACCAATCATATCAGCTCTGAAAAATACCTGATGTGAAAAGATCTGATGTGATTGGTCAAAAGACCAATTAGCAGAAAAAATATCAGAATTGGGCTGCCTTAGTGCATGAAATTCCATCTTGACATTATGTAAACATCACTATGGCTAGCTGTCAGGATTATTGACTTATTTTACTGTTCATGGTTCACTATTTACTCAGAACTGCACCCCTTTAAGCCCGAGTTCAAGGGGATCCACAAAATAGGCCTCCTCATGATTCTAGTGTGCCAATCAATTCTAGCTTTGTTGTATGGTGCTATTAATTAAATTCAGTGAACAAAAAAACACTACATTTCATTTTTCAAAATGGGAATAATCCAAACAGTGAGTCCTCTCGACTCTTTCATATTTATGACACTTTGACATTCCAGTGTCTAGCAAGCTCTGTCAAATATATCAAAGGCAATGGGCCTGGGATTAAAGTGAAATAACCTTTCTTCATGATGACATTTCTTTCTACAGGAAAGTGTGCTAAAGAGGGTTAGATATAGTTTGTCCATAACGCAGTCCTAATCCACTCTGCATTTAAACTGGTTCACTTTCCCTGTCATATTATCATGTTTCATATGACAGACAATTAAGCACGTTTGGCACCTACAGTCAGAAATACTTTTGTGTCAGGAGAAGACTTGACATTAAAAGAGAGGTCAAGAGATCTTTCTCTTCTAAGAGACAACCTCTCCAAGGCGAAGAGACAAACCACTCTGAGTGACAAACGCACTGCACAGCTGACATTTAAAAGACATACTGGTGCACTTCGCTTTCCTACTAAAACTATGTCATGACAATACCATCACCAGGAATCTACTGAAGTGAAAAAGGCAATACTAGTACTACACATTGTTAGGTTCTAATTATCAAAGTAAGAACTCGACGGACACTATGAAAGCTTAAACCAAGTTCATTCATCCCAGAGGATCAAACAGCTGAACCGACAAAAGACATATTCACACAAGCACTGATATTTAACCCTTTCTCCTATGCTGAATCTCCTCCTACCTGACCTCTGCCCCAAAGTGCTCACTCCTTCCCAACTCACGGATGTCATGTTGACTCGTACCAGACGGTGTCTTTCCTCCTCCCATAGGATCCCTGATGGCTAACAATAATATATCCTGACATAACGTAAAGGTTATAAATTACCCTCTCTCCCTCAGTGAAAGGAATAAGTATATTTCATAAGTCAAGAAATCAGAACCAAACAACATTTTGGTAGAATGCATTCGGTTGTGCAACTGACTAGGTATCCCCTTTCTCTTCCCTACTATCATGGTATTGTTAGAATTTCCTACATTGTAAACTTTTGTCCTCCTTTTTAAACACTTTAGGATATGACACTGTTATATCAGTTCAGTGCCACAGAGACAGGGCCTGCATACCAAATAGCACTGTATTTGCAACACAGCGCACTACTTTAGTGCACTAAAAAAGTAGTGCACTATGTAGAGAATAGGTTGCCATTTGAGATGCATCCAAGTTCAGTAGTGTTCTCTCACCCGCAGAACATCTGGATGTTGTAAAGGGTGGGGTCGTCCTCCAGGGGGGCGAGCTGCTGGAGGCACAGTTGTTCACAGCCTCCGTTAAAACCGTCAGAGCAGTCGATGCCAATGTGGTGGTCGTAGCAGCCTGTGCCATCCTTCATGGGACTCAGTCCAGGAGGGCACTAGAAAGAATGGGAATAAAGGATACAGGATGTCACAGAATGTCAAAAACAATAGGGGCACAGATGAATCAACTAAAATACACTAGGGATGTGATCTGGTTTCATATTGGTCAAATGTAATCATTTTACAAATCTTCAGTTCACACAGAAATAAGTAGAGATCAGACACATCCAGATCCCATGTGTGTGTACAAATTGTAGAAAAGTGGGTTAGCAAAATGAGAGAAAATCAAGGTAACGGCTTTGATTATATTTTCCCAAACAACATTCAGTGAACTCTGTTACACCACAAAAGATGTGCTGCTAATCAAGATATATGAGGCATGAATTCACAGAGGAATCCAGCACTTCTACAACTCTACACCTGCTTCCAGAGTTACAAAGACTCCTCTATGCTTCCCAAAGCAATTTTTCAGAGGCCAGTGAAGCCAAATTCACATTTTCTGTCAGACATTCCTTCAAAGGGGACTTTGATGGGATGATACTTAACAAGGCACCCCTGCCTGTAGAAAAGAGGAAAATACTGCCTTCAAGCAATAAGGAAGCATAAGCAACAATATATTTATTTATTTACTCTCCCAAGTCTTCAATCCTGGCCTCATCCCACTGGGCACACACTGGTTGACTCAATATTGTTTCCAAATTACGTTGAACCAACATGGAACAGGCGTTGAATTGACATTTGTGCCCAGCGGGATGACATCCTAACAATAGTCGGTTGAAAGAGTAGGCTGAATCCTCTTTTGGGGGATTTAACCTGTTGCTTTTGATTTTACAGGATCGTACGAGAAAATGCTCAGCTTATCTGATTATTTCAAATGTATTCAGATGTAAATATTTTACAGACTGCTGCGGTAGGCTATATCTGAAACTAAGCTCCATATGGTCATAGCATGTGGCATAGCATGTAACAGCCATGAAAGGAATAGATATTGTTGCGCCATAGGGATAAAGGGAAAAACATGAATTCCTTAAGAGTCTTTCAGTAATAAAGGTAGACTGACTCAGCGATATGACGTAGATACAGCATAGTGGGTCAATTTCTGCAGCAACTAAGAGCGTTGAAGTGCGAGGCTCAACTTCTCAGCGGTTTTAGTGCTCTGGCTACGACGCTCTAAACAGTTTGAAGCAAACCCGTTCACATGCACAGATACTGTGTGTGACTGTGTGTGAGCGAAGTCTGGCTTCTTGCTCATCTCAATATGTTCGGTGCTACTTGTGGCAACGTCATTTCGCTGAGTATTTCTTTAATATAAGATTTCAGATTGTATGGACCTGTAGATGTTATGTACACTGTATGTTTCTTGACAAAATCCCTCTCTTTATTGTAGATCATTTATGACTCATCCCACCACTAACAACAAGGGCAGGTAAAGATGCACTTATGTCATTACACCAAAGCCTTGTTGAAATTGGCTGTTTTTTTTTGCATATCCAATTCAAAACCAATCCAATTTTTCCCGCAGTCTGAACAGGCAAAAAGCACATCGAAATTGACATTTCAAGCCACATTAATAACCACCTTCATAGGTGGTTTGAAATCAGATTCAAATCTGATTTCTGGTAACTTGTGTCTGAATGGTCAAATCTGATTTGCCCTCAAATGGTTTTTAGACTGTTATTTGGCATATCTTGTTGCTTGCTAGCTACTCTGTTGATGGTTTAACAAGAACAATGGCAGCTAACTAGCTTTTTAATTGTTTACAAACAAATTAGTGAATGTGCTAGAAAACTAAACAGCTACCTAGCTAGCTAGTTGACTGCTGTGGCTAGCCAACAAAGAATCATTTTGAAAGTTGGATCATCTTATCCTTTGAATATTTAAAAGTGTTTATTACACTATGATGTTGAACATTCAAAGGAACTGGGAAACATCCAGTTGCTACATTAGCATTAGCTTGCTAAATAACTTCTGAGTCATAGGAAGCACAAGCACAACCACCAATCAGCCTGAACCACTGTGCATGTCACCAAATCTGATTTGGTCACTTGTACATTTTCTATATGGACAAACAGTATTTCAAAATGGATTTGAAAAACAAAAATTACTTGAGCATTAATGCCTGCAGTATGAACAAGCCTCAAGAGGTCTGGCTGGCCCTCTTATGAATCAAATCAAATTGTATTAGTCACATGTGCCAAATACAACAGGTGTAGACCTTACAGTGAAATGCTTACTTACGGGCCCCTAACCAACAATTCAGTAAAAAAAAAAAAATACAGATAAGAATAAGAAATAAAAGCAACAAGTAATTATCAATTTTCGACTCTGTCAATCACCATATTGGTTTCTCAAATGACTGCCTCGCCTGGTTCACCAACTACTTTGCAGACATGGTTCAGTGTGTCAAATTGGAGGGCCTGCTGTCCGGACCTCTGGCAGTCTCTATGGGGGTACCACAGGGTTCAATTCTCGGGCAGACTCTTTTCTCTGTATATATCAATGATGTCGCTCTTGCTGCGGATGATTCCCTGATCCACCTCTAGGCAGACAACACCATTCTGTATACTTCGGGCCCTTCTTTGGACACTGTGTTAACTAACCTCCAAACGAGCTTCAATGCCATACAACACTCCTTCCGTGGCCTCCAGCTGCTCCGAAATGCTAGTAAAACCAAATGCATGCTTTCAACCGCTCGTTGCCTGCACCCGCCCGCCCAACTAGCATCACTACCATGGACGGTTCTGACCTAGAATATGTGGACAACTACAAATACCTAGGTGTCTGGCTAGACTGTAAACTCTCCTTCCAGACTCATATTAAACATCTCCAATCCAAAATCAAATCTAGAATCGGCTTTCTATTTCGAAACAAAACCTCCTTCACTCACGCCGCCAAACTTACCCTAGTAAAACTGACTATCCTATCGATCCTCGACTTCGGCGATGTCATCTACAAAATAGCATCCAACACTCTACTCAGCAAACTGGATGCAGTCTATCACAGTGCCATCCATTTTGTTACCAAAGCCCCTTATACCACCCACCACTGCGACCTTTATGCTCTAGTTGGCTGGCCCTCGCTACATATCCGTCGCCAGACCCACTGGATCCAGGTCATCTATAAGTCTATGCTAGGTAAAGCTCCGCCTTATCTCAGCTCACTGGTCACGATAACAACACCCACCCGTAGCACGCACTCCAGCAGGTATATCTCACTGGTCATCCCCAAAGCCAACACCCGCTTTGGCCGCCTTTCCTTCCAGTTCTCTGCTGCCAATGACTGGAACAAATTGCAAAAATCGCTGAAGCTGGAGACTTATATTTCCCTCACTAACTTTAAACATCAGCTATCTGAGCAGCTAACCGATCGCTGCAGCTGTACATAGTCCATCTGTAAATAGCCCACCCAATCTAACTACCTCATCCCCATACTGTTTTTATTTACTTTTCTGCTCTTTTGCACACCAGTATCTTGCACTTCATCATCTGCTAAATTGTAATTACTTCGCTATGACGGCCTATTTATTGCCTACCTCCTCACGCCATTTGCACACACTGTATATAGACTTTCTTATTTTTTTTCTTCTATTGTGTTATTGACTGTACGCTTATTTATTCCATGTGTAACTCTGTGTTGTTGTTTGTGTCGCACTGCTTTGCTTTATATTGGCCAGGTCGCAGTTGTAAATGAGAACTTGTTCTCAACTAGTTTACCTGGTTAAATAAAGGTGAAATAAAAAAATGTAAATAAAAAAATTAAAGAGAAGCAGTAAAATAACAATAGCAAGACTCTATACAGAGGGGTACCGTTATAGAGTCAATGTGCGCGGGGGCACTGGTTAGTTGAGGTAATATGTACATGTAGGTTGAGTTATTAAAGTGACTATGCATAGATGATAAAAACAGAGAGTAGCAGCGGTGTAAAAGAGGGGGGTGGGGGGGTGGGGGTGGCAATGCAAATAGTCTGGGTAGCCATTTGATTAGATGTTCAGGAGACTTATAGCTTGGGAGTAGAAGCTATTTAGAAGCCTCTTGGACGTAGACTTGGCGCTCCGGTACCGCTTGCCGTGCGGTAGCAGAGAGAACAGTCTATGACTAGGGTGGCTGGAGTCTTTGACAATTTTTAGGGCCTTCCTCTGACACCGCCTGGTATAGAGATCCTGGATGGCAGAAAGCTTGGCCTCAGTGATATACTGGGCCATTCGCACTACCCTCTGTAGTGCCTTGCGGTCGGAGGCCAAGCAGTTGCCATACCAGGCAGTGATGCAACCAGTCAGGATGCTCTGGATGGTGCAGCTGTAGAACCTTTTGAGGATCTGAGGACCCATGCCAAATCTTTTCAATATCCTAGGGGGAATAGGTTTTGTCGTGCCCTCTTCACGACTGTCTTGGTGTGCTTGAACCATGTTAGTTTGTTGGTGATGTGGACACCAAGGAACTTGAAACTCTCAACCTGCTCCACTGCAACCCCGTCGATGAGAATGGGGGTGTGCTCGGTCCTCTTTTTCCTGTAGTCCACAATCTGTGGTTAAGTGGTTAACACTGGGTTAATGGCTAATGTATCAATTACCATTGGGGCATATGTCGTAACAGGAGTCCCTCGCCTCGTCCCTCCCTGGACACATTGCTATTGATTTTGTTGCTTGGCTATGGGCACTGTGAAAACAGATTTATCACATGTAACGTAAAGAGCATGGTACATTGAATTTCCTAACTCATCTATAGCAGAGACTCTTTAAATCACTGGGCCTCTCTGCAATCGATGGCAATGGATAAGTGTGGCAAAGGGAAGTCAGAGGAATTCATGTAATGTACTTGGTGAATTAAGGTGATTCTGACTGACATGCAGAAATAGGAGAACTCAGGAGAATTTCCCCACTGCCAAGAAAATGATAGTCATTAAAGATGTGCTTGCTTTCAGGCTTGCGTTATACTTTTTCCATACAGTTCTATTTCCATATGTAATGAACACGATGGGAGACAGAGAGCTGGTTTCAAGCGTGGGGCACAGAAGGTGTTAATTTGTAAAGGACCACAGGAGGCGGCAGGTAGCTGGGTCCAGGGGCAGGCAGAAGGTCATACACAGGGGGTCTAAAAAGGCAACAGTACAGGCAGGGAAAAGGCTAGTAATGTCATCTGGGAGATCAGGCAATAGGTTGATAACAGGAAATCTGATAGGCTAAAGTACAGGCAGGGAATAGGCAAAAGGCATCATTAGTGAGGCAGACAAAAACTATCATACACGGGGGATGGGATTAAATTATGAGAAAAACAGAGCTCCAAATAGAAGTATGTAACAAAACAAACAATACCTCACAATGATGGGGTGCAAAGAACTGAACTAAATAGTGTGTGATAATGACATACAGGTGTGTGAACAGGTGATCAGAATTCAGGTGATTGGGATCTGGAGAGTGAGCTGCATTCAGGGGATCTATGTGTTTGAGAGTGTGAGCTGGAAAGTGGGCTGGAAAGTGGGCTGGAAAGTGAGCTGTGTTCAGGGGATCTGCGTGCTTGAGAGTGTGAGTTGGAAGCAGACGTTACACCATACAGCTTTTTTGCATAGAGTTCTATTGAGAATTTAAAACTCAACAGTTTAGGAATTCCCAATCCATAGGTCAAAGGTAGAATAAATCATATGCTTAGAAATGATTCAGATGAAGTGAAAATTGGCAAAGGTCCTCTAAAGATCCATCCATGAGAGAAACAATAGATAATGTCAACATACAGTATGACTCCTTTCATAGTAACGAAATATATTAACACCTTTTTTCTTGTTGTTGCTAGGTAGAATAACAAATGTAACACCACAAAATAAACAACTTCCTTCACTGGCAGTTTAAGGAAACAAGACAATAAATAATAATAGTGTACCGGCTTGTGAAGCTTTTGTATTTAGGCTGAACTGGAAAAACCCTTGAACCACTGTACCTTTTAATCCAATTTCCTAATGGAGATAAATTCCTCCTGCTCCTTCCAGTTTATGGGAATCAGCCATGTGGTGTTGCCACATAGCAACAAATCCTTTCTAGAGAGTTGGATAAACTTAGCAATTTTCCAATACGCCAAATAGGCAGATTGAAGAAAGTGAACAATAGAGATTGAATAGGTCTACTTATCCAGCAAGCAGAGTTTCAGGAGGAAAGGGAAGATATAATCTGTTCCAAATGTCATGGTTGAGGTTATCAACAAATATCAGGTAGTCTTAAGAGTTGTAAAATTATCCAGAGTACAGTAATATAATAACCCCTTGGGAATATATATGTAGACTTAAAATTGTACAGTGATTGTATTGACATTCCATAACACCCCTCCCAAACCATCTATATATATTATCTTCATAAATCACCATTTGTTGGGGGGCTTAGTGTAAAAAGACTTCACCAACATCTCCCCTGGTGCTAGCCAGTCATATTTCAGAGGTAGCTTTAGGGATTACAGTGGTGCATTAACATGCTCTGGCATCTGGCCACGGAAAGACTGCAGCAGATTTTTCCAAAAGAGGATGGACTACCTTAAATCCCTCTATCGATCCTTAGAGGAAAACATCAGTACTGGCAGGCTGCTGAGCACCTGCTACTCTATAGGAGTCTGCTCATAGAATACCTTGGCCAAATATCGACTCAGCTCAGAACTGCTTAGTGCCCAAAATGGGATCCAAGTCAGAGCTGGTTGCAGCTGAATGTGGACTACGTCAGTAACAAAGTGCATTGGCCAGCATGGGAAGCATGTTAAGGTGCTTGTTCTGAAGTTAAATAAGATTATGTTTGACCGTGGACAGCTAAGACATTGGCACAATTGAGCATTCTATTAATTGTAAGGTATATCTATATGTTTTTGAGGTATATCTATATATATATTTGAAGGAGCAGTTTTCTGGGGGAAGGTATATGTGACTCCCAAACAGCACACCTCATTTTTTAAATGTAAATTTGACAAGTTCAGTTGTGGTACAGGCCAGTAGTACTGTAACTACGTGATGAAATGTCTTCACCAATGGAACATCAAATTAAATAATAAATGTTTATATACCAATTACAAAGGCCAATTAAGACATTGGGGAATATTTCTACCCTGGCCATTCTCAGTGCAGGGAGTCTGTAAGTGTGTGATAACAGTCCTAATGTCTGCATCATGTAAATATTAAGGTCTCCTCTGTCAGTAGGTACACATCCTACACTGAAGGCCGACACTTTGTTTGGACAGGGCCCAATTTGTTCTGGTGGCAGGCAGGCTGGACAGACAGCCTCACATTTCCCCTGTTCTAGCAGGAGGAGACGAGAGTTAATGAATCGCATAATAATTAGGTGATTATTAGACTTTACTTCCAAACGACTGCACTGTCTCTCCTCAGGAGTGCCATACATCAGCCAAGACAGAGTGGGTCAGGCGGCATCGGCTCATGCTAGGAGAGATATTAAACATGACGAGACGAGACTGGCAGCATGGACTCAGACAAGGTGTTAATTGATTTGTGGATTCGGCCTCTGGGTCCCAGCCAGTTACCACTATGATTTGACGGATGAAAGCATCATTTATATACCTAGTCACAAGGTAATTACAAAACGCCAAGTAATATATGCAACAGATGGCACCATCCTGGATATCTTGCCATAACAAGAGCGGACACTTAGTAGGAACTGGTAGGAAAAAAATCTGTCAAAGGCAAAGATTGATTCCTTATTGCGGATCTAAGCTTGCAAATGAATGTTTATAAATGGGATGTCCATATTAAACCTTCATTACCATAAAACAAAAATCCAGAGCTTCAGGTAGGTCTGGGTTATGCAGACAATAATCCATATCACAATAATAGAAACGGTTATCTCCATAAAAGCATGAGGTATGCAAGGAAATGTTTAGAAATAAAGACCAACATGATGCGTATCTATTAATATTCTTTCAGTATAATCAGTTACTGAAAGTATCAGGGCTTTTGCTTCATGACAGCATTAAGGGAGAAAACAAATAGAAAATAGAAAATGAAAATATGATGCTAATTTGATGATTGAATGTATTTTGCAGTTGCATAAACTAGGGGCACATGTCTAAGTATTTCATGAAGCTTGAGCATGTTAACAAATACCTTCTGAGACTGTTGTCTACTTCAGAGCTCAGTGGTAGAGCTGCTATCATTGACTAAGTAATTATCAGGATCTCTGTTAATTCTGTTCTCATGTCCTCCGGGTCTGACGACAACTGTTCAGTATATAGCTTTGTTTGTTGTCTGTGTTCTAAGTCCTGTGTTTTGCATAATTTTTATAAAAAAAATCATAATAATGTGCGCCTTGGGTGTGAGAAATACACTTTATAAATGAAATGTATTATTATTTATTATCCTAATTTAATTTCATATAAGAATAATTTCCACAACATGACATATATTTATTTTGTGCCCTCTGATATTGCAATGCTCTTTCCTGTGTTTAAATGTCAAACCCTGCAATATATTTTGTAATAAATCAATACATTTAGTCATGACTTTTAGATACTGGAAACCATTGATACTATAGGTCAAAGGTCATGTCATCTATTACAAGAAGTGCAATGTCAGGGAGTCTGCACGCTGTTGGATGTGAACTCTGTGACAGCTGCATGTAGGTAGGTCTATCCACCAGCACAATTATAGCAGAAGGAAAATGATCTCAACGAGGGCAATATATTGTTTGCTAAATCTAATCGCTTGGCATTGAAATTACATTTACTTGTGCAGCAAGATTGTGACATTTACAAGCCTCAAAAAAACAAATGAGGTGATTTTCTACGCATTTGTATCTGAATGAACAGCAAACCAAGTCATGCCTTCTAACAAACAGGAATCTTAATTGCATTCGTGCAGAAAACTGATGTATTTTCAGATGATGCTATGGACCCCAAAGATGTAAAAGACTTACATTGATGTCCAAGTATGGCCCCTGTACTCAAATTGCAATTGTTAACTATGACGGATACAATTATGAACGTTTGTTGTCGATTAAAATAGTGTCTGCTCATATATAATTAACATTCAAGTGTGAAATACAGTTCCTACACAAACATCTTGGTCAAAACCAGTTTAGACATTACATACAGCCCATTGCTGAGTCGGAGAATGGTCTTCATAGCCATGTCAAACCAACGTTTTGAGACAGTCTTCTGATTACTAATGTTTTTTTGCCATGACAGTCATGTTTTGAAAAGTTCACTGAAGTAATGCAAATGTGATGTTTTATCAATACAGTTCAGACATTTTAAACTTAAATGCATAGAAAATGTGCCTTAGATCTGTCCTACTCCTGCACCGAATTGATATTCTCTATCTCATTCTAATATCATGCATTGAGGGTGGAAGGGCATAAAATTGTAAAATGTAAAATGTAAAAATGTAAAATCCATAAATTATTATCATTTGAGGAAGATTTGATACTTCCAAAAAGTGCTGGATCATCTCTCATCTGATCAGAAATGCTGGATCACCTGAAACTCATGACTTGAGCAAATGAATTGTCTTAAAGATGGTTGACAGCCTGAGTTTTTCACATCTTTCACCAAAAATCTGTCACGAAACACCAACAAACACTAGGAGTACAACTTTTTAGTAGGATTTGAACCATGGACAGATGGTGAATGAAATAGAACATGCCTGGTTCATTTCATGGCCGCTAAGCAAACATAAAGAGAGGTAGTACTGTAAAGGGGGCCATCTCCAGGCGGTACAGTGATTCACTCACCACACATCCACTGGAATCAAGCTTGCGGTCAGAGACGCAGCGGAAGTTTCGGCTACAACCACCATTGTCCTTTGAGCAGTCGCGCACTGGGCCAAATGAGTCCAGCAAAACCTCCAGACTGTCAAACGATGAGGAGATCATCAGCTCTTCTCTGGCAAAATAAAACAAACACAAACATTATAATCTTCCCCCTCAGCAAAACACAAAATCATCAGTCGCTAGCAATCAAATGTCCCTCTTTGGTTATTGTCTGTTGATTGAAAATGGGTTCATTGTAGTCCTCATCACAAAACAATGCACCAAATGCATCTTTAATTTTGAAACTTTATGATGAATATGCTTCAGTCAGAGCAGCCAAAACTTGAATTTCAAAGCAACCCTGCTTTGCAAAGGGCCTAAGATGTGTTTGATGAAAACCATTGGCTTTATGGTACGGTTTACAGTGCTTTATTGCTATGACCTTGCTCCAAGCCATCTGTTTTGTCTCTATTATGTGAAATATTTCAAAGACTTGCAAGGTAAAATATTCCAGATCATCACATTGAAATATGAATAGAAAAGGTGGATGAAGAACAAAGCTTGGGCGTACATTTTTATTTTCAGGATGCTAAATCACCATGCCATTGAAGTGGAATATATATGATAAACTGAGTACTTTTATAATAACACTGCCATGAACCTCGCCTAGGGGAAAGAAAGAATAGTCTCTCTTGTTTTGTAGATAGTATTCATTTGCGTCCTCACCCACTCCCAGAATGCTTCCCCGGAGATTGCCTGAAATAAACATATTCGATTTTTCAAGATTTTATCAAACTAGCCAATTTTCTTTTATAATTGACTGTGGGCATTGTCTTTATACATTTATGGCGAACTAACCCAACAGGTCATACAGATAATGATGCATTTAAAAAAATTATGACGCATTCATTTTTTTTATTAAGTACGGAAAATAACTTTTGTATTTACATGAGTGAAATCGTCCATCCTTGTCGTCATGTTGTTTAACACTGATTCATGAGGAGGGTTACAGGTGCAGCTACATAGCGTATGTGATCTCTCCCACGGTTGCACAAATCCAACTCTGCATGTTTGATTGAATCCAGACCTTACAATAGTGGTCTTCAATAGACACAATCAATGTACATTTTAATCTTAAAATGTTATATAGAAAGATGAGACCATTTACCCTAACCTCCAGCCACCCTAGTCATAGACTGTTCTCTCTGCTACCGCATGGCAAGCGAGCAGAGAAACAGCTTCTACCCCAAGCCATAAGACTCCTGAACATCTAATCAAATGGCTACCCAGACTATTTACATTGCCCCCCCACCCCCTCTTTTACACAGCTGCTACTCTCTGTTATTATCTATGCATAGTCACTTTAACTCTATCTACACGAACACATTACCTCGACTAACCGGTGCCCCCGCACATTGACTCTGTACCGGTACCCACTGTATATATAGTCTCACTAATGTTATTTTACTGCTGCTCTTTAACTACTTGTTCCTTTTATTTCTTATTCTTATTCATATTTTTTAAACTGCATTGTTGGTTAGGGTCTTGTAAGTAAGAATTCCACTGTAAGGTCTACACCTGTTGCATTCGACGCATGTGACTAATAACATTTGCTTTGATTTTGATATATATATGATTAACAAGAACATTTAAGCAATATGAAAGTCCTCTCTGCTCATAATTCAGAAAAGAAACAAAGAAGAGACATTCAGGCTATTAGCCATTGAAAAATACAGGCTGGCTAATTACTTCTCTTTACCCTGTAATTTGCCTTACGTGAAAGACTTGCAAGGTAAAATATTTCAGATCATCGCATTGAAATATGAATAGAAATGATGGATAAAAAACAAAGCTTGGGTGTACATTCTTATTTTCAGGATGCTAAATCACCATGCTATTGAAGTGGAATATTCAGCAAAAATTCAGCAAAAAAAGAAAAGGTCCTCTCACTGTCAACTGCGTTTATTTTCAGCAAACTTAACATGTGTAAATATTTGTATGAACATAACCAGATTCAACAACTGAGACAAACTGAACAAGTTCCACAGACATGTGACTAACAGAAATGGATTAATGTGTCCCTGAATAAAGGGGGCAAAATCAAAAGTAACAGTCAGTACCTGGTGTGGCTACCAGCTGCATTAAGTACTGCAGTATATCTCCTCATGGACTGCACCACATTTGCTTGTTCTTGCTGTGAGATGTTACCCCACTCTTCCACCAAGGCACCTGCAAGTTCCAGGACATTTCTGGGGGGAATGGCCCTAGCCTTCACCCTCCGATCCAACAGGTCCCAGACGTTCATTCCCTCGACGATAAACGCGAATCCGACCATCACCCCTGGTGAGACAAAACTGTGACTTGTCAGTGAAGAGCACTTTTTGCCAGTCCTGTCTGGTCCAGCGACGGTGGGTTTGTGCCCATAGGCGACGTTGTTGCCGGTGATGTCTGGTGAGGACCTACAACAGGTCTACAAGCCCTCAGTCCAGCCTCTCTCACCCAATGCGGACAGTCTGAGCACTGATGGAGGGATTGTGCGTTCCTGGTGTAACTCGGGCAGTTGTTGTTGCCATCCTGTACCTGTCCTACAGGTGTGATGTTCGGATGTACCGATCCTGTGCAGGTGTTGTTACACGTGGTCTGCCACTGCGAGGACGATCAGCTGTCCGTCCTGTCTCCCTGTAGTGCTGTCTTAGGCGTCTCACAGTACGGACATTGCAATTTATTGCCCTGGCCACATCTGCAGTCCTCATGCCTCCTTGCAGCATGCCTAAAGCACATTCACTCAGATGATCAGGGACCTTGAGCCTTTCTTTTGGTGTTTTTCAGAGTCAGTAGAACGACCTCTTTAGTGTCCTAAGTTTTCATAACTGTGACCTTAATTGCCAACAGTCTATAAACTGTTAGTGTCTTAACGACCATTCCACAGGTGCATGTTCATTAATTGTTTATGGTTCATTGAACAAGCATGGGAAACAGTGTTTAAACCCTTTACAATGAAGATCTGTGAAGTTATTTGGATTTTTACGAATTATCTTTGAAATACAGAGTCCTGAAAAAAGGGACGTTTCTTTTTTTGCTGAGTTTACATGATAAACTGAGTACTTTTATAATAACACTGCCATGAACCTATCCTAGGGGAAAGAAAGAATAGCCTCTTGTTTTGTAGATAGTATTTTTTTGCTCCCTCACCCACTCCCAGCCCAGAATGCTTCCCCGGAGATTGCCTGAAAGAAACATATTGATATTTCATGATTTATATTTTTTTTTTAAATGGAGGGTTTAATTCTTATACTGAATTTAGGCTACCTTTATGATGTATTCATTTTTTTGTATTAAGTACACAAAATAACCTGTGTATTTACATGAGAGAAATGTTATTCGTCACATGCTTCGTAAACAACAGGTGTAGACTAACAGTGAAATGCTTACTTACAAGCCCTTCTCAAAAATGCAGAGAGAAATATAATAGAAAAATAATAGTAAAGTAAAACACATAGGGGAAAGAAAGATAATAGTAAAGTAAAACACCTAGGGGAAAGAAAGAATAGCCTCTTGTTTTGTAGATAGTATTTTTTTGCTCCCTCACCCACTCCCAGCCCAGAATGCTTCCCCGGAGATTGCCTGAAAGAAAAATAATAGTAAAGTAAAACACATAATAAGAAAAGTAATAATAAATACACAAAGAGTAACAATAACTTGGCTATATACACGGATCACCAGTATTGAGTCGATGTGCAGGGGTACAAGGTAATTGAGGTAAATACTGTATGTGCATACATATAACTAGGAATAAAGTGACAGATAATAAACAGTAGCAGCAGTGTATGTGATGAGTCAAAAAAGTTAGTGCAAAAAGGGTCAATGCAAATAGTCCGGCTAGCTATTTGGTTAACTATTCAATAGACACTATCACTGTAGATTTTAACCTTAAAGCTTTCTATGTAGAAAGATGAGCCCATTTACCCTAACGTTCAATTATATATATGATTAAACATTTAAGCAATAGGAAAGTCCTCTCTGCTCATAATTCAGAAAAGACACAAAGAAGAGACATCCATTCAGGCTATTAGCCATTGAAAAATACAGGCTGGCTAATTGCTTCTCTTTACCCTATAATTTGGCTTGCATTATACTTTACTCTTTATAGGTGAGTCACAGTTAAAATGGAACGAAACACTGTATGTTGTGAGGATTCTGATTCCAAGTCTGCAGATCACTCTACATATATCTATGAATAGTCTGAGCTCTACATGGCTAAACTAACAAAACGTTCCTCCATCTCATTTCTGTTGCTATATAGGACAACAAAGAGTTGAAGCAAGTAATTAAATCTAACCCTCTAAATGGTTCATTAAATGGGGAGAGAAAGTTGAACGCTGACTCTTTGAAACACAACTTTAATGAAGAACGGTGCCCAATGCAATCAAAATAAAAATGTTCCTGGGTTTTGTATCATATTGTATCATTATGGGGCTGCAAGTAGCATAGTGGTTAGAGCACTGGGCCAGTAACCAAAGATCCCTGAGCTGACAAGGTAAAAATGTTGTTCTGCCCTTGAACAAGGCAGTTAACCCACTGTTCCTAGGCCTTCATTGTAAATAAGAATTTGTTCTTAAATGACTTGCCTAGTTAAATTAAGGTTTAAAAATTATAATATATATATATATATATATATATATATATATATATATATATATATATATATATATATATATATATATATAGTACAACAGCTGATAAAACAAACACTTTAAAGGTGTGAAGAAATGTGATCATTGTTATTTCCTGATAGTTGCTGGTTGTAGATAACATGTACCCAGGACCTGGAGTTTCGGCTTCCCAGGTGACATCACTAGATTGTAAATTAGGTAATAGACCAATAACAAAGAGAGTTCCCAACCTATCTGCGAAATAACAGCTAGTTTTCTGTTTCCCCTCCCCAGTCAGACCACTCCCAGACAACCTTAGCTAAATTCTTGCTTGAGACTCTTTTTTTTTTGCAAAAAAGCTAATTTTGTTTCTTTTTGACAATTTTAATGGAAAACTGTTACAGTAAGGTACTCCATTGTGACCCAGAAATTATTTGAGATTGATATAAAAACAGCTGCATTGGGCCTTTAAGAAAAGTTCAGTTTAAAGATCTTTTGTCATCTCTTTTTGTCATTTTTATGAAGTCAATGAATTAAGTACAGCCACTTTTAGATCAGAGCCTTTTCTTCCTTGTGTTGCTGCCAGAGAGTAAGACATGGTGACAAATGATTTTCAAACAAGGCCTCAGAGGGAGCTTGCAGCTCCAAAGCCGAGTAAATTAACAGCATCTAGAGGTGGTAGGTAGCTGTGGCGTATGCTACTGCCCTGGGGGGACGCAACGTGAGCGTTCATCACGTCATCAATCACAAGACGTAGTTATTTACTCAGTTTTCAAGAAAGCTGCCAAATGATAAATATAAAACCCCAGGAAACAAGTAGGGTGTAATGGGATAGTGTATAATATGGAAGAATAGTGCACCCAGAAGGTTTCACTAGGACAAAGAGAACTGTGGTAGTCTATTGCTGAGAAAGCAACACTTAAAGGGATACTTCAGGATTTTGGCAATGATGCCCTTTATCTACTACCCCAGAATCAGCATTTTTTTTGTCTCTGTCCAGTATGAAGGAAGTTTGAGGTAGTTTCGCGAGCCATGGCTCGATACCCATAAGCTTACAGCCGCAACAACCTCTAACTTCCTTCATAATGGACACAAAGACATAGAAATTGTTCATCTGACTGGAAATGTAGATAAAGGGCCTCATTGCCAAAATGCTGAAGTATCCCTTTAATGGAAACCCATTATCAAAATGATATTCATTGTTTGTGGTTTTACATGAGCAGTAATATGTTTTTGTTGAAGCCAGTCACTTGTCTTTGGCCTGTTGCTCAAAAGTGCAGCCGTTGTAGGCTACATCATTACTATTCTGAGTTCAGCTGAAAAAGAGATTCCTAAGTATTTTAGTGCTTCACAGAGAATAATCCAAATGTAAAGGCTAAATGAATCAAAATCTGACCTTTTGTTAATAGTATTCAAGCTTAGAGTAACAAGCCATCCTCCAACTAATATAGACCACGGTTTTCATGATCACCCATTCAAATATTCAGGATAAAATAGATTTGTATACCTCCTCCATAATAATCCACCCCATGTTTTCTCTTGTAAGGTTGGCTCCCAATGTACCATTGAATTTGGTACAGTGCCTCTAATGACGCTCCAATGCTGGACAGAGTGGTTGTGACTGCGACTAACGGAATGACGATTTGTGACATCCAGTTAACATGGATCATCATCATCATCATCATCATCTCCGTTCAATATCAGCTGAAAGGGATGATGGATCTTGCTACTCCTATTCAACTTTGACTCTGTAACTTAACATACTGAGAATGATATGTTAAAATCAAAGTGAGTTCCTCAAAGTCTGCTAGTTGAAAAGCTTTTCAACGTCTTTAAGTCTTGGATGTGCTGACATGATTTTGAAATTGTGTTGTTTATGAATAACAAGATATGGATATTTCATTGATGAAATCAGGAGCATGCATATCTTTACTTTTCCCCCAAAAATACTATCTACGTCAAATCATGCCCAGGTGATCGTATAACGATTAATCTAACTCAAAAGAACATGATAGGACAAGACATGTCATCACAGGACTAAAACAGTTACACGATGACTGAGAGGGAGGACATTTCATTGGATTAATCCGTAAAATGCAAATACAGTGCAATCGGAGAAGTATTCAGAACCCTTGACTTTTTCCACCTTTGTTACATTGCAGCATTATTCTAAAATAGATTAAATAAAAATTGTCCTCATCAAACTACAATTTTTGCAAATATATAAACAAATAAAAAACTGAAATACTTTTTTTCCATAGGTATTCAGACCCTTTGCTATGAGACTCAAAATTGAGCTCAGGTGCATCTTGTTTCCATTGATCATCCTTGAGATGTTTCTGCAACTTGATTGGACTTCACCTGTGGTAAATTCAATTGATTGGACATGATTTGGAAAGGCTCACACCTGTTTACAGCTGTCCACAGTTGACAGTGCATGTCAGAGCAAAAAACCTAGCCATGAGGTCGAAGGAATTGTCCGTAGAGCTCTGAGATAGGATTGTGTCAAGGCACAGATCTGGGGAAGGGTACCAAAAACATCTTCAGCATTGAAGATCCCCAAGAACACAGTGGCCTCCATCATTCTTAAATGGAAGAAGTTTGGAACCACCAAGATTCTTCATAGAGCTGACTGCCCGGCCAAACTGAGAAATTAGGGGAGAAGGGCCTTGGTCAGGGAGGTGACCAAGAACCCAATGGTCATTCTGACAGAGCTCCAGAGTTCCTCTGTGGAGATGGGAGAACCTTCCAGAAGTACAACCATCTCTGCAGTATTCCACCAATCAGGCCTTTATGGTAGAGTGGCCAGACAGAAGCCACTCCTCAGTAAAAGGCACATGACAGCCCACTTGGAGTTTGCCAAAAGGCACCTAAAGGACTCTCAGACCATGAGAAACAAGATTCTCTGGTCTGATGAAACCAAGATTGAACTCTTTCGGCCTGAATGCCAAGCGTCATGTCTGGTGGAAACCTGGCACCATCCCTACGGTGAAGCATGGTGGTGGCAGCATCACGCTGTAGGGATGTTTTTTAGTGGCAGGGACTGAGATACTAGTCTGGATCGAGGGAAAGAACAACGGAGCAAAGTACAGAGAGATCCTTGATGAAAATCTGCTCCAAAGCGCTCAGGACCTCAGACTGGGGCGAGGATCACCTTCTAACAGTACACAGCCAAGACAACGCAGGAGTGGCTTCGGGCCAAGTCTCTGAATGTTCTTGAGTGGCACAGCTAGAGCCTGGACTTGAACCCGATCGAAGATCTCGGGGCCTGAAAAAAGCTGTGCAGCAACGCTCCCCATCCAACCTGACAGAGAGGACCTGCAGAGAACATTGGGAGAAACTCCCCAAATACAGGTGTGCCAAGCTTGTAGCATCATACCCAAGAAGACTCAAGGTTGTTATCGCTGCCAAAGGTGCTTCAATAAAGTACTGAGTAAAGGGTCTGAATACTTTATTTTTTATAAAATTGCAAAAACATCTAAAAAACAGTTTTTTCTTTGTTATTATGGGGTATTGTGTAAAGATTGATGATGGAAAAAAAAGCATTCCTTCCAGCTGTAACGTAACAAAATGTGGAAAAAGTAAAGAGGTCTGAATACTTTTCGAATGCACTGTATACACTGAGTGTACAAAACATTTGGAGCACCTTCCTAATATTGAGTTGTGGCCCTACCTTTAGGCCCTCAGAACATCTTCAATTTGTCAGGGCATGGACTCTACAAGGTGTCGAAAGAGTTCCCCTGGGATGTTGGCCCATGTTGACTCCAATGCTTCCCACAGTTGTGTCAAGTTGGCTGGATGTCCTTTGGGTGGTGGAACATTCTTGATACACACAGGAAAGTGTTGAGTGTGAAAAACCCAACAGCGTTGCAGTTCTTGACACAAACTGGTGCACCTTGCACCCTCTAACATACAGTACACTGTTCAAAGGCACTTAAATATTTTGTCTTGCCCATTCAACCTCTGAATGGCACACAAACAGTTCATGTCTCAATTGTCTCAAGGCAAAAACATCCTTCTTTAACCTGTCTCCTCGCCTTCATTTACACTGACTGAAGTGGATTTAACAAGTGACATCAATAAGGGATCATAGCTTTCACCTGGATTCACTTGGCCAGTCTATGTCATAGAAAGAGCAGTTATACTTCATGTTTTGTATACTCAGTGTACCATACCCAGTGCTTAAGTTGTAAATCGGGAGGTACCGTAACAAAAAGTGATCACGAGAGGGGGTGACCAGGGGGGCTCTGAGGTACCGGAATGTATGGAAAAAAATGATTACCTTTATAATAAAGCAGTGCATGCATATCGTCGCAAGTGCGTTGTGGCATAGAGCATTAGAGCTGGCCTATAGTCGCTTATAGAAGTTGCACATATGAGAGAAAAAAAATGTACAAACTGAAAATCTTAAATCAATAAAAACAACCTTGTCTTGAATACATCAATAGCCTAGACCTACAGTAGGTGTGTATACACATATAGTACAATATGACAAGGAAGTTATAGAAATTATGCGTAGCTCACTCGCCGGTGAAGGCCGATAGTCTCGGGCCAAAAGCCTCGCTCTCTTGTTTTACTTTATAAAACAGTGTTTGCTCAATAGGTCTAATTTCTGGCTGCATGCAGTTCACTGACAGATTTTCCGCCCGTTCCCAGGCTATATGCCTTGTGACTGGGCTACATAAACACAATCCACAGCTAGGTCATTTTTTAATATGCAACTGGTCCTCTGTGGCTAAATTATAGGCCTACTCCTGATGCAGTATTTTGAATTATATAATTTATTTTTGAACAGACAGCAGTGATTGTATAACTTTGGCAAATGTATTTAAATTAATCAGGGCTGCTCTTTCAGCACCCTTTCCACAGCTACTGTATGATTCTATAAGGAAATAAAAGTGCAACACTGGAGAGATGAGAGTTGCAGGCTCATGTCTAGCAGAGAGGGAGAGATATCATAAAAAGTACATCTCATTATAGTTCTGAGAGAGATACAGGTGCATTTCTCTCTCTTACCACAACAATGGCCATGCATTGGTCTCAACATAGGCTATGTTAAGCAAACCATAAGCCCGGGCCGTCCCCGGCCAACACGAATGAATTCTTAAAATATCAGGTGCAGGCTGAAAATCTAAATATTCACATTAGGGGGGTTAGATAATTAATGAGGAGGCAAATCGAATGAACTCTGATCACTTTTATTAATATGTTTACACTGCAAACAGTGTTTTTTATGTAGAGGTACTGGATCTGGCAAAAATTAAGCACTGGCCATACCTGTGCCAGACAAAAAAGTTAAAAACTATAGAACCAAACATCATTAAGCAGCTGCATAATCTCATTGTTGTAGCCTACCTAATGTACTGTATATCTGCTGGTGTTAGTCTCTGTTAAGAATACGTGACATTTAAAAACAATGTGTAGCGAGATCAACCAAGGCATAGCCGTGGGAAGTAGTGTGCTGCAGCACCCCCCTGAAAAATCAGAATACAAAAAAAAGTTTAATTTAAAAATCATAAAAGTAGTGCATTGTGCCTTTACTAGTCCTGTATTAGCGGACCGATATAGCCATTTGTAGCGCGGGCAAAAAAATACATTTCAGCATTGCAGCCACCGCCCACAAACTCCTTCCCGCGGCTATGGGCCAAGGACTCAGTTAGGAGGAATATGGGTGTGAACGTTTAAATGAAATTGGGATCACTAACGAAAAAACTTTTTGGGGGGTGGGGGGTTTCCCAAACAAAATTAAAATCACAGTGCAGCTGGTCTGCCTGCTCTATATTTTCGCTAATGATGCGAGTGTGTGTACAGTCTTCAGTCTGTTGCGTGTAGAATATCCTATCCTATCCTATTCACTGATGATAGGCCCTGCTGTACTGAAGTTGCGAGACATTGCAAGCCAAAAAAAATTGCGAAATACAGCATTCCATTGCAAGATGCAGCTTTTGATTGCAGATAGATAGGCTTAGAGCACGGTTCTGACTCCGTCTGCCTGGTAGCCGACCTGCCTACAGTATACTGTGCCCCTCCCCTCTCTCTACACAAGTGTTTGCGTTCTCGGAAGTACAGCAACTAATCAGTCTCTTCAGTTCCAAAAATACTGAATCCTAGCGGAAGATATATTTTCTTTCTACTAAATGTCTTGTTAAGTCACGTATTTAACAAACTGTAAAGCCCTTTTAAGGAGTGTGGTCTGTGCTTAGGCAGCAGGCATTTGATTGACAATTCAAATGCATTTCACAATGTTTCTACTTCATATTCATCATCTCCAGCACCATCAACATCAACTTATGTGAAAATTGTGGTTTTGTAGCACAAGAGGCTGCTGAGGTGAGGACGGCTCATAATAATGGCTGGAATGGTGTGAATGGAATGGAATCAAACACATGGAAACCATGTGTTTTATGTGTTGAATACCATTCCATATATTCTGTTCCAGCCATTACTATGAGCCTGTCCTTTCCAATTAAGGTGTCACCAGCCGCCTGTGTTTTGAAGTAAAAAGATAGAGTAAGATAAGCGTTTCCAATGACATCATCAACCAATTAGTAGGAAATTATTATGCAATGCCTACTCATAATTGGTTCAAATTATATATTTTTTACTACAAAACATAGAAAAGTGAAATGTTCACATGTTGATGTTGGGGTGGTGCTGGAGATTATGAATATAAGGTTGACTATTTTTTTTATTTCCCTTTAAGGCTAAATTGATCGTTAGAATATTTGTAGGAGCATGAGAAAAACTTCAGAACAAAGTTGCCTACAAATGCAAAGTTGCCTCCAAATGCAAAGTTGCCAATGTCTTTGGAATTGATACAAACAAGCAATGCATTAAAAAAATGCTTCAAAATATATCCGATAATGGTATTCAAGCTTCCAGTAAAAAGCCATCCTCCAACTATTATAGAGCCCGGTTTTCATGATCACCCATTCAAATATTCAGGATAAAATAGATTTATACACCTACTCCTTAATAATCCACCCCATGTTTTCTCTCTTGGCTCCCAATTTACCATTACATTTGGTACAGTGCCTCCAATGCTGAACAGAGTGGTTGTGACTGCAATGAACTGAATGACGATTTGTGACATCCAGTTAACATGGATCATCATCATCATCCCCATTCAATATCAGCTGAAAGTGTTGATCTTGCAACTATTTTTCAACTTTGACTCAGTAACCTAACATGGTACTAAGAATGATATACTACCGTTCAAAAGTTTGGGGTCACTTAAAAATGTCAAATTTTTTGTCCATCATCAAACATCAAATTCATCAGAAATACAGCGTAGACATTGATATGTTGTAAATGACTATTGTAGCTGGAAACGGCTGATTTTTTATGGAATATCTACATAGGCGAACAGAGGCCCATTATCAGCAACCATCACTCCTGTGTTCCAATGGCACGCTGTGTTAGCTAATCCAGGTTTATAATTTTAAAAGGCTAATTGATCATTAGAAAACCCTTTTGTAATTATGTTAGCACAGCTGAAAACTGTTGTCCTTATTAAAGAAGCAATAAAACCGGCCTTCTTTTGATTAGTTGAGTATCTGGAGCATCAGCATTTGTGGGTTCGATTACAGGCTCAAAATGGCCAGAACCAACACACTTTCTTCTGAATCTCATAATCCTATTCTTGTTCTGAGAAATGAAGGCTATTCCATGTGAGAAATTGCCAAGAAACTGAAGACCTCTGACAATGCTGTGTACTACTCCTTTCATAGAACAGCGCAACTTGGCTCTAACCAGAATAGAAAGAGGAGTGGGAGGCCTCAGTGCACAACTGAGCAAGAGGATAACACAGAGTGTCTAGTTTGAGAAACAGACGCCTCACATATCCTCAACTGGCAGCTTCATTAAATAGTACCAGCAAAATACCAGTCTCAACGTCAACAGTGAAGAAGGGACTCTGGGATGCTGGCCTTCTAGTTAGAATTGCAAAGAAAAAGCCATATCTCAGACTGGCCAATAAAAAAAAAAAATTGAGACGACAAAAGAACACAGACACTGGACAGAGGAACTCTGCCTACAAGGCTAGCATTCCGGAGTCGTTGATGTTAAAACTAGTGTTTTGCACGTACTATTAATTTGTTGTGCACCGGGGCCTCCCAGTCCTCTTTCTATTCTGGTTAGAGCCAGTTTGCACTGTTCTGTGAAGGGAGTAGTACACAGCGTTGTACGGGATCTTCAGTTTCTTGGCAATTTCTCACATGGAATAGCCTTCATTTCTCAGAACAAGAATAGAATGACGAGTTTCAGAAGAAAGGTCTTTGTCTCTGACTATTTTGAGCCTGTAATCGAACCCACAAATGCTGATGCTCCAGATACTCAACTAGTCTAAAGAAGGCCAGTTTTATTGATTCTTTATCAGAACAACAGTTTTCAGCTGTGCTAAAATAATTGCCTTTTAAAATGATCAACTTGGATTAGCTAACACAACGTGCCATTGGAACACAGGAGTGATGGTTGCTGACAACGAGCCTCTGTGCACCTACGTAGATATTCCATAAGAAATCTGCCGTTCCCAGCTACAATAGCCATGTTCAACATTAACAATGTCTACACTGTGTTTCTGATCAATTTAATGTTATTTTAATGGATTTTTGTATTTATTTTTCTTACAAAAACTAGGACATTTCTAAGTGACACCAAACTTTTGAATGGCAGGGTATGTTCACGTGAAAGTGAATTCCTCAAAGTCTGCTAGTTTAAAAGCTATTCAACCTTAGTAAGATATAAATATGCTGACATGATGTTGTCAATTGTAACTGATTTTGAAATTGTGTTTATGAATAAGATTTGGATATTTCATTGATGAAATCATGAGCATGCATATCTTATTTCCCAAAATATAAAAATATATAGAATATCTCAACGGGACAGGACATGTCATCACAGGACAAAAACAGGATTAATCTGTGAAATGCTTACAGTTAAAGTTGGAAGTTTACATACACTTCGGCTGGAGTCATTAAAACTCGTTTTAAACCACTCCACAAATTTCTTGATAACAAACTATAGTTTTGGCAAGTCGGTTAGGACATCTATTTTGTGCATGACACGTGACTTTTCCAACAATTGTTTACAGTCAGATTATTTCACTTATAATTCACTGTATCACAATTCCAGTGGGTCAAAATTCACATACTCTAAGTTGACTGTGCCTTTAAACAGCTTGGAAAATTCCAGAAAATTATGTTATGGCTTTAGAAGCTTCTGATAGGCTAATTGACATCATTTGAGTCAATTGGAGCTGTACCTGTGGATGTATTTCAAGGCGTACCTTCAAACTCAGTGCCTCTTTGCTTGACATCATGGGAAAATCAAAAGAAATCAGCCAAGACCAAAAAAAAAAAAAGATTGTAGACCTCCACAAGGTTCATCCTTGGGAGCAATTTCCCAAATGCCTGAAGGTACCACGTTCATCTGTACAAACAATAGTACGCAAGTAAACACCTTGGGACCACACAGCCGTCATACCGCTCAGGAAGGAGACGTGTTCTGTCCACTTGAGATGAACGTACTTTGGTGCGAAAAGTGCAAATCAATCCCAGAACTACAGCAAAGGACCTTGTGAAGATGCTGGAGGAAACAGGTACAAAAGTATCTATATCCAAGTCCTATATCGACATAACCTGAAAGGCTGCTCAGCAAGGGAGAAGCCACTGCTCCAAAACAGCCATAAAAAAGCCAGACTAGGGTTTGCAACTGCACATGGGGACAGAGATCATACTTTTTGGAGAAATGTCCTCTGGTCTGATGAAACAAAAATAGAACTGTTTGGCCGTAATGACTATCGTTATGTTTGGAAGAAAAAGGGGAAGGCTTGCAAGCCGAAGAACACCATCCCAACCGTGAAGCACGGGGGTGGCAGCATCATGTTGTGGGGGTGATTTGCTGCAGGGGGGACCGGTGCACTTCACAAAATAGATGGCATTATGAGGAAGGAAAATGATGTGGCTATACTGAAGCAACATCTCAAGACATCAGTCAGGAAGTTAAAGTTTGGTCGTAAATGGGTCTTCCAAATGGACAACGACCCCAAGCATACTTCCAAAGTTGTGGCAAAATGGATTAAGGACAACAAAGTCAAGGTATTGGAGTGGCCATCACAAGCCCTGACCTCAAACCTACAGAAAATGTGTGGGCAGAACTGAAAAAGCGTGTGCGAGCAAGGAGGTCTACGAACCTGACTCGGTTACACCAGCTCTGTCAGGAGGAATGGGCCAAAATTCACCCAACTTATTGTGGGAAGCTTGTGGAAGGCTACCCAAACGTTTGACCAAAGTTAAACAATTTAAAGGCAATGCTACCAAATACTAATTGAGTGTATGTAAACTTCTGACCCACTGGGAATGTGATGAAAGAAATAAAAGATGAAATAAATCATTCTCTCTACTATTATTCTGACATTTCACATTCTTAAAATAAAGTGGTGATCCTAACTGACCTAAGACAGGGTTAAGTTTAAATCAATTTGGCTAAGGTGTATGTAAACTTCCGACTTCAACTGTATATACACTATGTATACCAAACATTAGGAACACCTTTAGTAGCACCCCCCACCCACCCCACCCTTTGCCATCTGTATAGCCTCAATTCGTCGGATCATGGGCTACAAGGTGTCGAAAGCATTCCACAGCGATGCTGGCCCATGTTGACTCCAATGCTTCACACAGTTGTATCAAGTTGGCTGGATGTCCTTTGGGTGGTGGACCATTCTTGATACACATGGGAAACTGTTGAGCGTGAAATAAAACAACAAAGCTTCACAACAAAGTTGACTACTAATACAGGGTTGCAAATGTCTTTGCAATTGATACAAACAAGCAACTTTTAAAAAGACACTTCAAATTAAAACCGAGATGTCTGCCTGAAAATATAAAACCAGCAGGCTATGCCTATTTCAATCATATTGAAATACGTTTCATGTTCAATCAATTGAGTTCCATTTTGCTTCTTCTAGGCTACAGTCTATACTTTTCTCAACAAATGTCATGATGTGTATATCACGCTCTGATCTGTTTCACCTGTCCTTGTGCTTGTCTCCACCCCCTCCAGGTGTCGCTTATTATCCCCAGAGTATTTATCCCTGTGTTTCCTGTCTCTCTGTGCCAGTTCGTCTTGTTGGTCAAGTCAACCAGTGTTTTTGTGTCTCAGCTCCTGCTTTTTCCAGTCTCTCTTTTCTCGTTCTCCTGGTTTTGACCCTTGCCTGTCCTGACTCTGAGCCCACCTGCCTGACCACTCTGCCTGCCCCTGACCTCGAACATGTCTATCGTCTTGTACCGTTTGGATTCTGAACTGCCTGTACCCGACCTGCTTTTTGCCTTCCCATTTTGCTATAATAAATATCTGCCTCCTGTGTCTGCATTTGGGTCTTGCCTTGTGCCCTAATAGTTTAGCCTAACATGCGCAAAATTATGTGCCAAATCTTATTTTGGTGCATTATTATAGGATAAGGATTAGAATAAGCCACCTCAATATTTGCAGCCATAGCTGATAATATCTTTCTAGGAGCTGATCCGCCCTCAGAATTTTGGAATAATTACAATGTTAAGGTAAGATTTTCATGGAGAATGCTGATCCGAGAGCAGCGTTGCCTTTCTTTCAATTCTATATCTAACGGCTAACTAGGCGACCATTCCCTCTGCATGGTGTTTTGGGAAACACATGTTACATCTTTCGACCGTTGTAGAAAAGATGCATCGTTATAACACTCATAAGCCTAAGTTCAATCGCAATCAGGAAACCAGGTCCTGGTCTACTCCTGATGGACCTTAATACCGCTTTAGAAGTGGCATTCCTTAACAGACAAGTAAAATGCCCATTCAGTGGTGCTTCGAAACTATCTCCAGAGAAGGTTTTGTGTCGGCATTTAAAAAGCCATAGTGCACTGTTACAGACAAACAAGCATGCAGTAGCCGAGACATTTTCAAGGATATATGACTGTGGTAGATAACTTCATTGCCAAGCCCTAGCGGTCATACAGTTGAAGTCGGAAGTTTACATACACCTTAGCCAAATACATTTAAACTCGGCTTTTCACAAATCCTAATAATTTATCGTAGTAAAAACTCCCTGTCTTAGGTCAGTTAGGATCACCACTTTATTTGAAGAATGTGAAATGTCAGAATAATAGTAGAGAGAATAATTTATTTCATCTATTATTTCTTTCATCACATTCCCAGTGGGTCAGAAGTTTACATACACTCAATTAGTATTTGGTAGCATTGCCTTTAAATTGTTTAACTTGGGTCAAACGTTTTGGGTAGCCTTCCAAACGCTTCCCACAATAAGTTGGGTGAATTTTGGCCCATTCCTCCTGACAGAGCTGGTGTAACTGAGTCAGGTTTGTAGGCCTCCTTGCTCACACATGCTTTTTCAGTTCTGCCCACAAATTTTCTATGGGATTGAGGTCAGGGCTTGTGATGGCCACTCCAATACCTTGACTTTGTTGTCCTTAAGCCATTTAGCCACAACTTTGGAAGTATGCTTGGGGTCATTGTCCATTTGGAAGGCCCATTTGCGACCAAGAATTCACTTCCTGACTGATGTCTTGAGATGTTGCTTCAATATAGCCACATAATTTTCCACCCCCACAACATGATGCTGCCACCCCCGTGCTTCACGGTTCGGATGGTGTTCTTCGCTTGCAAACCTCCCCATTTTTCCTCCATGCATAACAATGGTCATTATGGCCAAACAGTTCTATTTTTGTTTCATCAGACCAGAGGACATTTCTCCTAAAAGTACAATCTTCATTCCCATGTGCAGTTGCAAACCGTAGTCTAGCTTTTTTATGGCGATTTTGGAGCAGTAGCTTCTTCCTTGCTGAGCAGCCTTTCAGGTTATGTTGATATTGGACTTGTTTTACTGTGGATATAGGTCCTTTGCTGTAGTTCTGGGATTTGTTGCACTTTTCGCACCAAAGTACATTCATCTCTAGGAAACAGAACGCGTCTCCTTCCTGAGCGGTATGACGGCTGCGTGGTCCCATGTTGTTTGTACTTGCTTACTATTGTTTGTACAGATGAATGTGGTACCTTCAGGCGTTTGGAAATTGCTCCCAAGGATGAACCAGACTTGCGGAGGTCTACAAATGTTTTTCTGAGGTCTTGGCTAATTCCTTCTGATTTTCCCATGATGTCAAGAGGCACTGAGTTTGAAGGTAGCCATTGAAATACATCCACAGGTACACCTCCAATTGACTCAAATGATGTCAATTAGCCAATCAGAAGCTTCTAAAGCCATGACATACTTTTCTGGAATTTTCCAAGCTGTTTAAAGGCACAGTCAACTTAGTGTATGTAAACTTCTGACCCACTGGAATTATGATACATTGAATTATAAATTAAATAATCTGTCTGTTAACAATTGTTGGAAAAATTACTTGTGTCATGCACAAAGTAGATGTCCTAACCGACTTGTCAAAACTATAGTTTGTTAACAAGAAATGTGTGGAGTGGTTGAAAAACAAGTTTTAATGACTCCAACCTAAGTGTATGTAAACTTCCGACTTCAACTGTACATAATAGGACCATTATCTTTTTTTATTATTTTTTAATTTTTAACAAATTGCCATTTATATGTTAAGCAAAATGTTATATTTCTCACATCCCTAGTCAGGACCATCAACTGGGAGGATTTAAAAGCTCTGATACAAAGGAAAATGTTGAACTCAGCAAATGGTGGATGTGTGAAGACTGCAGTCAGTGTGAGCAGCCAGGTGAAATTGCAATAAAAATGCCTTGCATACTCAGTGACTATAATTTGTGTTTCTCTAAATGTCATAGTTATAATGAAACTACCCGCACGTAATGAATGCAATCAGGGATATGGCTAAATAGATGTAGCTTCAAAGTTGAATTTGTTGAAGTGTGTATAATATAAGTTGACATTTTTCCGCACTTCAAAAAAGATCTATGTGCAAGCAGTACATTTCCTTTTGAGAGGTTATGAACCATTTAACAATTCAATTCAACAGCATTTTTATGGTATTACATTGCCAATTGAGTTTTGTTTTTGTTGCTCTCATTGATTTTTTGCCCAACTTTAGTGTTTCTTTACTCTTTGAATCATGATCAATGAAACACTTGCAATGTCTGACATCAACCTTATAACGAGTGTAAAATTCTCCAGAACAGTGTACAAGGAATACAAAATGCTTTGATATGGAGGATATTCAATGGTGATTATGATGGAATGAAAATACTATGGAAAAGTTGAATCTCTTACCTCACATCCACAGCATCCTCCATGACAGTCATATCAGTCTTGCACTTGGCTGAAGGGTTGATTGCCAGCTCAGCAGGTGGAATGACAAAGCTTTTACTCAATGGTAACCACATCCCTTCCCCCAGTGTGTATGTGAACCTAAGGAGGAAAAAGACACAGATTTTGACACATTATGGTACTAATGGAACAACATCATTGGAAACAAAGCGGAAAGAACATTGCCTACTTTGTCCACTTAATTTAGAATTTCAAAAAAACTGGGATTACTACCGCTTTGCTAATGCTTGTTTGTCTGAAGTAAGCTGCATTCCAGGTCTTCTGGTGCCTTGTTGAGTGGTAGCTCAGAAGATCAGTGTGGAGAACATCAGTGGTTGTTTTAATTTCCCACAGAGAAATACAATAAAACCCATGGCCTGTTGCCCATATAGCCTTGGAGACTTTGGTGCCTTTGACCATTTGTTTGTCTGCCTTTCTCTAGATAATCACAAGCATATCCTCAGTTGTCTTCAAAAGCCTTTTACACTCACTTAAACTAAAGGCTGATTGGACTCAGGAGTAGCACGTGATGTTTTTATTCTCACAGTTCAATCGTTTTAGAAATCTATCTCTGGCAATGGTTCATAGCATTCAATCAATAGTTCTCAAACTACACTGAACAAAAATATAAACGCAACATGTAAAGTGTTGGTCCCACGTTTCATGAGCTGAAATAAAAGATCCCAGAAATTATCCATATGCCCAAAAAGCTTATTTCTCTCAGATATTGTGCACAAATTTGTTTACATCCCTGTTAGTGAGCATTTCTCCTTTGCCAAGATAATCCATCCACATGACATGTGTGGCAAATCAAGAAGCTGATTAAACAGCATGATAATTACATAGCTGCACCTTGTGCTGGGGACAATAAAAGCCACTCTAAAATGTGCAGTTTTGTCACACAACACAATGCCACAGATGTCTCAAGTTGTGAGTGAGCATGCAATTGGCATGCTGACCGCAGGAATGTCCACCAGGGCTCACTCGTTGCATCTCACCTCTTATCCGGGAAGGCAGCGAACGCTAGAGTTTCTGAGGAGGAGGTTTTGGTGGCCTTCGGCAGAGCAGGCACTCGGATCTTCGTGGCTGCCTGTCCGACGTGCACCCAGAACAAGACTCCCCGTCAGCAGCCTCAGGGGCTTCTTCATCCGCTGCCAACACCTTCTCGACCCTGGTCTCATCTCTCTATGGATTTCATCATGGGTCTTCCATCCTTAGAGGGCCAACTATGATTGTCATTGTGGACTGCTTTTCCAAGGCGGCACATTTCATTCCGCTACCTAAGCTTCCATCTGCCCATGAGACTGTGTTCAGCTAGTCATTCAGCATGTTTTCCACCTACATGTACTTCCTCAGTCCAATTATCAAACGGAGCGGGTGAACCAGGTGGTTAAAAGTGGCGGTTCCATCCGCTCAACGTTTCATCTCTCGTTGCCGCCAGGCCTGGAGGCGGGCGCTCCTGAGGTCCTCAGCTCGGGTTCAACGACAGGCCAACCGTCATCGCCGTTCGAGTCCTCTCCTGCGTCCAGGCCATATGGTCTGGTTGTCTACTAGGGTCTGACTCTACGCGTGGAATCAAGGAAGTTGACAGCCCGGTACATTGGGACATTCAAGGTTCTACGATGCATCAATACAATGGCCTATCGTCTTTGTCTTCCTCGGTCCATGAGGGTTCATCCCACCTTCCACATTTCCAGACTCAAGCCTGTGGTGTTCAGTCCTCTGGTTCCGGCCACTCGGCCTCCGCCTCGCATGATAGCGGGATAGCCAGCCTACACTGTGTGGTGCATCCTCTCCAGTCGCCGGTTCCAGCGTGGGACTCAGTATCTCATGGACTCGGAAGGTTACGGTCTGAGGAGCGATCCTGGGTTCCGGCTCGGGACATTCTGGACCCCGGACTCATTTGCGATATCCGTTGCCGTTCTGCTACCCCTGGTGGAACGTCAGGAGACGTTCCTTGAGGGGGGGTCCTGTCACAGTCCCTGTTTTATTTGATTGTTGTTTCCTTAGGTTACCGCTGGAGGGCACCCTTATCTTGTTTGCTAGTTTCCAGGTTACCCTGATCATTACTTATTGGTTTCACCTGTGGGTTTGAGTTCATACAAGCATTATTGTAACAAATTCCTTATATGAACTGTAACTCAGGAAAATAGTTGAAATTGCTGCATGTTGCGTTTATATTTTTGTTCAGTATATTGTCATTATGTCTGTTGGTGAACATACAGTCGTGGCCAAAAGTTTTGAGAATGATACAAATATAAATTTTCACAAAGTCTGCTGCTTCAGTTTGTATTATGGCAATTTACATATACTCCAGAAGGCCATGAAGAGTGATCAGATGAATTGCAATTAATTGCAAAGTCCCTCTTTGCCATGCAAATAAACTGACTCCCCAAAAAACATTTCCACTGCATTTCAGCCCTGCCACAAAAGGACCAGCTGACATCATGTCAGTGATTCTCTCATTAACACAGGTGTGAGTGTTAACGAGGACAAGGCTGGAGATCACTCTGTCATGCTGATTGCGTTCGAATAACAGGCTGCAAGCTTCAAAGGGAGGGTGGTGCTTGGAATCATTGTTATTCCTCTGTCAACCATTGTTACCTGCAAGGAAACACGTGCCGATATCATTGCTTTGCACAAAAAGGGCTTCACAGGCAAGGATATTGCTGCCAGTAAGATTGCACCTAAATCAACCATTTATCGGATCATCAAGAACTACAAGGAGAGCGGTTCAATTGTTGTGAAGAAGGCTTCAGGGCGCCCAAGAAAGTCCAGCAAGCGCCAGGACCGTATCCTAAAGTTGATTCAGCTGCGGGATCGGGGCACCACCAGTACAGAGCTTGCTCAGGAATGGCAGCAGGCAGGTGTGAGTGCATCTGCACGCACAGTGAGGCGAAGACTTTTGGAGGATGGCCTGGTGTCAAGAAGGGCAGCAAAGAAGCCACTTATCTCCAGGAAAAACATCACAGACATGCTGATATTCTGCAAAAGGTACAGGGATTGGACTGCTGAGGAATGGGGTAAAGTCATTTTCTCTGATGAATCCACTTTCCGATTGTTTGGGGCATCCGGAAAAAAAGCTTGTCCGGAGAAGACAAGGTGAACGCTACCATCAGTCCTGTGTCATGCCAACAGTAAATCATCCTGAGACCATTCATGTGTGGGGTTGCTTCTCAGCCAAGGGAATGGGCTCACTCACAATTTTGCCTAAGAACACAGCCATGAATAAAGAATGGTACCAGCACATCCTCCGAGAGCAACTTCTCCCAACCATCCAGGAACAGTTTGGTGACGAACAATTCCTTTTCCAGCATGATGGTGCACCTTGCCATCAGGCAAAAGTGATAACTAAGTGGCTCGGGGAACAAAACATCGATATTTTGGGTCCATTGCTAGTAAACTCCCCAGACCTTAATCCCATTGAGAACTTGTGGTCAATCCTCAAGAGGCAGGTGGACAAACAAAAAAACACAAATTCTGACAAACTCCAAGCATTGATTATGCAAGAATGGCCTGCCATCAGTCAGGATGTGGCCCAGAAGTTAATTGACAGCATGCCAGGGTGGATTGCAGAGGTCTTGAAAAAAAGAAGGGTCAACACTGCAAATAGTGACTCTTTGCATCAACTTCATGTAATTGTCAATAAAAGCCTTGACATCTATGAAATGCTTGTAATTATACTTCAGTATTCCATAGTAACATCTGACAAAAATATCTAAAGACACTGAAGCAGCAAACTTTGTGGAAATTAATATTTGTGTCATTCTCAAAACTTTTGGCCACGACTGTAGATACAGCACATACAAACCTACAACTCACTTTAATTATAAAACATTGCACAGCAACACGTACAACAACATCCAAGCCAAGTGACTTACTTTTTGTGTGCATGTACTGTGTCATTGATAGACACAGACACACACACCCACATTACATGTTCATGTTTTTAAATGTATGTAACTTGTCAAGTACTTTGTCTGTAATGTCTTTTTCGTTATGTGTCTGACCCCAGTAGGACTAGCTGTCGTTATTGGTGTTGGATAATGTTGGATAATTATTGGTGTTGGATAATTGAAAGTCTCACAACACAGAAGACCAGACCAGATACAATAAAAGTCAGAAGTCCAAGCATTCTAGAGGGATTATTGATCATTTACTTTAGAAAGGCTAACTGTTCATGACTGTTCATGAGTCGATATACACCAGCAAATTCGATGTTCTGCATATGCAATGTAAGTATTTCTCAAACAGGGTGTTCTATTTGACACCAAATGTAGTAGTATAATTTCTTATGTATTATGCATCATTCTAGCACAAAAAATGACTTGTTGATTAAAATAGTTAATGACCATTTTTGCAGACTTAACATTTTTGCATTGTTCAATTTGCATCTAATAAAATGCTAACTTAGCATAAGAAAAGGGCACCCGATCACAAGAACTGCATAGACTACTAGTCACTTTAGGAAGGGAATGATTAAACTGCTGTAAAAGAGAGCATTAATTATCTCACTCCAATTAACTCCCCTTTTTCCAACTGGAGTGTTATATGAATCAAACTCCCTCAGTCCTACCACATAATATCATGCACTGGATTCTTCCAAGTGATAATGGGCAGATAGGCAAGTCTACTATAACTATTTGTCTCCTGTTATTTCCCTGGAAGTCATTGCTACCAGCCTCATAAGTCTCTCTCCTTATCCAGAGGTGGGTTGTATGGTTTTCCAGGAGATACAGTTGAAGTTGGAAGTTTAGTTACACTTAGGTTGGAGTCATTAAAACACGTTTTTCAACCACTCCACAAATTTCTTGTTAACAAACTATAGTTTTGGTTAGGACATCTACTTTGCACATGACACAAGTCATTTCTCCAACAATTGTTTACAAACAGATTATTTCACTTATCATTCACAATTCCAGTGGGTCAGAAGTTTACATACACTAAGTTTACTGTGCTTTAAACAGCTTGGAAAATTCCAGAAAATGATGTCATGGATTTAGAAGCTTCATATAGGCTAATTGACATAATTTGAGTCAATTGGAGGTGTACCTGTGGATGTATTTCAAGGCCTACCTTCAAACTCAGCGCCTCTTTGCTTGACATCATGGAAAACTCAAAAGAAATCAGCCAAGACCTCAGGAAAAAAACTGTAGACCTCCACAAGTCTGGTTCGTCCTTGGGAGCAATTTCCAAACGCCTGAAGGTACCACGTTCATCTGTACAAACAATAGTACATAAGTATAAACACCATGGGACCACGCAGCTGTCATACCGCTCAGGAAGGAGACGCGTTCTTTCTCCTAGAGATTAACGTACTTAGGTGTGAAAAGTGCAAATCAATCCCAGAACAACAGCAAAGGACCTTGTGAAGATGCTTGAGGAAACAGGGACAAAAGTTTCTATATCCACAGTAAAACAAGTCCTATATCGACATAACCTGAAAGGCCGCACGGAAGAAGTCACTGCTCCAACACCGCCATAAAAAGCCAGACTACGGTTTGCAACTGAACATGGGGACAAAAACAGTTTGGCCATAATGACCATCATTACGTTTGGAGGAAAAAGGGGGAGGCTTGCAAGCCGAAGAATACCATCCCAATCGTGAAGCACGGGGTGGCAGCATCATGTTGTGGGGGTGCTTTGTTGCAGGAGGGCCTGGTGCACTTCACAAAATAGATGGCATCATAAGGGAGGACAATTATGTGGATATATTGAAGCAACATCTCAAGACATCAGTCAGGAAGTTAATAAAGCTTGGTCGCAAATGGGTCTTCCAAATGGACAATGACCCCAAGCATACTTCCAAAGTTGTGGCAAAATGGCTTTGTGATGGAGTGGCCATCACAAAGCCATGACCTCCATCCTACAGAACATTTGTGGGCAGAAATGAAAAAGTGTGTGCGAGCAAGGAGGCCTACAAACCTGACTCAGTTACACCAGCTCTGTCAGGAGGAATGGGCCAAAATTCACCCAACTTATTGTGGGAAGCTTGTGGAAGGCTACCCAAAACATTTGACCCAAGTTAAACAATTTAAAGGCAATGCTACCAAATACTAGTTGAGTGTATGTAAACTTCTGACCCACTGGGAATGTGATGAAAGAAATAAAAGCTGAAATAAATCATTCTCTCTACTATTATTCTGACATTTCACATTCGTAAAATAAAGTGGTGATCCTAACTGACCCAAGACGGGGACTTTTTTCTAAGATTAAACGTCAGGAATTGTGAAAATGTATTTGGCTAAGGTGTATGTAAACTTCCGATTTCAACTGTATGTATATACATTGTGGTATGGGATGATGCCAATCTGAAACTGAAGGCTATCAACAATAAATCCCTTCAGCAACAGAAGCTTATGGAACAGTAGCAATGGAAGTTGGTGTGCAGAGGAAGGAATAACAAGAGAAAGCAGCCTTTGAGTGTGAACCCCCTCCACCCATTCAGGGCAGGTGTTCTAAGTGATAGCAAGACTTATTTTCTTCCGGTACTTAATCTGGTTTCTGCCCAAGCCATGCCCTAGCACTGTGACAGCTTGAAAATGGATTCAACTAATTGCACTCTAACAAGTTTGTTATCTAGATGCTAGACTCTTCTTTGTCCAAGGGACACACGATTACGGATCACCATGTTATCAGATATTGTTGACTAACTAATACGTACGGGATCAGATTTTTTATTAACATGCTGCTCCTGATTCATATTATCCCCAAGCTCAGCAAACAACAAAACATTGTAATTTTGTATTCTATTTATGAGTGAAATACTGTTTTGTTGAATTGTAATACACGGATGGGTGACTTGGCAAATGGGCAGCCACAAAATAATTTCATTATGTTTGCACAATTTGAATATAACTGTCTGAGAGGGGTTCAAAGAGGAGCCTGAGACATTTTAATTTTGATGGAAGTTGGTGTGAAATGCTTGAGCACAAGGTTACTTTAAACCTGACGCTGGACAGAATATTGAGACTGGCCCCCTGCAGATTAACATTCCAAAGAGGAAACAAATGTATCAAAGAGCCTCATGGAGATGTTTGTATGATGGCTGCTCTCAATGACTAACAAAGACAGTGCTTACAACCATGAGAGTAACTAAATCATCCGTGTGAAAATATATTCTGTGTCCCAAATGGCACCCTATTCCCTATGGACCCTGGTCACAAGCAGTGTCCTATAGCGAATATGTTGCCATTTGGAACGCACACTATGTTATTTGTTGAGAGCAGTGGTAAGCAGCGTAATCAGTATTGTTGTTTCATTGGCTTTTGAAGAAGCATGTCTTATGCAAAACAGGAGGCATATACTGTATGCATCCATATACCTCCCCAGTCTTTCTCAGTATCCATTTGAAAACAACTGTGATGGTGAATATCATAGAATGCAAATGCTCACTTTCTGTTGACCAAGAACATTGTGTGATATAACTTTTTTCTGTGGTTACGTTCGGTTGCATGTTTACAAAAAGCACGTTCTCAATCATTTCACTGGTCATACAACATCAGTACAAGAACAGAAAGCTTTTATTTCAAATTGATTACACATGTTTAATGCAAAGCTCAAATGTATGTACACCAAAGCAATATCAGTCAAATTAGAACTAGAGAACTAAACTGAAACTCTTATTTCAGAGCTGTGTGTGCATGTAGTTAAACTCTTAAAATCTATTTTATGCCTTACACACAAAACATAATTAATTGTATTACAGATCAGGGAATGTTTGGAAATACATTTTATCCCTCGATGAAAGATGATTCTCTTGGTAAACATACCCCCAGTAGATCTCAAATGGTAAAAAGTGAAATGCTGATTTGTTGTGATTTTCATGCTGTAAAGAGTGATAAAATGCAATGATGCTAGCTTTCCTTCATTCCATTAAAACAGCTCAACAACATGACTCAGCTTCAACTATGAACTCAGCTTCAAGACTGGAGCTTTTTAGTTTTTAGTATATTTCAAAACATTGACAGTCTGTCCTGAAAAGTTGGTTGGAGAAAATAGGAACACAGTATTTTTTTACTAGTTTAAAATCTACAGCTCTCACTCCTTTCTATGCCATCTTTAAATGTGACAATCTGTCATGCTATTATGATAAAAAGTTTTCCTATTGTAAAGAAAACATTCCAATGGGTCAATATCATATAAAATCTAAGAAAAAAAGTATTTGAAACATAATTTCATGCTGTTTCAAAAAGTGCTGCCCATAGAAATGTGTTCAGATTAATAGGTGTGTACCGTGAGTTCTTACCTGAAAATGCGATCAGATGGTTGTTCTCCCATCACCAGATCAAAACCACGCTGGAAAATAGTGTAAGGCCAGGGTCTGGTGACAAATAAGAGAGGAGAGTGTTATACTTATATTCAGTCAAAACCAGTAACCTGGTTTCCGAGACAAGAATGAAATGACTGATTGAAGAAAGAAACATGTTTTACTACTTTAAGTACAGTGTAACATTGAGTAATCACAACACGTTACACTGCAATACACAATACCCAACCCAAGCCACTGCCTGTTCACCCCGCTACCATCCAGAAGGCAAGGTCAGTACAGGTGCATCAAAGCTGGGACTGAGAGACTGAAAAATAGCTTCTATCTCAAGGCCATCAGACTGTTAAACAGCCATCACTAACACAGTGAGGCTGCTGCCTACATACAGACTTGAAATCATTGGCCACTTTAATAAATGGATCACTAGTCACTTTAATAATGCCGCTTTAATAATGTTTACATATCCTGCATTACTTATCTCATATGTATATACTGTATTTTATACCATCTATTGCATCTTGCCTATGCCGCTCGGTCATTGCACATCCATATATTTAGATGTATATATTCTTATTCCATTTCTTTACTTAGATTTGTGTATATTAGGTAGTTGTTGTGGAATTGTTAGATGACTTGTTAGATATTGCTGCACTGTCAGAACTAGAAGCACAAGAATTTCCCTACAATCACAATAGCCATGTGTATGTGACCAATAACAAATTATTTGATTTGATTTGTTTGTCTTCAGTTTTCCCAAAAATATATATTTATCTATTCTGCTCAAATAGTAAACAAGTTCGGAATCTTTCCAGCACTGCATCTCCCGACAAAATTTCAACCAATCCCCAAAAATGTGGCAGATCAAAAGTAGCACTATGACAGATGCTGCGGGTACACACACTGATAGAAAAATGTGTTCTTCAGTCGCCTGAGATGGAATGTGACTTAGGCTCGTGTCTATTTACCCAAGCTGGGAGAGGAGAGGGGAAGAATGATGGAGATTAATAGACACAGGCAGCTTGGGGACTTGAATCTGCTACAGTGTGAGAGAAAATGTGACAAGGAGATGCTGCCTCTGAGTAAGCTGTTACTATAGGCAAAGGGGCAGCTAAAACCTGATAACGGCCTCACATGAGAGAGGCCAGTCATTAAACATTTAAGTTACCCCTGTAGGCTTTCTCTGTCAAAGATTGACTGCACGTGAGAGAGAAATCACTTGGGGAGGGAGGGAGATAGGGAGGAAGAGAAATGTGTGACAAAATTCAGATGTATAGTGAAAAAAAACATTAACATATCAGAACTGCGATGGCAGATTATTTTCAAGTGCTGTGTATGGGTAATAAAAGTGGGTAGCATTCTGCAATTCTGGGAAGGATTTAAAACTTCCATCTGCTTGTACTCCACATCTCATGTTAGGCCCAGCTATAGTTTTCACAGTTCTGCTGTTTGACACAAATATTTTTAACTAGGAGTCGGCATGTTAATATATTATTTAGCAGGCAGGACCATTAGAGGCCATATTGTCACTTACCCTTGATTTGGACCCCACTCGTTACGAATACAGAGATGCTTGTGGACAGGGTCCTTCATGTAGCCATCTAAGCAGAGACAGTCACCTGCAATGGGAGTATAATAAAACAATGTCATTGTTAAAAAAACAAGTGATGTAATGACACACTGAGCTCCTCCTGGCGTGAGGCGAGTATTGTGTTTCCACTATCCCATAAACCCTGTAAGCATACCGCCACAGAGGTGCAGGATCTGACACAGTCTGTTGCAGAGATATCCATTTACCTGTCTCCCTAATAGGCCTGTGATTACTTTTTACTTACCAGCAGAATGAACAGACCAAGGCTGTGTTCCAAAATGGCACCCTTTATAGTGCACTACTTTTCTTGCACTAAAAAATTAAATAGGGTGACATTGCGGACGCAGCCCAAGAACTGTGCATCATGGCCAGCCAGGCTAGTTCCTCTCCAGCAGCCTCCTGATCAGTGCTGCTTATTACAGCCATCAGAAACAGGGGAGCTGCTATTTTCTACTGATGCCTTCTGTCAGCACACAGGAGGAGGGATGTCGCCCTAACCTGATTCAGCCAGATTGATGGGGATGCATCTTGAGAGCAGGGACTAGCTATTCTACTGATGACAGACATGCCCCGAGTGTGTTGTACAGGGGATGGTGAAGGGTTGCCAGACTGAGGGTAATCATATCTAATGTTGCTGAGGAATTAATGTATACAACTTGATAAATAACTTATATATTTAATAACTTATGATATATTGAATAACTCATGGTAAGCCTAGCATGTAAACCAGCAGTTGTTTTAGGGGTTTAAACAAGTCTAAGCATCAAGTATTCAGAGTATGAATTCCAAATGGGATTCTTTTTTTGAGCTCTTCCGTCAGATTGAATGGTAATTTACTCCCTTGACAGCTGGCAGGTGTAAACAAATATGGATTAAGTGAAAGGATCAGTCATACCAATTCGAAGTTTTACCAGAGTTAGCTTTAAAATTCTACCAAGTACACTCTTAGAATTAGAGATGACTCGAGGAACCCTGCAGATTCTCAAGGAACCTTTGTTCCTCAAGGAACCACTGCAGTCAATGGGTTCATATTTGCACATTTGATTAGCTGAGGGGTTCTATGAGGTACCTTTAATGTTCCAATGTAACAAATAGTTCCTGGAGGAACCTTTTTGCTGGTGCGTGCGGAGCAATATTCATTTATTTCTACCAGACTCGAAAACAAAATAAAAATATGTGGTTTTCTGCAATGGCTTTATGGGAAAGCTAGCAACTTGTAAACAATTACCCATTCCTATATGAGTACTATTTCAATAGCAAAGTTGCTGTCAATGCTGCTGTCAAGCCAATTATATTATATCACTGTAGCCTCCGTTTTGATTCCGAAAAGTTTATTGTGATGATAATGATTGTAATATTATGATGATAATTATTAGGTGTTGGCTTTGGTCGCTCACTAGGCTCTTCAACCTAGCCTAGCTTTTAGCTAGCTTGCTGCTCTGTGTAAGAGTAATATTTATAATATTGTAGAGGCGGCACCCTATCAGAAGATTGGAGGCGTGGCTGTCAGATAGTTGTTTTTGGCCACCTGTGAGAATAAATATGAGGACTTGATAAAGGAGTACATAAGTGCATGTGATTCTAAAGCGACAAATAGCATTTCATTGTTCAGATGGTCACCATTCCATTAAACTGGTGTCAGAAGTAGCATAGCAATAGAGCCAAGCATTGGCGACGAAATGGTGACTATCTGGACAATAGAATGTGACTTAGCTCTTTAGTATCACATGCACATACACTGACTGTACAAAACAGTAAGAACAGTAAGACCTTCCATAACATTGAGTTGAAATCCCCCTCTTTTGCCCTCAAAACAGCCTCATTTCGTTGGGGCACGGACATGGTGTCTAAAGCTTTCCACAAGGATGCTGTCCCATGTTGACTCCAAAGCTTCCCACAGTTATGTCAAGTTGGCTGGATGTCCTTCGGGTGGTGGACCAATCTTGTTACACACAAGAAACTGTTGAGCGTGGAAAACCCAGTAGCATTGCAGTTCTTGACACAAACCGGAGCACCTGGCACCTATTACCATACCCCGTTCAAAGGCACTAAAATCTTTTGTCTTGCCCATTCACTCTCTGAATGGCACACATACATAATCCATGTATCAATTGTCTCAAGGCTTAAAAATCCTTCTTTAACATGTCTCCTCCCCTTCATCTACACTGATTGAAGTGGATTTAATTTGTCATCAAAAATGGATCATAGCTTTCACCTGGATTCACCAGGTCAGCCTATGTCATGGAAAGAACAGGTGTCCTTAATGTTTTGTACACTCAGTGTATGTAAAATGTTATTTTATTTGGTTCATCTTAAGTCGTTACAGGTTCAATGTTCATTCAGGTAAAACAAAAAGCTAAACAAAGATAATCAAGATTTTCAATAAATCATGTACAAACTTAACCTTAACCTGGCAATACAACATAACACATGAACAGGCATGACATTTACTCTCACGGGTGTACAAAAATAAGCAGCCACGCTTCTAATCTTCTGATAGGCTGCCAGGATAGAGAGGTTAGATTTTGTAAATTGTCCCAATGTCACGTCCTGGCCATAGATAGCCCTTTTGGCTGCTCATTGGTGTTTTTGGTCAGGACGTGATCAGGGGTGTGTTCTATGGTTATATTTCTATGTTGGTTGGTTTGGGTTCCCAATTAGAGGCAGCTGTTAGTCGTTGTCTCTAATTGGGAATCCTATTTAAGTTGGTTCCCTGCCCCACTTGCCTTGTGGGTTATTATTTGCATTTGTGTGTACCTGCGTGAGCCACACCTGCGTGAGCCACACCTGCGTGAGCCACACCTGCGTGAGCCACACCTGCGTGACGGTTGTTGTTTTTTTTTTGCTGCCAGTTTGCACTTTAATTAAAGTATGTATACTGGAAACCTCACTGCGTCTTGGTCCGCTCCATCGGAAAACCGTGACACCCAATACATTAATATTTCAAAAGCTCCTGTTATTTTCAGTGCCACCTTGTACGAGTAAAGAAAATTACGCTACACGTACTGAATAACTTACAATATATATACAAAAGTATCTGGACAGCCCTTCAAATTAGTGGATTTGGCTATTTCAGCCACACCCGTTGCTGACAGGCACACAGCCATGCAATCTACATAGACAAACATTTGCAGTAGAATGGCCTTACTGAAGAGTTCAGTGATATTCCTGCCCTGCTGAAGCTTCCCCGGTCAACTGCAAGTGCTGTTATTGTGAAGTGGAAACGTCTAGGAGCAACAACGGCTCAGCCGCGAAGTGGTAGGCCTCGGTTGCAACACTCACATACTTTTGATCATGTGGTGTATCTATGATGTTTATCCATTATCCAGTCAAATTTTATCAAACTAAAATGTTCAGGTCTAGGGAACATATGTAAACCAGATATAACACAAGTCTGTTTATATGTAATAAATGTCCCATATCTTTCAAGGAGAAGCAGAATTTGGCAGTAAGGTACGCCATAAACAACAGCCTATAGCACCTCGAGCACTCCCCTCACACAGAGGTATGTTTCAAATTCAGAAACTTTTTTAATGTTTGCAGAACCACAGTTATTGTCACAACCCATCCCTGTTTTCATCAGTATCTTCTCCCTGAGAAGGATTGGATTGAGCCAGTCTTGTAGCTAGCTAGTATCTAGAACCCTGCAAGAGGGGGATTCAGTATTGGGGGTTACATTAAGAATGCATCATATGAACAATACAATGCAATTATTGAGGCATTGCATCAGGCCACTTATTCTATATTTCATTTTAATGAGGGGGGCTGAAATTATATATTCAATTTCAAGGAATCCAGGCAGTGTGTGTCCCAGTGGTCCAGCTTTTGATTCATTTAGGTCTGGCAATTCACACAGTACACCAGAGACACCAGTCCGTCTTGAATTATGGATGCAAACATGGAGAGAACTCATTTTCCCAAAAGTCATTAACATGGGATATGCTTTCTATACCGATGAGTAGCATGGTACACACTTTTTATACTGATCATTTGAGAGATTCAATGACATTCTGCCAGTATTCTGTGTATTGATACACAGAATGCCTAAACAAAGATAATTTTTTAATGTATACAACAAAGGTGAATAACAAAACATTTAAATAAAAATGTAAATTACAAGTTTATTTTGTTTGTAAATATAAGAAGCTGTACTTTATATTGATATCAGTATCCCCTCATTCCCCTCAGTCTGTTTCTATAAAAAAAATATATATATGTTTATACTATTTTTATTTAACCTTTATTTAACCTTTATTTAACAAGGAAAGTCAGTTAAGAACAAATTCGTATTTACAATGACAGCCTTTATAGCATTACTATACAGCAGGCTTCATTGGTGAAAACCAACAAAGTATAATGAAATATCTAGCTGAAAAACAACAACAAAACCTGGCAGTATTAATGAATATAAATTAAAGAATATACAGTTGAAGTCAGGAGTTTACAGATGTAGTCAGAAGTTTACATACACCTTAGCCAAATACATTTAAACTCAGTTCTTCACAATTCCTGATGTTTAATCCTAGTAGAAATTCCCTGTCTTAGGTCAGTTAGGATCACCACTTTATTTTAAGAATGTAAAATGTCAGAATAATAGTAGAGAGAATTATTTATTTCAGCTTTTATTTATTTCATCACATTCCCAGTGGGTCAGAAGTTTACATACACTCAAATAGTATTTGGTAGCATTGCCTTTAAATTGTTTAACTTGGGTTTCGGGTAGCCTTCCACAGGCTTCCCACAATAAGTTGGGTGAATTTTGGCCCATTCCTCCTGATAGGGCTGGTGTAACTGAGGCAGGTTTGTAGGCCTCCTTGCTCACACATGCTTTTTCAGTTCTGCCCACAAATGTTCTACAGGATTGAGGTCAGGGCTTGTGATGGCCACTCCAGTACCTTGACTTTGTTGCCTTTAAGCCATTTTGCCACAACTTTGGAAGTATGCTTGGGGTCATTGTCCATTTGGAAGACCCATTTGCGACCAAGCTTTAACTTCCTGACTGATGTCTTGAGATGTTGCTTCAATATATCCACATAATTTTCCTCCCTCGTGATGACATCTATTTTGTGAAGTGCACCAGTCCCTCCTGCAGCAAAGCATCCCCACAACATGATGCTGCCACCCGTGCTTCACGGTTGGGATGGTGTTCTTCGGCTTGCAAGCCTCCCCCTTTTTCCTCCAAACATAACGATGGTCATTATGGCCAAACAGTTCTATTTTTGTTTCATCAGACCAGAGGCCATTTTTCCAAAAAGTACGATCTTTGTCCCCATGTGCAGTTGCAAACCCCAGTCTGGCTTTTTCATGGCGGTTTTGGAGCAGTGGCTTCTTCCTTGCTGAGCAGCCTTTCAGGTTATGTCGATATAGGACTCGTTTTACTGTGGATATAGATAATTTTGTACCTGTTCTTCCAGCATCTCCACAAGGTCCTTTGCTGTTGTTCTGTGATTTATTTGCACTTTTCGCACCAAAGTACGTTCATCTCTAGGAGACAGAACGTGTCTCCTTCCTGAGCGGTATGACGGCTATGTGGTCACAAGGTGTTTATACTGGCGTACTATTGTTTGTACAGATGAACGTGGTACCTTCAGGCGTTTGGAAATTGTTCCCAAGGATGAACCAGACTTGTGGAGGTCTACAATATTTTTCTGAGGCTGATTTGTTTTGAGTTTCCCATGATGTCAAGCAAAGAGGCGCTGAGTTTGAAGGTCGGCTTTGAAATACATCCACAGGTACACCTCCAATTGACTCAAATGATGTCAATTAGAAGCTTCTAAAGCCATGACATCATTTTATGGAATTTTCCAAGTTGTTTAAAGGCACAGTCAACTTAGTGTATGTAAACTTCTGACCCACTGGAATTGTGATACAGTGAAGTATAAGTGAAATAATCTGTCTGTAAACAATAGATGGAAAAATGACTTGTGTCACGCACAAACTAGATGTCCAAACAGACTTAATGACTCCAACCTAAGTGTATGTAAACTTCCGACTTCAACTGTATATGTATACAGTGCCTTCGGGAAGTATTCAGACCCCTTGACTTTTCCACATTTTGTTAGGTTACAGTCTTATTCTAAAATTGATTAATAGTTTTTTCCCCTCATCAATCTACACACAATTCCCCATAATGACAAAGCAAAAGAAGGTTTAGACATTTTTGCTAGTTTATTCAAAATAACTGAAATATGACATTTACATAAGTAGTAAGATCCTTTACTCAGTCCTTTGTTGAAGCACGTGTGGCAGCAATTACAGCCTTGAGTCTTTTTGGTTATCACACTACAAGCTTGGTACACCTGTATTTTGGGAGCTTCTCCCATTCTTCTCGGCAGATCCTCTCAAGCTCTGTCAGGTTGGATGGGGAGCATTGCTGCACAACTATTTTCAGGTCTCTCCATAGATGTTCAATTGGGTTCAAGTCTGGGCTACTCAAGGACATTCAGAGACTTGTCCCGAAGCAACTCCTGCGTTGGATGGTGAACCTTCGCCCCAGTCTGAGGTCCTGAGCGCTCTGGAGCAGGTTTTCATCAAGGATCTCTCTGTACTTTGCTCTGTCACCGTAGGGACAATGCCAGGTTCCCTACAGACGTGACGCTTGGTATTCAGGCCAAAGAGTTGAATCTTGGTTTCATCAGACCAAAGAATCTTGTTTCTCATGGTCTGAGAGTCTTTAGGTGCCTCTTGGCAAACTCCAAGCTGGCTGTCATGTGCCTTTTACTGAGGAGTGGCTTCCGTCTGGCCAATCTACCATAAAGGCCTGATTGGTGGAGTGCTGCAGAGATGGTTGTCCTTCTGGAAGTTTCTCCTCTTTCCGCAGAGGAACTCTAGAGTTCTGTCAGAGTGACCATTGGGTTCTTGGTCACCTCCCTAACCAAGGCCCTTCTCCCCCGATTGCTCAGTTTGGCCCGGGCGGCCAGAACTAGGAAGGGAACTGTGTTCTTGGGGACCTTCAATGCTGCAGACATTTTTGGTACCCTTCCCCAGATCTGTGCCTCGACACAATCCTGTCTTACAGCTCTATCCTGTCTTACAGGACAATTTCTTCAACCTCATGGTTTGGTTTTTGCTCTGACATGCACTGTCAACTTTGGGACCTTATATAGACAGGTGTGTGCCTTTCCAAATCATGTCCAATCAATTGAATTTACCACAGGTGGAATCCAATCAAGTTGCAGAAACATCTCAAGGATGATCAATGGAAACAGGATGCACCTGAGTTCAATGGTATTCGCATCCCTCCAATGGAGTTCCAGACACTTGTAGAATCTATGACAAGGTGCATTGTCGGGGCGGCAGGTAGCCTAGTGGTTAGAGCGTTGGACTTGTAACCGGAGGGTTGCAAGTTCGAATCCCCGAGCTGACAAGGGAAAAAAATCTGTCGTTCTGCCCTTGAACAAGGCAGTTAACCCACTGTTCCCCGGGCGCCGAAGACGTGGAAGTCGATTAAGGCAGCCCCCCGCACCTCTCTGATTCAGAGGGGTTGGGTTAAATGCGGAAGACACATTTCGGTTGAAGGCATTCGGTTGTACAACTGACTAATAATGGTGACTTTGAATTTGTTATGGCTCGTGGTGGCCCAACGTCCTATTAACATACTTTATGTTGGTGTTTCCTTTATTTTGGCAGTTACCTGTACTTGCTCAAATAACTGTCCAATGTCTATCATTATTATCTTGTGTATCTATAACTTCAGTTTGAGTTTTTTTAAAAAGAGTATGTGAACATAATTGCAAGCTATTTCAAAAGACAGAGAATCGCTTTTCAATCTCATCTCTCGTACCCAGCTGTGTTTGAAAAGAGCTCATTTTACTGTGACTGGCTTTAGATGTAGCTTAATTAAAGTATGACTGTGTCAACACAAACTAGTTGGTGTGGGTGGGGAGGGACAAACTGTTTCGCTGGCGAAGCAGAGCTCTATTGTCAACAACTGGCTGTAGGATGAAGGTTATTGTTCGGAATAATTATAAAACGGTGCATGTTCATCAAAATGGTAACAGTTGACAAGTGAAACTGAATCATTTTAATAAACTAATCAATGGACATTCAACCCAATTGAGGATACTGGTCCTTACGGTATGGCTATACTGTACACTGTATCAAGGCTTTGATGCAAAAACGTTTACTTTCTTTCTATTTTGCTAGCCGCTCTGTCAATCACCTGTGATACAACAACAAATACATTATTCCATTCTGTTTTGCATCTTTCTTGTTTTCTGTACATTCACATACATTTGAGGGCCACTTTGGTAACAAGTGTTTGAATTAATGCATTAAGTGCTATCCTCTGTCGATGCAATGCACATCTTATTGTATTATCCCCCCCACACAATTATTTTTTATTCAATTCAATATTGAAGTTCAGTGAATACACACAGATACAGTATAATTGGTTCCCAAGAGTGTGAGAATTGGTGATTATGCAGTATAGTACCTGTCTCTGGATCACACTGGTGTTCACAGGGGTCCAGAATGCGGCGGCCACACAGCTCATTGATCCAAGGCCCGCTGGCATTCTGCTGGTAGTATAGTAACACCTGGGCCGGGTTAAGCCAGTCAGATGCATCCAGTTGACTGCCCTGCAGCAAAATGAACCTGGACCCTGAGGACAAGGGAAGGGTTGTTGGTTGTTAGAAAGCATACTGTTTAAGTACCTACATGGTCAATTAAAGGTTCAGTACATCAGTAGTTCTATTAACTTTTCTCTTCAACAGTCCATAGAGTCCAGACTTATGACAAGACAAAAAAAGAAAAAATGTTCTGAGTATTATTTTTCCCAGATTAAAAAAGGCAGAAAGATGGATAGGACACAATGTTCTGGCAACTAATTTCAATATTTTTGAAGGTGCATATTATACACAGCTGTGGCATAAATATAAGGTTCTCACAGGCAAAAACCTGGATTGTTATCAACTTAACCATGACATTACATTACATTAAGTCTGTAGACATTTATGGACACGTTCTAAATCGATCTGAGTCCCTGCGATTCAAAAGGAAAATTCACAATATTTAATCTCTAAATTGCTTTCCATGGATGTCTTCTGGAATGATATTTCCACCCGGAGTATCCATGGAATCCAGTGGCGGGTATGAATCAAATCAAAGCCCGGAATGATAGATGAGTAAGGCAAGTCACACTCCAAAATATATTTGCACTGCCAGCTCCCATGATGGAGGAAAAAATGCCAATGAACCAAGGGTGAATAGTTGGCCTGCAGTGCTTTTCTGCAGGTGCTAGCTACCCTGAAATTCATTAGCGAGCCAGCCCAAGCACAGAGAAAGTGGAGAGAGAAAGAGTGATGATACAGTGGGTGGTCACCACAACCTGGCCTGATTGTGCTTTGATGCTTTGAGGGCACATCTGTTGTGGTCTCACATGGGAAGAGAAAGAGGTGGAATCAGCCTAGTGACATTTCCTCATTTCCGTTTGTCTGGGAGTGCGTTAGCTGGGAGGCATACAGTTATACTCCTGTGGTTTTCAGGAGGGCAGGTGCCCGCCCTTACCGTCTGCGATGAGGTGCTCGGGCACATGGAGAATGACCCTGACGTTGAGGCCACAGGAGAGGTGTGAGGAGTACACCAGGCCGATCACACAGCTGACAACGCTGATCAAAGTCAGGGTGGTCTTATTGATGGGGCTTCGTGGGGAACCTGCTGGCAAAGAGAAGGACACAGACAACAAAGAGGAAGCACGTGAAGCTGTGACCACACTGTGGCTATGCACCAAATGGCTCCCTATTCCCTTTATAGTGCACTATTTTTGAGGAGGGCTCATAGGGCTCTTGTCAGAAGTAGTGCACTATAAAGGGAATATAGTGTCATAATAGGGAGTGGGGATGCACCCTTTATTCCCTCCAGCACCTCCACCAAGGGAGTTGCTTACAAACAAGTCATCACTGGGCTGGGCTTACTGCCCATGAAAGGGACCTCTGTATCAAACCGGTAGCTTTGGGAGATTTGGCTTGCCAAGTCTCGCTGGTGGGGTGGTAAGAGTGTACCTTTGAAGGGTGCCCCCAGCCACCAGCCACCATTATGTGCTGAAGGAAAAAAAAGAAACTAGCCCAAATGAGAGCATTTCAGAGGTTGCGTTCTTCTCCTTTCCTGCCAACTGCTTGGGTGCAGCCCCAGCAGAGTTCATCATTCATTCCTTTTAATGAAGAGTGGGAAGTCTTCTACCTATAGCATGCACAAACATGCGGACACACCCCAACCCACAACAATTTCGCCTCAAATATAGGAAGCCTGCTCTGCTAGAAGTGATTCTTTATCCCTATCCAATGTTACTCTGTTACTGTCCTTTTAGCATTCTTAAAATATTTCAGGATATATCTTAAAGCAATCCTTAAAAACAAAATACTACAGAGTAATAACAAGACCTAACTTGTAAAACAAATTCACCCACATATTACAAGGAATGACAAAGCCTCAAACTTGATCCATTCAATTTTTTTTACAAAAATAGAAGGAATGAAAAGCACATCCCATCATTATGACACTCTCTCTGAAAATTGTATTTTTTCAAATCTATAGATCGGTGGTCACCAACCTTTTCTGAACTTCGCTGTGTGCTCGAGGCTTAAGGCTCGAAGATATTGTGCAGACACGGCGATCTGAGCTATCTAATTGGCCAGCGGTAGGCCTATAGGTGCACTTGACTTGTTAGACCGGTTGGTGACCACTGCTATAGATGGTATTGCGTTTCGGTAATATAATTTCAGGTATCCAGATAAAAACACACTAACCAAAAATAAACAATGTACGGTCTGATCAAATCAACATTTATTTTGATCAGTTTCGCTGTTCAATTAATGTGTGAGGGAATGTGTAGAAATGCACCTTCTATTCTTAACCTTTTTACTAATTAAAGGTGTTGGTTACTTGCTGTGTTTGTGACACCTGTGCAGATAACAAAAGCTTAATTGGTTGGAGGTGCTGTTGAGGATGTTGAGGCAGGGATGCTATGTTTGGTCGATGCTGTCAGCTTGTAGGCTGACAGCTCAGTGTTAGGGGCATTTGGTTCCCCCACATCATTACTGTACATCACAGCACCAAGGATTTATAGCATGCTCACAAACATACTGTTGCCCCCATGCTGTATTTACTGTCACACAACAACCAGCCAATCGCTTCCTTTACTTCAAACATTACAATGCTAGACACGCTATTGTCTTTAGTTAGGCACATGGCAGAACCATACACATACTCACATAGGTTACAACACAGCACATTGTTTACAACAACCATGATTACTAGCAAATAGAGAATGTTTGAATGCATGTCTATTAGTGATGCGCGGGTTGACTCATAACCCACAGTCACCGCGGTTATATCTGCTGGGCAGACGGGTTTAGGGTCATTAAATATTGTGTGGTTGAAGGGCGGTTGGGTGGCGGGCGGGTTGAATAAAGAGAAAACAGTACCTTTGAAAATCCATAAATATAAAATTCTAGTGCAATTTATATCTATAGGCTACATTTAGGTTTTTCTTAAATTATTTTAAGCTATCTGGCATTAGTGTATAAGCCTAAGCTTTTGGGCCCTAACTGTACGCGCACCAAATAGCCTACATGTCAATCGCCAAATGCTTTTGGGACTAGGCAGAAAATGTTAACATCAATCCACGGAGGCAAAAAGGACAACGTCTGAGTTTATTTAATTCAAAATGAGAAAAGCTGCAAAAGGAGAGTTGAAAATAAAGAGAAGGGAGGGACAGATAAGTAATGTTTGGGAAAGATTTGGTGAAGTGATAAAAGATTATAGCAGTGCTGGCTGTGTTGTGTGCGGTGACTGTGAGGCACTATAGGCCTACAGATTCTACAGCCACAAGGCGGGGACTTCAAATAGGCCTGTGGCACATCAAGGGAACTGTAGCCTAATGGTCAAATGGGTTAAATGGAAACTGAAATCTGGACACTGACTATAGGTCTATAACCTCTTCCTTAGCTGTAATATTAACTCCAGAAGAATTTAGCAATTCTTGCAGTTAAAGGATACATAAAATGCAGGCAACATTTTGACTCAGGAACAGGAATGGAGAAATATGATTTCTTTCTTTCAGCATCTTGCGAGAATTCGAATGCTCGATTAGATCCCATCTGTAGAGGTGCTATCTTTATCAGCATCATAAAAGCTCATAGTATTTTAACCACATAGAATATGCATCCAATCCGAACTGAAATCTGATCAGAAACATGTTGGGTTGTTTTCACAGCTTTCTATTTCCTTACAACTGGTCAAACAGAAGATCTTTCCCGTTTTTGAGTTATAGCATTTTCTCCCATCCCTAAACGTCCTTTCTCCACAAAATAAGATGACAGAGAACTTTACCGATGTCAACTAGATTGAAGCATTCATTATTTTGATTTATGACATTATTCTGGTAAGCAGGGGTTTATTTAGTCTTCTAGGGCAACATACACTGAGTGTACAAAACAATAAGAACAACTGCTTTTTCCAAGACATAGACTGGCCAGGTGACTCCAGGTGAAAGTTATGATCAGCATCCCTGTGGAACTCTTTTGACACATTGTAGAGTCCATGCCCCAACGAGCCCCAACGAATTGTGGCTGTTCTGAGGGCAAAAGGGGATGGGGGGTGCAACTCAATATATTAGGAAGGTGCTCTTAAATGTTTTGTGCTCTCAGTGTATAATGGCAGAAGAGAAATTATAGAAATTATATCTAATTATCGAAAAGTTGACAAACAAATAGCCTACCAAAATGTCGGAAATTATAAGCAGAAACATATCTAAATCAGGCAAAAAAAAAGATCCTGCACCCCCTCTCCAAAAAAAGATTCTGCCGTCTTTGACTGTATTCTATTTTGCATTTTCTAAATTCACTTTATTACATACAGTCGGGCGGTTGTGGATGGGTTACTAGCAATTGCGGGTGGGTGTGGGTGAACAAACAGCTGACCCGTGCACCACTAATGTGAATGAGTACAGTATGTCTCAAGCACTGTAAACACATACATTTGTTGTCCATTCATCTACTCTGATGTATGTATTTTTCATTGTCATCATGCGAGTATGAAATAAGATGATGTATGTACAGTATAATATTCCTTCCTTACCCCCTGAGCCCCACGCGCTGTTGGCGTTACCATTTCTCATACCTCGGCTGCGGCGCCTGCTGCGATTGGGGTCAGTGTAAAAGGTCAGCTGAGGTTCGCTGTCGGCCTCCGTGCCGGAGTCCCCGTCTGGGTTCAAGAAGGTTGAACCCACTGCAGAATTCACAACAAAAAGCTCTCATCACAATAATTTTGTCTTCGCTGTTCTGTTTGTATGGCAATGCATGGGATGTCCATCTACACATGCTGCACTTGATTTTGAGAATTTTATACAGCAAGGTTGTATAAAGGTCATTTTTTTTACATCACCATATTAATTGCCACATGTAATCATTACTGTAAAATGGGAAGTAGAAGAGGAGAGCTATTAACCCCTGAATAGCAGTCCCATTACATATTACATATTGACCGTTTTCCTCACTTTATCAATGATCCGAGGATCATGTTGACACTTTAAGTGTCAATCGAAAAGAAACATCAACAAATGTGGGAGGAAAATGCTAAAATAATTATAAAAGGTGTGGATTAGATTATTTACCTTGCCTGAAGGTTTAAAATGTGTTGCTGTGTCAAAATGTTGATAGTGAAACTGAGAACTTGAGGCATCTGTACTAATAGCCACGTTCCTGTACCACTAAATGTGACCTTTAATTAGTGCTGAGCGATTAGTGCTTTTTGAGGTTGGTTCGGTTCGGGTTTGATTTTTAAAAACAAATCACGTATTTTGATTTCGGTTTCGATTATTTTTTTTAAACATTCCATACTTTGTGCATTATGTGGGTTGAATGCTGTAACAACACAGAAAAAAACTATTAATGCAAGTCCCATGATGGTAGTTTCTGCCCATTACTGCTTATCACTTATTAATCACAATTTATTTACAGCACTTTAATAAAATATTTCAGTTGTTGTGTATATTACATTTGTTTTATTTGATGACTATTATTTAATTCCAAGTCATCTCATCTCTACAGAGCTGCTGCCTATGCTGTCTGTTCTTCAAAGTAAATAAGGCATACTTATTTACTAAATACCAACTATACATTTTCAGGTAGAGATACCTCACGAACCAACAGCTGCTCTCTATATCACCTCACGATTTGTCTCTCCTCAGTAGTAGCAGATGTGAAAGAAACACAGACCAGACAAGTAGATGCACAATGGATTATGGTCATTGTAGTTAATTACCACGTTTTATGTGCTAAACTATAAAGAATACCGGCCTGTTGGCAAACTACACCTCCCTAATACATTGCACAGTTCAGGCTGGATCTGATTTACCTTTAGAGAAACTGTGCGATGTGCGCATTGAGCTCACAGAAATGTTGGTTAATCGCTCAGCACTACCTTTAATTAATGTTTAAAAAACATTTCTGACAGAGAGCTGATTGGAGCTGTGAGTTACACAATATATTGTACTGCTTGTTGCAGTGTTAGCCATATTGTACATGCAAAACATAATGACATGTTTTGGAGTCTGTTAAACAGAAGATTGTTGTTACATTTTCAAATTTTGATCATGCTCTGGTAAAATAATAACGAACAGTGGGCTAAATTTACTTCCGCTTTTATAAAAAAATTCTATCTTCAGTGTATTCTATGGAAGACATACAGCTGGCTATACCCTCTCTTGGAAGAAACGTATAAATGGATTCATGAGGTAGAAGGGTGGAAAGTTTTAAAGTCACAATAACAACAGGTTATATATCCAATCGTATTCTGTCGCAACAAATTAAACCAACATGACTCTAGCGAAGTTCCAAATGGCACCCTATTCTCTATACAGTGCAGTACTTTTGACCAGCGTCAAAACGTAGTGTGCTGTATAGTCAATAGTGTGCCATCAGTTTACCCTGCCCAGCGCAACACAGGACAAATACTTTGATTATGTTGCATGAGGAAGAGAGATGCATGATAAGACCGGACTGTGGAGTGGCTATCCTCAGTAGGGGGATAATACAGTTAATGTCAGTCCATATTTTGACTTTAAATCCACTATCTGTTACAGAGATGGACGATGGTCCTGTTCTGGTACAACACAGGGGACAATAAACTGATAAATGTTGACAGTCATCTCATTGAAGCCATTATATTAAAAGATTTTGGCTTTGTGAACAAAATATATCTAATTGTTTTGAATAGGCTATACAGGCAACATTGGAATGATTGTGTTTTGGTAGAAACATGATCATTGAAATCTATAATTTAAAGAGGATGTGATATAGCTTCTCTTACAAGTTTTAGTGTTCTAGCTATCACAAAGTAAGCTTGAAATACTAGTACCACTTACTTCATTTCGAATTGACATAAAAAATCCCAAAGATTGCATTTAATTAATACTCTATAAGAAAGGGTGAATAAAAATGTCTGCGGCAAACATACAAATCGGACAAAGTGGAAGCACTGTCTTGAAAAGTACAAGGTGTTTCATGTACAAGATGGCATTACTTTGGCATTGTTTCAGCAGAATGACATTGACTTGATAACAATATGCAAAGGGAACACACAATTTTAACACACAACTATAAATTACAAAAACAATAGCAACACCATTGATATACAATTTAACACACATTTATGTCTTATAACAATTCCTGACAAAACAACATTTAAATAATTATTTTCATCAAGGACAAAAACTATAATTGTGAAAGAAGGTGAAACAAATTTCCAAATGACACTTAGAGGATACAATGTGTTTTTGTCTAGGTTACAAAGAAGAATGAAAGCACCTTCAATGAATTAACCACAAATCACATGCAGCAGTTTGAAGAGATTGTGTTTGCCTCAACAATTAGGCAAGGGACCAAAGGTCCAAAGCTCTATGGCAACAAATAAAAGATGGGCTCTTTTAAATATTCAACACATAATGTAGCTTAGCATTCAGCATGCACTGCAGGTGCAGCATGCACTGCAGGTGCAAACACGTCTTACAACAAAGTTATTTTGTTCTGAGCTTTCGGTGGCCGGATCTCAATAAATATAGAGTACTTTTGGCAGCAGCGACAATGATACTGGAATGACAATCGCTCATGAGGAGAGCTGCAAGAACCCACAGGAGTACTACCAAAATATATCTGACAAAAGACTTGTAACCACAACAACTGTAGAGAGAAGCGCACTAGAGTGACTCCAACATATGTAAATAGAGCAGGTGATTGCATGAGAAGTACTGCTGGGACACAGATGAGAATCTTGAACAGTGTTAACATTAAAACACTATTGTGACTTCTGACTCCAAATTCATCTTTGGGCTTATTGTTTAAAATATTTTGTGGAACAATTTTATATCAGGATCCCTATTGTATGCTACAATTAAAACGGTAGACTAAGGAGGCTTTGAGTCTAACATCGTTAGGAACAACAACAGACTGAAAGGTTCTGTATATAAAGACAAGGGCTCCTGGAAGCAGATAACAAACACCAAACAGACAACAGCTGTGACAAAGACTCTGCCCTACTTCCAACCTTGTTGTTTGGCTTGCCATACACTTCGAGCAGCATATTTGAAGGAAGCATCAACATTTGAGGCGTAAAAGCTTCCCCCCAGTCCTAAACGCTGTTAAATGTCCACTGAGAATAGCAAAAGGACCTTACATGTGTATGTGCATGTGCATATTTTATCACTCGGATTAAAATGCAAGTACAAACAAAAACAATAGATGAAGCAAACATAACGTCGGGCTAGGTCATTCAGATATACTGGCCTGTGTACACTTTGTACATAGAACCACAGAGGATTTTGTTGTGGAGAAAAAAGCTGTCACAAGGGGATCCGCTGTTTCACAGTTCTAAACATCAAGAGCAGATAAACCGATAGTGAATTTACAGTTTTCCTTCATTGTGCTTTGTCCTCTAATATACCAAATCAACAAATTTAACTAAATGAATAAGAAAAATTTGCTTTAATTCTGAAGGCAGCAATCTCTTTCAGAGTGGGCCGTAGGGCTGTCAGAGATTCCTTTCAGAGAGCAGAAGACCAAAGGCTGCTCACAACTCTTGAGAGACAGAGAGGCTTTTTTTTGCAGACATGGTATGCTTTTATTTTGTTATTGAATTAAGACCAAACAGATTGTATCTTTAGCGTTTTCTGTCCTGAAAGTGATCAGCTCATTTATGTTCTGTTTTTCCTAACAAGCTTCCTGGAATACCAAGTGAAAATGTCATTAGTGTGCTGTGTTAAGTACACTGCTCTCTCTGTTCTCAGTCTATTATTGATAAAAGGGTTTGTTGGGTTTCTTTTTTTCTTCCTCAGCGAGCTTTGATTTAAGTTCTCATTATGGAGCAAAAGCCATTGCAGGTGCGTATTCACTATACAGGTTTTCAACCAAGGTCAGAAAAGGAAACATTCTCCTAGGCTCACTGAGAGTCACAAAGTACATGAAGATTAGAATGCAAAGGAACAGTATCTGAAACCAGAGTCATGTTTGTTTCTCACAATTCACAAAACGAGATGGAAATGATATAATGGTAGACACTATATAACTGTAAAATGACTACACAACAGCTCTTTAGTTCACTAGCTTCCACTTAATGCTTGGTTAGTTAGTTAGCGTGATATTGCCATTTGTACCTCCCAATAACATCCCACACAACTAGAATTGCTTTTCTAACCTGAAAATAAACCATTCACACTAGTCAGTCATGGAGCAAAGTGGATTATGATCAGGGTCAACTGAACGAACTGGTGTCTCATGGCATGCCCTCTTTTTCCAGTCTTTTTGTCTTTCATGGTCTGCATCCCAAATGGAACCCTATTCCCTATATAGTGCACTACTTTTGACTAGAGCCCTATGAGCCCTTGTCAAAAGAAGTGCGGAATATCGGGTGTCATTGGGACGCAGATATAGTCTTTTACTGGTACACGTGACAACGGTCAAGAATGAGAGTGGATATGGATCAAATAGATGGATGACTCACCTCGAGTTTTGCTGGACAGACGGTGTTTGCGTTGGCCAGTGGAGGTGTTGTGGAGGAGGAGAGTGTTCTGCTGCAGGTGATTGCTGTCGATGGGGCTGGTGGCGATGATGTTGTCCTTGTACTTGTTCATTAGGGACAACTTTGTATTGTCACACCCTGATGATGACAGAACAATCATAATTAGGGAGAGAAACGAGAGATGAAAATAAACCCAATAAAACAAGACAAACGTGAAAAAGAAGCATGTCTGACAAGACGGAAGAGATTTAATACAGAATGGCAGAGGCAACAACAAGTCAGTGTTCTTATAATGGTATAGATCTTGAAAAAGGGAATAATCTATCATTTCCTGTCACAACTAGATAACATTTTATTGGTTAGTGGGCTGGTATTTCTTAAATAAAAAAAACAGTTATAAAGTGTGTAGAAAATATAATGGACCTATATACACTGAGTATATTAAACATTAGAAACACCTTCCTAATATTGAGTTGCACCCCCCCACTCCTTTCACCTTCAAAACAACATAAATTCGTTGTGGCATGGACTCTACAAGGTGTCGACAGCATTCCACAGGGATGCTGGCCCACGTTGACTGCAATGCTTGTCACATTTTTGTCAAGATGGCTGAATGTTCTTTGGGTGGTGGACCATTCTTCATACACACGGGAAACTGTTGAGCATGAAAAACCCAGCAGTGTTGCAGTTCTTAACACAAACCGGTGTGCTTGGCACCTACTACCATACCTCGTTCAAAGGCACTTAAATCTTTCTACACTGATTAAAGTGGATTTAACAAGTGACATCAATAAGGGATTATAGCTTTCACCTGGATTCACCTGGTCACTCTATGTCATGGAAAGAGCAGGTGTCCTTATTGTTTTGTACACTCAGTGTATTTTGCCCTAGAAGATTAAATAAACCCTTGCTCACCAGAATGTTCCACGGTTAGTGTGAACCGGAGTGACTTGACACAATGCTGGCCAAACAAGATGTAGCAACAAACAAAACTGACTTAAATGGTTCCAGCCTGCCGTGAAGCATTCATCCATGTATACGGGTAAGATTCTAGCTACATTTTCAGATATTATACATTTCAAATTAGTTTTACCTGGAGTTTTTCCTTATTGTAGGCTACTACTTTTAAATCAAATCAAATGTTATTTGTCACATGCGCCGAATACAACAGGTGTAGACTTTACCGTGAAATGCTTACTTACAAGCCCTTAACCAACAATCCAGTTAAAAAAATAGAGTTAAGAAAATATTTACTAAATAAACTAAAGTAAAAAAAGAATTACATAACAATAAAGAGGCTAGAGGCTTGGTCCTAGGATTGGCGCTCCGGTACCGCTTGCCATGCGGTAGCCGAGAGAACAGTCTATGACTTGGGTAGGTTCTCGATGTCAGGAAGCTTGGTCCCAGTGATGTACTGGGCTGTACGCACTACCATCTGTAGCGCCTTACGGTCGAATGCCGAGCAGTTTCCATACCAGGTGGTGATGCAACCGGTCAGGATGCTCTCGATGGTGCAGCTGTAGAACTTTTTGAGGATCTGGGGACCCATGCCAAATCTTTTCAGTCTCCTGAGGGGGAAAATGTGTTGTCGTGCCCTCTTCACAACTGTCTTGGTGTGTTTGGACCATGATAGTTCGTTGGACACCAAGGAACTATTGGCTGTTTCATCGTTGTCGGTGATCAGGCCTACCACTGTTGTGTCGTCAGCAAACGTAATGATGGTGTTGGAGTCATGCTTGGCCACGCAGTCGTGGGTGATCAAAGAGTACAGAAGGGGACTAGGCACGCACCCCCCTGAGGGGCTCCAGTGTTGAGGATCAGCATGGCAGATGTGTTGTTGCCTACCCTTATCACATGGGGCGGCACATTGAGAAGTCCAGGATCCAGTTGCAGAGGGAGGTGTTGAGTCCCAGGGTGCTTAGCTTAGTGATGAGCTTTGTGGGTACTATGGTGTTGAACGCTGAGCTGTAGTCAATGAACAGCATGTATTTTGTCCAGGTGGGAAAGGGCAGTGTGGAGTGTGATTGAGATTGCGTCATCTGTGGATCTGTTGGGGCGGTATGCAAATTGGAGTGGGTCTAGGGTTTCTGGTATGATGGTGTTGATGTGAGTCAATACCAGCTTTTCAAAGCACTTCATGGCTACCAACGTGAGTGCTAAGAAGCGGTAATCATTTATGCAGGTTACCTTTGCTTTCTTGGGCACAGCGACTATGGTGGTCTGTTTGAAACATGTAGGTATTACAGGCTTAGTCAGGGAGAGTGCCAGTGAAGACACTTGGCAGTTGGTCCGGCATGCTTTGAGTACACATCCTGGTAATCCGTCTGGCCCAGTGGCTTTGTGAATGTTGACGTGTTTAAAGGTCTTTCTCACATCAGCTACGGAGAGCGTGATTACACAGTCGTCCAGAACAGCTGGTGCTCTCATGTATGCTTCAGTGTTGCTTGCCTCAAAGTGAGCATAAAAAGCATTTAGCTCATCTGGTAGGCTCGCGTCACTGAGCAGCTCACGGCTGGGTTTCCCTTTGTGGTCCGTAATAGTTTTCAAGCCCTGCCACATCTGACGAGCGTCAGAGCCGGTGTAGTAGGATTCAATCTTAGTCCTGTATTGATTCTTTGCCTGTTTGAATGTGGCATAGCGACATTTCTTATAAGCATCTGGATTAGTGTTCCGCTCCTTGAAAGTGGCAGCTCTAGCCTTTAGCTCAGTGCGGATGTTGCCTGTAATTCATGGCTTCTGGTTGGGATAAGTACGTACGGTCACTGTGGGGACAACGTCATTGATGCACTTATTGATGAAGCCAGTGACTGAGGTGGTATACTCCTCAATGCCATTGGATGAATCCCGGAAAATATTCCAGTCTGTGCTAGCAAAACAGTCCTGTAGCGTAGCATCCGTGTCATCTGACCACTTCCGTATTGAGTGAGTCACTGGCACTTCCTGCTTTAGTTTTTCCTTGTAAGCACGAATCAGGAGGATATAATTATGGTCATATTTGCCAAATGGAGGGTGAGGGAGAGCTTTGTATGCGTCTCTGTGTGTGGAGTAAAGGTGGTCTAGAGTTTTTTTTCCCTCTGGTTGTACATGTGACATATTGGTAAATTAGGTAAATGGATTTAAGTTTGCCTGCATTAAGGTCCCCGGCAACTAGGAGTGTCACTTCTGGATGAGCATTTTCTTGTTTGCTTATGGCCTTATACAGCTCGTTGAGTGCAGTCTTAGTGCCAGCATCAGTTTCTTGTGGTAAATAGATGGCTACCAATACTATAGATGAGAACTCACTTGGTATATAGTGTGGTGTACAGCTTATCATGAGGTATTCTACCTCAGGCGAGCAATACCTCAAGACTTCTTTAATATTAGGCATCGCGCACCAACAGTTATTGACAAATAGACACACACCCCCGCCACTCGTCTTACCAGACATAGATGCTCTGTCCTGCCGATGCACGGAGAAGCCAGCCAGCTCTATATTATCCATTATTGTCGTTTAGCCACGTCTCAGTGAAACATAAGAATTGACAGTTTTTAATGTCCTGTTGGTAGGATAGTCTTAAGTGTAGATAGTCCAGTTTGTTTTCCAATGATTGCACGTTGGCCAATAATACGGAGGGTAGTGGTAGTTTACCTACTCGTCAGCGAATTCTTACAAGGCACCCCACCCTCCTCCCCCTTTTTCTCCATCTTTTCTTCATGCGGATGACAGGGATTTGGGCCTTGTCTCGACAAAGCAGTATTTCCTTCGCGTCAGACTCATTAAAGAAAAAATCATTGTCCAATTCAAGGTGCGTAATCACTGTTCTGATGTCCAGAAGCTCTTTTTGGTCATAAGAGACGGTAGCAGCAACATTATGTACAAAATGAGTTACAAACAGGAGCTCGTAAAACGGCAACCATTTACCACTTTTAGTCTTGAAATCTTTGGTTGTTTATTACACTACTCACTCTGTTTAGCACATGACCTCATATGTGAACCATTAAAGAGATGGGTGGGCTTAAGAGGGTGTAAACAATGCTGAATGGCTGTAGACAAAGAAGAGCTCTCCAGTAGGTGTAAGTTAATCAACTTTCAAAGCAGAATTACTTTCCCATTGTTCTTCACCTGCAATGTATGATATACCATTTTCTAACTCTGAGTCTCTACTTTTATTCAATGTAAAAAACACAATTTTAAATGTGTCTACATAGGACCTAATCCAGGTGGTGGGTCACATACTGTACAGTATGTAATCAAGGTTTGAAATGATTCTGTTTTTGTCAAATACGATATCTGTTTGTGATTGTTGCTATTAATTTGCGGTGTACAAATTATTTATATCTATGTTCCAAACCCCCCAACCATCCCCTCAAGAAAAAAAATTGTCCCGCAGCTGAATGTAATTGGGGATTGCTCTAGAGTGTTTCTGTCTGTGTTTGTGTGTGTGTGTGTGTATTACTATACTTGTAAGTCCACACAAGAACAGTAAACCAACTAAAATTCTGAGAAGTGAGGACATTTTGCCAGGCCTCACTTGTAAAAAGGTTGTTTTAGGCTTAGGGGTTAAGGTTAGGGTTATAATTAGGGTTAAGGTCAGGGGTTAGGGAACATAGGATTTTTTATGGGAATCAATTGTTGGTCCCCAAAAAGTCCTCACAAGTATAGTAAGACATAGCTGTGTGTGTGTTTGTGCTTGTACCTACACTCACCAGGTGTCAGGTCCATGCTGGCCTTGTCATTGCAGCCCTGAAGGGAGTCCAGGGTGCGTGTGACCTGGCTGGCAAAGTCCTCTCCTCCGTTCATGCACTCTCTCTGCAGGTGGTGTCTCAGGTCAGTGATGTCATACTCGTAGCCATCCAGGATGGGAGTCTCTCGGATACTGAGCGTGCCGCTGGAATTGTGGCCCTGGCCCCCTGGAGTTTCTCAGGCTCTCCCTGGCCTGGCCCCCCATCAACACCGAAGGGATGTAGTGGATCTCATTGGCCGCCTCTGCACTGGCGCTCTTCTGGGGCTGGGGCACACGGCGGCGTTTGCACCATCGCCTGCGCGTGTAGAGGATGAGGACCAGGCAGAGGATGGAGAGGAGCAAAGCGATCATGCCTCCCTGTGAACAAACACAAGGGGAAAGAAAAGGATGAATGATGGCCGCTCTCTCAACTAAGAACTTCCCAAAGTCTCCAACCTACGTTGCTAGATTTGTAAAAGCACCACTAGTGCATAGCAGAGATCCTTGAAGAAAAAGCAATAGATCTTAACAACAGCGTCAAGAAAACATCAAACAAACTCAAAATCCATATAATCACAGAGCACATCATGCAAAATGATGATCATCTCCAAATCACGGTGTATGAGAACAGCAGTGCTCTAGGAAGCAACATAGAGGAATAAAAACTGAAACCATTTAGGAAATATACCCTATACCAAGAGAGCGTCTATTAAAGCTGCTATCAGACTCTATCAATAATCTATCAATAAAGACTCTACTCTCGGGTTCAGTGGGTTCAGCGCTAGTAACGGTCTGATAAAGTCTTCTGCTTTGTTGCACATTTTAGATCTCAGCTCAACTATCTAATGAATGATGAGAAGATCAACAAAACATGTGAGGATGGCGACAGAGATGACTCAACCGGAAATTGAAATTGAGAAACCCTGTTCAGATGCAGACTGATATCCGAGGATCATAAAGAGAGTGCTTTACCTGCTCGCATAAATTTGAAATGGCAAATGTAAAGTCAATTTGCATAAGTTGTTTGCTTATTCTGCATAGTCAAGAACATTAACAAATGATGCCTTAATATAGGTCACGTATGCAGCAAATCTGTATGCAGTTTTGGGGGGAAATGAAAGTTAAAATAATTTATTTTGTATTGATAACTTTTTTTAGTACTTCCAAAGTCATTGAGCTATTCCAAACTAAAATGAAGCAGAAAGATAACTAGGCCAGAGAGTTACCAGGAAATATACCCGGAAGTGTTCCCCACTCTATCGCATGCTGTAGCACACAACAACTCAATCAATGGGCTGGTACATATGCCAACACATTTTTTATAAAAAAAATATATATATGTATTTCACCTTTATTTAACCAGGTAGGCAAGTTGAGAACAGGTTCTCATTTACAACTGCGACCTGGCCAAGATAAAGCAAAGCAGTTCGACACATACAACAACACAGAGTTACACATGGAGTAAAACAAACATACAGTCAATAATACAGTAGAAAAAAACAAATCTATATACAAAGAGTGCAAATGAGGTAGGATAAGGAAGGTAAGGCGATAAATAGGTCATGGTGGCAAACTAATTACAATATAGCATTTAAACACTGAAATGGTAGATGTGCAGTAGGGTGCAAAGGAACAAGATGTACAACTGGGAACAAGGAACAAGATAAATAAATAAATAGATGTGCAACTGGGGTGCAAAGGAACAAGATAAATAAATAAATACGGTAGGGGATGAGGTAGTTGGTTGGGCTATGTACAGATGGGCTATGTACAGGTGCAGGGGTCTGTGAACTGCTCTGACAGCTGGTGCTTAAAAGCTGGTGAGGGAGATAAGTGTCTCCAGTTTCAGAGATTTTTGTAGTTTGTTCCAGTCATTGGCAGCAGAGAACTGGAAGGAGAGTCAAAGGAGGAAGGAGGAATTGGCTTTGGGGGTAACCAGTGAGATATACCTGCTGGAGCGCGTGCTACGGGTTGGTGCTGCTAAGGTGACCAGCGAGCTGAGATAAGGCGGGACTTTACCTAGCAGGGACTTGTAGATGACCTGGAGCCAGGGGGTTTGGCGACGAGTGTAAAGCGAGGGCCAGCCAACGAGAGTGTACAGGTCGCAGTGGTAGGGTGGTACAGTATATGGGGCTTTGGTAACAAAACGGATGGCACTGTGATAGACTGCATACAATTTGTTGAGTAGAGTATTGGAGGCTGTTTTGTTAATGACATTACCGAAGTCGAGGATCGGTAGGATGTTCAGTTTTACGAGGGTATGTTTGGCAGCATGAGTGAAGGATGCTTTGTTGCGAAATAGGAAGCCAATTCTAGATTTAATTTTGTATTGGAGATGTTTGATGTGAGTCTGGAAGGAGAGTTTACAGTCTAACCAGACACCTAGATATTTGTAGGTGTCCACAAAATCTAAGACAGAACCGTCCAGAGTAGTGATGCTGGACGGGGGGACAGGTGCGGGCAGCGATCGGTTGAAGAGCATGCATTTAGTTTTACTTGCGTTTAAGAGCAGTTGTAGGCCACGGAAGGAGAGTTGTATGGCATTGAAGCTCGTCTGGAGGGTAGTTAACACAGTGTCCAAAGAAGGGCCAGAAGTATGCAGAATGGTGTCGTCTGCGTAGAGGTGGATCAGAGACTCACCAGCAGCAAGAGCGACATCATTGATGTATACAGAGAAGAGAGTCAGCCCAAGAATTGAACCCTGTGGCACCCCCATAGAGACTACCAGAGGCCCGGACAACAGGCCCTCTGATTTGACACACTGAACTCTATCGGAGAAGTAGTTGGTGAACCATGCGAGGCAATCATTTGAGAAACCAAGGCTATCGAGACTGCCGATAAGGATGTGGTGATTGACAGAGTCGAAAGCCTTGGCCAGATCAATGAAAACGGCTGCACAGTAATGTCTCTTATCGATGGCGGTTATGATGTCATTTAGGACCTTGAGCGTGGCTGAGGTGCACCCATGACCAGCCCTGAAATCAGATTGCATAGCAGAGAAGGTACGGTGGGATTTGAAATGGTCGGTGATTTGTTTATTAACTTGGCTTTCAAAGACCTTAGAAAGGCAGGGTAGGATAGATATTGGTCTGTAGCAGTTTGGGTCAAGAGTGTCTTCTCCTTTGAAGAGGGGGATGACCGCAGCTGCTTTCCAATCTTTGGGAATCTCAGACGACACGAACGAGAGGTTGAACAGGCTAGTAATAGGGGTTGCAACAATTTCGACAGATAATTTTAAAAAGAAAGGGTCCAGATTGTCTAGCCCGGCTGGTTTGTAGGGGTCCAGATTTCGCAGCTCTTTCAGAACATCAGCTAACTGATTTGGGAGAAGGAGAAATGGGGGAGGCTTTGGCGAGTTACTGAGGGGGGTGCAGGGCTGTTGACCGGGGTAGGGGTAGCCAGGTGGAGAGCATGGCCGTAGAAAAATGCTTATTGAAATTCTCAATTATTGTGGGTTTATCGGTGGTGACAGCGTTTCCTATCCTCAGTGCAGTGGGCAGCTGGGAGGAGGTGCTCTTATTCTCCATAGACTTTACAGTGTCCCAGAACTTTTTTGAGTTAGTGTTACAGGAGGCATATTTCTGCTTGAAAACGCTAGCCTTGGCTTTTTCAACTGCCAGTGTATATTGGTTCCTGACTTCCCTGAAAAGTTGCATATCACGGGGGCTGTTCGATGCTAATGCAGAACGCCACAGGAAGTTTTTGTGCTGGTCAAGGGCAGTCAGGTCTGGAGAGAACCAAGGGCTATATCTGTTCCTGGTTCTACATTTCTTGAATGGGGCATGCTTATTTAAGATGGTGAGGAAGGCACTTTTAAAGAACAACCAGGAATCCTCTACTGACGGGATGAGGTCAATATTCTTCCAGGATACCCGGGCCAGGTCGATTAGAAAAGCCTGCTCGCTGAAGTGTTTTAGGGAACGTTTAACAGAAATGAGGGGAGATCGTTTGACCGCAAACCCATTACGGATGCAGGCAATGAGGCAGTGATCGCTGAGATCTTGGTTGAAAACAGCGGGGGTGTATTTGGAGGGCAAGTTAGTTAAGATGACATCTATGAGGGTGCCCGTGTTTAAAGCTTTGGGATTGTACCTAGTAGGTTCAATTATGATTTGTGTGAGGTTTAGGGCATCAAGCTTAGATTGTAGGATGGCCGAGGTGTTAAGCATGTCCCAGTTTAGGTCACCTAGCAGCACAAACTCTGAAGATAGATGGGGGGCAATCAGTTCACATATGGTGTCCAGAGCACAGCTGGGGGCAGAGGGTGGTCTATTGCAAGCGGCAACAGTTGTTTCTAGAAAGACAGATTTTTAAAAGTAAAAGTTCAAATTGTTTGGGTACAGACCTGGATAGTAACACAGAACTCTGCAGGCTATCTCTGCAGTAGATAGAACGGCCAAAGGGGGCGGTGTTTCTATCTTGTCTGAAAATGTTGTAGTTAGGGATGGAAATTTCAGCGTTATTGGTGGTCTTCCTAAGCCAGGATTCAGACACGGCTAGGACATCCGGGTTGGCAGTGTGTGTTAAAGCAGTGAATAAAACAAACTTAGGGAGGAGGCTTCTAATGTTAACATGCATGAAACTAAGGCTTTTACGGTTGCAGAAGTCAACAAATGATAGCGCCTGGGGAATAGGAGTGGAGCTAGGCACTGCAGGGCCTGGATTAACCTCTATATCACCAGAGGAACAGAGGAGGAGTAAGATAAGGGTACGGCTAAAGGCTAAAATGACTGGTCGTCTAGAACGTTCTGAACAGAGAGTAAAAAGAACAGGTTTCAGGGGGCGATAAAATAGATTAAAGGCATAATGTACAGACAAAGGTATGGTAGGACGTGAATACAGTAGAGGTAAATCTAGGCATTGAGTGGTGATGAAAGAGATATTGTCTCTAGAAACATTTAAACCTGGTGATGTCATTGCATGTGTTGGAGGTGGAACTAAAGTGTTGGTTAAGGCATATTGAGCAGGGCTAGAGGCTCTACAGTGAAATAAGACAATAAACACTAACCAGAACAGCAATGGACAAGGCATATTGACATTGAGGAGAGGCATGCTTAGCCGAGTGATCAGTAAGGTCCAGTGAGTAGTGAGGCTGGTGGTGACATGGCGATTCAGACAGCTAGCCAGGGGTAACAAGCTAGCAAAGGCTAGCAGGCCGGCTAACAAAGACGGAGGAAGTCTATATATAGCCTCCTCGTGCGTTTCCGTCGGTAGACCAGTCGTGATGGGTTAGTGGGGTTCCGTGTGGTGAAGGGGACCAGGCCAATTGGCAAAAATAGGTAATAGTGGCCCAAGAAATTGTCCGATGGACCTGTTTAGCTAGCAGACGATATGCTTAAGGCAGCAAAATGTTAGCAGGCCGCAGTTAGCTGATGGGGGTTCAGGTGATGTTGCGATGGAGAGCCGTTTGAATAACCCCTTTGGGCGGTTAACGTCAGTGGTCCAGTCGTGAAGGCCCGGTGGGGCTCCGCACCGGTAGTAGAAACGGGTCCGGATAGGTGTTGTAGCCCAGGAATGGCTGATGGGACTCTTCAGCCAGCCGGGAGATGGGTCAAGTACAGGCTAGCTCCGGGCTAATTGGTGCATTGCTCCGGGACCGACGTTAGCCAATAGGCACTCGGGTAGCAGCTAGCTAGCTGCAAGATCCAGGTGAAAAATGTCCAACTTGCGGTAGGAATCCGGGGATATGGAGAGAATTTTTATTTTTTAAATAGGTCAGGTCCGGTAAGCTCTGGTTTGAGTCGCGTTATACAAACGGCGAGAGCTTTTCCGAGCTAAAGGTTAGCTGATGCCCGTTAGCAATGGTAAGCTAAATACTAACGTTAGCTAGCATTTGTTGGGCAACTCCGGATTCGAGAAAAAAAAAAAAAAAAAAAACACAGATCCGCACCACATTGGGTGAGGCAGGTTGCAGGAGAGTGCCTTGAATTTGAATTTTAGAAAGCATATATAAAGTTGAATTTTAGAAAGCATATATAAAAAAATATGTGAAGAAAATATATAAAAAGATTATAAAAACGATATTTACAAGGGAAAGGACAAAATACACGTCATTCTTCAAAGGTCAATTGAAAATCTGCCACCAAATGCAATTAGGCCCAACCATTTGCATTAGCCACAATGCAAATATTTAGGTAGGCCAAACCAAACATCAAAGGATGCCAGTATTTCAGCCTGTAATCAAGTTATGTAAGGGTTATGCTTTAATGGAATACTATAGTTTCAATAACGTATAATTCTGTAATGTAACTCATCCTGATTAGGCATGGCATTTTGTATCCAGAAGACAATATACAGTATATAGAGCCAAAATAAACATTATTTGACTTTGCAATATTGATGAGACAGGAGTAGTCATCATAGTATAGACAACCTGGTCTCATGACTTTTTCATGAGATATACCTTTGCGACCATATTAACATAAACATAACCTTTAACCATAAGCTTTAAGCTAGACTCAAAACTTAACCATAAAACCCCAAGGAACTTTAACCCTAACCAGTAGGACCCTAACTGTAACCCTTAAAAGTGCTAACATTTATTTAGAAAGAGTGTTTGACATAAACACAACATAAATACGTGACATTTTAAAATATATACAGTATCAGTCAAAAGTTTTGACACACCTACTCATTCCAGGGTTTTTCTTTCTTTTTCTACATTGTAGAATACTAGTGAAGACATCAAAACTATGAAATAACACAAATGGAATCATGTAGAAACCAAGTGTTAAACAAATCAAAATATATAGCCACCGTTTGCCTTGACAGCTTAGCACACTCTTGGCATTCTCTCAATCAGTCGATACGAAAAATGTCAAGAACTTTGAAAGTTTTTTAAAGTGCAGTCACAAAAACCATCAAGCGCTATGATGAAACTGGCTCTCATGAGGACCGCCACAGGAAAGGAAGACCAAGAGTTAGCTCTGCTGCAGAGGATAAGTTCATTAGAGTTACCTGCCTCAGAAATTGCAGCCCAAATGCTTCACAGAGTTCAAGTAACAGACACATCTCCACATCAACTGTTCAGAGGAGACCGCGTGAATCAGGCCTTCATGGTCGAATTGCTGCAATGAAACCACTACTAAAGGACACCAATAAGAAGAAGAGACTTGCTTGGGCCAAGAAATACGAGCAATGGACATTAGACCGGTGGAAATCTGTCAATTTGGTCTGATCAGTCCAAATTTGAGATTTTTGGTTTCAACCGCTGTGTCTTTGTGAGACGCAGAGTAGGGGAACGGATGATCTCCGCATGTGTGGTTCCCACCATGGAGCAGGAGAGGTGTGATGGTGGTGGGGAGTGCTTAGCTGGTGACACTGTCAGTGATTTATTTAGAATTCAAGGCACACTTAACTAGCATGGCTACCACAGCGTTCTGCAGCGATACGCCATCCCATCTGGTTTGCACTTAGTGGGATTATCATTTGTTTTTCAACAGGACAATGGAGTGATGGAGTGCTGCATCAGATCACCTGGCCACCACAATCACCCAACCTCAACACAATTGAGATGGTTTGGAATGAGTCGGACCGCAGAGTGAAGGAAAAGCAGCCAACAAGTGCTCAGCATATCGGGGAACTCCTTCAAGACTGTTGGAAAAGCATTCCTCATGAAGCTGGTTGAGAGAATGCCAAGAGTGTGCAAAGCTGTCATCAAGGCAAAGGGTGGTTACTTTGAAGAATCTCAAATATAAAATATTTAGATTTGTTTAACACCTTTTTGGTTACTACAGTACATGTGTTATTTCATAGTTTGATGTCTTCACTATTATTCTACAAGGTAGAAAATAGTCAAAATAAAGAAAAACCCTGGAATGAGTAGGTGTGTCCAAGCTTTTGACTGGTACTGTATATACACTGCTCAAAAAAATAAAGGGAACACTAAAATAACACATCATAGATCTGAATGAATGAAATAATCTTATTAAATACTTTTTTCTTTACATAGTTGAATGTGCTGACAACAAAATCACACAAAAATTATCAATGGAAATCAAATTTATCAACCCATGGAGGTCTGGATTTGGAGTCACACTCAAAATGAAAGTGGAAAACCACACTACAGGCTGATCCAACTTTGATGTAATGTCCTTAAAACAAGTCAAAATGAGGCTCAGTAGTGTGTGTGGCCTCCACGTGCCTGAATGACCTCCCTACAACGCCTGGGCATGCTCCTGATGAGGTGGCGGATGGTCTCCTGAGGATCTCCTCCCAGACCTGGACTAAAGCATCCGCCAACTCCTGGACAGTCTGTGGTGCAACGTGGCGTTGGTGGATGGAGCGAGACATGATGTCCCAGATGTGCTCAATTGGATTCAGGTCTGGGGAACGGGCGGGCCAGTCCTTAGCATCAATGCCTTCCTCTTGCAGGAACTGCTGACACACTCCAGCCACATGAGGTCTAGCATTGTCTTGCATTAGGAGGAACCCAGGGCCAACCGCACCAGCATATGGTCTCACAAGGGGTCTGAGAATCTCATCTCGGTACCTAATGGCAGTCAGGCTACCTCTGGCGAGCACATGGAGGGCTGTGCGGCCCCCCAAAGAAATGCCACCCCACACCATGACTGACCCACCGCCAAACCGGTCATGCTGGATGTTGCAGGCAGCAGAACGTTCTCCACGGCGTCTCCAGACTCTGTCACGTCTGTCACGTGCTCAGTGTGAACCTGCTTTCATCTGTGAAGAGCACAGGGCGCCAGTGGCGAATTTGCCAATCTTGGTGTTCTCTGGCAAATGCCAAACGTCCTGCACGGTGTTGGGCTGTAAGCACAACCCCACCTGTGGACGTTGGGCCCTCATACCACCCTCATGGAGTCTGTTTCTGACCGTTTGAGCAGACACATGCACATTTGTGGCCTGCTGGAGGTCATTTTGCAGGGCTCTGGCAGTGCTCCTCCTTGCACAAAGGCGGAGGTAGTGGTCCTGCTGCTGGGTTGTTGCCCTCCCACGGCCTCCTCCACGTCTCCTGATGTACTGGCCTGTCTCCTGGTAGCGCCTCCATGCTCTGGACACTACGCTGACAGACACAGCAAACCTTCTTGCCACAGCTCGCATTGATGTGCCATCCTGGATGACCTGCACTACCTGAGCCACTTGTGTGGGTTGTAGACTCCGTCTCATGCTACCACTAAAGTGAAAGCACCGCCAGCATTCAAAAGTGACCAAAACATCAGCCAGGAAGCATAGGAACTGAGAAGTGGTCTGTGGTCACCACCTTCAGAACCACTCCTTTATTGGGGGTGTCTTGCTAATTGACTATAATTTCCACCTGTTGTCTATTCCATTTGCACAACAGCATGTGAAATTTATTGTCAATCAGTGTTGCTTCCTAAGTGGACAGTTTGATTTCACAGAAGTGTGATTGACTTGGAGTTACATTGTGTTGTTTAAGTGTTCCCTTTATTTTTTTGAGCAGTGTATTTTAAAATGTCACGTATTTATGTTGTGTTTATGTCAAACACTCTTTCTAAATAAATGTTAGCAGGTGTGTCCAAACTTTTGACTGGTACTGTATATATATAATATTTTTATGTACTTTTACCCCTTTTTTTGTGATATCCAATTAGTAGTTAGTCTTGTCCCATCTCTGCAACTGCTGTACGGACTCGCGGGAGATCCCGGCCAGCCAAACCCTCCCCTAACCCAGACGATACTGGGCCAATTGTGTCCCGGTCAAGGCCGGCTGAACCCAGGTCTGTAGTGCGATGCAGTGCTTTAGACCACTGCCCCACTCGGGAGGCCCTTAAAATATAATTTCAGTTCATCCAAATCGTCTAACCTGTCAGTATTGTCTAACTATTCGTCTAACTATTCAGTGTTAAATGCTTACAAAGAATATTTAATGACAACAATGAAATCAAATGTGACAATTATCAGCATGTTTTTTTTATGGTTTATGATCCATTTCTGATTTTGACATTGTACATTTTTAAAGTTAAACCCCCATTAAACACACAGCACGATGGGGTTTTGTTGGAATGGGTTATTAATGGCATGAACTTAAATCATTTAATTCAATTCAGAATATTTCACACAAGCTTCTATTGCATGAAGGCTGACATTTTTCTTATTAAGGACACATTCAAGTCTACTGCTGTATTGCAAGGCATAATCATTAAAGAAGATATGTTCTTGAGAGATTCAGAATGTACAAATTGTATCTCATGAAAATGAAATTAATTAGTTATCCATTCATTATGTATAGAAAAACTCTGAATTTGATAAAACAACTGAGAGAACATAAAACATTTACAAGCTTAGTTTAATAGTTTTTATTCTCTGCAAGACTTTTTTCCAAACATTGACTAGCTAGCTTCTAGTGTAGTTGAATTTTCTTTATGATTATGTGAGAATTAGTTAGATTGACAGACAACATTGTGCCATTGGTTGCTAATGTAGGCTAGCTGATACAACTGAGTTCACAGCATACTTTCAAAAGTCCCCATATCCTCTTCAATTGAAAACCACATCCACCCAAAAGAGACACAGAAAAAAAACTTTAGCCTTCAAAACTATAAACACTATTTTATTCAATATTTTGGTTTAGATAACTCTAACTGAATTTCCTCTTCCTTCCTTCCTCCCGGGTGGATATGTGTGGTCCCCTTAAATTGTATATCATTACAAACTAAAATGATCTTTTATCGTTAATCTTTATTATGTAACCAGTAAATCTTAAAGTTCAGGGGCTTATGCTTGCATTAATGAATGGGTCACTGCATGTCTGCTCGCCTTATCTGATCTGGATGGCATTTGTGGAGTAAATGAGAGTGGAAAGAGGAAATAGTCTTTCCTTTCAAGGGTGTGAGTGGCCATAAAACAAGGTATTATCAGGCACTTAAACCAAAAGTGCAAGGGTCTGAGGGGGTGCCCAAAGGAAAACCATTGGTAATGTTGTGAAGAACGTCTTGAGTCCAGGCCCCGGCCGGGCCAATTATTTCTGAATTTGTTATGTGATATTTTTACTTTGAAAGTATGAAATGTTTGCTGTTGGAGTTATTCCTTCTGATCGCCTTGCTCTATCGTATCAAACAGCAAATGAAGAGTTATAGTTACATTGTTTAGAGTTTTTCTGATCAATTACATTTTAAGTATTCATAATCTCTGCCTGCTCTTACTATACCTCTGACCAATACAAAATACATGTATTTCTTCTGCTCACATCTGCATCCAATTTCTTAATGTCATGCCATCGCCATGCCGCCAGTTTCCCCAGAAACTCAATCCCCTTAATTCCCATCTTATTAACCCTGAATTTACAGCAGCAAGACGGAGCACTAGCATGTTTACTAAACGCTATACTGGTAAAAGGCGTTCAAAATGTATAGGTGCAGAAGGAAACCATTTAAGACTTTAATTAATTTGTTCTTAACTGACTTGCCTAGTTAAATAAAGGTTAAATAAAAAATAACATTTCCTGCTACCGAAGTGTATGTCTCTTTAAAAGGGTGGCTCCGTGGTGGTGGTGCACAGCGTTAGAGGTTGCTTGTTGTTCCCTCTCCCTCTGGGCTAAAAGAGAGCTGAGGACATGTGTCTCGACTTGCAGGAGCTCACCTGCGGCTGAACATGGAACACAAGGTAACTCATCCATTATGGATGATGTTCAGGCAGAGAAGCAAAGGGCACTGTGGTCACCTTGTGGCAGAGAGAGCACACCAGTAACTTGAAACTTTGAAACACAATTGCAAAACAACTATGTAATGCATTAAATAATCTTTGCAGGAGAGAAAAAACACATTTAGCCCCATCACTTCAGCTGGAATGGCCACAAGGCGAGGGAAATCCCCCTTCTGGTGACAAAACTGAGTTTGGAGCAGTTCAGTGAATTTCCATCTCTATGAGATTAAGCCCCAGTTATAGCTGGCCTCTTTTTAAGCCTCAGGTTGGACTACATTCATTCAATAGTTTTAAACTGTCCCATGGTGGGCCTGGTGGCCAGGCATTGAACTGTGCATGACAGGCCACGCTGCTGTGTAGAATCCTGGATAGAATCGTTGGCCATCGAGCCATCCTGGTGGCTGCGGCGTATGGCGGAACAATAGAAATGGCTCAATGACAGGTGTGGTGTGGAGAGAGAGTGGCAGTTGGTGGGAGAGAGAGTGGTGGGGCTGCACATATCCACAAGGAGCTAACGAAGTGATGCAACGCTGGATTCATAAGGCCGCCCCCCAACCGAGCCACAAGCTGTAGCGAGCGAGGCCGGAGCGGGAGCACAGCGCAGCAGCCATCTGTTGCTAGGTCTGTCCTATCTGCATGCTAAGCCTTTCACACCTCCACAAGAGCTTTGTGAATGTATTGTCAAGCAGCTTTTAGCATGAGTAGATAGCAAGGGGAATAGAAACAGGGAAACAACAACCAAATGGATGTTACATTTAGATACGGAGGAAAATATGGGATGGTAAAAACAAGGTTACCGGCAGACCACCTTTGCAGACAAAAAATTTACTGAAATTAAATATGAAAATGTTGTCCTCTTTCAGTCTACTTTTTCATTGTGTACTAATGCATGCAAACCATGCAGAGGAGACTCAAGGTCAGTACATTATTTGACATGTGTCTGTGCAATGTACCTAGTAGCTACTAGAATAACTGTTCTAAAGCTGAATAATTTGTTCAAATGTCTAGAAGTACTTTGCATTGAATGGCTGTCATCCATCTATGTAGCCCAAACATTTCATTGTACCATGTCCACATGTACCAAGAAATGCACCAAGTTCTAATACTTATATTAGAGCAGTGCAAATAATTGGAAAGTAACATCCTTGTCAAACATCATGATCAAACATCACAATAAAACACCCACCTCCCCCATTCCAACCCCAGCCAGCAGAGTACCGTACCATGACAGAGATGTGGAGGATGCGTAGCTCCTCCTCGGCAGAGTCGCTGGCAGGGTCGTCTGTGGCGGAGAGGCCGGGGAGGTTCTGGCTGCCATCTTGGTGGTGGATATGAAAGAGCAGCGTGCCGTTCTCCAGCCACTGTTGCCGCCATCGCACCAGAGGAATATCCTCCGAGTTTCCTGTGATCTCTGCCAGTCAAACAGGACACACAGATAAAGGATGAGTCGGTGACGATGCTTTTTCAACAATTAATTTCACAAGCTTATCATATGAGTGAGCGAGGAGTATGGTACCTGGGTTAGGAAGCATATTATGCTGAATTATTAGTGCATAACAATTTCTTAAATCGTATGCCCTTTTACGAAGACCCATTACATTCTTTGCCAGCAGGGTAATAACTATTACCCTAGTATCTATTACCTGTGTACCTATACACTGAAACATTCAGTTCCTTAATTGTGATCTAACTGAATGCTTTTAATTGCGTGAGTGTACTGTAACTAGGTTTATCTGACACTGATTACTGATGGTACTGTGCCGCAGCAGAATGGGACCTCCTGGTAAATAAGATTTAGGAGCTAGATTTAACCTAAATGCAAATTATCTGACAAAGTGACAGGGCACTTTTTACAGCAGAGAGTTCCCTCCAGGGTCTGGTTGAGCATGAGAGTGTTATTAATGAGCCCATCGCTTCCCTCTCTGCATGGGACCACCAACCAACCAGCACAATTAGTGTACCCTCTTAATGCACCATAATAATAATAATAACTGGATGGTAACTTTACAAGTAAAGTTGTGGGGCTTGCTTTGGCTCTTTAAATGTATTTTTGTGGTAATGGAAGAAGTTTAAAAAGTTTTACTTCACTATTTAAAGCAAAGCAGTTACATATACTGTAGTTAGTTAAATGTAGTAAAATAATTGGTCTGATTACTTTGATAGACTACTACATCAACCATATTACTTTGGATTGTGGGGCAGTTAGATTGAAAAAATGTCTAAACTACAGTAGTTGCGTGTGAAAACTGAAAGAAGAAAGACGTAGGACAAAGAGATCTTCTGTCAGAAGATGGGAATTAAAGGCTGGATCATGTGGACCACAAAGCAAAACAACTCTGAATCATTCATGCTGTGGGTTTCAGATACATAGATGCACGTTTTACTTTTGTAAATGTTTCAGTGTAAATTAAGTTTGATTTTAGTTGAATGAAAATGAAAAGATGTGATGATTAGAAAGTTTTAAGCTATACTTTGGGGAGAGAAATATGATGGTGAATCTATTGATGACCGCTGTTTAAAAGTATTTTTGTGGTAGTTGAAGAAGTATGTAGAATAGGTTCATATGTAGACCTACTGATAGCTAGCTGTAGTTCTAAATAATAAATAAACTCTTTAGGCTAACAGTGATCACTGAAAAGTACATTTCCTGAAGAAAATGTGGTGTGCTTGTTTTAAAGTCTATGTTTTTTAAATAAGTTATAGTAGTGGTAGTGACTGCAATAGTAATGGTGGTGACAGGTTATAGTTTAAAAAGTAGGGAGATGAAAATATTTAGCTTGAACGGATCAAGAGTTACAACTATTGTTGGTATTATATTTAAGTAGTTATAATTTATACTGCAGAACAGAGCTAGACCAGCGTACCAGACCTAGCTAGCTAGACTACCGGTCAAAAGTTTTAAAACTGTCACGTCCAGGCCTGAGAAGACAGGCTGGTGTGTTTAGTTTTGGTTTTGGTGTAGGGTTTTTTATGTTCTAGGTGATATATTTCTATGTTGGGGTAATGGTTCCCAATTAGAGGCAGCTGTGTGTCGTTGTCTCTAATTGGGAACCATATATATGTTTGGGGTTTTCTAGTAGGTTTTGTGGGTTATTGTTTATGCATAGCTTCTTTGTGTGTGTGTGTGTGTGTGTGTGTGTGTGTGTGTGTGTGTGTGTGTGTGTGTGTGTGTGTGTGTGTGTGTGTGTGTGTGTGTGTGTGTGTGTGTGTGTGTGTGTGTGTGTGTGTGTGTGTGTGTGTGTGTGTGTGTGTGTGTGTGTGTGTGTGTGTGTGTGTGTGTGTGTGTGTGTGTGTGTGTGTGTGTGTGTGTGTGTGTGTGTGTGTGTGTGTGTGTGTGTGTGTGTGTGTGTGTGTGTGTGTGTGTGTGTGTTGCGATCTTTGTTCATTTTGTTGTTTTGCCCAGTTACGTTCATTCATTAAAAGATGTATACTGGATGCCTCGCTGCGCCTTGGTCTGTCCATTCCGAAGATCGTGACAGAATAACCCACGTAAAAAGACCAAGCAGCGAGAGACCCGGGAGTTCTGGACTTGGGATGAGATTTTGGATGGAAAGGGGTCCTGGTCATGGGATGAGATTTTGGCTGGTAAGGGACCTTTGGGAGAAGACGGCGGAGCATCGTCACCCCAGGGAGAAAAAAGTAGCGGGGACTGAGCAGAGCAGTTACGAGGATTTGTACGGAGTATGGAACCCGGAGAGAGAAAAGTATGTTGGGACTCGCCTGGCTAGGAAGCCCGAAAGGCAGCCCCAAAAACCTTTTTGGGGGGGCACACGAGGAGTTTGGCCGGTTCAGGATGGACTCCTGAGCCAACTCCTCGTGCTCTCTGGAGGGAGCGTCGGAGGGAGCGTCGCACTGGTAAGACGCCGTGCTATGCAGTTTTGCGCACGGTGTCTCCAGTGCGCGTTCACAACCCGGTGCGAGAGATTCCAGCGTCACTCATCAGTCAGGGGAGGAAGAGTGGTGACGGCTCAGCGTTCCTGGTCTCCGGTGCGCCTCCTTGAACCAGGATATCCTGCACCGGTTCTGCGTGCAGTGTCTCCGGTGCATGTCCAGAGCCCGGTGCGTGAGATTCCAGCTCCACTCATCTGCCAGGGGAGGGTGAGTGTGCTACCTGGAAGAGTGGTGCCGGCTCTGCGCGCTAGGTCTCCAGTACACCTTCTGGGACCGAGATATCCTGCACCGGTTCTGCGTGTGGGGTCTCCGGTTCGCATCCACAGCCCAGTACGTCCTGTTCCGGCTCCGCGCACCAGGCCCCCTGTGCGCTTAGAGAGTCCAGCACGTCCTGTTCCACGCTCCAGGATTCCTGTTCGTGTTGTGGATCCAGCGCGACCAGTCCCTGTTCCACGCTCCAGGATCCCTGTGCTCGTCGTGGACTCAGCACGTCCTGTCCCTGCTCCACGCTCCAGGATCCCTGTGCCCGTCGTGGACCCAGCACGTCCTGTCCCTGTTCCACGCTCCAGGATTCCTGTGCCCGTTGTGGACTCAGCACGTCCTGTTCCTGCTCCCCGCACCAGAGTGCCAGTGCGCGTAATGAGCCCAGTACGGCCGGTTCCTGCTCCCCGCACCAGAGTGCCAGTGCGCGTAATGAGCCCAGTAAGGCCGGTTCCTGCTCCCCGCACCAGAGTGCCAGTGCGCTTAGTGAGCCCAGTACGGCCGGTTCCTGCTCCCCGCACCAGAGTGCCAGTGCGCTTAGTGAGCCCAGTAAGGCCGGTTCCTGCTCCCCGCACCAGAGTGGCAGTGCACCTAGTGAGCCCAGTACGGCCGGTTCCTGCTCCCCGCACCAGAGGGCCAGTGCGCTTAGTGAGCCCAGTACGGCCGGTTCCTGCTCCCCGCACCAGAGTGCCAGTGCGTTTAGTGAGCCCAGCACGGTTCGTTCCTGCTCCCCGCACCAGAGGGCCAGTGCGCGTCCCATGTCCGGGACCTCCAGAGAAGGTCCCCTGTCCGGGACCTCCAGAGAGGGTCCCCTGTCCGGGACCTCCAGAGAGGGTCCCCTGTCCGGAACCGCCAGAGAGGGTCCCCTGTCCGGAACCGCCAGAGAGGGTCCCCAGTCCGGAACCGCCAGAGAGGGTCCCCTGTCCGGGACCTCCAGAGAGGGTCCCCAGTACGGAACCGCCAGAGAGGGTCCCCAGTACGGCTAATTGCCCAGGGCCTCCGGTGCGTGACCTCGAGTCAGCACGGCCAGCACCGGAGCCGCCACCTGGGACTAAAAGACCCACCCGAAGACCCTCCCCATGGACTTGTGGCGCGGTCGGAGTCCGCGCCTTTGGGGGGGGTACTGTCACGTCCAGGCCTGAGAAGACAGGCTGGTGTGTTTGGTTTTGGTGTAGGGTTTTTTTATGTTCTAGGTGTTATATTTCTATGTTGGAGTAATGGTTCCCAATTAGAGGCAGCTGTGTGTCGTTGTCTCTAATTAGGAACCATATATATGTTTGGGGTTTTCTAGTAGGTTTTGTGGGTTATTGTTTATGCATAGCTTCTTTGTGTGTGTGAGTCTATGTTTATGTTGCGATCTTTGTTCATTTTGTTGTTTTGCCCAGTTACGTTCATTCATTAAAATGTGTATACTGGATGCCTCGCTGCGCCTTGGTCTGTCCGTTCCGAAGATCGTGACAAAAACACGTACTCATTCAAGGGTTTTTCTTTATTTGTACTATTTTCTTCATTGTAGAATAACAGTGAAGACATCAAAACTATGAAATAACACATATGGAATCATGTAGTAACCAAAAAAAGTGTTAAAAGTTCAAATAGCCACCCCTTGCCTTAATGACAGCTTTGCACACACTTGGCATTCTCTCAACCAGCTTCATGAGGAATGCTTTTCCATCAGTCTTGAAGGAGTTCTCACATATGCTGAGCACTTGTTTGCTGCTTTTCCTTTACTCTGCGGTCCGACTCATCCCAAACCATCTCAATTTGGTTGCGGTCGTGGATTGTGGAGGACATTTCATCTGATGCACCACTCCATCACTCTCCTTCTTGGTAAAATAGACCTTACACACAATGACCCAACACACAGCCTGGAGGTGTGTTGGGTCACTGTCCTGTTGATAAAACAAATGATAGTCCCAATAAGCCCAAACCAGATGGGATGGCGTAGTGCTGCAGCACGCTGTAGTAGCCATGCTGGTTCAGTGTTATCAGCTAAGCACCCTAACACCATCACACCTCCTCCTCCATGGTTTACGGTGGGAAATACACATGCGGAGATCATCCGTTCACTCACACCGCGTCTCACAAAAACATGGCGGTTGGGACCAAAAATCTCAAATTTAGACTCAAATTCAGACCAAAGGACACATTTCCATCGGTCTAATATCCCTTGCACGTGTTTCTTGGCCCAAGCAGATCTCTTCTTCTTATTGGTGTCCTTTAGTAGTGGTTCCTTTGCAGCAATTTGACCATGAAGGCCTGATTCATGCAGTCTCCTCTGAACAGTTAATGTTGAGATGTGTCTGTTAATTGAACTCTGTGAAGCATTTAGTTGGGCTGCAATTTCTGAGGCTGGTAACTCTAATGAACTTATCCTCTGCAGCAGAGGTAACTCTGGGTCTTCCATTCCTGTGGCGGTCCACATGAGAGCCAGTTTCATCATAGTGCTTGATGGTTTTTGCGACTGCACTTGATGAAACTTTCAAAGTTCTTGACATTTTCCGTATTGACTGACCTTCATGTCTTAAAGTAATGATGGACTGTCGTTTCTCTCTGCTTATTTGAGCTGTTCTTGCCATAAGATGGACTTGGTCTTTTACCAAATAGGGCTATCGTCTGTATACCTTCCAACCTAGTCACAACACAACACAAGACCACAAATTAACTTTTAAGAAGGCACACCTGTTAATTGAAATGCATTTCAGGTGACTACCTCATGAAACTTGTTGAGAGAATGCCAAGAGTGTGCAGAGCTGTCATCAAGGCAAAGGGTGGTTGTTTAACACTTTTTTGGTTACTACATGATTCCATATGCAGTATTTCATAGTTTTGATATCTACACTATTATTCTACAATGTAAAAATAGTAAAAATAAAGAATGAGTAGGTGTTCTAAAACTTTTGACCGGTAGTGTATGCCTAGAACCAGAGCTGGACCAGAGCTAGTGCAGACCAGAGCAGTAGTTGTGGTCAGTAGTTGTGGTCAATAGTTTTGGTCTGTAGTTGTGTGGTTAAGCTGTTTTGTGGTCAGTAGTTTTGTGGTTGTGGTCAGTAGTTGTGGTCAGTGTTTAAATTACAGTTGTTGTGTGTGAAAACTGAAAAAAGTGCGATGAGAAGTGATCGGGTGAAATTTGAAGCCAGTGAATCCAGACTGCTTCACTCTATCCAATAAGAGCAGCAGGATCAACGTACAGCCCGCCCTTCTCTTTATAGACAGAAAAACTAGCCAGTTTAGTTATTTAGAGCACAGAGCATGATCCTGAGAAGGAGGACGATGCGTTGTTGCCTTGGCTGTCTGCTCCTCTGTGTCTGTTAGCAATGGCTCCGTTTGGGCTGCCTTCATCTTTTGAGCCAACTTTATATATTGACATGTTATAAAATTTGTTAGTAGTACTTTAAATCCCAACACTTTTCAAAATAATAAATTTAGAGGTAATTTGGGGATAAGACGAAAAATCAAGCTTGAATTGTTTTCAAAAATCCCGTGATACTCCCTGCAAAAACTTGCTTTGAGCTTTGTTCATTTCACACAAGGTTTTCACAGAAATATCACCAGGCAATCGCAGGTAACACGGCTATGGTTGAGGCACATTTTCTGGAGCTGCATGTGTAATAGGAGGCCTGTTTCCCAGTGGATGAGAGCGCAATAGAGAGGGCTTTAGTCTGTTTTGAACTGAATTTTAGCAGCAGTGACCTAGCTACTGGAGAGGCCAGAATGATTCAGCTCACATCCTGCAGTGTCAGAAGCTGCCCTCTTACTTTCATAACTTGTGGTTTCACTGGGAAAAGGGACTGAAATACATTTTCAGCTTCTGGCCAAATAGATTTCTTTTAACTCCCTACGTTGGGAAGTCTGAGGATACTAAACTTACATTAGCAAACTGGATGGACCTCCTTATGCTGTAAATATGCCAAAAGTCCTTCATGGCAAAGCTCCTGTAAAGTCTTAATGTATCATAACTATCAAAGACATATTTCAATATATTAGAGAGTTTGTGTCTACGATTTGAACACGAATCGTTAAAATGCACAGTAGTGTTTTCTGATTACAGTAAAAACAGATGTTCTACTGTAGCACTGCATTCAGTGCAATTTATTTTATTGTTCTACATAGACAGTCACGTAATCAGATACTGAAAGTATGAGAAAGTATACAGGTGTAGGATCTTAATTTTATCACCCTGTTGCAGGAGAACATTCATGCAATGCAGGATTATTATTTCTGAAATTTCGAAGTGGAAATTACAAACTTCAGAAGCCTTTTAACACCTCAAATACATTACATTATTTGAGGTTTAAAAAGGCTTCAACCCCTAGAAAATGTGTAATTAATTATAATCCACATAACAGTTCACATTTCATGTTGCTGCATGATTATTGTTCTGCTGTAGCAAACTGGCTCAAATTAAGATCCTACATCTGTACTATAGACTGGGAGTAGACAAAGACCTTAAGGTTACCAAAAATAGTTTGTCTGGTTAATCATTGAAAACAATATGCCTGTGGAAAAACAAAAGAAAGCAAATATTCTTTACAAAATATTCCCTCAAACAGTATGTGCGAAGCAGGAAAAAAATATTTTGAAAATGTAAAAACATAAAATGTACCCATCCAAAGGTTTGTTTCAAGGTATGTGTCTTGACTATGCCAATTTTCTACATGAATAGGATTAAGAAACTGAGCGATCAATCAAAGTCAGTCTTATTTGAACAAGCAATCCAACAGCCGTATTGAATATGATGGCTGGAAAATGGTAATGGTTAGAATTTTAAAGCCATGTTAAATATTTCATGTTGGATGATTAGGCATGGGATACAGTTTAGAGGACAGGGGAATGGGAAACTTCAAGGTGAGGAGATCACAGTCCTTGCCTGGATCCGAGCTCCAATTGTGATTCAGCGTTTGACTTCAGTAAAAGTCACACTGGCCGGGGGGGCATGACAATGAACACTGATCAAATAATCTCACACGTGAACAGCGACACATTACATAACGAAAGGAAACGTGTTGTGATAGTTGTTTAACAGGGTTAACCTGTCCCAGATTCTTGACAATCACCCCAAAATAATTAGATCCACTATTGTTAATGTACTGTAGGCCTAATCTTGAAGTTGTGCTACAAGGTGTGTGTGTGTGTGTGTGTGTGTGTGTGTGTGTGTGTGTGTGTGTGTGTGTGTGTGTGTGTGTGTGTGTGTGTGTGTGTGTGTGTGTGTGTGTGTGTGTGTGTGTGTGTGCGCGCATCTCATCCACCATGCACCTTCACACACCTTACTATGCCCTTGGAGAAGGGTTTGCTCTTTGTGTTTCAAAGAGGTTATTTTAGCATGGCTGCCAAGGACCTACCAGTACTCTATTTGAATGCATATTTATTTTTGTGGGGAAAACTCTATCTAACAAGTTCTTCTACCTTCAGTGTCACCTGATATTTTCAGCCACAAGATGTATTAAATAATACACACTCAAGTAAATACACCTTTAATCTCTGGAGATTGTTTCTCAGGTTCAATGACTGTGAATAAAAGGCATTTGAGCCATAATCCTTTTAGCAAGAGGTACAGGGAACTAATGTAGTTTCAAACATGCTATTTTTCCATAACCCTGAGCACTTCACAATGCTTGGTATCATGTTCAACGGTAGGTGGTAACATATTCCAGGTTATCACTCAAGTGGAATAGAGAAAACCTTCCATAAGATCTACATGAGGATACACTGATGTCAAGCTGCAAGAAAAGTAAAGGAAAAAATCTCCAATACCCTCACTGAAATAGACCTGCGCCAATAGAATCCAACTATAGCAATTAGACATGGTCAGCCATTTGACGACTTGGACCCGACAAGAGATCAATAGTATGGATCTTTAGACAGAAACTGAAATATTGGGCATCTTTAAAAAAATGCAGGGTGTTCTCTGTAATTAAGGAGACACCCTCAGAGGTCCAAATGACAATATGTCACAGTCCAGCTGTTTGTCCATGCAGGACCAGGCTACAGAGCTACTGTGGACACAGACGGAGGACTCGGTCGCAGGGCCTTATCAGAGACATGCAGAAGGCAAAACAATGAACTTATCATCAGCCAGTTACTTCGCATGATGTAGGATGTAGAATTAATGCTGCTCTCCGCTGACCACAAGCTTGCTCGGTTCATTGATCATATACAGCAACAGAACTTAATCTGAGGACAATGCTTTCTACTCCAGGCTCTAGCAAAATGTAGTTTTGCCAGGTAATCTAAAAAGCAGGCACTATTACAATAATTTCATAACGGAAACCTTTATCACCTGCATGTCAACTAGTTCCTGGGTTTCAAAGCCTGCAAGAAATCAGCAGGAGGCAAACAGTGCAGAATGTCTGGGTAAATGGTAGGTTTTCAGCACAACAGGGTTTGGATAGAAGGTTTAACCAATGGTGTGACAGGGTTCAGACAGGCATATGCAGAGGATAGAATATACATGTACCTTGACAAAAGGATTCTAAGGCACAAAGTCAGAAATCAGGCCACGGAGAAAAAGCCTATAATAGTCTTTGGATCAATCCTTCAAAACTCAGAGGACAAACATGAAGACGAGAATAAGGCAGGAAACACAGAGAATAATTTTTTAACTGCAGAGCAAAAATATGTCTTGCTTTCAGCAATAAATATCAAATAGTTGAATCATTAAAGAAAATGATCACAGAAATGTACTGTGGTGTTTTCAACATGATTTGCACCCTATAGGAGATTAGGAGATAGCTAGGCCAACATCACAAAAAGCTGTTTGTTTTAGTTTAATTCCTTAGTTTGGAAAATTGTGACTTGCCAAAGAAATTAGAATTTACACTAGGGCTGACACAATGACCATTTAATTGTGTAACCGACGGTTATGGATGAAGACCGTCATTAAAATAAAATAACCGTCATAACCGTAATATTTACATTTATATTTTTTTACGAACAGCATACTGAAGGCCAGGAATTTCTGCAGTAACATGTACTCTTAACAATGTGATGAAAATTTGTTGCTCCAAGCAACTAATTAATCTGTGCTTTCCCAGACATCACCCCCACAAAGCAGCAGCAGCACATATGAATAGAATGAATAGAACAGGCATGGAACCTCCAACCAATGATTTATATTTACACTAGATGAATAGTAGAGGACGCAGTTTTAGAAATGCATAGAAGCTATAGCTATAGAAATGCATTTATTAATGTCTATACTACTTTTTGCCATGTTTATTCTATTACAGACACCTTAATGCATATGTTGAAATATGTGAGCTAATATGTGTTTTTTTAAATTATACATGAAACATGTTCCCTTTTTTTTATTCATGCCAGCAAAGCCACTACACAACACTAAACAATACATGAATTGCACTATAAAGGTGACAGACGGTGCACACAAACTGTTACGGCCTACATAAAGCTTTCCCAACAGCAGAGCTTTCTTTTCAGCACCATGTAGTGAATCCTTACCACTGCTACACCTGGCTATCAGTGGAGCCTTGTCTGGCAGCGAATCAGTTCATTCAGCCTCATTTACTGCATTTTAAAAACGTAGCTGATATGGCTGACTTGCTTAAACAAATGTAGTTTCTACTGACAATTGAGATGTACAAACTATGGCATAAGGGTACGACGAGTGGATAAGAGGAAATCCGTAATTTCGATTAAGACATTAATGATCGAGCTATGACGGATGTAGTCAATATAACTATTTGTTCAGGTCTTTTGAAATGTACAGCAACAGAATTCAGAACATGGGCTGTTGTTACAGTATTCTCCCTGTACACCAAGTCAGAACCATAAAATAAATAAAGGGGGTATGTAAGCAGACAAGGAAAGCTCTTACAATATTCGATGATTACATTTCTCTAACACAGTTGTTTTGAACGCAGCAGAAGTCATGCTGGATTGACAGCATGGCCAATGTATTCAACCTTTTATGGCCCATGGTGTTAAATATTTATAATTTTAGGCTTGGAAAAAAGAGACCCCTAAACCCAGACTTGGACCACATACCCACTCCACTGAATAGCAGGCTAGTGATTGCTTTGCAACGCTTGCAGTTAGCCACTGATTCCTTCCAAACCACTGTTGAATTTGCGATTTCCAACTTGTTGTGTAATGTTTATGTCCAAAGGCTGATGACCACCGATACGTTTTATCTATAATTACTCTCCATAATTTCTCTTCATATGACAAGGTTTGAAAAGGATTTGCCAGTAGATTGTCGACTTGATTCATGATGATGACTGCTTGCTTGCTACGTTAGATATAACGTGATTTGACACCATTGTATCTGTTGCCAATGACCTTGAGCCTTCTTGGATGGGCACTTCTAATGTAACTCTATGGCAGCACCCAAGGGGCTTGAATTTTCTCGCTCTACCCGTAGATTTTGCGTTGACGTAGTGTCCCCCATGAGTGACAGAACACTCAGTTAATCATGGCGCAACTAGAGAACATTACCAACCCCTACGCTCCATATTTTCCGCTGGCTGCCCTACCACCAGAGAAAGCACTGAGCTAGGTTGAAACACCTGGATTTTGGAGCTGCCTTACTTAAGAAAGCAAAAAAGAGTTTGTATGCGACTTTATTAACTACATTTTTTTTTACATTGTTTGCAAACTGATATGTGACATGTATTAATGCCAAAATAACATGCAAAACAGGCAACAACAAAAATAATATATATTCTTTTAGCTAAACAGATGAGGCTCAAAACAGGTGGGGCTCAAGTGCCCTGAATGATAGGTCGCCACTGGAGATTACTAATGTTACTGTCCCCACTGCAACCCAAAAATACTTAAATACATTTAATTGAAATATTGTCGAATTCCGTTAATTACTATGGAGGACTTCTCCTACTGGGGAGTGCCAATATGGCCGACTTGTGGCTTCAAAGCCTCTCAAGGGCCAATCAGCAATCCAGGGTTTATATACACTACGTCATTGCATCTAATCCTGGCAATTTGACTCGTAAACACATGGGTACACTCACAATGGTTGCCTGGTATTGTGAGGCAATCATTTCCATGGTAATGTAACATGTTCATTCAAATGATGTTTACTGATGTAGCTCATAAAATGGAATGTATTTTTTTATGTCAATTGAGTTGAATCAACAACACACAGCACGTATAGAACCCCACAGTGGAGGTGTCATAACGCCCATAAAACCTAGCGGTCAAACAGGAAAATGGTTCCAATCGTTTTTCCACCATTAATTTTTCCGATAGGGTATTGACGTTTTGTGACGTTTTGATAACCATGTAAATCTCTCTCAGACAAGGTGACCTTTATCAATATATTCGTCTCTATTTACTCTTAGATTCAAAAATGACACTACTCCTTTCCATGTCTGCTGGAAAGAGTTGAGTGATCCTACTTCAAATAGCATCACAATCTACACTGAACAAAAATATAAACGCAACATGTAAAATGTTGGTCCCATGTTTCATGAGCTGAAATAAAAACTCCCAGAAATGTTCCATATGGACAAGGCCACTTTAAAATGTACAGTTTTTGTCACAATGCCACAGATTGGAATTGGCATGCTGACTGCAGGAATGTCCACCAGAGGTGTTGCCAGAGAATTGAATGTTCATTTCGCTACCATAAGCTGCCTCCAACATCGTTTTAGAGAATTGGGCAGTACGTTCAACCAGCATCACAACCGCAGAACACGTGTAACCACGCCAGCCCAGGACCTCCACATCCGGCTTCTTCACCTGCGGGATCGTCTGAGGGGGGTGGGGGTGGTGCTAAGGGGTATTTCTGGCTGTAATAAAGCCCTTTTGTGGGGGAAAACTCATTCTGATTCACTGGGCCTGGCTCCCCAGTGTCTCGTGGTCAAGCAACAACAAATGCGCTCGAGTGACAGGGGGTGGGGCTACGTCTGTGTGGAAAGCAGCATGGATAGAGAGAGAGCGGAGAGGGATGACTCAAGTAGCGTGTAAACTATAAAAATGGACGTTACACACGGCATATCACATTTAACAAACCAAGCATTCAAATACGCTTGTAGATCAATACCGATACAGAGTAAAATATAGTATACCGCCTAGCACTACTACACAGCTGGTTAAAATAATCAACTAATCATCAAGCTTTGATAATTTGAATCAGCTGTGTAGTGTTAGGGCAAAAACCAAAACGTGCACCTCTTAGGTGTCCCGAGGACTGAGTTTGGGAAACGCTGCTCGGAGAAGAACAGGGCAAAGTTATATTTCTATAAAAATTTACTTCCTTCTCTAGTTTTTGTGCTGCTGGGATGGTGTAAATAAAGGCTAGACTGCATACTTTAATAATAAAAAAGTGGATGTAATAAATGTATCACTAGCCACTTTATATAATGTTTACATACCCTACATTACTCATCTGATATACACTATACCGTCTTGCCTTTACTAGGCAAGTCAGTTAAGAACAAATTCTTATTTTCAATGACGGCCTCGGAACAGTGTTCAGGGACAGAACGACAGACCTTTTGGTTACTAGTCCAACGCTCTAACCTCTAGGCTACCCTGCCGCCCCTATGCTGTTTGGCCATCGCTCATCCATATATTTATATGTACATATTCTTATTCATTCCTTAGTTGTTGTTGTTGTGAAATTGTTAGATTACTTGTTAGATATTACTGCATGGTCGGAACTAGAAGCACAAGCATTTCGCTACACTTGCATTAACATCTGCTAACCATGTGTATGTGACAAATAAACATCAATGCCTTTATTAAAATCAATTTTTAAACCTGCATATTTAGTTAAAAGAAATTCATGTCAGCAAGCAATATTAACTAGGGAAATTGTGTCACTTCTCTTGCGTTCATTGCAGAGTCAGGGTACATGCAACAGTTTGGGCTGCCTGGCTCGTTGCGAACTAATTTGGCAGAATATTACATAATTATGACATAACATTGATGGTTGTGCAATGTAACAGCAATATTTAGACTTAGGGTTGCCACCCGTTCGATAAAATACGGAACGGTTCCGTATTTCACTGAAAGAATAAACATTTTGTTTTTTCGAAAAGATAGATACCGGATTTGAAGATATTAATGACCAAAGGCTCGTATTTCTGTGTTTATTAAATTATGATTAAGTCTATGATTTGATATTTGATAGAGCAGTCTGACTGAGCAGTGGTAGGCGGCAGCAGGCTCGTAAGCATTCATTCAAACTTTACTGCGTTTGCCAGCAGCTCTTAGCAATGCTTGACCCACAGCGCTGTTTATGACTTCAAACCTATCAACTCCTGAGATTAGGCTGGCAATACTAAAGTGCCTAATAGAACATCCAATAGTCAAAGGTATATGAAATACAAATGGTATAGAGAGAAATAGCCGATGCGTCATAATTCCTATAATAACTAAAACCTAAAACTTCATAACGGGGAATATTGAAGAACTGGGAATATTGAACCACCAGCTTTCAAATGTTCTGAGCAAGGAACTTAAACGAGAGCATTTTTACATGGCACATATTGCACTTTTACTTTCTTCTCCAACACTGTGTTTTTGCATTATTTAAACCAAATTTAGCATGTTTCATTATTTATTTGAGACTAAATAGATTTTATTTATATATTATATTAAGTTAAAATGAAACTGTTCATTCAGTATTGTTGTAATTGTTACAAAAATATATAAAAAAAAGAATAATAAAAAAAAAATCGGCCGATTAATCGGTATCAGCTTTTTTTGGTCCTCCAATAATCGGTATCGGCATTGAAAAATCATAATCGGTCGACCTCTACTGCATACGCACTGTAATGGATCTGTTCTTTCTGATATAAACCCTTTTGTGTTGCCTAACCAATGGCTTTACTATGTAGCCTACAGGGGTACTTCAGGAGGGGAGTCAAAGGCTTCTTCCGAAAAATATATTTGACTTGTCCCAATTTTTTTTATATCTGAATAAAAACAATATGTTTCGTTGCCTATGATGAAGCTATTTGTGACCTCACAATAAGCCATATTCAAGTAACTTAACTTACATCAATCTGTCACGATCTTCAAAAGGGACAGACCAAGATGCAGCGATGCTTCCAGTATACATATTTATTTCGAACGTAACAGGGTAAAAATAACAAAATGAACACGGAGATCGAGACGCTGAACACAACTAAACATACAACAAGCTATGCTCAAATAATAACCCACAAAATCCTATAGAAAAACCCCAAACATATATATGGTTCCCAATTAGAGACAACGACACACAGCTGCCTCTAATTGGGAACCATTACCCCAACATAGATATACAACACCTAGAACAAAAAAAACCTACACCAAAACTAAACTAAACACGTCAGCCTATAACTATCAGGCCTGAACGTGACAGTACCCAAAGCGCGCCGGACTCCGACCGCGCCAAAAGTCCATTGGGGTCTTCGGTGGCGGCTCGGTGCCGGCCGTGCTGGCTTAATGTCCCGCACGGAGGCCCTGAGCCATTTGCAGGACGGGGGACCCTCTCTGGCGGCCCAGGACTGGGGACCCTCTCTGGCGGCCCCGGACTGGGGACCCTCTCTGGCGGCCCCGGACTGGGGACCCTCTCTGGCGGTCCCGGACTGGGGACCCTCTCTGGCGGTCCCGGACTGGGGACCCTCTCTGGCGGTCCCGGACTGGGGACCCTCTCTGGCGGTCCCGGACTGGGGACCCTCTCTGGAGATCCCGGACAGGGGACCTTCTCTGGAGGTCCCGGACCGGGGACGCGCACTGGCTCTCTGGTGCGGGGAGCAGGAACGGGCCGTTCTGTGCTCGAGACGCACACTGGCACTCTGGTGCGGGGAGCAGGAACCGGCCGTACTGGGCTCAATAAACGCACAGGCACTCTGGTGCGGGGAGCAGGAACCAGCCGTGCTGGGCTCAGGACGCACACTGGTACTCTGGTGCGGGGAGCAGGAACAGACCGTGCTGGGTTCAAGACGCACACTCTGGTGCGGGGAGCAGGAACCGGCCGTACTGGGCTCACTAAGCGCACTGGCACTCTGGTGCGGGGAGCCGGAACAGGACGTGCTGGGTCCACGAGGGGCACAGAGATCCTGGAGCGTGGAGCAGGGACAGGACGTGCTGGGTCCACGACGGGCACAGGGATCCTGGGGCGTGGAACAGGGACAGGACGTGCTGGGTCCACGACGGGCACAGGGATCCTGGAGCGTGGAACAGGGACAGGACGTGCTGGGCCCCCAACACGCACAGGGATCCTGGAGCGTAGAACAGGAATCCTGGACCGTGGAACAGGGACAGGACGTGCTGGGTCCACGACGGGCACAGGGATCCTGGAGCGTGGAGCAGGGACAGGACGTGCTGGGCCCCCAACACGCACAGGGATCCTGGAGCGTAGAACAGGAATCCTGGACCGTGGAACAGGGACAGGACGTGCTGGGTCTACGATGGGCACAGGGATCCTGGAGCGTGGAGCAGGGACAGGACGTACTGGGCTGTGGATGCGAACCGGAGATCCCACACGCAGAACCGGTGCAGGATATCTCGGTCCCAGAAGGTGTACTGGAGACCTAGCGCGCAGAGCCGGCACCACTCTCCCAGGTAGCACACTCACCCTCCCCTGACAGATGAGTGGCGCTGGAATCTCACGCACTGGGCTCTGGACACGCACCGGAGATACTGCACGCAGAACCGGTGCAGGATATCCTGGTCCAAGGAGGCGCACCGGAGACCAGGAGCGCTGAGCCGGCACCACCCTTCCAGGCTGCACACTCACCTTCCCCTGACAGATGAGTGGAGCTGGAATCTCTCGCACCGGCCTCTGAACGCGCACTGGAGACACCGTGTGCAAAACTGCATAGCACGGCATCTTACCAGTGCGACGCTCCCTCCAACGCTCCCTCCAGAGAGCACGAGGAGTTGGCTCAGGAGTCCACCCTGAATCGGCCAAACTCCCTGTGTGCCCCCGTGTGCCTTTCAGGCTTCCGTGCCAGGCGAGGTCTAATAAACTTTCCTCTCTCCGGATCCCATGCTCCGTATAGCTTCTCACACCTGCGCCGCTCCGCCGCTGCTGCTTCCAGCTCCTCTCTTGGCCGACGATACTCTCCTGGTTGAGTCCAGGGTCCGTTCCTAAACAATTCCTCCTCCCAAGTCCTGAACTCCCGAGTCTCTCGCTGCTTGGTCTTCTTATGGTGGGTTATTCTGTCACGATCTTCAAAAGGGACAGACCAAGATGCAGCAATGCTTCCAGTATACATATTTATTTCGAACGTAACTGGGTAAAAATAACAAAATGAACACGAAGATCGAAACGCTGAACACAGCTGAACACAGCTGAACACAGCTGAACACAGCTGAACACAGCTGAACACAGCTGAACACAACTAAACATACAACAAGCTACATACAACAAGCTAACAATAACCCACAAAATCGTATAGAAAAACCCCAAACATATATATGGTTCCCAATTAGAGACAACGACACACAGCTGCCTCTAATTGGGAACCATTACCCCAACATAGATATACAACACCTAGAACAAAAAAAACCTACACCAAAACTAAACTAAACACGTCAGCCTATAACTATCAGTATAACTATCAATATAAAAATATATTCCACTGAAGGAAGGGCAAAATATTTACATTTCAGAGAGGTACGATTTTCTCCAGGTATCGCTCATTATAAATAATGTAGAGTCCCTAACATACTTTCACGCAGATAGAAAGGAGAAATACCAACCAAGAAACTAGACTTACACTCCCCTATTTATGTATTTGGACAGTGAAGCTAAATGGTAAAACCGAAATGTTTGAAAATACCCTCAAATAAAAAGTGACATTCTGTACTCTCATATCCTGGAGTATAGATCCAAATGAAATGTTTTTGCTTCACTGTCCAAATAAATACATAGGGGAGTGTTTGTGCAAGGTGACAATCAAGATGGGTTCGATGTCTAGCACATCTAGCATTGATTGTGAAGGAAGGAACATATTTTTTTGCACTCATTACCGGCAGCTCCTTCCTTCCTGATTCTTTTCAACCTTTCATCGATGTACCAAAGCTTGATAACCTTGGTTTTCTTTGCTAATGGTCTAACAGAGATACTTACTGTTGAATATACACTGAGTGTACAAAACATCAGTCTATGTCTTTCCATGACATAGACTGACCAGGTGAATCCAGATGAAAGCTATGATCCCTTATTGATGTCACTTGTTACATTTATTTTGATACTTGTTAAATCTACTCCAGGAGACAGGTTAAAGAAGGATTTTTAAGCCTTGAGAGACATGGATACATGGATTGTGTATGTGTGCCATTTCCCCGACAAATTGAGTCTGTTCTGATGGCAAAAGGGTGTGCAACTCAATATTAGGAAGGTGTTCCTAATGTTTCGTACACTCAGTGTATATCATGACAACAAAATTTACAAAGCAAATGCTTCAGTATTTCGTCAATGCTGGTTTTAGTCAAATATGGTATGACAGATGTTATGATGCCTTAGTACACTTCGTATTGCATGCAAAGCTCCTCTCTACAACAAATTGCTAACAAGCTAACATTATGTTTGCCGTTTGGCTCCCCTGCCTGTTGTTGACCAAACGTGTGGCAGAGACAAAGGCTACACAGCAGGTAATGGCTATGGTGATGTCACATTGAGCTGCCTCCTACTGTGTAAAAGTCACACAGTTACAGCAATAAACAATTTGTGTAAACTATACATTTTATGCAAATTTTGTACTGAAAGTTCATTGTTTGAAATAGTAACCGTGATATGTCCAAGCATTCCTTTGAATTACAAAAAAACATACTCAAACTCTCTTTTATAGTAACATAATGAAGTACAGAATGTATGTTCATTCAACTATACATCACTCTAATGACAACAGAACAAAACAAATGCATTGTTTCTGATACATGCACAAGAGAACAAAAGCACAAGAAGGAGAACTCAACTCAGCAGCTCAGTGTGGGGGGAAACCAATCATTGTGACAAAAGGATAGCATGATATATTTGCCTTAGTATGGATCATTATGCAAATGTTCACTTTTACTATGTACAGGTACACTGATTTACTTGTTACCAATAATGACGCTGATCTGTCTACCAATCAAGATGGCGATAAATTATGCAAATAGTACAGCTGTTTTCAGGCAAATGAATCCCTGTGGAAAATAGTGCTGTCATCTTAATGTGAGACTTATCAGCAGGTGTCACTTATAACCATTAATGAAACCATAGAAGTTAACGCACAGCCAGTGATAGAGCTGCTACTGGAGCCATAGATAGAATTGACCTGTATCATTAATTCTAACCAGTCAGCTATGTTCGCTACTTAGCTAAATGTCTGTCAAGAAGCTGGTGGCTGGATAGAGGTTTCAGATAAGTTCACTCCCAGGTCATCTTATTAAAAAAATGTAATTGGTTCTTAGGTTTATCCATTCCTGACACTAAATATCTTTGAACTAAATGTCACATACATCTACACAGTCCAGAATTGCACACGGGTCAAGGTGAATGTTAATTAATATGACAGTAAATAGACTTAAAGTACAGAGATTGTTTTCATTAACTAAAACATGCATCACCTTGTCTAGGGGCTGGGACCACCATGTCAGAGGGCAGCACAACCTTAGGAATTGTGACTCAAACCTTGGCAATGGCACATTTCATAACAATCTTAGCATTTGTCCCAAATGGCACCCTATTCCCTACATACTAGAGACGGACTGATAATCGGCCAAGCCATTATATTGGGCCGATAGACTATTCTATCTGCCCAATATAGGAGGCAGCTCAATAAGATGACTTGGCCCTTCCCTTCACATAGCAAAGCTGCTGCAATGCCAGCCACCACTCACCACCTGAGCCACAAGCACTGCTCAATGCAGAGGAATGTCTAGCTGGGAAAATCAGCAGCAGCAAGCAGCTAGCTAACTCATTCTCCAACAGAAAGGTGCAGTGTTGACAAATGGATGAGTTATCACAGTGGCCAAAATCGAACCCCTTTTGCAAATATTAGTTTACTTAACTCACTCATAATAAGGCTCATGTTGACGTCCTCGGACATGCATGCAATAAGAAAGCTAGCTAAGCAGATAGCTATGTGACCTGTTAGCAAAGATTAGGATAACTAACCTTTTTATCTGTGGTGTTAGCCAGTTGGCTATATTAGCTACTATGCTAGCTATCTGGCTAGATAAACATGGTGTAAGATATCAGATAGGAGCTAATAGCCAACGTAGCTAGAACATGCACCATTTTCGGCAACGAGACATCTGACTTGCAGGGTAACGTTAGCTATTTACTGGTGTGCTGATCTGACCAGCCGCAATCATATCATAAGAACTATGGTGTGTGGTAAGAATTTAGGAATTATTCCCTACAAAAGTAAGTACCATCAGACCACTTTACAATTCATTTTGACAGCTGTTCTTGGCACAGCATTGATGTAGACAGTAGAACGGAATGGCAATGCCAAGCAATGAGCTTATGTTTATGTATAATCCACAAAGACATCATCCATGAAAACAAATTGGGGAGGTCAAACCCCTTTTGGCACATACTGTAAATGGACAGTCCCAATCTAACCACATCCCTCTGTGAATGTGTCCACTCTTCTACTAAGTAAATACATTAGCTTACCTCCGACAACATGAACCCAAGTCTGACTCCACTCAAAAACCAACACAAGGTAGTGCCCTCGCCGCTTCACTTGGCTAATCTTAACAGATGCTAATAGAAGTTGATGACAGCAATGAGCTTTAAGTGCTAACCGTTGATATATACAAACACCATTATTGATAACATGACTGAACTTAACTCTTGAGAGGTGCCAACCTCTTGCTCATCTCTACCGTGACATGGAACTATCTTTAGCCAGTGCTGATAAAACAATTGAATACAACATTGATTAAAATAAATTACATGAAAATGTGTTCTTATACCAAGCAGAGTTAAATGTAGCCTACTTAAAGAGCTTGCCACACACATAGTATAATACAAAACAAAAAGGATAAAGAATTTCAAGAACAGCCTTATGCAAATGTGGATTCTACTCCAATGAAAGTGTATACTACATATCAGTGGAAAACAAATGAATTAGGCTACCTAACATTTCTATCAGACAATTCATGGTGATCTCACATTGCTACTGACCAAAGGTTGACCAGTGGGAGTAATTTCAGAAGGATAACCCCATGTGGTGCCACAGTGTGTACGAATCTCTCTCCATGTGATGTTCGAATTCTAATCTCAGTGGTCTTAAGCGACGCTGACCAGATTGCAGTTCTTTCTTGTATGTGCTTTTTAGATAAAAAAAAACATTTATTTTCATGATTTGATAGATAAGAGACCGTTAAATTGAGGATGCTTAGTATTGTAAACTCCTAACAGAAAACTAGGTTCAGTGTGCATAATGTAGCTGACATAAAAGCAGTCACTGGAATTTAGCCATTCAAATGTGTCTGCTTTGATAAAACACATTATTTCTACATGAAAATCACATTACTGCTACATGACCACTAGCCTGATACTGTACAGTATGTGCCCCATTTCATGTAGAAATCCTATACCCCAGGGCCAAAGCATGCTTCTTGTCAAAAATGATGATTATCATGCATAGAATTACTTTTCTAGAGTGACAAAGCATGTTTCAATATGACAGGCGAAGCAGTGCACCCTTGGAATCTATCATAATTATCTCTCCTATTGCCATGTTGTACATACAAATTCCATTTGTCTTTCAACTCAACTACCAAACACTTTTTTCATATTCCAGTTGTATTTATACAAATTATGAATATCGTACAAATGGATATTACAAATGAAATAAACTTGGTTGCAAAATGTTCAACACTAGATAGACTCAGAAGCACTAGCTTGGTGATCCAGTCAAACTATGGTCATGGTTTTTGCATCTACTGAGGGAGTCCATTATGGAAGACCAGATTTGAGGATTAGATTAACAAAACCCAAATGTGCAGATTGATAAAATTAGCCACTTGGCCGACTATTGATGGAGCCCTGTGGCAGAGGAATGGCTGAAACCCAGGCCCTATACCGAGGAGATTACATTTAGAGGAGAATTCATGTGAGTGATTGTCCAAAAATCAACCTAATTGTTATCTTTTCAAAGTGTGCATAGGCCTATATCTGGGCTAGGCTTCATCTAAATTCACATTGGCTGCGCCTGCTCTTGTCCTACTGCATTTATTCACCACTTTATAATTTAATTTCAGTCCTTCTGGATTACCTTCATCTACTTAATGGCTTCCTGATTGCGTGTCTAGTCCTTCTGTTAGCATTATTAAAATGTCATTTCTGAAGTAATTAAGTAAAGCACTTATTTTCTTGAGGTTACTTCGCCACTTAATTCGTTCTTCATTAATGATATGTAATGGTCTTGTAAATAAATGAATCATTGTTTCATAGCATGGGTGCAGTGTCCTGGAATAATGGTAAAGTTTGTCTCATACTGTGTAAAGTAATCAGATAAAGTAAAACAGAATGTTGGCCACAGCTTTAAAAGAAATCCACTAAAGCAAATGCTGTAATATAATATTGCAGTCTATATAATAACATGTGGTGAGTATTTATAAATATTTGTATTGTAAGGAAAACACTATTCATACTGCCTTAAAGTGCTAGAAACTTTCAGATTAATTTAACCATAAAAGTTTAACTGCCGTCTCGAAAGATGTATGAGCATCAGTGAATGTCCAGCATTGTAGTAGAGCAGGGGTTTCAAGCATAGAGCCAGCGAGGGGGGGTCCAATCCGTACCGCCTTTGGTTTGAGTAAAAAAATGAACAAAAAAAATAACGTGTGGGGATACATTAACTTAATATACTTTAAAATGACTAAAACCAAATTGAAACTGTGTAGTAATGATAATGAACCTACATTCATACAGTTCCTTGACTGTGTCCAGCTTGCTAAAAATCACCAAAATGAAAGCTAGCATCAAAAATTCTAAAAACAATGGATAGAGGAAACATTTGTGCAAATTCTGAAAGCGAGGAAATACTGTATAACAATTCGTTGAAGACTGCGGCACCCGGGGCAACATTTGTTTGACACCCTTGTATTAGAGGATGGCGGTGGAATGGAATCATGAGAGGAATGCAAATGCTCTGAACATTCCCCAAAATAAAATTTCTCATCTTCAGCTATGGAGACAGGCTGTCTGCCTTCCACCCTCTGGGGCTTGTTGATAACATCTGTCAACACATACGACAGTCAGAAAAGTGTTTGTTTGTAAATCTAACAAAATAATGACAGCCAGATTCTGTAAGTGGAAAAATCATATGCTGATTAGAACGGAACTATACATTTTCCACTGTTTTGTGTATGCATGGAACATCTGATTACAATGGTTGCGTAAGTTGCGAAGAACGAAGACCGCATTGTAGAATAGTAATGATGTGTATAAATTAAGGATTGGTTTCCCTGCATCTGATGAGGTGCTCTTGAATCAATACACAAATCGATGAATTACGGCAAAAACTGAGCAGAGGTGATGTCAAACAAGCTATACAAACATGGTTCTGAAAGACTAAGAGACACGCCGTGATTGTGATCGTGATTGCTTCAACCTCACGAGCTGTAGTGGGATTGTGGGAGCAAATAATGACCGTGTTATTCAGAGATCTATGGGCATCTATTTAACCTTCTGGCAAAGTTGCAGGGTCCTCTGTCCATTAAACCCATTGCCATGATGAAAAGGGAGCTCTAATGGAAGAGCCAGGTCTGAATGGAAGCACTAGAGGACATCCAGCAAACTGTAAACCTCGTAAAACCGCTGTCCATTTGTCAAAATGGTTTCATCTGTTAGAAATGGTTTTATTTATCTCATTTTTGGACCCTAGCATGTCCATTGAAACACTTCAAGATCCTTTTTTAAAAGCATTGTTCTGTCAGGGGAAAACTATGAATCACAAGCAAATGTATGCAGATAATAAATGCAAATTAGTCTGTCATGTTAGTCGAGGGATGTTTGGTAAATCCTTCGCAAAATCTTGTCAAGGTTAAAATAATCCTCAAGCAAAGCTTTGGTACAGTAGAAAGTCAGAGTTAGTAACAATATGATATAGGGTTTAACTTTATTTATTCTTGTAACTATGGGAACAACCCAGCCCACGCATGTATACAGAACTGACCCACTGGACAGCCTTCCATCTAGCAAGCTCAAGCAAGTTCTTTGAGAGTCCAACCATGGCAACTGAGAAAGTTATTGTTTCTTATCAAACAGAACAATAGTGTTACATAACATAATTCTGCAAATCCATGGTTCATTTCACATTGCTTCGGTCATCAGAGCTTACAGTAAGTAGTACACAGAGAGGTTCAAGATTTGTGACAATGCTTTCTCACATAATATTACCCCTCATAGAGTCAAGTGTCAATTGTACTAGGTGAGTGTGAAGGTGACACAACAGTCTTCTGTAGAAGACACTGCAATAAGTTCAAGAGGTCTTCATCATTCCGGCAGAATAGCAAGCAATGTACTTCATAAAAGGTTATAGAGCTGGTCAAGTCAGGGTATAAATGCAGAGCCAGAGCCACTATTGAGAAACAAGCAGTCGAATATGGATGTGCCAGGTATGCTGCAAAGCTCTTAACCCTAGCCAACTAAATAAACAATACATCATGACTCATACTGGATTATGTTTCTGATCCTTGCCAACTCCCAAGTAATCACAGTGAACCATCCATACTGTATGTCCTTCATACCGATCAGTAATAACAAGCCCCAAGAAGCATTTTCTCAACAGGACAGTTTCATCATGTTGCTTCACCTTTAATTTAAGTTTGGACATAACGACTTACTAACAAGCCTAAGTGTTCTTTCCCTCGACTAGCATTGTAGCAGTGCTGCATTAGACACCAACTTATCAAATCTGAAAAATAGTACATCGCTTGGTCGTGTCTTGTATTAGAAGAGGCAAAAAGTGCAATCCGACAGACCCTAGTCAGTATCAGCCACCCCCAGCCAAGGTTCAGACAAGACTCACTGACAATAAGTTACCACTTATCTGACAAAGTAGTTCCTGCTATCACTCCCTCACTGTTCTCACCTGGAGCTTAATTGTCAGTCTTGCACACTGCAGCCTTATGACAGACAGACAACCCTAGGAAGCTAACCTGTGTACACCTCTATGTAAAACTCACTCACTTCACCTCTAGTTAGAGGAGTTTGATATACGAGTAGATAAACATTGCTTTACTTTCTGGAAGGAGGTCTTATTGATCAACTTCCTTTTGATTATGATTAAAATACCTAAACCAAGAGTACATTTTCAATTTGTAATCCAAATAGAATAAATCACATTGAAGGCAGTGTGGAAACGAATTATTTACTACCATCAAATATTCTGGGAATGAGGTAAACAACAGAGAAATGTTTTCAGGTTAATTGTGTTGGCACCGCATTGCCATTCAAACTGTAAAGATCAACTAATAATTTCTCACCAACCATCCGATCCCACTACAATTCATATTTTGTATGGAAGATAACTGGCAGTAACTGGATCCAGGATGTCTAAGCAGTACAATACATACTGTATGCATTCATTGTTTGTGAACACTGTGTACATTATGTGGAGTACTTGGCAATGGGGATTGGGTGTAAGCCTTCCTAAAACTAATCTCACAGAGGGTCTCCTTGTCATAAAGATGGTATCATTGTCAAACAAAGTATCCTAACTGTTTGCCATCTCTCTCTCTCGCTCTCTTTCTACCGCACCTGCTGTCTTGACCTCTAAATGCTGAGCTATGAAATGCTAACTGACATTAACTCCTGAAGTGCTGACCTGTTCCACTTTATATGACCACTGTGAATATTATTTGACCCTGCTGGTCATCTATGAACATTTGAATATCCTGAAGAACAATCTGGCCTTAATGACCATGTACTCTTATAATCTCCACCCGGCACAGCCACAAAAGGACTTAGCCACTCCTCAGGTTTCTTCCTAGCTTGCTGTTTGGAGTATTTGGGGTTTTAGGATGGGTGTCTATATGAGCACTTTGTGACAACTGCTGAAAAATTGATTGATATAGCTGTACGGTTTCTAAGATACTCCTGAGAGTAATTACTGGCCAAGAAGATGGCATATTATATAATTGAAAAACTACCACCTTGTAAATATTTAACTAACATGCCATGGCTGACATACATTACATTTACCATTCTATAGTGATAACCCTAGTAAACGTCCTCCATACTATCTCTACGACTGTGACACAGTCAGACAAGTGTCCCAGCAGTGTCGAAAAATGGATTTCCATGATTAGCACTGCAGTGCAAAAATGTGAATTCCATACAGAACATTTCTGTCAGCCCTCAAAGTAGCTTAAGTGGATGGAAATTGAAAAAGTCTACGCCTGAAAAAGATAGACCTGTATCCTATAGAGAGACTGCAAGATCAGCTTCCAGACAGCGTGAACAGAACCCTGAAATTAGTCATCCTTTGGAGAGTGCAAGAAAATACAGCGTGTTCCCCACTACCGGTATTAGAAGGGTCACTCCCATTGCGCCAAACTCAGGTGTCACTCAAAAGTTTATGCTCCAAGTCACCAACTTGTGCGTGCTACTTTCAAAAGTACAAAATTCAGTATTGGCAAAAAGTATGAACTACTAATACATTACTCTTTAGGTTGATGTTAAAATGGTTTGCCATTAGACTGTTTAATATACACGTAATGGAGTAACTCCACTGAATGTAACTTAAATTGCTCAGTGTCATGTTCAAATAAATGTCAAAACCTCTCTAATCATTCATAATCTGGGGAACATTACCCTACTTGGGCATTAAGCCAATCAGGTCCATAATCTCATTACACAGTAGACTGCATGTGAATTAGACTCCCACATTTTAAGAGAATGGTGTCTCACATTGGAAACCTTTTATGCCCTGATTGACATTTTGGTACCAGAAATAACACAATTCTGTGCTTCTTTCCTATTGACGTCTTGGAACAACTTAAATGTCTTCTTCAAGGGTTGTGAGATCACTGGGAATGTCCAGGTCAGTACGGAAGATTCACTTATACTGTATGAAGAGGATGGTGTAATAAGGATGGAGGGAGCAGTATCTTACCCTCAATATCCTAGAAACTTCTGGATATTGGTTCTAATTGAAGAGATGAGCCAAATAACCCTTTCTACATTTCATCTTGTAACCGTTACATCTTTAAATCATTTTTTTTTTTCTCGCCTTAAGAACTCTGAAGGCTACTGTTCGTGAAGTGCCATAAATTACAAGACTGCCTAACTTTTTCCAAGGGACAAAAATATTCCTAACCACTGCTGCTCTGTTTGGTTGTCCAGAATTTTGTCCCAGTAGTACAGTACATGTGAGCCTGCATATAGATTTCATCTTCTTTCATTGCACCCAGTTCAGTCTTTCTAACCCAGGAGTCAAATAAAAGCAGTAATACGGTTTGGCAACTATATCGACAAACTACAGAGACACTGCAGTCTACAGACACAAAACATATTTGCTAATGACAGCACAATATTATTTCACATGCTGTGCTTGACTGGGATAATTTCCAACATATGAATACAACACCGCCAATGCATTTAGAATAGATATATGATTTGAATATTGGTTTAGAACTATAGCTAATATTAAATGAGATGTTAAAAACTTGATTTTTATCATTTTCAGGTAGTCATAAAGACACCAGAAACCATACAAGATCTACAGCTAATCAATGGAGATCCACACACAGTAGTTAGTATTCGATTTTCAACAAAGGTGCTCCTACAGCTACTGCTGCTACCCCCTCCTAGTGGGGAGATAAACACCACCTCTCTTCAAGGGACTAGTCTAAGCACCAGCTCACGTTGTCATGGAAACCATTCACTGGCACACAATCTCTCTGTGCTCCCTCTCTACTGCTGTAGAAATGCCTGGACTCCAACTCAGCTTTGCTGCTTCTTTATATCAGAAATAAGTATTTTGGTAAAAATATATATATATCAATCAGAGGTTGGTATGTGCAAGGAAACCTTTGTGGTATTTTATGTGGGTGGATCGGAGAAGGGGTGTACATATGTAGGATCTTAATTTGATACCTCTTTTGTTCCTGAGAATTTTCTTGCACCGTAAATAAATAAATTCACAGAAAACCCATACTAACACTTTCATGTAGCCTACTTTTGGCCAGCTCAGAGCCTAACCACCGATCAAGCAACATTATGGACTAAAAGTTAAAATCATGTTGCTGCAGGATTATTTTGCTGTGACAATATATTGTAGGTCAAATTAAGATCCTGCATCTGTAAGTATTGTACTATGCATGAGTGCCAGTACTTGTCAGTGTGTGTGATTGTGTGGTGGATTTTGTACGCACCAGGCAATACAAAAAGGGAACCCATTATATCCAATTAAAAATAGCTTCAAACCCTTGCATGTGTTCTGTTTACGCTACATTAAGTATTAATAGAGTGTGGAGATGGAGGTGTAAACACCTGAAGCAGCATGCATCCTGAAATGTACTGATTACCCTTAAATCTGTGTAAAACCCAGTAATGGTATCACATTTCTATTGCTACTCATAATCTGAAAGCCAACTAATAGGGAAAATAAACTAAAAGGATCTGCTGCTTTTTTTCAACATTTGGAATTAAAACAATACATTGGCTAGCCTGGGCAGGGATGGACATTCTGCCTACTGTACAGAGCTGCAAATGCACACAGAGGAGTGGGTTACTAGTAATTTATGGAGCAGGTAGGTAAGAATAATTATTTTGTCAAATAATCCTCAAATGCCAACTGTCTTATTACCACAACTTTGGGATAGTGATTGAACTCTGGACTAAACATTTATTATTGAAATCAAGGTCCACGCACAACTTTGCAAATGCTCTCAATTACGTGTGTATACGCGAATATGTATTAATAAACAATCCCCATGCATGTTCATAATGATGGGATCGTGTGAACCAATGTTAATTCCCCAAAGGTAGGTTATACTGTACCACATATTAGGACTTGTAGGACTTTTCCTACTAGGACTTTTTCATCTGCATATGATGCCTTTCAGCATATGGGGAGGATCAGCGGCTGCCAGAGTAAATACAGAGAAATCTCTCTCCCAAAGGGAGACTTTATTAGCTCATCTGAGGACAAAGTTACATTACAGTTCTATCTGCTATAAGGTGAAGTTGATATACAGTGCCTGGTGAAAGTCTACACCCCTTGCAGTCTTCACAGTTTACTGCCTTAAAATTAAATCTAAAAAGTGAAAGAAAAAACGAATGATGTCTTAATTGCATATGCCCCCACACCCTTGAGGTAATACTTGGTGGAAGCACATTTGGCAGCTATTACAGCTGTGAAAATGTTTTTCACTATTCTACCAACTTTTCACAACTCTTAGGGCAACATACAGCTGTATATCCATTGTTTTTGTAAAAAAAAAAAGGACTGAGACTGAACCATTCAGGAACACTCAACACTTCTTGGAAAGCCATTCTGGTTTGTCTTTGGCATTAACATTTGTGTAATTGTCCCGCTGAAAGATCTATGCTCCTTTCATATATATTTTGATCCTGACAAACTCCCCAGTCCCTGCTGGTGATAAGCATAGCCATAATATGATGCTGCCACCACAATACTTGAAAATACAGAGCGTTTCACTCTGTGTTGTGTGGTTATGGATTTGACCAAAAACCTTCAATTATTTTTTTTATTACTTAACGGCCATGTGCAACAGAACGGATGATATGAAGTGGATTTTTTTAACACAGGCTTCCTTCTTTTCACTTTATCATACAGGCCAGTAATGCCAAGTGAATGCAACGTTGTTGATCCTGTAAGTGTTGTTGTGGCAGCATCATGTTATGGGTATGCTAGTCACCGGCAGGAAATGGGAAAATTGTCATTATGGGTTATGAAAAAAAAATCTGGAATATTGTACAGTGGTGTCATACTCCATTTTGCAGCAAATATTGCCATAAGCAAACTAAAGTGAGGCATACTATCGTCAGACTCATTACTACATGATAATGACAATCACACATACTTGTTAAGCCTACTAAATAGCATGGAGATACTGTATGTGAATGTGACTTACAGAGCAGACTCCATTAATATGTGGATCACAGGAGGTTGGTGGGACCTTAATTGGGGAGGACGGTCTCGTGGTAATGACTGGAGCGGAATGATATCAAATTCTTCAAACTCATGGTTTCCATGTGTTTGATACCATTCCATCTCCTCCGTTCCAGCCATTATTATGAGCCGTCGTCCCCTCAGAAGCCTCCACTGATGTGCATTTGTTGTCTCACTCTTTTGGCCATGCGTTCTGAACAGATAAAATTTTGTCATGTGTTTTGTTCCCCAATGGCTTCACTTTATAGTATCACACTATACAGTGTATTTAGACTCCTTCACTTTTTTCACGTTAAAACCTTATTCTAAAATGGATTAAACACACAATAACCCATAATGACAAAGCAAAAACAGGTTTTTAAACAAATTTATAAACGGAAATATCACATTTACATCACATTCAGACCCTTTACTCAGTCCTTTTTGAAGCACCTTTGGCATCGATTACAGCCTCGAGTCTTCTTGGGTATGATGCTACAATCTGGGCAAACCTGTATTTGGGGAGTTTCTCCCATTCTTCTCTGCAGATCCTCTCAAACTCTGTCAGGTTGGTTGGGGAGCATCGCTGCACAGCTATTTTCAAGTCTCTCCAGAGATGTTCGATCGGGTTCAAGTCCGGGTTTTGACTGGGCCACTCAAGGACATTCAGAGACTTGTCCCAAAGCCACTCCTGATTTTTCTTGGCTGTGTGCTTATTGTCATTGTCCTGTTGGAAAGTGAAACCTCACCCCAGTCTGAGGTCCTGAACGCTCTAGAGCAGTTTTCAGAGTTTTCATCAAGGATCTCTCTGTACTTTGCTCCGTTCATCTTTCCCTCAGTCCTGACTAGTCTCCCAGTCCCTGCCACTGAAAAACATCCCCACAGCATGATTCTGCCACCACCATGCTTCACCGTAGGGATGATGCCAGGTTTCCTACAGATGTGACGCTTGGCATTCAGCCTAAAGAGTTCTTGTTTCTCATGGTCTTAGTCCTTTAGGTGCCTTGTGGCAAACTCCAAGTGGACTGTCGTGTGCCTTTTACTGAGGAGCGGCTTCCGTCTGGCCAATCTACGAGTTCGGCAGTAGGTTGTGAGCATACTCCGTCCCAGACGAGGAACTTTCTCCAGTTGCAGGCCTGGATGGAGACGAAACAGCGGAGGAACTTCTCCAGCTCCTGGTTGGCCCGCTCCGTTTGCCCATTCAACTGTGGGTGGAATCCCAAGGAGAGACTCACCGACGCCCCCAACAGGGAGCAGAAGGATTTCCAATACCGTGTGACAAACTGCGGCCCGCGATCCGAGACAATGTCCTTGGGAAGTCTCTGTAGTCGAAAGACATGGGTAATAACGAGATCAGCGGTCTCCTTCGCTGAGGGTAACTTAAGTAAGGAAATTAAATGGGCTGCCTTGGAGAACCGATCAACGACCACCAGGATAGTGGTAAGCCCTTGGGATGGAGGTAACCTTGTGATAAAGTGTAAGGACAGGTGGGACCAGGGCCGGATGGGCAGAGGTTGGAGCAACCCAGCCGGTCGCTGTCGTGAGGACTTGCTTTGTGCACAGGTGGAACAGGCCGCAACAAAGGATCTCACATCCTCAATCATGTTGGGCCATCAGAATCTCCTCCTCAGGAACTCCAGTGTCTGACTAACCCCTGGACGCCCAGTCCCCATTCTAGTACTCGGGATCAGGCTGATCGCAAAACGTAAAGTCTATTAGTGGATCCCCCGCTGGGGTCAGGTTCTCGGGTCTGGGCTTGTCAGACCGTGGTCTCAATACTCCATATCACAGGGGCCACAATAAGGGAGCTGGGGATTATGGGCTCGGAGTCCCACTCTTCGTTAGAGACATCGTGTTGGCGGGGCAGGGCGTCTGCTTTCTGATTCTTGGATCCCGGACAATACGCTAGTGTGAAATCGAACCTGTTAAAAAACAGATTCCACCTAGTCTGGCGAGCGTTCAACCTCTTGGCTTCTTGAATGGAGACCAAGTTCTTCCAACCAGTGTCTCCACCCCTCAAGGGCCCACTTAACTGCCAGGAGCTCCCAGTTGCCTACATTGTAGTTGAGTTCCGCTGGCGAAAACCGCTTGGAGATAAAGGAACATGGGTGCAGTTTCTTGTCCCCCTTGTTCCGCAGTGAAAGGACCGCCCCTGATCCGGTGTCTGAGGTGTCCACCTCTACCATGAAGGAACAGGTAGGATCAGGATGGACAAGGATGGGTCTGGAGGTGAAACGTCCCTTGAGCTCCCCGAATGCCCTGTCAGCCTCGGGGGTCCAGCAAAAATGGTTCTGGGCCGTGAGAGGTGCTGCCAGCGCACCAAAGTTGCCTATAAAACGTCTGTAAAAATTGGCAAACCCGAGGAACCTCTGGACCTGTTTGAGTGAGGCAGGATGGGGCCAGTCGGTGACCACCCTTACCTTTACGGGGTCTATTTGCATGCTGGTGATAGAGATAATATGGCCCAGGAAAGAAACTTGGGATACATGGAACTCACACTTCTCTATCTTGATGTATAGTTGACTCTGCAGGAGGAGTCTCAGGACTTGGATGAGATGCAGGATGTATTCTGGAAGGGTCTTGGAGAAGATCAGGTTGTCGCAAGGTAAACAAAGACGAACCGATTCAACATATCCCAAAGTATGTCATTGACCAATGCTTGGAAGACTGCCGGTGAGTTCGATAATCTGAAGGGCATGACTAAATACTCAGTGGCCACTCGGGTGTTAAAGGCAGTCTTCCATTCATCTCCCTCCCTGATTCTCACCAGATTGTAAGCATTGCAGAGGTCCAGTTTGGTGAAGAATTGGGCCCCATGGGCCAATTCCAAGGTGGCGGACATCAGGGGTAGGGGGTAACGATTCTTAATCGTAATCCTGTTCAGCCCTCTGTAATTGATGCAGGGACACAGACCTCCGTCCTTCTTTCCCACAAAGAAGAATCCTGACCCGCTGGGGATGTAGAGGAGCAAATGAAACCTGCCTCCAGCGACTCCCGGATGTATTTGTCCATGACTGCTGCTTCAGGGGTCAAGAGGGAGTACAGACAACCACAGGGAGGGGTGGAGCCAGGTAGGAGTTCTATGGCACAGTCATATGGACGATGAGGAGGGAGGGTGGTGGATTTCCACTTACTGAAGGCCTCCTGGAGGTTGAAGTACTCAGGAGGGAGAGAGGAAAAGTTTTGGTCTTCAATGGACGCCGGGGAACACGGCGAGGCTCTTGATGGGGGTCTTAGGCATTTAGTCTGGCACTTCTTACCCCAGTCTAGTAGGTGTCCTGTGGACCAGGAGAATAATGGGTTATGTAGCACTATCCAGGGGTACCCAAGGATAAGGGGGTTCTCAGGACCCCAACCTGCAGTAGAATGGGCTTGGTCTGATATTCTACCTGGCCGGAGCCGATTGAGCGTCCATTGAGGGCTTGAATCTGCAGAGGGGATTTGTAATTCTCTGGCGAAGTCTTGGTCAATGAAATTATCCGCGGCCCCAGAGTCCACAAAGGCTTGAATGTGGTACTGATGGTTGTCCCAATGGAGGGTTGCCAGTAGTGTCAGATGGTGACCGGGTAGCTGGGGAGTAACTGCACAGCTTGTCAGGGTTTTTCCTTTTTCCTGGCAAGCCCAGGCATTTCCCGTCATCTATGGGCATGTAGAACAGAGATGGACGAGACCTCCGCATACACCTGTCACGTTCCTATGGGCTCAGACATGTGCATCCCAGCTGGACTCCTCAATGCTGGTCTAGGGGGGCTTGGGGTGCTCCAGAACCCGGGATACAGTGGTGGTGTCAAAAAGGAGCTGTCTCACACTTTCTCAGATGCGGTTGTCAATTCTGATGGCCAGCGTTATCAGGGACTCAAGTTCTCCCAGTTCCCGAGCGGCCAGCTCATCCTTGATGGAGTTAGACAGACCCTGGTGGAGAGAGGTGACCAGTGCCTCAGTATTCCACCCAATCTTGGTGGCGAGGGTGCGAAACTCAATGGCGATGTCAGCCACTGGTCTGGCCCCTTGGTGGAGGTTGATCAGTCGGCTTGCCGCTTAGACTCATCGCAACTCTGAAGTGAAGGCTAATATGGAGCTGCAGGATGGTGGCTGCTGTTCCCACACTGCCGTTGCCCACACCAGGGCCTTGCCCGAGAGTAGAGAAACGGTAGGCGATCATGGCCCAATCGGTGTGGAACGAGGAGGACTGTAGCTCGAACACCAGAGAGTACTGCGTGAGGAATCCCTTGCATCCTCCCGGGTGGCCGTCATACCGCTCGGAGACACAGGTGCAGAGAAGAGATCAGACGAGGAATCAGTGGTTAAGGATAAATATAATACTTTACTGAGAAACGGTAGCCGCAGGATCACAATAAAAACAACAAACACTAAGTCTCGAAAACTCACTCAGGAAAGGAACGCACTCAGGAAAGACACGCACTCAGGAAAGGCACGCACTCAGGAAAGGCACGCACTCAGGAAAGGCACGCACTCAGGAAAGGCACGCACTCAGGAAAGGCACGCACTCAGGAAAGGCACGCACTCAGGAAAGGCACGCACTCAGGAAAGGCACGCACTCAGGAAAGGCACGCACTCAGGAAAGGCACGCACACGGTAAACAATTCAAGCTTCTGCAAAGGACAGCAGAAAACACACCTCTTTTAACAGGGAAATCATAATGAGTAAATTGGACACACCTGAGTGTCGTTAATGTCTCTAGGACGGTCTCTACCGCCCTCTGGTCACAGGTGGAAACATTACACTACCTATGAGCAGGGTCAGAAAGTATTCACTCCCCTTGACTTTTTCCACATTTTGTTGTGTTACAGCCTGAACTGAAAATATTTTTTTGGGGTCAATGGCCTACACACAACACCCCATAGTGTCAAAGTGGAATTATGTATTTTTTTATTTTTACAAATTAATAAAAACATTTAAGTTGCATGGACTCACTCGGTGTGCAATAATAGTGTTTAACATGATTTTTGAATGACTGCCTCATCTCTGTACCCCACACATACAGTTATCTGTAAGGTCCCTCATTCAAGCAGTGCATTTCAAACACAGATTCAACCACAAAGACCAGGGAGGTTTCCCAAGGACACCTGTTGGTAGATGGGTAAAACAATTGAAAAGCAGACATTGAATATTCCTTTGATTGTGGTGAAGTTATTAATTACACTTTGGATGGTTACACTTTGGACACCCAGTCACTACAAAGATACAGGCGTCCCTTCTAACTCAGTTGTCAGAGAGGAAGGACACTGTTCAGGGATTTCACCATGAGGCCAATAGTGACTTTAAAACACTTAATACTGTTATGTTTGTGGCAAATCCAATACAAGCTTGACTTAGGCTAAATTGAAGAGGAAAACCTGGTTCAGTCTGCTTTCCACCAAACACGGCGAGATCAATTCACCTTTCAGTAGGACAATAACCTAAAACACAATACCAAATATACCCTTAGAGTTGCTTACCAAGAAGACAGTGAATGTTCCTGAGTGGTCAAGTTACAGTTTTGACTTAAATCTACTTGAAGATCTATGGCAAGACCTGAAAATGCTTGTCTAGCAATGATCAACAACCATTTTGACAGAGCTTGAAGAATTTTTTAAAGAATAATGGGCAAATGTTGCACAATCCAGGTGTGCAACACTCTTAGATACTTATCCAGAAAGACTCACAGCTGTAATCGCTGTCAAAGGTGCTTCCACAAAGTATTGACTCAGGGGTGTGAATACTTACGTAAATTATATATTTCTGTATTTCAATGCATTAGAAAGAAAATCTAAAAACATGTTTTCACTTTTTCATTATGGGGTATTGTGTGTAGATGGGTGAGGGAAAAAATATATTTAATCCATTTTGAATTCAGGCTGTAACACAATAAAATGTGGAATATGTGAAGGGGTATGAATACTTTCTGAAGGCACAGGTGCCATTTGGGATGCATACCTAGTCCCATATCACACTCCCTCACTGCACAGTCCTGCCATATGAAAGGACAATCCACATTCAAAGAGTCCCATAGAACTATAGCAGTTGTGCGCTTCTCTAATCAGCACCATGGACAGCAGCCAGTGTTCTGAAGAGAACGCCACTCACTCTGCTTATGTTCTTTCCCTCTCAAAACATTTTTGAGTTTGCAAAAAAAAAAACATTGCCTAAACATGTGAAAAGGAACATTACTTAAACTTATCTATTGTTGTATATATGGAGTGGATATCAATAAAGACTATTCTACAGAGTTGAGTCTGAAAGAGTTTAGTCTTTTTCCATCTGAAAAAGTAAAACTATGGAGAATATGTACAGTAGGCCAGTCTATACATTGTAAATAACACAGGTTGTAGTGATATAGTGCTACACCTGTTAACTCCAGCAGCATGTAAACACATAATATGTCTATTCATCTCAGTAAGGTAATAGGATCGCAAATATTGAATATTTTCACATACATTCCTTAAATAGACTTTAGTGGATATACTGTAGTAGGCTATACCATTATTATCAATAGGCTCGCGTCCTGCACTTTCAGCCATCAATGCTAATGATTGGTAGCACATAACCTTGAAACGAGCTAAGTTTTTGTAAAATGCCAATGTAATTTCAGTATTACTAGTCATTATGCTCAATTATGTTTGCCATGCATATGTCTACAGTTCTGATTAGCATTTGAAGTAGGTTAATTATCGTCATGTAGCCTACTCAATGTACACTGTGGAAATTATTATAGCACATAGCAATCTTAGCCAGGCCTTGTGTGTATTATATTGCACAAACTCATCTCACGTGTAATAATAGACATGGCAGATATAATCTTCTAATAACAACAATAGACCGTTTATGAAACATGTGGGGATGCTGAACATCACGACTGCAGCCTATCATCCGAACTCACCTAGGACGAAAAAGGGAAGTTCAGTGTTTTCTAGATCGTCCACGACGACTATTTCTCCCGGGAAATCATTTCTGACCGAGAACAGAAGCTTGGGCTCGGAGGCCGACGGACTATGCATGATGCTCAGGTCGTTTTCCCTCAAAAACGGCAACGCAGACACGGTGACGCTTTTCATTTTGCATTCCATATCTTGTGACTGGTCCTCGTCGGCATTCACACATTGAATATTAGCAGCTTTGAAGGCAAGAATCCATGCGAGCGAGACAAGCAATCTCAGACCCATCATGCCCCGCATCACCGCTACTTCGTATCCCTGTCTCCTTTCTGTTCGAGGGCTTCCCTTCAATACGGAGAGGAAGAGGAGTGAGGGGGAATGCGCTGGCAAATCACACATTTCCGGGTTGTTTTGTTGGGAAAATAAACTGCTCTTATTTCGCATAAATCTCCATAGCCTATGCTCTGTCACATGGTTAAAGATGCGTAGGAGTTGTATGATAGCGGGAAAGGCAAAAATGCGCAGTACCACTGACCCCTTTATTAGAAATACCCAAATCAAGTAATTGAAGATGCTGCACATATGGGAGCCCACTAGTGCAATATGGGATAGTCGACTGTAATTGCGCGCCAATACGTTTACAGGTGTTTATTATAGGCTACAGTAATAACCCGTATTCAGTCGCCATCTGCCCACATATTGTGATGACTTCAATGGACCAAACAAACTGTCAGTATTAATAAAAAAAAAACATCAGCCCTGTGTTTTATTACAGCATATGCCCCTGTCAAAACAGAGGTAACTCCAGTACACTAGGTCACCCAACTTGAAAAATGTAAAGTTAACAATCAATGAATGTCAGGAGGAATGAATAATAGACCAAGCATAACTAGAGCTATCACAGACACCATGCATTTATTAATGGGATGGTTGCATGAGACTTGCAAGAGAGTGGAGTCATCAATATTCAAAGAAAGTTTGCATGGTGTTTTGCACAGCCTCTATTCTGATAAACATAGGAGTAGAAAGAAAGAGAGCAACTGAGTGCATCTGGTGATGAAGCGAGTGGCAGGTGCAGAGAGGGAGAGAGGGCCCAAAGTCTGGGTCTAAGAATGATCTCCCTGTGTAATCTTGAGCTTCTTCCAGCAGTCGAGCAAGGCTTTAGCAAACGGTATAGTGGTTCTGTGATTAAAGGCCACACAATTCATTTCCAACTCTGACCTGCACCATAATTGAGCTCTGAGGGTGGGAGAGAGCACGACAGGAACATCACTATCACCGTCTCCGGTTTTTGATATCCCTTATTTTTGGGAGATCTTTAAGCAACACATGTCACATGGGCATGTTATTGTAGTGCTATCGGAAAGTATTCAGACCCCTTGACTTTTTCCACATTTTGTTACGTTACAGCCTTATTCTAAAAGGAATTAAATAGTTTTCACCCCTCATCAATCTACACATGTATTTGGGGTGTTTCTCCCATTCTTTTCTGCAGATTCTCTCAAACTCTGTCAGGTTGGATGGGGAGCATCGCTGCACAGCTATTTTCAGGTCTCTCCAGAGATGTCCGATGGGGTTTAAGTCCAGGTTCTGGCTAGGCCCCCGAAGGGTTCTGGCTAGGTCCCCGAAGCCACGTCTGCCTTGTCTTGGCTGTCTGCTTAGGGTCGTTGTCCAGTTGGAAGGTGAACCTTCGCCCAGTCTGAAGTCCTGAGCTCTCTGGAGCAGGTCAAGGATCTCTCTGTACTTTGCTCCGTTCATCGTTCCTTTGGTCCTGACTAGTCTCCCAGTCCCTGTCGCTGAAAAACATCCTCACAGCATAATGCTGCTGCCACCATGCTTCACTGTAGGGATGGTGCCATGTTTCCTACAGACGTGACGCTTGGAATTCAGGAGTTCAATCTTGGTTTTATCAGACCAGCGAATTTTGTTTCTCATGGTCTGAGAGTCCTTTAGGTGCTTTTTGGAAAACTCCAAGCGGGCTGTCATGTGCCTTTTACTGAAGAGTGGCTTCCGTCTGGCCACTTCACCAAAAAGTTCTGATTGGTGGTGTGCTGCAGAGATGGTTGTCCTTCTGGAAGGTTCTCCCATCTCCACAGATGAACTCTGGAGCTCTGTCAGAGTGACCATCGGGTTCGTGGTTACCTCCCTGACGGACAGCTCTAGGAAGAGTCTTGGTGGTTCCAAACTTCTTCCATTTAAGATGTCACGCCTGCTCCTGCTCCCCCTCCCTAGCGCTCCAGGGCGCCAAGCTGCCCATCATTACGCACACCTGTCACCATCGTTACACACACCTGCGCCTCTTTGGACTCACCTGGACTCCATTACTTTGTTGATTGCCCCTCCTAAATCTGTCTGTTCCTCGGTTTGATCCCCATGTCAGCATTATTGTCGTTATGTTTCCCCTGTTCAGACGCTGTCCTTGTTTGTTTCATGTCAGTTATTTTTAAATGTTCGCTCCCTTTACTTGCTTCTCGTCTCCCAGCGTATGTCGTTACAGAATGCTGACACCAATATTGGAAGCATTAGGGAGTTTCTTTTATGTTTTTCATTTTTTTGGTTGATGAAGTCGGGTCCGGGTTCCGCTGACAACAGAACCAGGGATGCCTCAGCTGGCTCGTCAGGCTTCCAGGCCTTAGCTAGCTCGAGAGGTTTTCTTGCCTCGGTTGTCTCGGCAGGCTCCCGCCCCACGCCTCAGCCGACTCGTCAGGCTCCTGCCCCACACCTTAGCCGACTCGTAAGGCTCCCATGCCTCGGCCGGCTCATTAGGCTCCCATGCCTCGGCCGGCTCGTCAGGCTCCCACTCCTCTGCCGGCTCGTCAGGCTCCCACGCCTAATCCGGCTTGTCAGGCTTTCATGCCTCAGCTGGCTCATCAGGCTCCCACGCCTCATCCAGCTTGTCGGGCTCCCACGCCTCATCTGGCTCGTCAGGCTCTCATGCCTCAGCCGGCTCATCCGGCTTCCACGCCTCAGCCGGCTCGTCCGGCTCCCATGACTAGTGGGACGCCCCCCTCCCTGGCGCTCGAGGAACCCTGGCGCTTGAGGGAGCCAGGCTGCCCATCATTACGCACACCTGTCACCATCGTTACGCGCACCTGTGCTTCTTTGGACTCACCTGGACTCCATTACTTTGTTGATTGCCCCTCCTATATCTGTCCTCGGTTTGATCCCCGTGTCAGCATTATTGTTGTTATGTTTCCCCTGTTCAGATGCTGTCCTTGTTTGTTTCATGTCAGTTATTTATTAAATGTTCACTCCCTCTACTTGCTTCTCGTCTCCCAGCGTCTGTCCTTACATAAGAATGATGGAGCCACTGTGTTCTTAGGGACCTTCAATGCTGCAGATTTGTTTTGGTACCCTTCCCCAGATCTGTGCTTCGACACTCCTGTCTCTGTGCTCTACGGACAATTCCTTCGACCTCATGGCTTGGTTTTTGCTCTGTCATGCACTGTCAACTGTGGGATCTTATATAGACAGGTGTGTGCATTTTCTAATTAATTGAATCTACCACAAGTACATTTCTAAAAACCTGTTTTTGTCTTTTCATTATGGGGTATTGTGTGTAGATTGATGAAGATTTGTTTTTATTTAATCCATTTTAGAATAAGGCTGTAACTGTCACGTCCTGGCCATGGATAGCCCTTTTGGCTGCTCTATGGTGGTTTTTATCAGGACGTGAGCAGGGGTGTGTGTTTGTTCTGTGTTATAATTTCTATGTTGGTTGGTTTGGGTTTCCAGTTAGAGGCAGCTGTTAGTCGTTGTCTCTAATTGGGAATCATATTTAGGTTGTTTAGTCCCCCACCTGTGTGTGGGATATTGTTTGTATGCTGTGTCTGTGTCTGTGTCTGTGTCTGTGTCTGTGTCTGTGTCTGTGTCTGTGTCTGTGTCTGTGTCTGTGTCTGTGTCTGTGTCTGTGTCTGTGTCTGTGTCTGTGTCTGTGTCTGTGTCTGTGTCTGTGTCTGTGTCTGTGTCTGTGTCTGTGTCTGTGTCTGTGTCTGTGTCTGTGTCTGTGTCTGTGTCTGTGTCTGTGTCTGTGCGCTACCCAGTTCATGTCCGATCTTTGTTTATTGTTTTTGTTTCGGTGAGTTAAACCAAATGAATATGTTTTACTCAACCTGGCACGCTGCGCCTTGGTCCGTCCTTGAAGATCTTGACAGTAACGTAACAAAATGTGGGAAAATAAGGGAAAGGAGTCTTAATACCTATTCCCTATATAGTGCACAACTTTTGACCAGGGCCCTATGGACCCTGGTCAAAAGTACTACACAATTAAGGGAAAAAGGTGCCATTTGGGACACAGAGAGTGTGTGGATTATTGCTGTCCTTATATTGCATACTCCTGGAGATGAGCAGCACCAGCATCAACTATTGAGGTTTTTATTTTCTCCAGTAACACTCTGGAGTGTCATTGATTTGGTTATTAAGAGGGATTTACAGTAGTTATTGAAATGAAATCTCTTTCATCAGTGAAAATGAATCTGGGAGGTGAAAGTGTTATTTTTTATCTAGGAATTACTCACTTGCTATAATGAGCTAATCTGATTTTGTTCTCAAACCTTAACCAATACAGTAGGCTACTCTGTTCTCATAGAAATCCTGTTGTTTACATGTTTCATTTTGACTGCCAAATAAATAAACCTATATCTATACTTCAACTCCTTCAAAAAGCTAATGCCACTGGGTATGTAAGATGTGTGGCCAACAGCAAGTGTATTTAGCTGAAAAAGTACACTATGTTCTTGAGTTAAAAAAAAAAGCAAAATCCTTAAAATACCTACAAATAAGGATAGAACTCAATTAGCTATTTCAGATTGTTTACCAAATCACTAAATTTTCATAAAACCTAGTGGTAATATATAAATATGTTATGGGCATTAATATTTGATCCAGATATATAATGAGGTTTTCTTCACCAGAATATGTTGAAGTTTTATGAGACTGACATGCCATTCCTGTCACGTCCTGGCCATAGATAGCCCACTCTATGGTGGTTTTGGTCAGGACGTGAGCAGGGGTGGTTTTTGTTCTATGTTTTATTTTCTAGGTTTGGTTTTTGGATGGTTCCCAATTAGAGGCAGCTGAGTGTCGTTACCTCTAATTGGGGACCATATATATGTTTGTTCTTTCCCCCCACTTGCGGTGTGGGTCATTGTTGTTTATTGTGTGAGCACCTGTATGTGCTTCACGGTCGGTTTGTTATTGTTTTCACCAGTTACGTAATAATTAAAATATGTATACTGGATACCTTGCTGCACCTTGGTCCGTTCTTCACGACGGTCGTGACAATTCCCCTTCAGAATAACACTCACTTTGAGTAGCAACTGGAAAAAGACAATATGGACAAATACGGTACAGCAACGACTAAGATGATTATAATTGGGTGACCTGAGACATCTGCCTTAAACAATAACACAAAGAGAACATGCAATATAGCATTTTGGAGAGAACTCTACAACCATTTTAAGTTCTAGTCAATATTGTTGATTTAGAGAGTGGCGAGATTGGCCCATTGTGGCAGAGCCTGTAGCAAAAATAATGAAAGCCTGTATTTACAGTATTTCCTGGCCCATGACTGCTAAAATAAAAAAGGATGAACAAATACCAAATTTGAGTCAACTAGCCCTTTAAACAGTGTCCTCATTCAAAATGGAAGCTTGCCAACTCCCTCTCAAGAGATTGTACCCTTTGAATTTTTTACATGTCAACTTCAGAAGACGAATTGCAATGGGATACATCTGCCACATGGCCTCCCCGGATGGATTACCTTAGTCTCCAAGCAGCCCACGCTCAGAGTGTAGAGGGGGTGGCAAGAGCTCCCTTAAACATACCACAAAGGCCTGACCTTCTAGTTATGGGCATGATCACCCCCTTGGGCCAATAGCATCTGGCAAGGTAATGTATTGTTGGCATGTAAAATGATGCCACAAGAAGCAGAAAGATCAGAAGGCTTGTGTACCCTGGAGTTTGACCATCTGTGGCTTATTGGTTGTCATTAAGGTATCTAATTTGGGGGTGACTTGGGGATTAGCCAAATGAGGGCAGAAAATGTCATTACCCAACTCCTTCTGAGATGTTGTGGACATATTTACATACCTTAATTGTCTTTTTGCCATGACATTGGGAGGGCGATAGACCAAGGAGACAGAGGTATTGACACAAGCTTGTTTCTACATTTGACATCTTAGTCATTTAGCAGACGCTCTTATCCATAGTGACTTATAGAAGCAATTGCTCAAGGGCACATTGGCAGATTTTTCACCTAGTCGGCTCAGGGATTGAACTAGCAACCTTTGGGTTACTGGCCCAATGCTCTTAATCGCTAGGCTACATGCCACCTTTTATTTGATACATTATCTATTGGAGGAAATATACCTACAGCCACTCTTACCGTGCTGTGCTTATCAAGTAAATTCTGAGATAAAATGCAAATACTTGTATTTATGTTCATTTAAATGACATTGTCTTATGGGACTCATAACACTTCAGAAATGTATGTAAAATGTCACACATTTACGAAACTACCACAGACAGTTCAGGGCAACATTACAGCTTAAAAAATATATTGCTATGTAAGGAGATGGAGACATTTATTTAACAAAATTACAACTGAAACGCTCTAAGCCCAAACTGAGCTTGAGCTTATTCTATGAAGGCCAAGAAGGAAAGATAATTGACATTCTGGAAAGACTCTTGGCCCAAGAGAAGCTTGTTCAGTTGGTATGCCAACTGTCATCAGAGAATAAGGGATATTATATGAAACATGAATATTATTAGGCTGGCATTAGTATTTTATGCTTGGGAAAGGCTCTTGCTGTCCAATACACAAAAAAGCCTAACAGTTCTAAATATATAGATAACATGTGGGTGGATACTTCTCAGCTTTGAGAAAAATTACAAATATATCCCTTGGATTTCAATGTGTTGCTGTCAACAGCTCACTTCCTCCAATCAACCTTCTAATGTACTACAGATCTCTGCTTTAATCCCTCATTTGTTCAGGGGACAAGTAGTGTTCATTTCAAAAGCATCACTGATCCAACATTATCTATATTGGGTGGTTGAAATAGAATCCTCATGTTGTCTCCTTATAAAGCCCACACAAGACCTACCGTATAATAATTTAGTTCCCTTTCAATTATTTGTTTCAACATCTCACTGTGGGATTTACCAGAATCTCCTCAGTAGCTTGAAAGACCAATCATATGCGCCTGTCGGAGACAGGTTAAGTGTAGGATGAGGGAGCTCCTTCCCTCATACTAATGCTGGGAACTCGGAAGTTGGAAATAGGACTCTGGAGAAAAGAGCTCAGACTGGGAAAAATAATTTTGAACGGTCATCAAACTCGTAATTCCAAGTCAGAAACTTTGGCATCTTTCTAGAGCTCAGACTTTCCGACCTGAAGATCACTGACTTCATGATTTGACCTAGTTTCCAAGTTGTCTTGCAAGCACAATAAAGAGCCGCTCGCTTGCCCTCTGATCATTCTCACCTATCTTCCTCACAGAAACGTTCTAGTTAGCTCTCCTCAGCACGACTTGATCTGTTTCCTGTTTAACTGTTCCCAGTGTGACGTTAAGGTTACACCGCCAAGTGCAGGGTTATCAGCTCTCGTCTTTTGGGTTGGGTGACTTTACCAAAAGGGTAAGAATTTGCTTCACCGCTTTATTCTTTCATCTCCTGTTGTAGCTAGTATCACACGGCTACTGTAGCTGCAGAGACTTGGCTAGGTTAGCTGCAAGGCTTAGCCAACCTGGCTTGCTTGCCACAAGGCTAGCTATCCTACCAAATAGCTTTTCTACCTGGAAGGGTAGAGTTAATAGTTCGCTCTCTCATTTAGTTCAACCCACTACCGGCATTGACTAGACCTTCTAGCTTGGGCCAGAGGGTACTGAACTCTCTCTCTCGCTCTGCTGTGTGTGATTCTTGCTAGCAGTTACTGAAATGGAGAGGGGCTGAATCTCATTGGCTGGAACTCAAATTTCTAGGGGGCTGGCCCACGTGGGGGAAAATGTATGGTAAATGGCGCAGCACAGCTTCCAGAAAACACTTGCTTTCAAACTAGGGATTTCGTGGCTAATTGAGGTAAAACAGTAACTCTGCTTATAGATTATGCATGTATGAACTACACATTGACACATACAGCCCAAAGCAGGAGGTTTAAAAAAGACTTACTAGTTGCTAAAGTATCGGAGCATATCTTTAACTTGAGCGGGGAGACTGCCTCAGACCCAGCCCTCATGGGCCGATGGATGGCTTCCCCGAAGACCTTCAACCACTTTTCCAGGGCTTGGCCCCGGTGGAGGGGGAAGGGAAACGCGACCTCGTCACCTTTGACTGGCAAGGTCCAAACCTGACTTCTTGCCAACATGAATGCCAAGGACACGGAGGAGCTGGGCCTCAACAAGCAACCGGTGGTCCAGCCGTCACTGGCCAACCATCTAAACCCCAGTGCCTCGTCAATGACAGGCACTTCTCTCCCTGGTAAGACGGACTACTTCTCTGCGTCTATCTACAAAAAGATCTACATATCTGCTGTTCTGTCCGAGCAATGAACATTACGCCCGTACTACTGGCTTACTAGGCCAATTTGATGCTAGAGATACACAGTCCCCTATCAAATGGCAAGCTTAACACAGGAAGAGCAATTGTCAGTCGCCACCATGCATTGTCCCCATGTTCCAGTGTGTCAACACTGCTCTTTTCATTAAAAAAGCCTCTGCTGTATCGAGGCTTCATGACAAGGACACAGAGCGAAAATACAATAAAAAGGGGACTCGTGCCATCGGGCACCACTGGTGAGCGAGTTTACTACTAACCTGTGGGCAACTCGCCAGCAGAGGAGAGAACTGGTGCTTATGCGCAGTCCAGCCCTGGATCTGGCCTAAGTGGCGAACAGACTGCAGTTTGCTCTGAGACCACACGTTTTCAAAGGAATTTTGGAATCAGTAGCGACTGGCGACTCAGCATGCATACTAGAGCAGGAAATCTCCTCTCTATTAAGCAAAGGGACTATCAAGACGACACCAGCAACAGAGAGCCACCTCGGCTTCTACTCCCGGTACTTCCTGGTTCCCATAAAAGGGGGAGGTGTTTGCCCCATTCTAGTCCTACGGGCCCTCAGCGGCTTATCCCTCATCTTGGTAGGCCCTTGAGGGTGTGTAAGCTCTAGACAGCGGAGATCATTCTCTTGCTATATGGCGAGCATTGGCAACTCCCGTTACGTAGGGATCTGCTGACCCAAGTGAACAGAAAGATTTTCCACCCTCACCCAGAAGCCATGGCCCTCTGCGCCTGGCCCGTGAGAGGTTAAATCTGGATGTGACAGGCTTGCCTCTCAGAGTCATTGAGACTATCCAAAGTGTTAAGGCCCCTTCTACAAGCTTGAAATAAGTTATGCGATTTTGAGAAGTGGTATGACCAAAAACAGATAATTCCTTACCAATGCTCTGTATCGATTACCAAGATGGTGTAGCAGTGCAGACGTGTTTTTGTTCGTCCCCTCGTGTACTTTTGTGTTTTTCGTCTTTTTTGTATATATTTCAAATTTATTTTCAATCTCTTTTCCATTTTATATTAAATATACATTCCGGTAACCTGCCTCACTCCATGTGTTACCGAAACAGAACTCCATCGGAAACTAGCTATTTTAATTAGCTACTAGCTATTTAGTCACTGTTAGCCACTGCTAGCGGCCTTTGCCTTCTACACAGACACCAGCCCTTTTTTAGCTTGGATAATACTCTCCAGCCTACCACCATCGGACTATCTCTCCACTACAACGCCGGATCCCTGCAGTAAACCCTGGACCACTACACCTGATCTCCACAGCTAGCTAGCTGCCATCGAGTGACCCAGCCCTGTGCCAGGCCCACCTCCCGGCCTCCTCCCAAACACGGCTAGAACCCACTACCCCACCGGTTCCTTGCCGCAAGCTCTTGACCCTGGCACCGGATTCATCGCTGCTACCGAGTGGTTATAGTGGCTAACGCCCCTGCCCCGGAGCTAGCACCAGTTAGCTGCGAGCCAGGCGCATCTCCCGGCTAGCAAAGGAAAGTACCACAACAACAATACCTCTCTCGCCAGCTGGCTTGGATCCCTTCTCGACACGACCACCTCGTCTGGTCTGCCGCCGATCACTCCATCCGCTGTGCCTGCAACCGGCCGCTGTCGGACGTCAGAGCAGACGGTTCTACCAACCCCGGCCGTCTAACTCTTATCTTTAAACGCCGTGTCTCCTGCGTGCCGGCTTAGTAACCTTGCGGCTTCCCTGTCCCATCTATTGCTGTTCATTGGACCCTATGATCACTCGGCTACATAGCTGATGCCTGCTTGACTATTCATTAATCACGGTACTCCATTTTGTTTATTTTTGTTTATCTGTCGTCCCCAGCCGCGTACTCAGGCCCTGTGTGTAGCTAACCAACCCTCTTTGCCCATTCATTGCCAGTTTACCTGTTGTTGTTGTCTTAGTTGACTAGCTGTTGTGGTCTTACCCGTTGTGTCTTAGCTAGCTCTCCCAATCAACACCTGTGTTTGATTTATGCCTCACTTTATGTCTCTTTCAAATGTCAATATGCCCTGTTTACTGTTGTTTAGGATAGTTATCATTGTGTTAGTTTACAGTGGAGCCCCTAGGCCCACTCTACATGCCTCAGATTCCTCCTTTGTCCCACTTCCCACACATGTGGTGACCTTACCCAGTATTACCAGCACATCCAGAGATGCAACCACTCTTATCATCACTTGGTTCCTGGGCTTACCTCCACTGCACCCTCACCCCACCATACCCCTGTCTGCACACTATGCCCTGAATTTATTCTACCACACCCAGAAATCTGCTCCTTTTATTCTCTGTTCCAAACACACTAGACAACCTGTTCTGTTAGCCTTTAGCCGTACCCTCATCCTACTCCTCCTCTGTTCCTCGGGTGATGTGGAGGTAAATCCAGGCCCTGTGTGTCCCCAGGCACTCTCATTTGTTGACTTCTGTCATCGAAAAAGCCTTGGTTTCATGCATGTTAACATCAGAAGCCTCCTCCCTAAGTTTGTTTTACTCACTGCTTTAGCACACTCTGCCAACCCTGATGTCCTTGCCGTGTCTGAATCCTGGCTTAGGAAGGCCACCAAAAATTCTGAGATTTCCATCGATGGCAGTTATGATATCGTTTAGTACCTTGAGCGTGGCTGAGGTGCACCTGTGACCAGCTCGGAAACCGGATTGCACAGCGGAGAAGGTACGGTGGGATTCGAAGTGGTCAATGATCTGTTTATTAACTAGGCTTTCGAAGACTTTAGAGAGGCAGGGCAGGATAGATATAGGTCTATAGCAATTTGGGTCTAGGGTGTCACCCCCTTTGAAGAGGGGGATGACTGCGGCAGCTTTCGAATCTTTAGGGATCTCGGAAGACATGAAAGAGAGGTTGAGCAGACTGGTAATAGGAGTTTCAACAATGGTGGCGGATAGTTTTATCAAGAGAGGGTCCAGATAGTCTAGCCCAGCTGATTTGTACGGGTCCAGGTTTTGCAGCTCTTTCAGAACATCTGCTATCTGGATGTGGGTGAAGGAAAAGCTGGGGAGGCTCGGACAAGTAGCTGCGGAGCAGTTGGCCGTGGTTGGGTTAGCCAGGAGGAAAGCATGGCCAGCCGTAGAGAAATGCTTGTTGAAATTTTCGATTATCATGGTTTTATCGGTGGTGACCGTGTTACCTAGCCTCAGTGCAGTGGGCAGCTGGGAGGATGTGCTATTGTTCTCCATGGACTTGACAGTATCCCATAACTTTTTGGAGTTAGAGCTACAGGATGCAAATTTCTGTTTGAAAAAGCTAGCCTTTGCTAGCTGGGCTCTATTCAATCAGATCCGCTTTAGCCGACATTTGTATAGCAGTTGTTTTTGCGGTATCGAAACTGCAACTGCATTAGAGCTGTCAAATTCAGTGGCTCTTGCCATTATACCTAAAGCGGACATTGCTATTGGCTGCACTGAGTCACATTAACTGAAATCCCATGCAGCCTTGTTTACAAGTTGGAACACTGGAATGTGAGATTTAATCTACACCTCAGTTAGGATGATAGAAATCTTCATTATTTCATGTCATGATTTTTCAATTTGAGTGTAATTATTTGTATATAACTACATTTTCTCGTTCTGAAGTTCTAACACGAGTTGGGCGGGTGTAGCTTCATGAAAAATGATCGGAAGAGCAGCTGCTCACCGATTTGATGGCTCCAACGTAGTTCCACCTCCAACACCACCAAAACATCTGCTATGCAGGTGTCCGCTATCGCCGGTTAACGCTTGAGCTGATTGAATCTAGGCCTATGTAATTTTTTACCATTAAATGTCAATTATCTAGAGCAAGAGGGGGAAAAGTACGGCCCGCCGGGCACTTCAATCCGGGCCCGTGGACTCTCCCCAATTTCGTAGTATCCAATTGGTAGTTACAGTCTTGTCCCATCGTTGCAACTCCCATACGGACTTGGAAGAGGGGAAGGTCGAGAGCCGTGTGTCCCAGCCAAGCCGCACTGCTTCTTGACGCAATGCCCGCTTAACCCGGAAGCCAGCCGTACTAATGTGTCGGAGTAAACACCGTACACGAAGTGACCGTGTCAGCGTGCATGCGCCCTGCCCGCCACAGGAGTCGCTAGAGCTCGATGGGAAAAGGAAATCTCGGCCTAACAAACCCTCTCCTAACCCGGACGATGCTGGGCCAATTGTGCGCCGCCTCATGGGTCTCCCAGTCACGGCCAGCTGTGACACAGCCTGGGATCAAACTCGGGTCTGTAGTGGCGCCTCAAGCACTGCGATGCAGTGTCTTAGACCTCTGCGCAACTCGGGAGGCCAACACAAAATGATTTTAACAAACAATTGGTTCCCCAAAGAATGCGTCCCTCTGTTGAATTTCAAAATCACGATGTGACTCTCGAGCCAAAAAGTTTGCACACCCCTGATCTAAACAAATGGTTTATACATGCAGTACACTAGATTACTGATAGGGGGCGCTGTGTTGAAGCCACCGTGTTTTCATCTTGGCACTCCCCCACAGATGTAAAAATTATTTGGGAAGCTATAGAAATGCATTTAATAATGTCTATGTTCATTTTTGCCACATTTATTATATTACAGACACCTTACTGCATAGCTTTAAGTTATGTTATGTGAGATAAACAGAACAATAAAACATAAAAAAAAATTCTTTTCTTTACAAAAAATACTTTGAAACATGTAATTTTGTCCTTTAAACATTTAATTGATATACTGTATAATTCCATTAATATGGTCAACCAGTGGCTTCAAAACCTCTCAATGGCCAATACATAGCATCAGCCATACAGGGTTTATATACATAATTGGTTGAGACAGCATGCACAGGGTGGGTGATGTTTTGGCTGATAAATGTACTAAAATGGGAATAAAATACACTGACAAAATATATAAATGCAACATCCAACATTTTTTTTTGAAATTATACAATAGTTTGACAACCCTGTTTCTAAGCTTTTAAATGATATCAAACTCAAGTGTTTATCTTTTTCAGTGATGAAGACGTGGACATCTCATGTTAAGGTGGGGTATGCAAAATGAATAAACTTTGAGCACATCTCTCTTCTAAATGTTTTGGTATTCATGTTGAAAAAGTTCCTTTCTGACCATGGGCAAATACAGTTTACATACACCTTAGCCAAATACATTTAAACTCAGTTATTCACAATTCCTGACATTTAATCCTAGTAAAGAATCCCTGTCTTAGGTCAGTTAGGATCACCACTTTATTTTAAGAATGTGAAATGTCAGAATAACAGTAGAGAGCATGATTTATTTCAGCTTTTATTTCTTTCATCACATTCCCAGTGGGTCAGAAGTTTACATACACTCAATTAGTATTTGGTAGTATTGCCTTTAAATTGTTTAACTTGGGTCAAATGTTTCGTGTAGCCTTCCACAAGCTTCCCACAATAAGTTGGGTGAATTTTCCTTCTGACAGAGCGGGTGTAACTGAGTCAGGTTTGTGGGCCTCCTTGCTCACACACACTTTTTCAGTTCTGCCCACACATTTTCTATAGGATTGAATTCAGGGCTATGTGATGGCCACTCCAATACCTTGACTTTGTTGTCCTTAAGCCATTTTGCCACAACTTTGGAAGTATGCTTGGGGTCATTGTCCATTTGGAAGACTCATTTGCGACCAAGCTTTAACTTCCTGACTGACGTCTTAAGATGTTGCTTCAATATATCCACATAATTGTCCTTCCTCATGATGCCATCTATTTTGTGAAGTGCACCAGTCCCTCCTGCAGCAAAGCACCCCCACAACATGATGCTGCCACCCCCGTGCTTCACGGTAGGGATGGTGTTCTTTGGCTTGCAAGCATCCCCCTTTTTCCTCCAAACATAACAATGGTCATTATGGCCAAACAGTTCTATTTTTGTTTCATCAGACCAGAGGACATTTCTCCAAAAAGTACGATCTTTGTTCCCATGTGCATTTGCAAACCGTAGTCTGGCTTTTTTATGGCGGTTTTGGAGCAGTGGCTTCTTCCTTGCTGAGCGGCCTTTCAGGTTATGTCAATATAGGACTTGTTTTACTGTGGATATAGATACTTCTGTACCTGTTTGCTCCAGCATCTTCACAAGGTCCTGTGATGTTTTTCTGGGATTGATTTGCACATTTCGCACCAAAGAACGTTAATCTCTAGGAGACAGAACGTGTCTCCTTCCTGAGCGGTATGACGGCTGCATGGTCTTATGGTGATTATACTTGCATACTATTGTTTGTGCAGATGAACGTGGTACCTTCAGCCGTTTGGAAATTGCTCCCAAGGATGAACCAGACAGATCTTTTTCTGAGGTCTTAGCTGATTTCCCCATGATGTCAATTAGCCCATCAGAAGCTTATAAAGTCATGACATCATTTTCTGGAATTTTCCAAGCTGTTTAAGGCACAGTCAACTTAGTGTATGTAAACTTCTGACCCACTGGAATTGTGATACAGTGAGTTATAAGTGAAATAATCTGTCTGTAAACAATTGTTGTAACAATTACTTGTGTCGTGCACAAAGTAGATGTCCTAACCGACTTGCCAAAACTATAATTTGTTAACATGAAATTTGTGTAGTGGTTGAAAAAAGTGTATGTAAACTTCCGACTTAAACTGTACCACTTGGGTCCTGTTTCAGTAATAATTATATCAGACCTTCTTGTTGCGTGTCTGATAATCTACCATTTATATAGGAGTGGTTAAAACATGCTAATAACGGTCCTCTGAGTATATCAAAACAAGTTTTGTATACTTCCACTAGTATGCCATCCAAGCCTGGAGTTTTCCCAACCTGAAAGGCTTTAATTGCATCAAGAAGTTCCTCCTCTGTAATTTGACCTTCACATGAGTCTTTCTGTAAACATCTTTCTGGAAAATAATCCATACAATTTAACTTTGGTTAGTGGAGATGGAGGAGACTGAGACAAAAACGTTTTCTTAAAGTACTTTACTTCCTCTTTCAATTTGTGAATCATGCGTGACTCCATCATTTGTAACAAGTTTCAAAAAATTATTTTTTGTAGCATTTCTATATTGAAGATTGAAAATTCATTTGGTGTATATTTCCGTATAATCCATCCAGTTTGCTTTATTTTTATAATATATTATACTGGATCTTTCTTGAATAAGTTCCTCCATTTATTTTTGTTTTTCCTGTAACTTATTCTGTGCCTCTATGGTACAGTTTTATTTCTATCTAACTGTGCAGTCATGGCCAAAACTTTTGAGAATGACAAAAATATGAATTTCCACAAAGTTTGCTGCTTCGGTGTCTTTAGATATTTTAATTAATAATTACAAGCATTTCATAATTGTCAAAGGCTTTTATTGACAATGACATGATGTTGATGCAAAGAGTCACTATTTGCAGTGTTGACCCTTCTTTTTCAAGACCTCTGCAATCCGCCCTGGCATGCTGTCAATTAACTTGTGGGCCACAACCTGACTGATGGCAGCCCATTCTTGCATAATCAATGCTTGGAGTTTGTCAGAATTTGTGGGTTTTTGTTTGTCCACCCGCCTTTTGAGGATTGACCACAAATTCTCAAAGAGATTAAGGTCTGGGGAGTTTCCTGGCCATGGACCCAAAATATAGATGTTTTGCTCCCTGAGCCACTTAGTTATCACTTTTGCCTTATGGCAAGGTGCACCATCATGCTGGAAAAGGCATTGTTCGTCACCAAACTGTTCCTGGATGGTTGGGAGAAGTTGCTCTCGGAGGATGTGTTGGTACCATTCTTTATTCATGGCTGTGTTCTTAGGCAGAATTGTGAGTGAGCCCACTCCCTTGGCTGAGAAGCAACCCCACACATGAATGGTCTCAGGATGATTTACTGTTGGCATGACACAGGACTGATGGCAGCCCATTCTTGCATAATCAATGCTTGGAGTATGTCAGAATTTGTGGGTTTTTGTTTGTCCACCCGCCTCTTGAGGATTGACCACAAATTCTCAAAGGGATTAAGGTCTGGCCCACTCCCTTGGCAGAGAAGCAACCACACACATGAATGGTCTCAGGATGCTTTACTGTTGGCATGACACAGGACTGATGGTAGCACTCACCTTGTCTTCTCCGGACAAGCTTTTTTCCGGATGCCCCAAACAATCGGAAAGGGGATTCATCAGAGAAAATTTACCCCAGTCCTCAGCAGTCCAATCCCTGTACCTTTTGCAGAATATCAGTCTGTCCTTGATGTTTTTCCTGGAGAGGTGGCTTCTTTGCTGCTCTTCTTGACACCAGGCCATCCTCCAAAAGTCTTCATCTCACTGTGCGTGCAGATGCACTCACACCTGCCTGCTGCCATTCCTGAGCAAGCTCTGTACTGGTGGTGTCCCGATCCCGCAGCTGAATCAACTTTAGGAGATGGTCCTGGCGCTTGCTGGACCTTCTTGGGCGCCCTTAAGCCTTCTTCCCAACAATTGAACCGCTCTCCTTGAAGTTCTTGATGATCCGATAAATGGTTGATTTAGGTGCAATCTTACTGGCAGCAATATCCTTGCCTGTGAAGCCCTTTTTGTGCAAAGCAATGATAACGGCACGTGTTTCCTTGGAGTTAACCATGGTTGACAGAGGAATAACAATGATTCTAAGCACCACCCTCCTTTTGAAGCTTCCAGTCTGTTATTCTAACTCAATCAGCATGACAGGGTGATCTCTAGCCTTGTCTTCGTCAACACTCACACCTGTGTTAACGAGAGAATCACTGACATGATGTCAGCTGGTCCTCTTGTGGCAGGGCTGAAATGCAGTGGAAATGTTTTTGGGGGGATTCAGTTTATTTGTATGGCAAAGAGGGACTTGCAATTAATTGCAATTCATCTGATCACTCTTCATGACATTCTGGAGTATATGCAAATTGCCATCATACAAACTGAAGCAGCAGACTTTGTGAAAATTTATATTTGTGTCATTCTCAAAACTGTTGGCCACGACTGTACTGTTAGTCCTTCAATTTCCTTTGTTAATATGGACTCTTTTGATCTAAATTGCTTTTGTTTTATAGATGAGTACTGAATTGCATGGCCTCTAAAGGCACATTTTAAAAGTGTCCCATCTGCTGTTACCTATGTTATGTCATAGAAAGTCAGTTATAAAGTCACTTTATTATTATAGCAGATGAGAAATGTTTATCTTGCTTGTTATTGCTAAATATATGTGCCATATTATAGGCAAGTCAAACCTGTTTTCATGATTTCTGGTAGATCATCAAAATAAATATCACATAACTTTTTTGGGACTCATACAGCAGTTTTTACCGAATTAAGTAGAATACTATTGGACATTAATGTATATTCCTAAAACGTAAATTGAAAATTATGCTGTCGCTGCTTCCTGTTGACTAACTTTTTATAAAAAGTTAAACACAACTATTTGGTTAATCACTCATATCGATATCAATAGAGCAAGGGGAAAACGGTGTATGCACTGTTTAAACTAACACTATTCAAAGGCCACACTGAATCTGAAAATAATTTGTATATCACTGGTTAAAAGAGAATATGCTGAAGACAGTCATCTAAATTCTAGAATGTCGGGTGGAAGTTTTGGGAGCCTGCCAAAACAGCAAAGGCAACACATCAGTTGCTTTGTTATTTAACTTCAAGGAATCAGTACGCACCATAGGATATCAACAGTGACAGTGTTTGGCTGTTAGTTTAACACTCAAATCCATGTTTTGGTGTGAGACCAGCGACTTTTATAAATAAAGAGCCCCGAATCTTCCATGCCAATTGACTTAGAAAATTATAGTAGAATTCTAAAACCAATGATATTGATCTGTTTTAAGCAATCAATTTTGTGTCTTTATGATTACTATAAATGTTTATATTAACATAACTAATTTGAGTTTAAAAGGATGTGTAATTACCCTCAATTCTATGTGGTCAAAACGTGAGGTTGTGTAGTTTAGTAACACATACTGTCCACGTGCAGGAAATTTGCACAAATAATCTAAAATAATGTAATGTAGCTTTATTGTATAATCTCACAGCTAAATATGGTTAAATACCAATAAACTGAGAAACAGTCTTTCTCTCGTGTCTTCATCTCTTTGCCTACTTACTCCAGCGGTAATTCCCTGAGGTTCTCAACCTCTTCAACACACCACCACAATATGGGAGTGATTTAAATCCAATCAGATTTTGGAACCAGTCCTATAGGATTCCAATACAAGAATAAAATTGAAAACACCTATCAGATTTTGGAACCAGTCTTATGGTATAAAATCCCAATAGGATAGGTCCTATGGGATTCTATCCCCTAGGATCAAATCCTATAAGATAGGTTCTAAAATCTGATAGGATTTTCTATTGGATTCTAATAGGATTTTTTTATTACTAGGAATTTCAGAGATTTAAAAAAGAAGAGAAGGGAACGTTTTAAACCGGCACTTTTTGAGGGGTTCAAACCGGTTCAGAACTTTGAAAATAATTTGTTACAACCCCTTTTCCAGTCACTTGTAGAATCTATGCGATGGTGCATTGAAGCTGTTCTGGCAGTTCCTGTTGACCCAATGCCCTACTTTATATTTGGTGTTTCCTTTATTTTGGCAGTTACCTGTATCTCTCTTCAAAAACTAGGTACATTGTCAGTATGAATTCAGTTTGCCAGGAGGCACAACAAATTTGCAATACACAAATTTGGCTAAAGTATTGGGAGAAGCATTTCTCTTTCATTAGCCAGGCTGTCCCTTCAGGCTTGCAGAGCTCCGTATATCCTCTCCTCTGCTTCCCCAACCCCCAGCCTACCATTTCCCCACTCTCTCTCCTCTTCTCATGTCCCTCTCCTTCCCTCCACATAGCATTATCGACCCCTCCTCCCTGTACTTTGCTCTGAGCTCAGCTCAACCAATCACGGTCTGGGAGGCGTGGCAACAAGAGTCGGTTTGACAGAGCAAAGAGATGTGTTCCTGAAAGACTTTGAGCAAGAGCAATCGTCAGCCCAGGGCTCAACCGAAGTGCTGGGCTTGAGAGTGAGTGATGACTGTAACAGGGGCAGCTGAGGCTTAGCTGTGTGGCTCACAGAAAAAGGTGTACATTGTATTTATCTGCTTTGGTAGCAGGTGCATGCTCTTTACTGAAGAGAGAGTTGCCTAAAAGGAAAAGAAGAGGTATTTTGTGTGGATTTTATTCTGGTTCTTCTGACTACTACACTATATAGTATCATTAAGACCTGGAGGCATGGGGGACACTGGCACCTTTGACTTTTATCTTGCTGTTTCCTATTTCTGAAATCTTAGATGCATCCTTAGTTTTGAAATATTTTTTGGGTGTGACTATTTTTGGTCTCAGTTGATTATCTCAAGCTAAATATACACTGTATTGTTGTGGACTTGACAGTGTTATAGGGGCACCTTTGGACCCCAACTTGCAACCAACATTGACTAACTTGGCTATAGGAGTGAGAGGACAATGCCTGGATTATCCTATAATAAGCGACTCTGTAACTTGCCTGTTGGAAGCTGCAAGTGAATCAGGGACTGGAGGCTGTCGGTTAGCTGCTGGCTGCATTCCACCAGTTTGTCTGAAGACTGTAAACATCCTGACAACCTTCACTAGCTGGTAGGATACACGCACAACGAGAGAGACAACAGGATCACCCTTCACACTCTGGGTGAGATGCCATTGCTATTGCTTGCCTTGCTTCTATAACAATGTGTAATGTGCTTTAGAGTGCCTGAGTAGTGATGTTATTATTTCCACAGTGACCTGGCTGGGGTGTATTATAAATAATGTTGAGTTAGTGGTCTGATTTTGTGTTTTTATCCAAAGAAGTTGTACATTCATTATCAACCTGTCATTTTTTTTACTTCAGACGTTTGCTTAGTTTATTCTTAAATTATCTCCTTAAATTATTACTCTGTTGTTATGATGCTGAATTACGGTCTTATTCTATTTGTGTGCAGTTTTGGGGTTATTTAAAACAGCTCATATCAATGGGGGTGTCCCCTATAGACTGTGACGCATGAAATGTGATGTGCATAGGCTACTATATTCAGCAGTGGATTTGTGAATATTATGTTTTATACATGCTCCTCTGTGAATTTGCATTCAGTTCATAAGCATCTCCAACTAGGCTTACTCAGTCCAGATCTCTCCCTGCCTTAGGCTAAAGGTATGATAATGGAGCAGAGGAGAGAGAGATTCAGGAGATCGCTGCAAAATCATTGAAAGTGCCTTCAAAACGGGAGATGCCCAGTGCTTTAACTTTCTGGTCAAGTGAGAATTCTTCAGCCAGTCATCTTAAATATAGCACCTCAAGAACAAAGCTTGAGAGATTTAACAAAACCACCCCCCAGCTTTGTTGTTCACTGCATGGGTTTGCCTCCTCGCTGTGTGAACCTTGGATAACTGCCTGATCATGGTGGAAGGAAAGGAAGAGGCAGTGTGTAGGTCAGTGCTTCCCTCTTGATATAGCCATGTGTCTCAAAGTATTTGTGCTCGTCAAAGGCTACAAGCAGCACTACCACTGTAGGAGGAAAGAACTGGACACTAGTGTGAGCAATCAGTCTATTGTTTTACATATGTTCATGAATCCTCTTTGCACAATGTGATTTTGGCAGACTAGAATCATGCTGACATTTCAATCGGAGGGGGTGTTTACTGCAATTTTTCACAAATATAAAGCAGCTTTATTTTTATCTAATCCGTTGAGGAAAATGTGTAAGCTGCTTCAGTGTATTTTTTAAGCTGTTGGTTCTGGGAGACTAAGCTGTTGGTTCTGGGCGACTAAGCTGTTGGTTCTGTGCGATTCGTATTTGAGGAGTGGATTCCTGGTGTTTGATTGTTATAAGTATTTATAAACAGTGATGAAATAAGTCTGTCTCTCCAATTACTTTTATTTGTTTTTTTATTCACTAATATGGGCATTGTTCGGCATTGTTGAGAACATAAATATACAATGTTATCAAAAGGAAAATATTTACTAGAAAAAGATTCCTTGTTTCTTTACAACAATGTGTCTCTGAGGGAGGTTGTCTGTCTTGTCCTCTATTTCCTGCCTGCTTTTATTGAACCTCAAATGTACATGAACATCAGGGGCTTGCTACAGCAAGTAGTTTACAAGTAGTCTGCTTTTTAAAATTCCCTGTGGAGAGAGAGACTTTTAGCTGCTCACCTCCCTCGTCTTCCAGCAGTTGTGTAGGGAGAAGCAGATTCTTGATAGTTTTACTGCTTTTTCTCACCTACAGAGGGAGCATAGTACCACACAACGTTTAGCTGATCTGCCTCCAGCACTAAGCTTTTCTTGAGCTCACTCTTTTTTTAAATGCAGTCTGAAACATGTATGATGCTTGGCTGAACTCTCTTAGAGAATGATAAATAGAATTTTTAGAACAAGACGTGTGAAATGTTTATAAGTAAATGGATTGATCTCAATTATTGAACATTATCACAGCAGAGATTCATTTGACTTGACATCCAAACCAAATTCATTGATTTTCACTGTTACTGTCAGGGGAGATTTAATCTCTCTGAGCCGTACAGGTTATGCTGCAGAAATGTAACATTTGTACTATCTTGACCCAGTTTAATGTTATTTTTTATTTGCAGCACTCTTTGGTGCAACATGAAGCAAGTTATCTAACTACAGTAGGCTATGTGAGTAGATGGGATACCACATGACGTGTGTGTGTGTGTGCATGCGTGCAGTAAAAATGTAGTGCTCCAAAATGAATAAAACATTGATCAGTAGCCAAGGAAAACTCAATACAGTATATGCCTAGGCCTAGCAGTAGTACAGCTGGATTTTCATTTGGACCCTAATATGTTTTTGGTAAACAGAATAGACTATGATGATCTTATTCCTCAGATTGAAGCTGCTGATTCAAAGTGGACTGGAATGGAACCAGTCTCTCGATATGTCCCAAATGGCACCCTATTCCCTTAATGGGTCAAAAGTAGTGCATTATTACAGGAATAGGGTGCCATTTCTCTCTGTAGTAGAACCATATCAGCACAGCAAAATCACTTGCCAAGAACATCTGCGAGGACATGATAATAGTCTTCCCCACCTTTTAGCAATCATTTGTGCCCAGGGAAGTTTGGGTCATTGATTGCATTTCCATAATTGAGATTGAAGGTTGGAGAGCTGTAGAAAATTAGATGGACAGAAAAGAGGAGAAACCTGGCCTGATCTCAACGAGTAGGGCCATTGTACACCAACTCTGTTCCACAAAGAGTGAAAAATATACTATCTTATACCCAAATATATGGCACAGTTAGGAGAGAGTGTCAATCATTCTAATTTATTCATTGATGAGGAATTTTTCCATCTTAATTTTTTCCCCTTATTATTGCTTATGCAGCCTGCTAACTTAAAAAGCATAATTTGTTTGACTGGTTTGTATGTTTAATTAAATGTTAAATTCATAAGTTGAATTACCAAGACTTCCCCTAATAACCTCTCTCTCCATTTCCTGACTTTCACAGAGAGAGCTCCCTTTTAACTTACTCATGCATGCAGTGTAGAAAGCATGCATGTCAATATGAATTCAGAGCTGACTGAGGACTTTGGAGTAGAATATATATGCATTTTTTACCCGTAGATAAAATGGTGTGCAGTGAAAGTATAAAACTCAAGTGTGTTTTAATCATCTGAAAGTGAAAATGGCTGACAGGCTTTTGATCTCGATCAATCAATCTTGATTAATTATTAAAGCACTCAAGACAAAAACAATGCCAGACTGATACAACAGAAAATCTAATTGAAATTCATTTTTCAAGGACTGGAATATGCAATGGATGTAGTAGCACTGCATATTCTATCCCAGGGGTCTCCAACAGGTCTCCAACAGCTACCAGTAGCTTGCAGCCCAAATGAGTAGCTCGCCAAACAATTCTGAAAGGACATGCAATTATTCATGTTTTCCACCGCAAACTGTCATAAAGAAATCTAAAAGTATCAGAAACTACCAGCTACGGAACATTGACATTACCCCACCCTGGTTAGCCACTATTGGCTTAAAAAGCTCAGTACATCAGTACAGAACCATCCTAGACCGGCACATTAGACAGCATATTCCTCACCAGCTAGATTATCAATTAAAGGGCCAGATGCGGAATTAAAGGGGAATTACACTCAAATCTAAATTTGTTTGTTTTCTTCCAGACCTACAAAAATTGCCTTGTGATTTAAGCATTGACATGGACTCTCAGAACATCCAATTTCATGTTTTCTCTATAAACAATTGTAATTTTGAGAGTGAAAAACAATAAAGCTAAAACCAGGAAAAATAAAACTGAGAACATAATTTAGGAAAATATAAAACAGAATTTGGGGGGGGATCACATATTTTATAGTTGTTTATTAACCATTATTCTACCAGGTATGTTGACAGAAAACAGTGCACTGCTGTCTCTTGCACACTAAGGACATGGGGAAGACTTGCAGGGGAGAAGAAAATAATGTGCCTATTTGAAAGCTAGAAAGAAATTGTTGCTCACAACATTTTTCTTTTTTTAAAAGTAGCTCTCATGCTAGAAAAGGTTGGAGAGGTTCCAGTCCTTGAAAAATGAATAAAATAATTTTTTACAAATGAGTGGAACAAAGGACAGTTTTTTGGGTGAGAAATTGGAAACTGAAATTAGTCAGCACTCTATAACACAGGCTACTAATAAAGGATGCCTTTGCAATTGGGCCAAACACTTGGATTTGTCTGTGCGTGTTGGAACATACAGTACACTCAATGGTTGACTGTTTCATAGCTGAGGCTCATCAAAGAGCCTCTGTTTGCATCCCAATTGGCATCCTATTCCCTAGATAGTGCTCTACTTTTGACCAAAGCCCTATGGACCCTGGTCAAACGTATTGCACTATATAGGGAATAAGGTGCCATTTGAAATGCAGCCACTGTCGTGACAGCAGGCTGGAATAATGGCGAGTCTGGTCTGGATACACAGTACGCTACATGTATATATACTGTACATACAGATGTAGGCTATTAATTTTAGACAGTTTGCTATAGAAGGAAAATAATCCTGCAGCAACAGGAAATGTGTATGACATTTTTGTAGGGGTTGATAAAAAAAATGAATAAGTGAAATCAAGTCTGAAATGTTTACAAATTTCAGAAGACTTTTAAAATTCTAATATATTACAAGTTTTAAACGTCCTGCATTGCAGAAAAGTTATCCTGGAACACAGGGTGATTAGATTAAGATCCTACATCAGGATGTTTCAGGGTCACTGAAGAGACTAGCTAAGCATCCTAGCTCCATGACAAGAAAAACATAATTGAGGTGACTGTACTGTATAAAGGCTAACCCTGAGCAAGGCCTTAAAGTCAAGTTACAGTATGGTTCAAGTAGGAAATACATATTTATATAATTTTATACTGGGTGCACTCATTAGACACGCTTCAGCAGTCAACAATCTGATTTAAAAGATGGGAAATTCCAACTCAAGAGGAGTTCTCATTCATGTGGAAAATGGTAGTAGCTGTAATAACTAAATTAGATTCAAGTTCATGGCCTTTGTTATCACACTGTATCTAGATTATGTAATAAAGCAGTACATTATGGGAGATGATGTGGAAGCCCTTTGATCATATGAGGGTGGTTGTACCCCATACTTTAACGCAGGTCAAGGTAACTAGATTCAACCGCGGACAAAATCTTGGTCGGGAAAATAATTGTAAAAGTAATTTGTACACTTTTTAAATTGACCACAAGAAATTGTATTTGAAAACAATAATTTCATACCTTGATTAAATTGAGACACGATCACTTATGTCTCTTTTTATATTAGTGGGAATACTTCCTTTTTTGGCTGAATTCCTGGTGATTTGACAGGAATGTCTGACCCAAAACTAAAATCCCCCAAATATATCTCTATTTTTGTTTTACTAAAAACCTTTGGGGGCCAAAAAAATGTCACTTACGGGCCGATTTTGGCGACCATTGCTTTAATGAGTCAAACCTCTTGTTCTGCAAGGTTTTCTTCTCTTCTGATTATGAATTATAGAAAGGAAAGGTTCTCAATGTTATTGCAACCAGCATATAAAGGTTGATATTATTTTCACAGTATAATGTATGCCCCAAGATAATTTTTTACGTCAACAAATACAGTGGCTGTGGTATGTTGTGTAGATCCTTAGGCCATATAGTTTGAATCCAAGCACAGTGGCGGTGGATCCTAGTTTTATTGGGTTCTAGTAATGCCTATATAATATCTGTCGTTGGACGAAAGACAGGATTTGTCTAATATAAACAGGCTACACTGCTGATAAAGATGGCACGTTTAGTGTCTTGAAAAAAACCAACTGTTTAAATACCACCAATAACTTTTTTGTCAGCCTTTAATGTTTAATGGTGTGGTTCAAGATGGCATCAATCATCAAAATGTGGAAATTCCAGATTATCCTGGTCAAGGGTCCGTGGCGAAAAATGATTTATTGGACAAGGAGTCAAGGATCAGAAGAGACCAGGCAGCAACCAGGGATGTGTCCCAAATGGCACCCTATTCCCTACACAGTGCCCTACTTTTCACCAGAACCCAATGGCCCCTTGTCAAAAGTAGTGCACTATATAGAGAATATGGTGTCATTTGGGACACAGCCTTAGGTGGCGACCCGGGATACAGTTGATTCATGCTGCAGCTGGGAACAGGTGGAGGTTCCACCAATCAGCCCCAACAGCAGGCTTCTTTCACTGCATTTTAATTGAGTACTAAGAGGATGCCAGCCATGAGAGACCACAAGCTGTAAGCCATTACACTTGGCGGCAGGGTCTGATGGCCCACAGATTGACTTGATTTTGATTGTCCAAGCGAGTAAGGAAGATCTGTCCCAAGCGGAATTTACTGAATTTTATGATTTCCAGTAGATGATAATAATGAATAACTGTAATTCTGAGTAAATGCTTAAAAGTATATGGACCAGAATGCTAGATCCAAAAATGTATCTTCATTATTTGACCTAGCCAGAATGTGGCCATTTTGTTCTTCTGTAAGTGCAGTCCTTTTCCCCATCGCAATTTGAAGCAGGGAACTGGCTATTGTCATCCATTACCACATACAATATGACTGAGTGAGAGTATGGAGAACTTGGCTGCTCTGCTCTAGGTATTAGGAATTGGAACAGTACTGCATCAACCCCATATCAAGCTTCCATGCTCCTCTCCCACCACCCTTGTTCTCAACCAATGATGTATACAAACCCTGGATTGCTGATGCTATGTATTGGCCAATGAGAGGCTTTGAAGCCACCGGTCAGCCATATTGGCACTGCCCAGTAGGAGCATTCTCCATAGGAATGAATGGAATTGTACAGTATTTTAATTAAATGTTTCAATGACAAAATTACATGTATTTAAATGGAAATGTAAAAAAAAAAATAACTTCATAATCATCATCTCTAGCACCACCCCAAACATGTAAAAAAAGAGGAAGATAAGTGTTTCCAATTAAATCGTCAACCAATTAGTAGGCAACGCCTACTCACAATTTTCCATTTTCACATATGTTGATGTTGGGTTGATGCTGGAGATGATGAATATGAAGTTGTAAAATGCTGACGTTTCCTTTTCAGTATTTTGTTGTAGTGGGAACAGTAACATTATTAGTCATATCTAAAAATGATACTTTAAGTAAAATGTGTGTGTGTGTGTGTGTGTGTGTGTATATACACTACATTACCAAAAGTATGTAGAAACCTGTTTGTCGAACATCTCATTCCAAAATCATGGGCAATAATATTGAGTTGGTCCCCCCTTTGCTGCATTCTTCTGGGAAGGCTTTCCACTAGATGTTGGAACATTGCTGCGGCGACTTGATTCTATTCAGCCACGAGTATTAGATTTGCCAGTTCTTGCTGTGAGATGTTACCCCACTCTTCCACCAAGGCACTTGCAAGTTCCCGGAAATTTCTGGGGGGAATGGCCCTAGCCCTCACCCTCCGATCAAACAGATCCCAGACGTGCTCAATGGGATTGAGATCCGGGGTCTTTGTTGGCCATGACAGAACACTGACATTCCTGTCTTGCAGGAAATCAGCCATACTGCTCATTTTGTGCGTGGTGGCATTGTCATGCTGGAGGATCATGTCAGGATGAGCATGCAGGAACGGTACCACATGAGGGAGGAGGATGTCTTCCCTGTAACGCACAGCGTTGAGATTGCCTGCATGGACAACAAGCTCAGTCCGATGATGCTGTGACACACCACCCCAGAACATGACAGACCCTCCACCTCCAAATCGATCCCGCTCCAGAGTACAGGCCTTGGTGTAATGCTCATTCTTTCGACGATAAACGCAAATCTAACCATTCCTTCGACGATAAACGTGAATCCGACCATCACCCCTGGTGAGACAAAACCGTGACTCGTCAGTGAAGAGCACTTTTTGCCAGTCCTTTTTGGTCCAGCGACGGTGGGTTTGTGCCCATAGGCGACGTTGTTGCCGGTGATTCTGGTGAGGACCTGCCTCTCAACCTATTGCGTACAGTCTGAGCACTGATAGAGGGATTGTGCGTTCCTGGTATAACTCGGGCAGTTGTTGTTGCCATCCTGTACCTGTCCCGCAGCTGTGACGTTTGGATGTACCGATCCTGTGCAGGTGTTGTTACACATGGTCTGCCACTGCGAGGACGATCAGCTGTCCGTCCTGTCTCCCTGTAGCACTAGGCGTCTCACAGTAAGGACATTGCAATTTATTGCCTTGGCCACATCTGCAGTCCTCATATCTCCTTACAACATGCCTAAGGCACATTCACACAGATGAGCAGGGACCCTGGGCATCTTTCTTTTGGTGTTTTTCAGAGTCAGTAGAAAGGCCTCTTTAATGTCCTAAGTTTTCAGAACTGTGAACTTAATTGCCTACCGTCTGTAAGCTGTTAGTGTCTTAACAACCGTTCCACATGTGCATGTTCATTAATTGTTTATGGTTCATTGAACAAGCATGGGAAACAGTGTTTAAACCCTTTACAATGAAGATCTGTGAAGTTATCCAGATTTTTACGAATTATCTTTGAAAGACAGGGTCCTGAAAAAGGGACGTTTCTTTTTTTGCTGAGTTTATGTTCCCTGATAGAGTAGAGTAGTGGCCTTTGTTGGTCAACCAGTAGCACTTGGTAGATTTGGAAATCTCTCATCACGATTATTATTAAGCCAAGTCTTTCCCTTTTTAAGCTCATGCAGCAGTTGGTGTGAAAACAATGCAGCGTGGATGGTTTTCACTATCTCCCTGATGCATTGGTACCAAGGGAACATTTGAATATTGTACACATGCAGTAATTAGATTAGTATTCACATTTCTTAGAAAACTGGAGAGTTGTAATCAGATGCATGGTTGTGTACTGTAAAGAAAGACTTCTTGTGGCACTGTACCGCTGATTACACAGTATTTACCGAATTATAATGAGTAAGACAAAACATTATACACAAGTAGATGTATTTATTTTTTCATACCTGTTTTTCCAAGCCAAGATACCTCTTTGACTGGGCACTTGTTTTTATGACACCTGTCTCAAATAATTCATATTTACTGCCTCTTCTTGAAAGGCCTATGTAGTACATGGAGCTGTTTTACTGAAAAGTGGGCCACCGTAAGTTTGGATTAATTAATGACCACCGTAAGGTCATTAATTAATGCTGACTGTACTTTCATGTATGGTGCGGCCACACTTCCCACAACAGGCTGGATGTCTTCAGATCCAGTTGTATATCATTGTTTCTTTTATTATTCCTATTGCTTCCGTTTCTGACTTCATGACATAAGATAGGCCTATGTATCAATAATTGAAATAAGTGGATTGATTTATGCATTTTTTTCATGGTTGTTGCTTTCCATTTACAATTGCTCTTGGGCTGCCAGAGAGGTTACCAAATATTGAAGATTACTTCCTGTAGATAGCTTTTTTTAGTACATTTTGGCAACTTGCGCATAAACAATAGCTGAAATGGTATTATACAGTCATCAATTTATTTCATATAGGGATAAGACAAACATAACAATACACCCAGCAGTTTTAGATAAGCCCTGCACCGCAAGGGGGGAAGAAATCCTGTATTGAAAATTTGACATTTATTGTTAAACCTCTAGTATGTGAGGTGAGGAAGATCTTTGGAGGATATACCCTTGGACTTTGTTTTCATGAATTATGCATTGTGCAGAGAGAGAAGTAGATATGTTCTTGCTATTCCTTTCACTTCTTGATACTGACTGCTTTTGCCAGTCCTTCATTATCTTTTCTCCTGTGCCCACGATACTTAGACCTGGCTGCACTTTTGGATTAGAGAGATTGTCATCGCTGTCACTTGCTTATCTATTCCTTCCCTCTTGAAATCAAGCTTAGCCAGACGTGTGATGCCCTCAAGATTACCAGCAGGCAGGTATGGAAATCCTTGACCGATTAGATGTCCTTTGTCTGAGCTTCATCTGTGCTGCTCCTTAGCCTATCCAGAAAATGTTGTCTGTATCTTAAGCCTTTAGAAGGCGTTCGCCAACAGATCTTGAAGCATATTCAAACTGTCATCTCTCTTATGTAATTAAAACCTCAACATTGTGTACACTCACTTTCGCGTGACAGACATCCATTTACTCACAGAATACTTGACAACCATTGCCCTCATTCTGCCCACTCTAACTTCCTGCCTTACCTGTCAGTCATGAGAATTAATGCTTCTGGTTCCCTCTTCGTCGTTTCTAACGTTCCTATAAGCCCACATAGGATTTATTTTTGCATGCCAATGATAGCAAGTGACACATGGGGAGAAAAATAGACCTCTGAGAGATGGAGCAGTGAGGTGACAGAGCGATTTGATGTCTAAATATAGGATCCCTTTCTTTGCACATATTTCATTCAGACACCCCACAAAAGGGAAGTGGCTATGTGAAAATTGACTCATCCTGTTGGAGTCTGCAGTTTTTTTCATCTCAGGGGTTCGAAAGACTGTGCGTCTGTTTTTCACATCTTCACTTTTCCCTCTGTGCAGTGGTTTGCTAAATGACCCATGTTTCCTCTCGCAATACCTACAGGCATACATCAGCCACAGCAGGATTAAGCTGAATATGAGCACGATTTAAAGGCTTTAGCAACTGTTTTCCCATACATCTTAATAGAATTCGCATAGCCTTCTGTTTGGGCTAAATACGCTCCTGTCCTGGTATTTCTTCTGCCGTTTATACGAAGTGAAGGTGTTTAAGTTGACAACTGGCTTACTTGCTTATGGGCAGGGCAGAGATGAGTCATTTAAATAGTTGGTTTGGCTCAGTAATATTTCTACCATCTTTTATTCTGTCTCTCTGAAAAAATATACACAATTAAAATCAAACTGACCCAATAGAGTACAGTATATTCATTTTGTAAGCACTAATATCCAATGAGTTGTACAAGCCCTCATATAGCCTCATAGTCACAGACAATGTAGAACATCTCTGGAAATGCAAGCAATTTGCAATCTGAATGATGAAATATAATTTTGAGCTGGGCAGAAGAATAAAAGCAGCGTAGTGTAAAATGAATTTAAAAAAAAATTATGCCCCCATGATTGAATGTGGAGATGAACCACCATGTTGTTGTGAGGATTTTAAACACTGTCAGTGCGCCGAATACGAAAAGGTTAAACCATTGTGTGAAATGAGTCCAGATAGAAAGGTCATTGAGATACTTTGTTTCTTAATAGATTAGGCTGGAACCATAATGGCTTCTTGTTTCTCTTATTAACGAAGGTAATAATACAGACTGCCAGCCCTTTTGTTATTGCTCCAGTGGACACACTGTAATCACTCTTTGTGCATTTGGAGAGAGGATGGTATACCCTTACAAAAAACACGTTTTTTTTTCTTTTTCAGTCACGTGTGATGTTTCACATGTGAACAAATCATGTTAAAAAGGTCACATGGGAAAACAGACACATGAGTCAGACACATGGTTTCAGACACGTGGGAAGTTTCATCGATTTTTCACGTTAATTTTTCACATGACTCACATGTGGTTTCCCAATATTTCATGTGATATTCTAAGTTTCACATGTGCTTTTGTAAGTGGCAGGATTAGCCAACGTCTTGACCATTCGACCAAGAGGGCAAACACTAATTTTGAAGTCGCAGGTGGGATACCTCATCGCATGACCATGAGCAACCATGACCGATACATGTCCGCTACACATTCACATGTGCATTTTCACATTTTAATGTCAAGTAGGGCTGTCAAACGATAAAAAAATGTATCAAGATTTTATTGCAGGATTTGCTGTGATTGATCACAAATAATCGCAAATTCATAATTTGTTCAAATTGAGCTGTTACTTAAGATTTTTTTTATATAAAAAGCTTAACAAGAATATTGCCGTTTGATTTTGTCAGTTAGCAAAATTTACAAACACTTTATTTAACCTCAAACTCAACTTGTTTTCACATCACATTGTTGTTTTTAGCTGAATAGATTATGTATTATGTTTTCAGTTTATTTTGAACGCTTTCAGACAATTCAATAATCAAAAATCTTGCACAAAAATTACAAAAAGTAAACTTCAGTCAACTGGCAACACAAATTTGAACATGTTAAAAAGTATAAATAAGGAGACACGGAGTACTAGCTTCTCTGTTCTTTTCACTGGGCTTCTTCCAACGGACTCTGTCAAATGTATGAAGAAGAGAGGTGTGTGCCTGCAGCAGTAACACTCCGAATGGATGGCTCATAAATAACAAATCATTATTTTAACACACTTAAATTATTATACTCAGGTAAACTGTTACCTTTTTACATAATGGCATTAAAGAATTTGCAATCACATATGTGAAAACATTGCTACTACAACATGTTAACGAAACCTTTTCACATGTGAGGGGAATTACACTCACCACCACATGTGAATTTGTAATTACACATGTGAAAGTTAGATTTTCAAATGTGAATGTTTCTTATAAAGTACCAGTCAAAAGTTGACACACCTACTCATTCAAGGGTTTTTCTTAATTTTTACTATTTTCTACATTGTAGAATAATAGTGAAGACATCAAAACTGTGAAATAACACATATGAAATCACGTAGTAACCAAAAAAGTGTTAAACAAATCACAATATATTTATATTTGAGATTCTTCAAAGTAGCCACCATTTGCAGTTTCACATGTAAGAAAACACTACGTGAAAATATTACTTACACATGTGGAGTTTTCTTACATGTGATACCGAAGATGTGATTTTTACATGTGATTGTTTTTTACATGTGAAAATGCAATTCCAGCTTTGCACACTCTTGGCATTCTCTCAACCAGCTTCATGAGGTAGTCACCTGGAATGCATGTGAATTAATGGGTGTGCCTTGTTAAAAGTTAATTTGTGGAGATTCTTTCCTTCTTAATGCGTTTGAGCCAATCAGTTGTGTTGTGACAAGGTAGGGTTGGTATACAGAAGATAGCCCTATTTGGTAAAAGACCAAGTCTATTTTATGGCAAGAACAGCTCAAATAAGCAGAGAGAAACGACAGTCCATCATTACTTTAAGACATGAAGGTCTGTCAATCTGGAAAATGTCAAGAACTTTTAAAGTTTCTTCAAGTGCATTCACAAAAACCATGAAACTGTCTCTCATGAGGACCGCAACAGGAAAGGAAGACCCAGAGTTACCTCTGCTGCAGAGGATAAGTTCATTAGAGTTAACTGCACCTCAGATTGCAGCCCAAATAAATGCTTCACAGAGTTCAAGTAACAGACACATCTCAACATCAACTGTTCAGAGGAGACTGCGCGAATCAGGCCTTCATCGTCCACTTGCTGCAAAGAAACCACTACTAAAGGACAGCAACAATAAGAAGAGACTTGCTTGGGCCAATGGACAAGTAGACCGGTGGAAGCATGTCCTTTGGTCTGATGAGGCAAAATTTGAGAGCATGGAGGAGGAGGTGTGATGGTTCTTTGCTGGTGACACTGTCATTGATTTATTTAAAATTCAAGGCACACTTAACCAGCATGACTACACAGCATTTTGCAGCGATACGCCATCCCATCTGGTTTGCGCTTAGTGGGACTATCATTTGTTTTTCAACAGGAAAATGACCCAAAACACACCTTCAGGGTGTGAGGGCTTTTTGACCAAGAAGGAGAGTGATGGAGTGCTGCATCAGATGACCTGGCCTCCACAATCACCCAATCAACCCAATTGAGATGGTTTGGGATGAGTTGGACCGGAGAGTAAAGGAAAAGCAGCCAACAAGTGCTCAGCATATGTGGAAACTCCTTCAAGACTGTTGGAAAAGCATTCCAGGTGAAGCTGGTTGAGAGAATTCCAAGAGTTTAAATCTGCCATCAAGTTTTGATGTCTTCACTATTATTTTACAATGTAGAAAATAGTATAAATAAAGAAACATCCTTGAATGAGTAGGTGTGTCTAAACCTTTGACTGGTACTGTATGTGAAACTGCAAATACGATTTTCAAATGTGAATGGTTTTCACATGTGGAGTTTATTTACATGTGAAACAGCAATCACATGTAAAAATCACTTTTGCAATTTCACATGTAAGAAAACTCCACATGTGAAAATATTACTTTTACATGTGGAGTTTTCTTACATCCTGAAACTACAGATTGATTTTCACATGGGAACTTGCAATTCCACACGTGAACGTGCAATATGGGATATGGGATAAGCTATCCATGAAGGAATGATAACAAATAGAACTAGAGCAAAGGACTGTCTCTAAGAATCATGTATGACATAGTAACACAAGAGTCACAACTAGCACTCATGCTAACAATAACAGGAATAACAACAAATAATGAACGTTCTTTCACGCACCCCAAAGCCACAAATCCAACCACACTCTCACAAGGAATTACATTGGAAAGGAAGAAGACCATCTAGGAGAGGCCTAAATCTAACGATATCTCACGTGAAGTGGGAGAACGGGTAAGTACAGGTGAAACCCAGCAACAGGTAAACAAGTTGTAATGTCTGTAACATCCAGGAGGGGGGATTCTATTTTTCACATGTGAAACTGCATATCCGAATTTCACATGTACAACTGCAATTCACATGTGAAGTGAAAACATGTGAATTGTGAAAAGGTGGTGTTAACATGTGAACTCAATGTGATACATGTGAAAATATGGTTTCACATGTGAAATTTAAGCTGAACATGTGAAAACAGCTATTTCACATTTGAAAATGATATGTTTTTTTGGTAACACTTTATTTGACACCTAGCATCATAACACGTTATAACGCTATCATAACCATGTCAAAATATAATTTATTTTACCTTTATTTAACTAGGCAAGTCAGTTAAGAACAAATTCTTATTTACAATGAAGGCCTACCAAAAAGGCAAATGCCTCCTGCGGGGACGGGGTCTGGGATTTAAAAAAACAAACAAATTAAATAAAAATATAGGACGGAACACACATCACGACAAGATGTCTGTTTTTACACCCACATAAGAGTGTCAAAGCCAACAAATCCTACCACAAGACAAACCATTCCATTCTACAAACAAACTTTAATTCCAAAATATGGACATTTATCACAGGACATTTTTGGGGTGTTGTAAGGTTACTAATATAAGCCAGATAGGCCTATCACATACAGTTGAAATCGGAAATTTACATACACCTTAGCCAAATACATTTAAACTCAGTTTTTCACAATGCCTGACATTTAATACCAGTAAATATTCTCTGTTTTACGTCAGTTAGGATCACCACGTTATTTTAAGAATGTGAAATGTCAGAATAGTAGAGAGAATGATTTATTTCAGAATTAATTTCTTACATCACATTCCCAGTGGGTCAGAAGTTTACATACACTCAATTAGTATTTGGTAGCATTGCCTTTAAATTGTTTAACTTGAGTCAAACGTTTTGGAATCCTTCCACAAGATTCCCACAAGTTGGGTGAATTTTGGCCCATTCCTCCAGCTAGAGCTGGTGTAACTGAGTCAGGTTTGTAGGCCTCCTTGCTCACAAACACCTTTTCAGTTCTGCCCACAAATGTTCTATAGGATTGAGGTCAGGGCTTTGTGATGGCCACTCCAATACCTTGACTTTGTTGTCCTTAAGCCATTTTGCCACAACTTTGGAAGTATGCTTGGGGTCATTGTCCATTTGGAAGACCCATTTGTCTTGAGATGTTGCTTCAATACATCCACATTATTTTCCTACCTCATGATGTCATCTATTTTGTGAAGTGCACCAGTCCCTCCTGCAGCAAATCAACCCCAAAACATGATGCTGCCACCCCCCGTGTGTCACGTTTGGGATGGTGTTCTTCGGCTTGCAAGCCTCCCCATTTTTCCTCCAAACATAACAATGGTCATTATGGCCAAACAGTTCTATTTCTGTTTCATCAGACCAGAGGACATTTCTCCAAAAAAGTATGATCTTTGTCCCCATGTGCAGTTGCATAGTCTGTTTTTATGGCGGTTTTGGAGCAGTGTCTTCTTCCTTGCTGCGCGGCCTTTTAGGTTATGTCGATATATGACTCGTTTTACTGTGGATATAGATACTTTTGGACCTGTTTCCTCCAGCATCTTCACAAGGTCCTTTGCTGTTGTTCTGGGATTGATTTGCACTTTTCGCACCAAAGTACGTTCTTCTCTAGGAGACAGAACGCGTCTCCTTTCTGAGCAGTATGACGGCTGCGTGGTCCCATGGTGTTTATACTTGCACACTATTGTTTGTACAGATGAACATGGTACCTCAGGCATTTGGAAATTGCTCATAAGGATGAACCAGACTTGTGGAGGTCTTGGCTGATTTCTTTATATTTTCCCATGATGTCAAGCAAAGAGGCACTGCTTTTGAAGGTAGGCCTTGAAATACATCCACGGGTACACCTCAAATTGACTCAAATTATGTAAATTAGCCTATCAGAAGCTTCTAAAGCCATGACATCATTTTCAGAAATTTTCCAAGCTGTACAGTCACAGTCAACTTAGTGTTTGTTATGCACAAAGTAGATGTCCTAACCGACTTGCCACAACTATAGTTTGTTAACAAGAAATGTGTGGAGAAGTTGACTAACAAGTTTTAATGACTCCAACCTAAGTGTATGTAAACTTCCGACTTCAACTGTACATGACCATATGTCAGTCATAAGTCCCAAAGAGAGTGTTTTGTCCCGCCCCTTCATTCATCCCAGTCATTAGTGACAGAGCATTGGGCTAAGCACAAGTTTGACATCAATGTGTGTACAATTGCATTAATAATAAAATGGCAAACTCTAGGAAATGTTATATGACATAAATAGTATGTCGTATAACATTTCCTACAATTTTCCTTTTTTTTGTACCTTTCCCCAGATCTGTGCCTTGACACAATCCTGTATCGGACGCTACGTACAATTCCTTCAACCTCATGGCTTGGTTCTTGCTCTGACATGCACTGTCAGCTGTGGGACCTTATATAGACAGGTGTGTGGTGCCTTTCCAAATCATATCCAATTGTCACGATCTTCAAAAACGGACCATGGCGCAGCATGCCGGGTTGAGTGAAACGTTTATTAGTTTACCTCACCGAAACAAAACCAAGAAACAAAGATCAGACATGCACTGTGTGGCGCATAGACACCTACAAACAAAGTTAACTTCCCACAAAGACAGGAGGGAAAAGGGGCTACTTAAGTATGGTTCCCAATCAGAGACAACGATAGACAGCTGTCCCTGATTGAGAGCCATACCCGGCCAAAACAAAGAAATACAAATTAGAACATAGAATGCCACCCCAAATCACACACTGACCAAACCAAAATGAGACATAAAAAGGCTCATACAGGTCAGGGCGTGACACCAATCAATTGAATTTACCACAGGTGGACTCCAATCAAGTTGTAGAAACATCTCAAGGATTATCAATGGAAACAGGATAGCGTCTGATTGTATGCAAATAAGGTATTTCATTTTTCTTTTGTTATACATTTGCAAAAATGTCTAAAAACCTATTTTTATTTTGTCATTGTGGGGTATTGTGTGTAGATTGATAAGAAACATGTTTTAGTTCATCCTTTTTAGAATAAGGCTGTATTGTAACAAAATGTGGAAAAAGTCAAGGGTCCTGAATACTTTCCGAAGGCATTGTGTATATAGAGTGAATCCGACGTACTGTTGTGGCCTCAACAATGCATGGGTGTATTTAGTTGTTTGCACACCACCATCTTTAGCTAAACAAACATTATCTATAATAGATGGTAGCTAACTGTTAGCTAGCTAGCTACATGACGAGTTGAGAGCTAGCGTTTACTTATGTTATGAAAACATTAAAACATGATTGCAATGTATTTGAAAATGTGTGAAAGTGTATTCTATTGCCATATTATTATAGGGTGTCCACCCAGTCTGCCCAGAGTGGGTGAAAACACGCTTTGGTGATTACAATTTAAATTCCTTATGTTATAAAATACATTTTACCAAACAAATTGGATTATTCATGTTCTGAATCATTCAGTGGGGTCTTCCTCTAACATATCATTAACATTATATACAAAAAGTCAGATTTTGTGCCCTAATACATTCGATAACAAGCACCGAGCTCTATTGACATGAAAAGCATATACTGAAATATGAAATTACGACATGTCATATATCAAAATCAATATCCATTTATGTCCTGCAGATTTGAGACGACGAGTTCAACAGGAAAGTGAGCCTGTCAGGTAGCCATGCACAGAATCCAGCTCAGCTGACGGGATGCAATTTTCCAGATTTTTGACCCCTTTTTTTCTCTGGCCTCCATTGATTCAGTCACCTTAATTCTGTCCATCCTACAAGGGTAAAATCTTCAATAACTTGACATGAGGTTTGGACCATTGGTTTTCTTAGAGGAGTATCTACAATTTGACCAATTGGTCAAAATATGCGTTTTTGATTGGCCACCCAATTTTTTGTCGTCAGCTTTCTTTAGCTGTGTCACTGCATTGTAGCATACTCTATTCTGATTTCTGTTATTTACTTACAGTGCCTTCAGAAAGTATTCATAACCCTTGACTTATCTCACATTTTGTCTTACAGCCTGAATTCAACACATTGTTTTATAGATTTTTTTTCTCTCTCACCCATCTACACACAATACCTCATAATGATAAAGTGAAAACGTGTTTTTAGAAAGGTTTGGCAACTTTATTGAAAATGAAATACAGAAATATCTCGTTTACATAAGCATTCACACCCCTTTGCTATGACACTCCAAATTGAGCTCACGTCCATCCAATTTCCTTTTGATCATTCTTGAAATGTCACTATAACTTAATTGGAGTCACTTGTGGCCAACTCAATTATTTGGACATGATTTAGAAAGAAACACACCTGTCTAAATAAGGTCCCACAGTTGACAGTGCATGTCAGAGCAGAAACTATACCATGAAGTCAAAGGAACTGTCCGTAGCTCTCCGAGAGTTCCCCTGTCCAATGTCTGTGTTCTTTTGCCCATCTTTTATTTTTATTGGCCTGTCTGAGATATGGCTTTTTCTTTGCAACTCTGCCTAGAAGGCCAGCATCCCGGAGCCACCTCTTCACTGTTGACGTTGAGACTGGTGTTTTGTGGGTACTATTTAATGAAGCTGCCAGTTGAGGACTTGTGAGGCGTCTGTTTCTCAAACTAGATATTTGAATGTACTTGTCCTCTTGCTCAGTTGTGCACCGGGGCCTCCCACTTCTCTTTCTGTTCTGGTTAGAGACAGTTTGTGCTGTTCTGTGAAGGGAGTAGTACACAGCGTTGTACGAGATCTTCAGTTTCTCGGCAATTTCTCAGAACAAGAATAGAAGTTTCAGAAGAAAGTTCTTTGTTTCTGGACATTTTGAGCCTGTAATCGAACCCACTAATGCTACAGATACTCAACTAGTCTAAAGAAGGCCAGTTTTATTGCTTCTTTAATCAGAACAACAGTTTTCAGCTGTGCTAACATAATTGCAAAAGGGTTTTCTAATGATCAATTAGCTTTTTAAAATGATAAACTTGGATTAGCTAACACAACGTACCATTGGAACACAGAAGTGATGGTTTCTGATAATGGGCCTCTGTATGCCTATGTAGATATTCCATAAAAAATCTGCCGTTTCCAGCTACAATAGTCATTTACAACATGAACAATGTCTACACTTTTCTTTAAAAACAACTACATTTCTAAGTGACCCCAAACTTTTGAACTGTAGTGTATATCTGGGGAAGGGTGTAAAACAATTTCTAGCGTGTTGAACATTTCAAAGAGTACAGTTGTCTCCATCATTGTGAATAATATGGAACTACCTAGACTCTGCTTAGAGCTGGCCATCTGAGCAACCAAGCAAAAAGGACCTTTGTCAGGGAGGTGATCTAGAACCCAATAACCACTGACAGAACTACAGAGTTTCTTGGCTGAGAAGGGAGAACCTGCCAGAAGAACAATAGTCTCTACAGCACTTAACTAATCTGGGCTTTATGGGAGAGTGGCCAGATGGAAGCCACTCCTGAGAAAAAGGCACATGACATCGCGCCTGGATTTTGCAAAAAAGGCACATGAAAGACTCAGAGCATAAGGCAAAAGATTCAACTATTTGGCCTGAATGCAAAGCGCTGTGTCTGGAGAAAACCAGGCACAGCTCATCACCCATCTAACACCATCGATTTCGTGAAGCTTTTCAGTGGCAGCGACTGGGAGACTGGTAAGGATCGAGGGAACAATGAATGGAGCCAAATACAGGCAAATACTTGATGAGAAACTACAGTAGATTTACATTCCAACAGGACAATGATGCCAAGCATACAGCCAAAGCAACACTGGAATGGCTTCAGAACAAAAGGCCAGACAAAGCCCAGACTTGAATCCCATTGGAGCTCTGTGGAAAGACTTGAAGATTGCTGTTCACCGCAACTTCCCATCTAACTTAACAGAGCTTGAGAAAATCTGCAAGGAATAATGGGAGAAAATCCCCAAATCCAGATGTGTAAAGCTGGTACAGACATACCCAAGACGACTCAAAGCTGTAAACACCGCCAAAGGTGCTTCCACAAAATATTGACTCGGATGTGAATACTTGGTAAATGCTATATTTCTGTATTTCATTTTCAATACATTTATGGGGTATTGTGTGTGTATATGGGTGATACAAAATATATTTAATCCATTTTGAATTCAGGCTGTAACACAACAAAATGTGAAATAAGTCAATATACTTTCTGAAAGCACTGTATATTTTTCGGAGAAAGTAAAGCACCTGCTGCATCCAGGGGTGGAGGTGAAGACCTTGAGGTAGGCTGCAGAAACAAACTTTCAAACGAAAATAAACTTAGCAGGAACAAACACATTTTAATAAATATTACGATGTATAGTTAAATCCGTTGTTGTAATTAGTTATTTACAGTCAAGTTTCTTTTTCATCGTATTTTGAATGACTTGAAGAAAATGCACTTCATGACACTGTCATGGAGCATTATGCCCATCCTGTGTCACTTTAAATGGACTAAGAAAATGCACTTTGACACTATCGAGCAGCATTACGACTATACTGTTTCACTTTACTTGGACTAAGAAAATACACTTTATGACACTGTCAAGATGCATTATGACCATCATAATCATATATGCCAGATAGGCCTATCACGTACATGCCCTTATGTAAGACATCAGTCACAAAGAGAGTGTCTTGTACTGCTCCTGAAATCTGCTCCTGCATTCATCCCAGTCATCAGCAACAGTGCATTGGGGTAGGTACATGTCTGACATCAGTGTGTTTGAAATTTTAATGATAATTTAATATAGTACATTTCAGAAAATGTTATAACATAAACATGCTGTTGACAAGTAGGCTATGGTGTAATGGAATGGTTTGCCTTGCGTGATAGGTTTGGTAGGTGACATAACCAGCCATAAAATAATGCAATATAAGTCATAGCGGGTCTAAATATACAGTATGCATCATGGCATACAAACATTTTATGACAAGTTGTCAGCTGTTATGACATGGTTATGACTGTGTCATAATGTGCTATGATGCTAGGTGTCAAATAACGTGTTACCGTTGAATGGGAGGACGCACCATGAATTATGATTTCTCTGTCTCAGCTGTGGGATGAGAAATAGTTCATTTCAGTTCAATGAAAGGAGATTGTAAAACAAAAGTCTAACAAACAAGTTTGGGTCAGAGACATTTGTAGTGTCTCCAGTGACATAAGGATAGCATACCAATGTTTACCTTCCCACTGGGCACAGACGTCAGTTATAGTCTACTTTTGATTTACATTTTGTTGAGTTGTCAACTAAATTGAATTTAACGTGAAATTAACCATTAATGTCACGCTGTCATTGGATTTAGATTAGAAGTTGGGTGAAAAAAAAAAAAATAATTCCTTTACGTTGATGACTTTTTGCAAATCCAATCAGTTTTCTACAATGAGTCAATGTCATCACATTAAATGTTTTTGTTTGAAATGACATGGAAACAACGTTGATTCAACCAGTTTTTGCCCAGTGGGTTTCTTATATTAGTTATCTCACTTCCCTGCCCACTTCCCTCAACTTCCTCTCTGTCTGGGTGGCTGTCAGTGGTGTAAGAGACTGAGGAACTAAGTAATAGGCAGCAACAAACAGGGGTTCTTGTCTAATATCAGTGAGCCAACATCAACGTCATTGCATGCATGTAATGTCTTTAACTCAATGAGTTCGAACCCTGGTTGGCAACTCACATATCACGCAAGGGCAATCCCAGCAGAATCAGTGAAGGACATGCCGCTATTCGTAATCATCATCTGTGCAATAAGATGCATGTTAAGTTGATGATTACCCTGTAACTGCTATTGACTCAGTGACCTACACAGTAAGGGGAAAGGTGAAGCAAAACCTCTTGACTAAATGTCTATACAAATTTACCACACACATGCTGTATGGGTATACAGTGCTTTCGGAAAGTATTCAGATCCCTTTACTTTTCTCCCCCAAAAATTACTTTACAGCCTTATTCTAAAATGTATTAAATAAATGTTTTTTCCTCATCAATCTAAACACAATATCCCATAACGACAAAGCCAAAAACAGGTTTTTAAAACTTTTGCAAATGTACTACAAAAAAAGAGACCTTATTTACATAAGTATTCAGACCCTTTGCTATGAGACTCGAAATTGAGCTCAGGTGCATCCTGTTTCCATTGATCATCTTTGAGATGTTTCTACAACTTGATTGAAGTCCACCTGTGGTAAATTCAATTGATTATGGCACGCTGGTATAAAGGATTTGGAGACAGGCGCAGGAATACACAATAGGGGTTTTTAATACACCCGTATACTGGGACAACCACAGGGGTGCGGTGTGGGTCGGTCTGGGTGCCGACGGTGAAAATCCCTGGTCAGTGAAGCGTCCAGGATGTCCAACGCAGGAACCCAGCACCGCTCCTCTGGGCCATACCCCTCTCAGTCGATGAGATACTGGAGACGCCCACCCCCCGACGCCTCGAATCCAGGACCTCCCGGACCGAGTACACCGAACCTCCCTCGATGTCCAGAGGAGTAGGCAGGGCGTCACTGGGTTCAGGAACCACTGGCCTGAGAAGAGACACTTGAAAGGTCGGGTTAATGCGGTTATCAACAGGGAGTTGGAAACGATACGTTACCTCATTAACCCTCCTCAAGACTTTAAACGGCCCCACAAACCGCGGGCTCAGATTCTGGCAGGGCAGCCGGAGAGTGACAAAGTCCACCAAGAGGTGAGACCAGGGTCTTTGTGGAACCGGCAGGGCAAGGAGCTTTCCATAAGGGAGGTGTCTGGGTGTCTTTGACTGAGCACAGATAGAGCAGGAAGAGACGTAAACCCGGACATCCCTATTCAAGGTGGGCCACCAGTACTTCTCCGTTAGGCAGGTGATGGTACGGCCTATCCCAGGTGGACCCGACACAGGCGCCGTGTGCGCCCAGGAAAGGAGGCTGTCCCGCACACCTGTGGGCACGTAGGTGCGGTTCTCCGGGCACTGTGCAGGTGCGGGTTCCATACGCAGGGCCTGCCATATGTCGGCGTCCACGTCCCATACCACTGGCACGATGATGTAGATGGAGGGATGCGTCAGAGGCGAGACAGGGCGTCTGCCTGGACTATAAGAAATCGTGAATTGGAACCTGGTGAAGAATAGAGCCCACCTGGCCTGTCTCGTGTTTATCCTCATTGCTGTCCTGATGCACTCCAGGTTGCGGTGGTCCGTCCACACCAGGAAAGGGTGTTTGGACCCCTCAAGCCAGTGCCTCCACGCCTTCAGAGTATTTTTGACCGCCAAGAGTTCCCGGTCCCCTACGTCGTAGTTCCTCTGGGCGGGGCTCAGCTGCTTAGAGTAGAAAGCACAGGTCCGCAGCTTTGGAGGGGTTCGGGTATGCTGGGACAGCACTGCCCGACTCCTACTTCGGAGGCATCCACCTCAACGATGAAGGGCAGTGAGGGGTCAGGATGTGCCAACACGGGAGCAGTGGTGAAATGTGCCTTCAGCGTCTCCGCCTCCGCTGTCCAACAAAGCCGCTGGGGACCTCCTCTTAGCAGGGAGGTAAGAGGCACAACCACCGTGCTGAAGCCCCGGATGAACCTCCGGTTATAGTTGTCGAACCCCAGGAATCGCTGGACTGCTTTCACGGAGTTGGGGATGGGCCATGACTTGACTGCGCTGACACGTTGCTCCTGAAGCTGAAGACTGAAGGAACATTAGACAGGCCAAAGGGCATTACGAAATACTCGTAAAGACCCGTGGTCGTGGAAAAAGCAGTCTTCCATTCATCGAATGCATGAATGCGCACCTGTTTGTAGGTGTTCCTCAAGTCCAGCTTCGTGAAGTACTGCGCCCCGTGCATTTGTTCGATGATGGTTGGGATAAGGGGTAAAGGATAGCTGAACTTGATGGTGGCCTTGGTCAGTGTTCGATAATTAACGCAGTCCCCCATCTTTCCTCTTGACAAAAAAATAAGCTTGAGGAGGCTGGTGATTTAGAGGGGCGGATAAAACTCTGCTGGAGACTCTCCTGTACATAGGTCTCCATGGCATTGGTTTCCACATAGGAGAGGGGATAGACATGTCCTCTCGGGAGGGCTGCGTCAGACAACAGGTCAATAGCGCAGTCCCAGGAGCGATGGGGAGGCAGGCGTGTAGCCTGGGTCTTTGAGAAACCCCTGTGCAGATCCTGGTACTTGTCCGGTAAATCCACTTGAGGAGCACATTCCGGACTTTCCACCGTAGTGGTGTTGACAGACACAACGAGACACCTCCCATGACACTCCTGCGACCAACCCAGCAGTCTCATCTCGGACCAGGAAAGAATCGGGTTATACAAACTCAACCAGGGGAGACCTTAAACAATGGGGTGCGTGGGGGTGTCTATAATCAAGAAAGTGATCTGTTCTGAATGAGTGGCTTGAGTCCGCAAAGAAACAGGAACAGTAATGTGATGTACGAGACCTGTCCATATTGGACGATTATCCAGGGCTCGAACTGGAATGGGTGACTGTAGGGGAACCAAAGGAATGTGTAATGCAGTGGCCAGTGCGCTATCTAAGAGATTCCCGGCAGCTCCAGAATCAATCAGAGCTAACAGGAGTGAAGGGCAAGGGTACTCAGGGAATTTAACAGGAAAACACACTGGTTGATTTGACAGACAAGAAGAGGAGACCTTGCCTCCTACCTGGGTTGGCGCAGGGGAATTCCCTGGCTTGTCACCTCCTCGCCTCCTAGTGGATAGAGAGCAGGTTGGGGAGAAATGACCAGATTCCTCCTTCTCATGCTCTGAATCGGGCAGTTGTGCCGAGCCCACCTCCATTGGCTCTGGCCACGGAGCAGTGGCAGCCATGGGCTCCGAATTCTGCGCGCAGGTCTTCTTCGGGACCGCAGGAGGTTGTCCAACCGGATTGTCATGCTGATGAGCTGGTTGAATGACAGGTTGTCATCATTGCAGGCTAACTCCAACCGTACCTCCTCCCGCAATCCGCTGCGGAAAACGGTGACCAGAGCCAACTTGTTCCATCCGGTGGAGGCCGCGATGGTCCGGAACTCCAGGGCGAACTCCGAGGCGGTCCTAGATCCCTGGCATAGTTGGAGTAGATGCTCATCCTCCTCTCGGCCCTCCATAGGATGATCAAACACAGAGTGGAAGAGGAGTGTGAAGCATTCGTAGGACAAGACCTCGGGTCCGCCTGTCTCCCAGACCGCGGCCCCCCAGTCTAGAGCCCAGTGCTGAGATGACGGTGGAAACCCTGTCTCTTCCAGAAACAGCCCCGGCGTAGCGAGCGAGGTATAGGTCGCTTTGTAGAAGGAACCCCTTGCATCTTGCTGGTGCACCGTTGAAGCGCTCCAGGAGGGACAGCGGTATTCCACGGACCGGCTTCCAATGGAACGGAGGTAGGTCGTGGTGTGGGAGCTGGTACCGGGATCAGTGCTGGAGACTGGAGGGACTGCACACTCCCCTCCAAGCGCAGGATGGTTGCCAGCACACTGTCCATGGCGATACCGAGAGACAGGCCTCGTGGTGCTGTACTGTCCCTACAATGGTCGCAAGCTCAGCCTTTCCTGCTGTCTCCATTTTGCGGGTTGTTTATTCTGTCACTTAGGTATAAAGGATTTGGAGACAGGCGCAGGAATACACAATCAGGGTTTTTAATACACCCAAAACAAACACGTATGCAAAACACTGGGCTGTACCCAAACAAAAGAGCGAGGGTAAACCTCGTTGAACTACATGGGACGATACCTGTATACACAATATATAAAGCACGCAGCATAATAGCTGCACCAACGCATAGTTACTCACACGACCAACGGACATGGGAACAATAACCGACTAAGACAGAGGGAACAGAGGGCATATATATAACATACTAATCAGGGGAAATGGGAGCCAGGTGTGTGTAATCAGACAAGATAGTCCTGGGTTGATGATAATGAATCCCATTCACTGAAGCCTAGAAAGCCGGTGATGTAGATCTCCGGAACTGGTGAACAGAATGAGCAGCAGTACCGGGGGGAATGCGTGACAGATTGGACATGATTTGGAAGGCACACAACTGTCTATATAAGGTCCCACAGTTGACAGTGTATGTCAGAGCAAAAACTAAGCCATGAGGTCGAAAGCATAGTCCGTAGAGCTCCAAGACAGGATTGTGTAGAGGCACAGATCTGGGGAAGGGTATCCAAAAATGTCTGCAGCATTGAAGGTCCCCAAGAACTCAGTGGCTCTGTCATTCTTAAATGGAAGAAGTTTGGAAACACCAAGACTCTTCCTAGAGCTGACCGCCCGGCCAAACTGAACAATCGGGGGAGAAGGGCCTTGGTCAGGGAGGTGACCAAGAAACCGATGGTCACTGACAGAGTTCCTCTGTTGAGATGGCAGAACCTTCCAGAAGGACAACCATCTCTACAGCACTCCACCAATCAGGCCTTTATGGTACAATGGCCAGATGGAAGTCACTCCTCAGTAAAAGGCACATGACAGACCTCTTGGAGTTTGCCAAAAGGCACGTAAAGTACTCTTAGACCATGAGAAACCAGATTCTCTGGTCTGATGAAACCAAGTTTGAACTCTTTGGCCAATACTTTCCCAAAAGTGAAGCATGGTGGTGGCAGAATCATGCTGTGGGGATGCTCTTCAGTGGCAGGGACTGGGAGACTAGTCAGGATCGATGGAAAGATGAACGGAGCAAAGTACAGATAGATCCTTGATGAAAGCCTGCTCCAGAGCACTCCAGACCTCAGACTGGGGCGAAGGTTGACCTTCCAACAGGACAATGACCCTAAGCACACAGCCAAGACAATGCAGGAGTGGCTTCGGGACAAGTCTCTGAATGTCCTTGAGTGGCCCAGCCAGAGACCGAACCCGATCGAACATGTCTGGAGAGACCTGAAAATATCTGTGCAGTGATGCTCCCCATCCAACCTGAGAGAGCTTGAGAGGATCTGCCAAGCTTTTAGCATCTTACTCAAGAAGACTCGAGGCTGTAATCGCTGCCAAATGTGCTTCAGTAAAGGGTCTGAATACTTATGTAAATGTGATATTTAGTTTATTTGGATGCAGTGTTCCTGTATTGCGGTATAGACTTTTCCCTTGCCCCAGGGTACACTGTCAGCAGAGGTTCTTTATTGCCCCTCCCGATCAAAACCTTTACCTTCTATGACTGCTGAACATGCTCTTTCACCTTACATAATTAACCTTTTAGTGCAGTGGGCTAAATCAGGGTCACACAGAGTGTTTCTTGGTAGTCTTAAACAAATCTACTTTAAAACAAAAGTACACACCTGACACACATGGTTATGGGGTCACAAAAAAGAAGACACCTGTACCATGTCAGCTATAGAGTTTAAATGTATTCAATTTTGAGTTTTCATCCCAATATTACACTTTATATACATCACAGAAGACTGAAATATAACTTTTTGACATGCTTGCATGTGCGGCACACAGTAGCCCAAGTCTGCTGCAGGGCAGAAGAAATATTAGCCACAGAGAGAAACACAAGATTTAACTTCGCTCAACTTTCTAGAACAGTGGGCACCAACCGGTCATCTCGATCGGTCATCGCGATCTCCAAGGCATTCCTAGTCGATCGCCAAACATTTCTGTAAAAAGCCCAATGATAAAGCCTTGTGTTCCTATTTTTTTTATTAGCCTCGGCTGTTGGCGGTAGGTGCATCCGATTCAGCTGCACTGTGCACCGGGTAGGCAACTGTTGCCAATTTGAACCACCACATTTTTTTTTACCTTTATTTAACTAGGCAAGTCAGTTAAGAACAAATTATTTTTTCAATGACGGCCTAGGAACAGTGGGTTAACTGCCTTGTTCAGGGGCAGAACGACAGATTTGTACCTCACTGCTTCCGGCGCCGACAGAGATGGCAGCCTCGCTTCACGTTCTCAGGAAACCATGAAGTATTTTGTTTTTTTATGTATTACTTCTTACATTGTTACCCCGGGAAATATTAAGTTTTATTACATACAACCGGGAGGAACTATTGGATATAAGAGCAACGTCAACTTACCAACATTACGACCAGGAATACGACTTTCCCAAAGAGGATTCTCGGTTTGTTACCCCAGCAAGGACAATAGAATGGATAGCACCCGGCGACTCAAAACGGCGGCGCCGGAGAAGAGGGAAACGGGCCGGTCTTTTGGTCAAGCTACGTCGACGGGCGCATCGTGCACCTCTCCCGAGTATTTTAATCGCTAATGTACAGTCTCTTGACAACAAAGTAGACGAAATCAGATCAAGGGTTGCCTTTCAGAGAGACATCCGAGACTGCAACGTTCTTTGCTTCACGGAAACATGGCTCACTCAGGACACGTTATCTGAGTCGGTACAGCCACCTGGTTTCTCCACGCATCGCTACCGACAGAAACAAACTTCTATCTGGTAAGAAGAAGGGTGGGGGTGTGTGTCTTATGATTAATGAGACGTGGTGTGATCATAACAACATACAGGAACTCAAGTCCTTTTGTTCACCTGACATAGAATTCATTACAATCAAATGCAGACCGCATTATCTACCAAGAGAATTCTCCTCGATTATAATCACAGCCGTGTACATCCCCCTCAAGCTGATACATCAAGGCACTGAAAGAAATTCATCGGACTCTATGTAAACTGGAAACCACATATCCTGAGGCTGCATTTATTGTGGCTGGGGATTTTAATAAGGCTAATTTAAGAACAAGGCTCCCAAAATTTTACCAGCATATCGAATGTGCCACCCGGCTGGTAAAATCCTGGACCACTGTTATTCCAACTTCCGTGATGCATACAAGGCTATTCTCCGCCCTCCTTTCGGCAAGTCTGACCATGACTCCATTTTGTTGCTCCCAGCCTACAAACAGAAACTAAAACAGGAAACGCCCGTTCTCAGGTCTGTTCAACGCTGGTCCGACCAATCTGATTCCATGCTGCAAGATTGCTTCGAGCACGTGGACTGGGATATGTTCCGGATAGCATCTGACAACTTCATTGATGTATACACTGATTCGGTGAGCGGGTTTATTAGCAAGTGCATTGGTGATGTTGTACCCATAGCAAATATTAAAACCTTCCCCAACCAGAAACCGTGGATTGATGGCAGCATTCGCGCAAAACTGAACGCGCGAACCACTGCTTTTAACCAGGGTAAGGCTACCGGAAACATGACTGAATACAAACAGTGCAGCTATTCCCTCCGCAAGGCAATCAAACAAGCTAAGCGTCAATATAAAGACAAAGTAGAGTCACAATTCAACGGCTCAGACACAAGAGGAATGTGGCAGGGTCTACAGTCAATCACGGACTACAAAAAGAAAACCAGCCCTGTCGCGGACCATGACGTCCTGCTCCCAGACAAACTAAACAACTTCTTTGCTCGCTTTGAGGACAATACAGTGCCACCGACACGGCCCGCTACCAAAACCTGCGGGCTCACCTTCACCGCAGCCAATGTGAGAAAAACATTTAAATGTGTTAACCCTCGCAAGGCTGCCGGCCCAGATGGCATCCCTGGCCGTGTCCTCAGAGCATGCGCAGACCAGCTGGCTGGTGTGTTTACGGACATATTCAATCAGTCCCTATCCCAGTCTGCTGTTCCCACATGCTTCAAGAGGGCCACCATTGTTCCTGTTCCCAAGAAAGCTAAGGTGACTGAGCTAAATGACTATCGCCCCGTAGCACTCACTCCCGTCATCATGAAGTGCTTTGAGAGATTAGTCAAGGATCATATCACCTCCATCCTGCCAGACACCCTGGACCCACTCCAATTTGCTTACCGTCCCAATATGTCCACAGACGACACAATCGCAATCACACTGCATACTGCCCTAACCCATCTGGACAAGAGGAATACTTATGTAAGAATGCTGTTCATCGACTACAGCTCAGCATTTAACACCATAGTTCCCTCCAAGCTCGTCATTAAGCTCGAGACCCTGGGTCTCGACCCAGCCCTGTGCAACTGGGTCCTGGACTTCCTGATGGGCCGGTCCCAGGTGGTGAGGGTAGGAAACAACATCTCCACCCCGCTGATCCTCAACACTGGGGCCCCACAAGGGTGCATTCTCAGCCCTCTCCTGTACTCCCTGTTTACCCATGACTGCGTGGCCAAGCACGCATCCAACTCAATCATCAAGTTTGCTGACGACACTACAGTGGTAGGCTTGATTACCAACAACGATGAGATGGCCTACAGAGAGGAGGTGAGGGCCCTCGGAGTGTGGTGTCAGGAAAATAACCTCTCACTCAATGTCAGCAAAACAAAGGAGATGATCGTGGACTTCAGGAAACAGGAGAGGGAGCACCCCCCTATCCACATCGAGGGGACAGTAGTGGAGAAGGTGGAAAGTTTTAAGTTCCTCGGCGTACACATCACGGACAAACTGAATTGGTCCACCCACACAGACAGCGTGGTGAAGAAGGCGCAACAGCGCCTCTTTAACCACAGGAGGCTGAAGAAATTCGGCTTGTCACCAAAATCACTCACAAACTTTTACAGATGCACAATCGAGAGCATCCTGTCGGGCTGTATCACCGCCTGGTACGGCAACTGCTCCGCCCACAACCGTAAGGCTCTCCAGAGGGTAGTGAGGACTGCACAGCGCATCACCGGGGGTAAACTACCTGCCCTCCAGGACACCTACACCACCCGATGTCACAGAAAGGCCAAAAAGATCATCAAGGACAACAACCACCCGAGCCACTGCCTGTTCACCCCGCTATCATCCAGAAGGCGAGGTCAGTACAGGTGCATCAAAGCTGGGACCGAGAGACTGAAAAACAGCTTCTACCTCAAGGCCATCAGACTGTTAAACAGCCATCACTAACATTGAGTGGCTGCTGCCAACATACTGACTTAAATCTCTAGCCACTTTAAACATAGGAATTGGATGTAACAAATGTATCACTAGCCACTTTAAACAATTTTGTATATAATGTTTACGTATCCGACATACTCATATCAAATGTATACACTGTACTCTAAACCATCTACTGTATCTTGCCTATGCCGTTCGGCCATCGACCCAAATCTCTAGCCACTTTAATAATTCTAATTGGATGAAATAATGTATCACTAGCCACTTTAAACAATGCCATTTATATAATGTTTACATATCCTACATTACTCATCTCATATATATGTGTATATACTGTACTCAATACCATCTACTGCATCTTGCCTATGCCGGTCAGCCATCGCTCATCCATATATTTATATGTACATACTCGTATTCATTCCTTTACTCTTGTGTGTATAAGGTAGTTATTGTGAATTTGTTAGATTACTTGTTAGATACTACTGCATGGTCGGAACTAGAAGCACAAGCATTTCGCTACACTCGCATTAACATCTGCTAACCATGTGTATGTGACAAATAAAATTTGATTTGATTTGTCAGCTCGGTGGATTCAAACCTGCAACCTTTCGGTTACTAGTCCAACACACAGGGTAACCACTAGGCTACCCTGCCACCCCAGAGAAGATATTTAATGTGTCTGAATGTACTGGGAGAGCAAATCAAGTGCACTATAGCCCTACCACTGGCCAATTGGATGGTACAGATTATTGTGTCTGCTGTAATGAAGCAGGCATAAAATAAAGCTACAGCAAAATATATACTGTCAGATTTCAAAACATTTTAAAACCATGACTAGAGAGAGACTGTCAATGAATACACCAAAGAGCTGCTGTTTTAATGAGTGAGTCCATGTTTAAGTTCTTACTCAGCACTGTCAACACTTTGTATTCAACACTTTTATAAACCATAAAATGTGCATTATTCCTATTTCCACTCAGCACTACAACAAGCACTGCAGCAGTAATGAATGAGTAGGAAAGTGTATAGGCTTGCGTTGTTATTATTAGTGGCTTGGGTCTTTTTTAATGTCGAGGAATATTTCACTTTTTCTGTTCATAGCAGTAACAATATGAATTTGTGCATGAGGCAGAAATAATGCGGTGCGACTCGAGATTCGCCATCAGCTGGAAGACGGTGACCCTTTTTGGTCAGTGAAGGAAAGGAAGAGCGGAGGGATGTTGAGAGGTGGACCCTCAGTCTCCTGCTCTCTCCCCTCTGCTGATACTGACCATCAGATGCAGGCAACATCAGCCCAGTAAAATAAAAAGCGAATTATTTAAATGTATGCTCACTCAGCTGTGCCTCACAAGTAGTACAACGAAGGATCTATTACCGGTGTGATCATATAGCCTACCTCAAGTTTTGAAATATAATTTAAAAGAAATATCCCGAACATCAATGCATTGGCAGGGCAATTCAAGCAAAGCAATATGCGGTGATAATGTATTGGGCCTATAACTTACTGCACAAACCTCAATGATATAAGCTTACTTTTTTTAAGTAATGTAAAAAAAGAGCTGCAGTAGGCCTATATGCAAATAGACCATTGCCTTATATGGATCTGTGCCATTTACTTTGAACTGGACTGTGTTTACAGCATGAGCGGTCGTGAGTAGATTGTTTTGAGATCAAAGCGAGAGCAGCATGTAGCCACGTGTGCACATTTTGTTCATATCCTTTGCTAGTTAGTGAGTTATTAGCCCAGTTATAGATAATTTGTAGTCAGCAATAGGGGAGTGATTGCTTCCTACAAGAACACAAAACATTTACATTTCTAGATATCTTTGAAAAGTGAGTCAAATAAAGATATTTTTTTTGTCTTAAGGGGCAGTGCTGAAATTGAGACAGGCTTCAATAAGCTAAATGACCAATATGCAGAGGGTAGGATAATTTGTCTGATTCTCTGTAATAATGGTATGGGAATAATAATGCATTTTATTTTGTAAAGTGGTTTCTTGCATCAGTCAACACAAAAACATTTTAAGTCACCTCCTTGTCTGAAAGACAAGTGGATAAACAGGTTAATGTCAAGCTCTGCATGTTTTTTGGAATGTAGACCTACATTGAACACCACACATTGGCTGCTTCTGTGGGCTGAATGATAGAACAGCTATTTCCATGTTAAAATGTTATGGGAGGCATTTTCTCCATAGTTTTTTATGGTAGGCCACTCTGGTAGGTCTACATTATGATCAAATGTAGCCTGCTTGGCCACGGTTAAACTGTAACTTAAAGTGGGTACCGCCTCAGTGTTCACAGTAAATGTGCGCTGGAAGTTGCAATAGAGGGAACATTGGGTGCAGCTACTTCTTAAAGGTGGAGTTGAGGGGTGGTTGATTAAATGAAGAAGATAATAGCTATTAGGTGTTTTTTGTGAGTGATTTTCTTTGCTACTAGTTAACATCTTCTGTCCTTTGCTTTAGAGTAGCTACATGTATACCCCCACAGGCATGCGTAAATTAAGCAAAGCTGTTTGCTACCCCATGACAGACCAGGCAGAAATTATGAAATGTGAGTCTGGGAGGCAGTCCACAAACTCAACCCACTGAAAACATGCCAGTCAGTTGTTTGTTGTCCCGAGAGGAAAAACAATGCACAATGCATTTGTTAGCTCATAAAATATAATCCAGTTTCACATATTGGAACATGTTTGCATAGTGTGAAGTTTCATTTTCATCTCCCTATGATAATAGCAATTATCATACTGTAAATACAGCTTTACCATTTCAGTAGAACACACAGTCTAGCTTCAGAGTGGTCGTGTGTTTTGAAAGTTGCATAAAGAAATAAAGGATAAAGGCATTATTTTCTAAAACATATCCCGTCATCCACTGCTATATCCTAACACATCAGATGAGTTGTCTGTCCACAGTGAGTAAAAAAACAGACAGACCTCAAATAAGATAATATCCAAAGATACTGTAGATGCAAAACCCTACAAAGAAGCAGAATCTGATAAAGAAAAGAGGGGACATCTTCAAACATTAGGTTACTACAAAAGCCTCATCTAATAGAGTCACTGCTGTGTCTACCTTGGAGGAATCATTTTAAAGGCATGGCTATGCAGGTTTGATCTGAAGATAAGTGAGCGATCTCCAGATAAATTGTGACCGATGCATTGATTTTAATGTTAATTCGAGTTTCATTTGTCAATCAGTATTGAAGTCTTGAACTATAGATTACTGATTTTGTTACAAAAAACTGTTCCATAGAATTTTGACATGAGCATTCTGAGACATTATTGTAAACAGATAGTTAAACATTAAATTGAAAGTCATGAACTATTTATATTGTGCTGTGTCAGCAATGCACACTGAACATTTTCCCTGGTGGCCCTGCTATATTGCAAATGCCCATCTTGACTCATCACTTATATCAACCACAATGCACACACAGTTCTTGGCAATATACTGCAACTTTATACAGCTTCCATTTTTTTAATAAAACCTGCTACACTATATCCATTACTTAGACAGAGAATGATTTGTAGTTGCTCAAATTTATCGGGTTAAAACATATATTTTGTGCAAGTTTGTTGGTTGTGAATATTCACTGTGTTAACTTTAACATGTATTATGGAATGCATCACTCCTACAAAAAATAAGTTATTCTCAAACATGGCATGTCTATTATATCTTTACCAATGTTAAGTGTCTTATTTGAGTGGGAGAGATAAAAAGGTTAAGATTGTAAGCTTGTGCAATGATCTGCACTCTTAGAAGTGAAGGAGCCTCTAATAATATTTTGATGTTCAAAAGATTGCCACTGTGGGGTCAAAAAGGTTCCTCGGGGAACCCCCTTTAAGTAATGGGAGGGGTTCAACTTTTAACCTTTTTAGTAATGTATTGTAGCGGTGGTAGCCTATCAGAAGATTAGAGGGGTGGCTTATTGGAGGCGTGGCTATCATAGTTAGTTATCATGAAAGTAAATGTTATTCCTGTTCATCATGTTAAGTTTGTACACTGAACATTTAAATTGTATTTTAATAGGTATGCATATTACATATTATAATATTAATAATATTTACATAGCTGATTACATATAGTAATAAAGTAGTAACTATTCTAACATTGTGATTTGCATAGGCCTTTGAGGAACTCCTACATCTCTGTAAGCCTCATTGAAGCTACACAACTATCAATGTTCAACCTTAACATGTGATGACAATAAAACAGGACAAATTAACAGGAATTACATTACTATCATGGGTGGTCAAAAATAGCTATCTCAAAGCCCCTAAGCCATGCCTTCAATCTTCTGATTTGAACTGCTGGGTCATATCTTTAACTAATTGTCTATTGTTTTCAGATTTCTATGAAATATGATCTATATCTAGGTTTCCATGAAATAGTTTTATGTGAATAGAAATAAATCTGCATAAGAAATATATTTTCACACCAGAGATGTGTTTCCATGAAATTGACCTGTTGAGGTTAAAATGCTATGCGTGATGACGTAGTTCACATAAATATTACCTTTGTACCGAATAAAGAATAGAAGTTAAATGGGTTTCCACCACATTTTCAAGTCTACTGTTGGTCTTGTCCCCCAAAAAGCTTGCAGATACAGTGCGAGTGGAAAGCCTACATGATATTATTATGGACAAAAGAGCAAGATAATTTTTATTTGTCAAAACGCAGCTAAGCATCAATCATCATGTCTCCAGAATAAGACCCTTGATATTTATTGGAAAGGAGCGTCAATCACCGAGTGTACTTTCACCACCTTTTCAAGTTCATCATAACTTATTTAATCTATAGCCTAATAAATGGTACTCTTTCCCAAGTTGTATTAGGAGGACCACACAACATAATATCGGGTGACTCCAAGTTTACTTCGATATAGTTTTTATAGCAATATTTGCGTGTAAAGGCATTTCCATTTGTCACAGATTCCCCAGTACTGCTGCTCATTTCGTGCACCAGTTCCGGAGGTCTTCCTCACTGGCCTATAGGCGTCACTGAACTGTCTCATTACGCACACCTGATTCCAATTCCCCTGATTAGTAATTGAATATACAGTTGAAGTACACCTTCCTTCCTTCCTTCCTTCCTACCTCTCTACACCCCTCGCCGCACTCCCTCCCCTCTCCCTCTCCCTCTCCCTCTCTCCCTCTCACCCTCCCTCTCCTCCTCTCTCCCTCCTTCCCCTCCCCTCACTCCTCTCTCCCTCCCTCCCTCCCTCCCCTTCCCCTCCTCTCCCCTCCTCTCTGTGACATTTAATCATAGGAAACATTCCCTGTCTTAAGACCAGATAGGATCACCACTTTATTTTAAGAATGTGAAATGTCAGAATAATAGTAGAGAGAATTATTTATTTCAGCTTTTATTTATTTCGTCACATTCCCAGTCGGTCAGAAGTTTACATACACTCAATTAGTATTTGGTAGCATTGCCTTTAAATTGTTTAACTTGGGTCAAACATTTCGGGGAGCCTTCCACAAGCTTCCCACAATAAGTTGGGTAGATTCTGGCCCATTCCTCCTGACAAAGCTGGTGTAACTGAGTCAGGTTTGAAGCCGTCCTTGCTCGCACACGCTTTTTCAGTTCTGTCCACAAATGTTCTATGGTATTGAGGTCAGGGCTTTGTGATGGCCACTCCAATACCTTGACTTTGTTGTCCTTAAACCATTTTGCCACAACTTTGGAAGGATGCTTGTGGTCATTGTCCATTTGGAAGACCCATTTGCGACCAAACTTTAACATTCTGACTGATGTCTTGAGATGTTGCTTCAATATATCCACATAATTTTCCTACCTCATGATGCCATCTATTTTGTGAAGTGCACCAGTCCCTCCTGCAGCAAAGCACCCCCACAACATGATGCTGCCACCCCCATGCTTCACGGTTGGGATGATGTTCTTCAGCTTGCAAGCCTCCCCCTTTTTCCTCCAAACATAACGATGGTCATTATGACCAAGCAGTTCTATTTTTGTTTCATCAGACCAGAGGAAATATCACCAAAAAGTACGATCACCATGTGCAGTTGCAAACCGTAGTCTGGCATTTTTATGGCAGTTTTGGAGCAGTGGCTTCTTCCTTGCTGAGCGGCCTTTCATGTTATATTGATATATAACTTGTTTTACTGTGGATATAGATACTTTTGTACCCGTTTCCTCCAGCATCTTCACAAGGTCCTTTGCTGTTGTTCTGGGATTGATTTGCACTTTTTGCACCTAAATATGTTCATCTCTAGGAGACCGAACGCGTCTCCTTCCTGAGCGGTTTGACGGCTGTGTGGTCCCATGGTGTTTATACTTGCATACTATTGTTTGTACAAAGGAACGTGGTACCATCAGGCGTTTGGAAATTGCTCCCAAGGATGAACCAGACTTGTGGGGGTCTACAATTTTTTTTTCTGAGGCCTTGGCTGATTTCTTTTGATTTTCCCATGATGTCAAGCAAAGAGGCACTGAGTTGGAAGGTAGGCCTTGAAATGCATCCACCGGTACACCTCCAATTGTCTCAAATTTTCTGGAATTTTCCAAGCTGTTTAAAGGCCCAGTCAACTTAGTGTATGTAGACTTCTGACTCACTGGAATTGTGATACAGTGAATTATAAGTGAAATAATCTGTCTGTAAACAATTGTTGGAAAAATGACTGGTGTCATGCACAAAGTAGATGTCCTAACCGACAAAACTATAGTTTGTTAACAAGAAATGTGTGGAGTGGTTGAAAAACAAGTTTTAATGACTCCAACCTAAGTTTATGTAAACTTTGTGTTGCGTGTATTGTGTACTCGTACTTACGGGTCTCATCCCGTGTATTGTTGTGCACTTGTTTTTGCGAGTCTCGTTCCGTGTATTTATTAGAGGTTTAACCTTGCTCTTTTGCTTTGGTTACATTCCTGTGTTTTTGTATACGTGTTTGTTTTGGGCTTCGTCCCCGTGCCTTTTCATGGCATGTTGTATTTTTGGGTGGAATATTAAAACCCCCTATTACGTATTCCTGTGCCGGTTTCCAGTAATTTATACAAATACAATTACTGATCAGGTGTGCGTAATGAGACAGTTCAGTGATGCCTAGAGGCCGGTGACCGTAGACCTCCGGAACTGGTGCACGGAATGAGCAGCAGTACCGGGGGGAATCCGTGACACCATTTTTATTTTATTTCACCTTTATTTAACCAGATAGGCCAGTTGAGAAGAAGTTCTCATTTAGAACTGCGACCTGGCGATCCATTGTTTTGTCAACATCTGTAAAGGTACAGACAAATGTGCTGTTTCCCTTAGGCCTGTTGTGAAATGTTACTTTACTCACATTAAAAGGTTAGATAGAAACATGGTGAAAATTTGTGAAATACTTTTAAAAGCAGCTTTTCAGTGTTGGAATGGTGTGGGCGTACCCCAACTACAGAATGGTGTGGGTGTATACCGGGATATAAAAAATATTAATGCGAGTAGACTGCTGATTGGCCAGCTCTGTAACATGAATGACGCTGGAGAGACGAAGCAGGTACGAGGAGTCAAACATTTAATATGGAATGGACATGGAACGAGACAGGAACAGCGTCAAAACACGGGTAACAAAGACAAATAACAATTAATGCAGCAGCGGGGAACAGAGCAAGGGAACTGACAAATATAGGGGAGGAAATAAACAAGTGATGAATGAGTCCAGGTGAGTCCAATATCGCTCATGCGCGTGACGAGGGAAGGCAGGTGTGCGTAATGGATGATAGGAGTGCGTGATGCACGGCAGCCTGGCGCCCTCAAGCGCCAGGGGGGGAGAGCGGGAGCAGACGTGACAGTACCCCCCCCCCCCCTAGAGGCGCCACCCGGCGTCCCACCTGGGCGAACCAACCAGCGTCCCACTCATGGGCTCCTAGCAAACTGGTTGGGGCATGGAAGCCCAACAAACCGGCAGGAGCGTGAGAGCCTGGCGAGCCGGCTGAGGCATGGGAGGCTGACGATCCGGCTGAGGCAAGGACGCCTGTCGATCCCGCTGCAGCGAGGGAGGCGTGATGCAGGGCAACCTGGCGCCCTCGAGCGCATGGGGGGGAAGAGCGGGAGCAGATGTGACAAGCTCATCCTCCTCTAGACCGCTGATTGGGATGTTGTTTTTTTTAAGTGTTTTTTCCTCCAATTTATGCTTTGGCCACAAATACAAGAATAGGGCAAGACAACAACATTATTTGGGTATGAGCTAACACAATATGAACTATTGAAAGTGAGATTTACTTTAACCCAGAATCAACAACCCAACCTGGCTCTTTTTAAAGAACACAATCCTACTAAATGACCCAATGCCTCCAATCCAGGAGTTGGGTCATCCAAACAACCCAGCATTTTTAAGTGTAGGCTAGATTGAAGATACTGTAGCTACATAGCAACTTAAGACAACACCTAATAATTATCATTATAAGCAAACATCATTACCATCACAAAAAACATTTCTGAATTAAAACAGGAGGCTACAGGAACCAATGTTGATTTATTCAACATTGCTATTAAAATAGCACTGATAGGAATGGGTAATTGTTTACAAATTGCTAGCTATCCGATAAATCCATTGCTGAAAACCTTCTGAGTGGCAGCTCAACAAATCCATTGGTAAAATAAATTCAAAGTGCTCCGCACGCACCTGCAAAAAGGTTCCTCCGGGAACTCTTTGCTACATTGAAACATTAAAGGTTCCTCCAAGAACCCCTCAACTAACCAATGGGGGAAATATTAACCCATTGACTGCAACGGTTTCTTGAGGAACTCCAGGGTTCAGATCACAGGTGTGTGCCTTAAATTGAGTCTGAGCTGAACATGCAAAGCTGAAAGAATTTCAGAAAATGCCTGTGGATACTGGGTTTTTACTCAAAACAAAAATGCTGCTTCCTCATTATCTCTTGATTCATTTTTTTTATAGACTTTGGAATTCGGAAAGTTAATATCCACCGTGGGGCACAGTGGTACATCAGCTATAGGAGCGTGACAAATGTTCCCAATGTGTCAAATTAGACTAATGCAATTATCTTCTGGAAAGTGTTGAGGGAGAGCTGCCACAGCAAACCAGAAAATGGAATGATAACCCATGAACCTGTTTTGGTCAGACACAGTGGATTTGACCCACTATAGAGTATGGCCTGTCAAAACAGAATTCAATAGCCAAGTCACATAAACTGAGGAAGGAACTACATTTTTTTCAAATATGGCTGGATGAATGTTGACTGGCACACAATATGAGGGGTTGCTAAGATGGCGAGAGAGAGAAAACGAGAGAGAGGGAGAGATAGAGACAGAGAGGTGTTTGTTTTTGGTTGCTGAAGTCTCCAGAGGAATGGCTGGTTTAGAGAGAGGGGTGCATGAGAGGAGTTGGCATGGTACCATTGCCGTTGGCCCTGAGCTGTGCACTGAACCCTGAGCGTGTTGGTGGGTCGGACCTCCCCTGGGTTGGATATTGGATCAGTCTTGCCCTGGCATATTGATCTCTCACCATTATGCAACTTAAAAAGATTTCCATCCATTTCCCTAAGAATTATACAAGGGGAGTTATACTCATCATCGACATACAGGCTAGGGTTTCCAATTGCACAATATAACTTAATGCCTTGCTGGTCAAAGCAACTGGAAAATATCAACAAATATCAACAAACTTTCCTAAGTTCCTAAAGAGTTCTGTTTTTGTAAAGATACCTCTGCATTTTATAAAAACAAATCTTAGGCCAATGTGTTCAATAAAAGCAAACTGATTATCTTTGATAATTCTTTATACAAATCATGTCTATATCGTATGTACATTTATCAGGGTAGTTTTGGCATACCAGAACCTCCCAAAATGATATTGCACGAAGCATTATGTTGAGTTTTTCTCCATTAGTGTTCATTGACCCTGATAGAGTGATTCATCCTGCAGAAAAAGGCATTTATCTAAAAACCACGATGACAAGCACTGCTGCAGTCTGCTCATATTACTAAAGAGTGAGAAAACACACAACCACTTTAAACCATCACTCAGAGAAAATTATGTGTTGAATGACTATAGCAATTCTAATGAGCCCCAGGACAAATTTCAAATGCATTCAGTGTATCGGAAAACAACCTTCTATAAACTTTCTTCTTCTCTCAAGCCTTGTGTTGGGAATATATATTATGAAATACCCTGCTCCTCTGATATGAAGATTCTTTGTTTTATTGACCATTCTGTATGCAGAAACATTAGACTTTTTCCATGGAGAGTGTTGCGCCTTTTATCCTCACCCAAGGCTCTAATAGATTCCACCTGTCTATGGCTGTATTCTCTAGCTGACGATCACAATCACTTCCCTACTTTCTTCTCTCCAAAACATGCCGGAAGGATATGTCTCCATTACCCCAGAAGTATCACGAGATACATGTGATTAAAATTCATGACCAAACTGACCATAAATGTTTTAGCAGGGTGTGTCCACAGGAGAGCTGAAATCAGTCACTTCCCATCGGAATCATCAGATAGTCTTCCATGCCTGTTGGAACATAAAAACAGTAACAATGTGCGGAATTGTGAAGATGATAAGCAGAGCTCTGGGCTCCATATTCTGCATGAATTCCAAGGTTGAGGCTGATATAGCAGACGAGAGACATATTGTATGTATTGCATGCTGTTGGTGGGTGAGCATGTATATAAAAAAATATATATATAAAGTTTGGCAGAGATGTTTATCCCAAATGAGGAAGCAAATTTGAAAGTAAGATCCTTTTCGTCTAACAGTTGAATCTAACCAAATAATATTTTTTGACAAAGGACTGTAGTTTGGGGATTTTCAAACCTAGCTCAGTCGTCCCCATCTGTACAGGAAATATAATTATTGAACATGTTAATTCTGCATTAATATGGGCATTAACTCTGTTACAATTAATTAACAATCAGATGTTTCTGGTTGTCTTGACCCAATTTAGTATTCCTCTGCCACACTGAAAATTCGAATGAATGCCTCCTTAATATAATTACAGTTTCATTTGCTACGGCTACAGGAGAACACTGCTAACAAATGGTTTTCTAGAAATCTCCAAGGTGAAGAAGATAGTTAAGTGATAAAGCCAGAGAACCCGGTGTTTGGAGGATATATTGGTATGGGTCTCGGGCCAGCAAACTGTGCCAATATATCCTCCAAACACCAGCTTCGAGGGCATTATCACTTTTATACAACGGGTTACCAGCATATTCAAAAAAACTATTTACATGTTTTCATAAAAAAAACGTTATTTTGCTTAATTTAGTCATGCTATTTCATCCTTCCACAAAATATAGTCCCAACACAAATCTAGGGTTGCTAGAGACGTGACCCAGTTGTTCAGTCTTTTTGTTCTGCATCTATGGACACGACCCAGTCGTTCATTCTAAATGTTCCATTGACATACTGGCTGGCAACGTTCTTATCCCTTGCTTGCTAGCTACGTAGCCAACTACGGCTAACTTACAGTCACGTCAAAAAATGCAGCCAGAATAACAGCAAAGTAGCTGAATTTCCATTTGTTAAAGCTGTTTTCTAGAGACATTTATTTGGATACATCCATAACAATGAGCTAATGAGGTGCGATTTCGCCTGGCATAGAAAATGTGCTCACTCGTCGGGACACTGTTGTTCAGAGCAGCTAGCCATCAACACAGCTACATTAACACAATCACTTCAAACTGAAGTTGGAAAGACTGCAAATTAGCTGTGTTTCGTTTGACCTTTTTTCAATTGACATTTTTTTTTGCATATATCCATAAAAATGATGCCAGCTGATTCATGATTTCAACTGGCTGAGAAACCCTGCCTGTCTGTCTGTCTCGTCCCAACTCCTGACACGTTCATTACTATGGGACAGCAGGAGATTGACTTGCAACAATGTTGCAAATGTCGGAGAGACAGACAGCAAGTTTTATACAAATCTCTGCTGTTGAAAACGAAATGTTAGCCTAAAAGAAATGTGAGATAATGTCTAGATGCTTTTTATAGAGGAGATCAAATGTATAAATTGCCTGGCTGGGCTTATGAGACAGTGGATTGCACAGTCAGATGGAACAGAGTAAATAGGCATTAACGATTTAGCCGGTGGCAACTTGTGGAATAGACACCGGCTGGGAATGTGGTTTTAACAAATCAGCATTCAGGATTAGACCCACCCATTGTATCATTTTGAATTTACCTGCAATGAGACATTTTTGAGGCACAAGAGATTTTGTATTTAATATTTTTATTTTATTTAAACTTTGTTTAATGGCAGAGATGGGAGTACATATGCTATGGCTGAGAGAAGTTCTTAAATCTCTATTCAACTAGCTGACTGTAGTGCATTAATGCACCATAGCTGTGTTTTAAAGGAGATGCGTAATATAAATCAAACAGTTCTGTTAGGTTTCTCCTTTGCAGAACAATGGACTGGTACTGTGCCATCTCTCACATAAATCAAATAGAATTGATGTGCCCTAAAAGGTAGTTCAAATATACATGAAGCTGATACATTATAAAAAACTATCTGAATATTTAATGATAATATCAACAGAGAAGCACAAGAGCTCCTCGTGGCATTTCTTGAAAATAAGGTCTCATCAACCCTTTCAAAGCCAGCCACAACCCATGGCTCATGGGTTTTCTGAAATGGATTCAGCATAAGCACAACTGACACCCACATCAGTGTCTTTCTAAATCAAGATGATTGTGGCCTTGCAATTGGCCTTGATTAACTATTACCACTGAAATCAATGACTATAACAATGCACAGCACATGTATAGATGACAGACAATACGGTTTGTTACATGTTTTCAACATACTGATGAGACCATGTTGACAGTAACATCATGAAAATGGGAAATGTTACACATTGTGAAATTGTGAAATGCATTATGATTGAATTTAGCTTTGATTGATGTTTTGCTGTTTTTTATTTTTATTAAAACATGTAGCCCACCTATGGATATTTCCTTCAATACTTCAGTAGATACTGTATATAATTAAAGTTTACAGAGGCGATTCAAACTGAGGCCCTGCTGTGCTCTCAATTACCAAATGTGTGTGTATTGTTCTTGGCAGGAATTCTGCAACCTCCCATGTCACTGTGGACCTATTGGGGGATTAGTCAACACACTAATAAAGAGTTGTTGCAATATGCAGATGGACCTTTTATGGAGACAGTGTTTCCCACAGTAAGCAGCTTGGGTAATTATCTGGGCTATGTCTTTTCAGAGTGATGTATAGGCAATTACACTATATGTGGCTTTGTGTTTATAGAGAAACGACGGCAGATGGACAGGTGAAGCAATAACACATCATTGATCCTTTAGTTCTTTGGGATTTTCTTAAAATCAAACAGCTGGAAAATATGAAACCTCCTAAAGACAGATTGGTGTTTCTTAATTATCAAGTGCTATAGGAATTTTGCGGGTACTGATGGTCCTAATTGCCCATATGGTTGTTTGCTTAACTTTGGCTCCGTCGGAGACCCCGATGTAGATCTAATAGTGATATTTAGCTTGACTCCTCTCTGGCTAGCTTTTAAGCCTTATCTCTGGAGACCATCTGCCCTGTGTAATGCTGACTGTACTCTTTATTAATGTGCAGTTAATAGGTAAGCACCTGCTTTCCTGTTTGAAATATGTGTGGCATCTCACTTTTAAGTGCCCTGAACAATGAGGTGTGGCTGAGAATTAGATTATTTTTACATTAATGCTTTTTCACGCCCTCCTAATTGTTTTAGCTGATTAACTTGGCATGCTTACGGTTTTTAATTAAGGCTCTTTTTCATTTTCAAGATTATGGCTTTTATTTATTTATTTATCTTACATCTTGCAAGACAGTTACCTGGGGGCAAACTTTTACTGGAAGGAAGAGATTTGAATCATCTTCATGGTTAGAAAGAAACTGCTCATAAATTATTAGCATATTGAAGTTACTGAGCAAGATGATCAATCTTTAATCAAATCAAGCTTTATTTATAAAGCACATTTCAGACATGGAATGCAATGTGCTTTATAGGGAAAAAAACGAATAAAAAAACATAGAAAATAAAAGCTGAAATATTAACTACACATTATAAGATACAAAAACTAAAGAATGACACAAACTGAACAACTAAAACTCAGCCTTTTTAAGATCTCTTTTAAATATGTCCACAGTTTCAACCCCCTCAGGTTCTCTGTCAGGCTATTCCAGAGGCTGGGGCATAATAACTAAAGGCTGCCTCTCAATGGCAGGAAGTTCAGGAAGTGCTGTGCTGTTTCGCTGCTTGGCAACATCCAACCAGCAACTCTGATATAAAAAAAACAACATCCCACAGCTTGATGCAGGGAATGTTTATTTGGCAATGGTAGATTTTAATTTTTGAGGAAAAGAAAACATGTGCATCTCAGGGACCTGGTCTGCCTTTAATTCTCTTTGAATGAGTGGGACACCTCGCATGTTTAAACAAATACGGTATAGCTTTTGGGTTGGAATCACGATGCTATCGGTGCGGTGCAGCTCGACTCATAAGGACACAAATCTTGCGGAACCAATATATATAACAGCTGTTTGGCTTACCATAGCGTAGGAGGTGTACTCCTCATAATTGCTCTCATCCTTTCATCAAACCACGCTTAAACAAATTGCTAGGCTGGAACTGATGGAAAGTTCTGCCTTGGCTGACAGTTTTCATAATAGAGCCATAGAACAAATCCACCAACCTGGTACTATGCATTCACTTTGTTGCATGAAGCAATCCACCCTCAGCATGCAGCGATACAGAAATATTCTGGAACAGCTGGCGGGGTTGCTGAGTAGTTAAAACACTGAGTATGAGTACCTGAGTTCAAGAGGACATCTGGCCTTCTGGTAATGGGACTACACCTGCTCTGCTGGGCCTGGCCATGAGGCAGGTGTCTGCCTACACTCACAAACAAAACCTTATTAAGTCAGATCCAATAAGGACTCACAGCTGCACTCATTGCCATGCACACATTACTGTGTAGAACGTACAGGTATAGAATATACTATGTGCTCATTAAGCCACTGACCTGCCTGATACTGTGCCTTATGATATCCAGTATAAAGCAGTGAAGAAACACATTATTTTTAGGCTTTCTCCTAATGTATGGTCATTGACGATGTGCAGGTGTGTGTGTCTGAGTGTGCGTGCACGCGTAGGTGAGTGTGTGCGAGTGTGGTATTTAGGGGTGTTGGCCACTGTGAACATTAACCACCTGCAAAACTTGGTGAATGCTACAAATGTGAATGGCACAAAAGGTGCCCAGTTCCCCAGACCATACTTGTCTGAAATCTTATTTCTAAGTTGAGAGGCGGTAAAATGGTTTTCTATTCCACCCGCCCTCGTACCTCCATACTGAATTCAAGACGTGTGTCTTCTCCTTGGTTTTCCTCATGGGTAGAAAGGGTAAATAGGAAGGTACCTGAATTATGCAAGATGAACATTAAATGTCAAGGCTAAATTCAGTTTTTCTCTCATTGTCTCACTGGCATTTCTAGGATGTTCTATGCATTTTATAATTAGGAAGAACCTCAAGAGAGGAGCAATATGCCCTGGGATGGAGATCTCAGTAAGAGGTGTTGCTTTTAGAACATAGACTCATTTGAAAGGCAAATTTCAAGCAAGATTGGAAAGTCAGCACTATACTGTTTATGAATCAGCTGTGGCTCATTTTCCCCTCTAGCTTCATGAGATGACAACCATCATATAGGAAAGACTTTCATCGTGTGAGAAAAACTACACCGCAAGTCATATTTTATTTATGCTAAAGTAGAATTTACACTTGGATTCAGCATGATGAAATAGCATTAAAATCTCATCTCCTGTTTACAACTGCAAAGCCCAACTGTGAAAAGGAAAGTTGTAATAGAGTCTTGGCTGTATGGGATACAGTCAATGCAGGGGTACAGGGAGGGATGGAGGGGTGGAGGGAGGGATTATACAGAATGAAAGGAAATGTGAAAGCAGCAGCAGCTGCCACACAGCTTCTCCTCTTTACTGGATCTCTCCCAAATGGCACCCTATTCCCTATATAGTGCACTACTTTTGACCAGAGCCCTATGGAGACCTGGTCAAAAGTGCACCAAATAAAAAATAGGGTACCATTTGGGACACAAAAGGGTTTCTTCCCCAGTGGAGTGTGCAGTGTGCAATGGGAGAGATACTGTTTTAGTATCTTTGAGTGGACATGCAGACATGCAGATGATAGGTATTTGAATTATTAACTACTGTGATGCACAAAGGTGAAATAAAGTATTAATTATTATTTCATAGTGATTAATTCTCTACGTAATGTATATTTTGTATCATCATAGCCTTAAAAATAATGCATGGAATTCAGATCATTTGGAATGCCAGGTGCTTCAAGACAGGATCACAATACATCACATTTTACAATTCTAGATTTATCTTTCACATTGCAAAACAAGAGCGAGCGACTTGTAAGATGTGAGGTGTTCACTTCACAGAATAATGGTGGTTGGTGTTCTATGTAATGCACAATATGGACTAGGAGGCTTATGTGTATGTGAGATACAATAAATCAACAATTACTCCTTAGCAGTATTGAAGGATGCACATTATACTTACTATATGTAATTATTCTACAAAGTCATTACTAAATTAACATTGTTAATAGAATACTGTGACTCAAGTAATTCTAACGTTACCACACAGGTATAAGAGCAACTTTTTGTAAAGTCTTTTTAAAACTGTCTTCTATAAAGTGGAATTGATGATGTTCCCTTTTTTAAAGCTTGATCCTGCATACTTTCTCCAAGTTAGTTGCCTATTAAAATTATTAATTAGATAAATTACCTAAATAATTGCCTATTAAAACATAACATAATCCCATGGTACTCTCTGATTCAGAGGGGTTGGGTTAAATGGGGAAGACACATTTCAGTTAAAGGCATTCAGTTGTACAATTGACTAGGTATCCCCCTTTCCCTTTACAAGTGTAAATTAAAGAAAGGTTATTTACTGTCTAAACATGCATTTTGCTCTCTCAAATTCATTTGCATTGTGTTCTTTATCAAAATAGAAGACCAACAGGGAATACTGTTGGTCCCATATCACTTGTACAGTTTGTTCTAGCTTGTTCTATTCTTGGGCCTACATGTTTGATTGTGCACTGCAGATTTAACACTACACTAACTTATTAATAAAAACGTACCACCGTCTTTTTTTAAGGACGCTTCAGACATGATTGCAATTTTTATTTTGTCATAACAGCTTTGGATAATTGAGTGTGTCCTTACTTTTGTCAGCCTAAACAATCCGACAACGGCAACTTAGACCAACAGTAGATCTGTACTTGGGGTAAAGCTAGGTCCTCTTTTCAGGAGCAAGGTCCTTATTTATACCTAACTATTATGTTTTCATGTGATTTTGTCCGCCAACACAAACTTGAAAGCACAACTGAAAGCATCTACCTATGAGTGGATTGTACCTAGCATTAGGTTTTTGACCATGGTAAAGAGCGCTTCCGCATAAAATAACACACTGTGTTTTATTGAATTGAGACCTAAAATCTGTATTTTCTTTTCATTCCTTGGTGTATAGCTTTCCAACGCTAGCCAAAGAAAGGCTCTTACAGTGTTGTTAGTACAGGCCAAGATTGAAAGTCTAGCCAGTTGTACTATTAAGTTTTTGTCTATAGAAAAGAAAGTTACTGCATGTGTGTTTAATTGAATTGATCCCTAAGGGAAGCGAAGGCTGTGAGGCAGATACGTAAGCTAAATCAACACAAGTGATACAAGGGTCAAGCATAGTGTCTGTTTTCTATTATTTAAAGTTGTCCTCTGAATTGAGCCCTAAAACATGTCCTCTCTCTTTTCCTTCATAGGTCAGGAGGGATTAGTTGAAGAATGCTGGTCCCAGGTGCCCAACAGGAAGATGGTGATGCGTTGGCCGAGAGCCACAGCTGTTAGATGGTTGCTGTTGATGCTCGTATGGCAGTGGACAGTGCTGGGCCACCTCGGCTGGGTTCTGGCCCTGGCTGAGGGGCAGCAGAGTAACAACCCCTCGCTCACTGCTGCCAGCACCGGACGCCAGAGTGGCTACCAATTGGATTGGCTGCTGTCTGAGAAGGGGCCGTTCCATCGTTGTCCGGAATACACAGAGTTCAAAGAACGCTTCCAGCAAGGCTTTTCCACACGCTATAAGATCTACAGGTGAGAATCTAGAGGCAAAGTGTGTGTGTTTGAATGTTGCTGTACTGTATGTACTGTACTGTACCAATCAAGAGCCATTATGACCCTTCCATCCCATCTCCCATCAAATTGTTTTTCAACATCTCTTTTCAACATCATTATCGTTATTCAAAATGTAATACAAAAATGTGATGGGGGTTGCTTTGAATGTAGCTGTACTGTACTGTACCAAGCAAGAGCCAACATGCCCCTTCCATCTCCCATCAAGTTATTTAAGTTATTTAACATGTATTTTCAATATCATTAACTTTTTTCTAAATGTAATACCAAATGTAATGTACTCTATCTCATAAACCTCCAATTTATGTTTTAATTTCCTCAGCTTAGAATATATATTTTACTCTGACCCTTCCATGCATTTTATTCATGCATTTCCCTTTCCTCCATCACACAGCCTCCATTACATTTTCTTTTGTTGTTGCTGCATGCTCTCTATGGTGCTACAGTCAAATTAGTCAAATTATAGCTCCAGATTACTGGCAACATATTTTCTGCTGTGATGTTAATTCTACTTGAGTGTGGACATGTTGAAGGGGTGTAGGTGCATTTCGTTACTGTAAGAAAGAGATATTTGTCTCTTTAGACTCTAATTTATTCAGAAATCTGTCACAGTTTTCTTCTCATACAACTTGAAATGATAGCTTTCAGATGTTCTGAGTATAGCTAGCCATGATAGGTGTAGTTTTCTGACAGAAGTTGGATGGATCATGCTTCTCTTTCATGCTCTGGGACAGTGCTAGAAATGACTAGGACAAGGAACTGAAATGCAGAAAAATGCCTGCAGATCTGTGATGGAATCAGGCAGAGAGCACAGCCAGTACTGTTTGAAAGGTTGCCTAGCAGTGTGTGTGTGTGTGTGTGTGTGTGTGTGTGTGTGTGTGTGTGTGTGTGTGTGTGTGTGTGTGTGTGTGTGTGTGTGTGTGTGTGTGTGTGTGTGTGTGTGTGAGAGCACAATGTTGTCCAACCAACACCTCAGTCGTCGATGGACATAATTTAGGTTTCCCCCACAAGCCATTTGTGCTGCCAAGGCCTTTTGATATGTTAACTGATCTCATTAAAGGACATCCAGAGGGAAAGTAGGTGTGTAAATCTGCACATTATGAATAGGGAACACCAACTGGGTTATATAGAGGAAGGCTGATTTTATTCCCCCTCTCTGCCTGGTCACAGCTGCCCTACGGGTGGTGCACTGAAATATTTCTGCCAAGGCAAACTGTGTCATTCTTGCTGTTACTTTCTGGAGTGAAGGGACTTTGTCCTATTTGAAAGGCAAGTCTAACATTGTTTAATCTTTCATGTTTGCCAAGTTCAAGTGTTGTGCATGGAGATTCTGTAAGTGCCATTGACATGGTAACTACACTGAACAAAAATATAAACGCAACATGTAAAGTGTTGGTCTCATGCTTCATGAGCTAAAATAAAAGATACACACAAAAAGTTTATTTCTGTTTACATCCGTGTTAGTGAGCATTTCTGCTTTTCCAAGATAATCCATCCACCTGGTGTGGTATATCAATAAGCTGATTAAACAACATGATCATTACACAGGTACACTTTGTGCTGGGGACAATAAAAGGCCACTCTAAAATGTGTAGTTTTGTCATACAACACAATGTCACAGATGTCTCAAGTTTTGAGGGAAAGTGTAATTGGCATGCTGACTGCAGGAATGTCCACCAGAGCTGTTGCCAGGGAATTGAATGTTCAAATCAAATCACATTTTATTGGTCACATGTACATGGTTAGCTTAGGTTATTGCGAGTGTGGAGAAATTCTTCTTCATTGCTCTACTATTATCTGCCTTCAACGTCGTTTTAGAGAATTTGACAGTACGTCCAACTGGCCTCACACGTGGTCTGCGGTTGTATGGTGTCGTGCAAGCGAGCGATTGCTGATGTCAACATTGTGAACAGAGTGCTCCATGGTGGCGGTGGGGTTATGGTATGGGCAGGCATAAGCTACAGACAACGAACACAACTGCATTTTACCGATGGCAATTTGAGAGATACCATGACGATATCCTGAGGCCCATTGTCGTGCCATTCATCCACCGCTGTCGTGCCATTCATCCATCACCTCATCTTTCAGCATGAGAATGCACAGCCCCACGTCGCAAGGATCTGTACACAATTTCTGAAAGCTGAAAATTCTTCCATGGCCTTCATAGTCACCAGACATATCACGCATTGAGCATATTTGGGATGCTCTGGATCGACGTGTACGACAGCGTGTCCCAGTTCCCGCCAATATCCAGCCACTTCGCAAAGCCATTGAAGAGGAGTAGAATAACACCCCCCAGGTCACAATCAACAGTCTGATCAACTCTATGCGAAGGAGATGTGTCGCGCTGCATGAGGCAAATGGTGGTCACACCAGATACTGGTTTTCTGATCTACCTTTTTCTAAGGTATCTGTAACAAACAGATGCATATCTGTATTCCCAGACATGTGAAATCTATAGATTAGGGCCTAATGAATTTATTTCAATTGACAGAATTTCTTATATGAATTGTAACTCAGTAGAATCTTTGAAATTGTTGCACGTTGCATTTATATTTTTGTTCAGTATACATAGCACGCATTTACTATGCCTGTGAAATGTGTAAAGATATATGTGATTTGAGTTTCGAGGAGCCCCCATGCCTATGAATAAATTGAAAGTGAGGGTCACAGGAGGAAGGATGCTTAAATTCCCTGCAGAATCCAGCTATGGTGATTGTCAAACAAAGAGCTTCTGCTGCTACTGGTGTCTTGCAAGGTTTCTCTCACAGACGAGGTTTGTAACTCAATAGATATCTCTTTGAAATAATGGTTCAATGAATAAATACAATTGTATTTCATGTGGTCTGTACATAATGAACCACTTTCAAACAAGATAGAGAAACAGCCCTTTTTGCAGCTTGGGTACTGTTATTTCATTGGCCTTCATTGTAGGAAATAGGAAAGAAAGGGAAGGATGTTTATAATATCCAGACCGGAAAATACTCTCCCAGGAGGTGTTTTGGGATGATAGATGCGTTCCCTTAAGAAACATTACTGTTGGCTCATTGTGCTTTTGGTGCCATGAGAGGTGGCAGAACTGACAGCCTATAGGGACCATACTAAGCCCATCCAGGCCCCTATGGCTCTTGTAACTGGTAAAAGCTCATTCTGGAGGCAACAAGAGCTGTCAAGACAATAAAATAAGAAATTAGACATTGTCACAAATGATTGCGTCAGGAGGTATAATGCTGGTAGAGAAATCTGAAACATTTCTGATAAAGAAGAGCATTTTCTAAATAAAGGAAAGATGATTAATGAGGGAAATGTCTGGCAACTATAGATTTTTCAGGCCCTGAAATGTGATTTGTGAGAGATTGGTGTAGGGTTCTGAGGCACTCCGGCTTTGTGTAGATGACTTGATGTAATTTCCAACACTCTACACTAACCAAAATCTAATTTCATATTATGCATTGAATTTCTGTTTTGCCTTCAAGAATAGGAGTTTTGCTGACTAGTATTTATATTTTGGCATTGTTTTGTGTTGTTTCAGTTTTTGCTGAAAGCGTGATTTTGTTATTTTGTATTGGCTTAACGTTACTGTTTTTGTAATCTTTCTTTAAAAATGTATGTGTAAGGCTTTCAAAATACAATGCAGCCCTTCAGTACGAAGAGTATCTAAACTTGTTTTCAAATGGACTCTTAAAAAAACAGACGTCAGTTGTTCAATTCAGGTTCAGTAAAGGGACTGTTGGTTTCAGGGTAAATATAAAAACATTAACTAGAAATTAAAGTGACAAGCTGCCTGTCTCACATCAGGTAAGACAGGAGGGACAATTGATTACATTTCCTATTTTCTTATCAGCCATTTTCCATAATGTTAGTTATTGATGGAATTGGCTATCTCTCTGTATATCAAGTGTGGCTAAAACTGTTTCTAAATCTGAAGTGTGTCCGTGATATGATTACGTTGTCTGAGGGACAAATGTATTTGCTGTTTTCCTTTTCCAGCTTTTTATTCTATTGCCTCCGGCAACACAGTTGAGAAATCTAATTACTCTGTTGAATGCTGTGACTCCCCATGTACAATTAACAAGATTAATTTGAATTCTAATTGAGAATCAGAATGTGCTATTCAACTTGGGAAAATAGATGTTTTTAGCCATTTGTGCACTCGCACAATAAATTATCAAATTTAGTGCACATTTTACAATTACTGAAAAGGCAGATCTTTGAGCTCTACTTCCTTTAACATAATTATTCTTCATTCAGCTAGACAATCTGAGAGGAAATGTTTAACTGACTCAAATTAGATGGACAGTGTTCCAAGACACACCTATTCTGCTGAGCATAAACAGTTTAGTGAAATGTGCTATGCCAGCACATGGTAGGGATACACTAGGGAGAAAGGGAAGAGCCACTAATTGCCGCTTGCATATTTAGCTCTAAAGACCATGTGCAATAAAGTTTACTCCTATTGTCTAAACCTGTGCTATTTCAGTAAAGTATTTTGAGAAAGTCTTTGTATCTCTGCATCAAAGAGGTTTCTGCAAGTTGCAACACCATAGTACTTTTGTCCAGACCAGACCAGCCCTGTCTGGCCCTGAAAAATTGTGAGAATCAATATCAAAAGTGTACTTGAAAAGTCTTCCAAGAAATTGCTACAATAATTCACAAAAACACATTGAAATGATAGAACGCCTCAGTTGATGAGGGCCAAATATTAATAAGCTGGAAACCCAGTTTTCAGCTTCCAGAGGAAATGGGGCAGATCAACTATTCCCCTCTTGCCTCTAAAAATAGCTCTCAGAAATCTAACATGGAAAGAGAAGCATTCGACACCTTGATTTGCCAGGTTGTGGCTAATATACAGTAATATAAGTCGGAAGTTTACATACACCTTAGCCAAATACATTTAAACTCAGTTTTTCACAATTCCTGACATTTAATCCTAGTAAAAATGCCCTGTCTTAGGTCAGTTAGGATCACCACTTTAATTTACGAATGTGAAATGTCAGAATAATAGTAGAGGGAAATATTTATTTCAGCTTTCATTTCTTTCATCACATTCCCAGTGGGTCAGAAGTTTACATACACTCAATTAGTAGTTGGTAGCATTGCCTTTAAATTGTTTAACTTGGGTCAAATGCATTTTCAGTTTTGCCCATAAATGTTCTATGGGATTGAGGTCAGGGCTTTGTGATGGCCACTCCAATACCTTGACTTTGTTGTCCTTAAGCCATTTTGCCACAACTTTGGAAGTATGCTTGGTATGCCTCCCCCTTTTTCCTCCAAACATAATGATTGTCATTATCGCCAAACAGTTCTATTTTTATTTCATCAGACCAGAGGTACGAGAGGTACAAAAAGTACGATCTTTGTCCCCATGTGCAGTTGCAAACCGTAGTCTGGCTTTTTTTTATGGCGGTTTTGGAGCAGTGGCTTCTTCCTTGCTGAGCAGCCTTTTAGGTTATGTCGATATAGGACTCGTTTTACTGTGGATATAGATACTTTTGTACCCATTTCCTCCAGCATCTTCACAAGGTCTTTTTCTGTTGTTCTGGGATTGATTGAAGTACGTTCATCTCTAGTAGACAGAACGCGTCACCTTCCTGAGCGAAATGACAGCTGCGTGGTCCCATGGTGTTTATACTTGCGTACTATTGTTTGTACAGATGAACGTGATACCTTCAAGCGTTTGGACATTTCTCCCAAGGATGAACCAGACTTGTGGGGGTCTACAATTTTGTGGAGGGCTTGGCTGATTTCCTTTGATTTTCTCATGTTGTCAAGCAAAGAGGCACTGAGTTTGAAGGTAGGCCTTGAAATACATCTACAGGTATACCTCCACTTGACTCAAATTATGTCAATTAGCCTATCAGAAGCTTCTAAAGCCATGACATAATTTTCTAGAATGTTCCAAGCTGTTTAAAGGCACAGTCAACTTAGTGTATGTAAACTTCTCACCCACTGGAATTGTGATACAGTGAAATAATCTGTCTGTAAACAATTTTTAGAAAAATTACTTGTGTCATGCACAAAGTAGATGTCCTAACCGACTTGCCAAAACTATAGTTTGTTAACAAGCCATTTGTGGAGTGGTTGTTTGTAAACTTCCGATTTCAACTGGATACGGCAAGCAGCTGTTGTGATCCAGGTTAAACCCATACCTACTGTACAGTAGGTGATATTTTGCATGGCTTTAGGCTGCTTCATGCAACCATGCTTTATGAAGAAAAACATCTAAATCAATGCAGCTGTGGAATACAGCCTCATCTGCAAGAGCTGATAAATATACAGTGAGCTCCAAAAGTAAAAGATTACTTTTTGTACATAGTCCCCCCATTTTCGGGGATGAAAAGTATTGGGACAAATTCACTTACGTGTATTAAAGTAGTCCATAGTTTAGTATTTGGTCCCAAATTCCTAGCACGCAATGATTACATCAAACGTGTGACTCTACAAACTTGTTGGATGCAATTTGCTGTTTGTTTTGGTTGTGTTTTAGATTATTTTGTGCCCAAAATAAATTAATGGTAAATAATGTAACGTGTCATTTATTGTAAATAAGAATTTCATCTTTTTTTTTAAACACTTCTACATTAACCTCCCCTGTTATTGTAATGGTGAGAGTTTAGCATGTCTTGGGGGTATGATATTTATGCGTCAAACTCTCTCACTCATCATTATTCACAATTCATTCAGGACTATCCGTAATCATGGTAGCATCCATGTTAATGTAGAAGTGTTTAAAAACATTCTATTCTTATTTACAATAAAAGCGACAAAAAAACGATTTTTTTTTTTCTTCTATTGGGCACAAAATAATCTGAAACACAACCAAAACAAACAGCAAATGCATCCAACAAGTTTGTAGAGTCACAAGCTTGACGTAATCATTGCATGCAAGGAATATGGGACCAAATACTACACTTTTGACTACTTTAATACATATATAAGTGATTTGTCACAATACTTTTTGGTCCCCTAAAATGGTGAACTATTTACAATAAGTGATTTAATTTCTAAACGGTTCACCCGATATGAATGACAATACCCTCAAATGACAGTCTGCACTTTAACCATAGTCATTGTATAATTTCAAATCCGAAGTGCTGGAGTACAGAGCCAAAACAACAAAAAATGTATCACTGTCCCAATACTTTTGGAGCTTACTGTAGATATAGACAATGTAATGAACTCATTAAACATTACCTTCCATTTTGTAACTGAAACTAACTTAGGGGTAACACTCATAGAAATAGAATGAATCATTCTAATTACATGGTAACACGTTTCACGATCATGTACTGTAGAAGTAGAATCCTTGGGAAAGTTCTGCTTGTGTCAAAGCTCTGACTCATAGAGGAAGGTAGTGGAATGTTAACATTTTACTGCATTGGGCTGAATCAGGGTTACACAGTGTTTCTTGGTAGTCTTAAACAAATCTACTTTGAAACAAAAGTATACACCTCACACACATGGTTACTGGATTTAAAAAAAATAAGACACCTGTACCATGCCAGATATAGAGTTGAATTGTATTCCATTATGAGTTTGCATCCCAATTGTACACTCTATATACATCACAGAAGACTGAAAACCATTTCACATAGAAACCAGATTTTGGGACAATTTATAAACATTTATTTTTATTAATTATGAAATCATGAAAAATATTAATAACATTCCACCCATGAGGCCACTGCAGGAAAGGGCAACAACAGTGCTAATATCCAGGTGCTCTGCTCTTATCAAATAGGGAATGGAGTACTCGCTAAGATACAGAGTTTTAGCTTAAACAATTCCCTGCAATCATGCAGGCCTGCAGGTGCAATCAGCGTGTGCTAAAGCCCTGTAATTTAGAGCATCTATCATCATTAACAGCACTGGAATGGTCAAGCTTGGCACACCTGTATTTGGGGAGTTTCTCCCATTCTTCTCTGCAGATCCTCTCAAGCTCTGTCAGGTTGTATGCGTGGCTGCACAGCTATTTTCACGTCTCTCCAGAGATGTTCGACCGGGTTCATCCGGGCTCTGGCTGGGCCACTCAAGGACATTCAGAGATTGTCCAAAAGCCACTCCTGTGTTGTCTTGGCTGTGTGCTTAGGGTCGTTGTCCTGTTGGAAGGTGAACCTTCGCCCCAGTCTGAGGTCCTCAGCACTCTGAAGCAGGTTTTCAAAAAGGATCTCTCTGTACTTTTCTCTGTTCATCTTTCCCTCAATCCTGACTAGTCTTCCAGTCCCTGCCGCTGAAAAACATCCCCACAGCATGATGCTGATGATGCCAGGTTTCCTCCAGACTTGACGCTTGGCATTCAGGCCAAATAATTCAATCTTGGTTTCATCAGACCAGAGAATCTTGTTTCTCATGGTCTGAAAGTTTTTAGGTGCCTTTAGGCAAACTCCAAGTGTGCTGTCATGTGCCTTTTACTGAGGAGTGGCTTCCGTCTGGCCACTCTACCATAAAGGCCTGATTGGGGGAGTGCTGCAAAGATGGTGGTACTTCTGGCACATTTTCCCATCTCCACAGAGAAACTCTGGAGCTCTGTCAGAGTGACCATTGGGTTTTTGGTCACATCCCTGACCAAAGCCCTTCTCCCTCGATTGCTCAGTAGGCCGGGCGGCCAGTTCTAGGAAGAGTCTTCGTTGTTCCAAACTTCTTCAATTTAAGAATGATGGAGGCCACTGTGTTCTTGGGGACTTTCAATACTGCAGACATTTTTGGGTACCCTTCCCCAGATTTGTGCCTTGACACAATCCTGTCTCGGAGCTCTATGGACAATTCCTTCGACCTCATGGCTTGGTCCACTTTCAACTGAGGGACCAAATCATGTCCAATCAATTGAATTTACCACAGGTGGACTACAATCAAGTTGTAGAAACATCTCAAGGATGATCAATGGAAACAGGATGCACGTGAGCTCAATTTTGAGTCTCACAGTAAAGGGTCTGAATACTTATATAAATAAGGACATTTTAGTATAAGGCTATAACGTAACAAAATGTGGAAAAGGTCAAGGGGTCAGAATACTTTCCGAATGCACTGTACATATATACACACAGTTGAAGTCGGAAGTTTACATACACTTAAGTTGGAGTCATTAAAATTATTTTTTCAACCACTCCACAAATTTCTTGTTAACAAACTATAGTTTCGGCAAGTCGGTTAGGATATCTACTTTGTGCATGACACATTTTTCCAACAATTGGTTATTTAATTCACTGTATCACAATTCCAGTGGGTCAAAAGTTTACATACACTAAGTTGACTGTGCCTTTAAACAGCATGGAAAATTTCAGAAAATGATGTCATGGCTTTAGAAGCTTCTGATAGGCTAATTGACATCATTTGAGTCAAGTGGAGGTGTACCTGTGGATGTATTTCAAGGCCTACCTTCAAACTCTTTGCTTGACATCATGAGAAAATCAAAAGAAATCAGCCAAGACCTCCACAAGTCTGGTTCATCCTTGGGAGCAATTCTCAAGCGCTTGAAGGTACCACGTTCATCTGTACAAACAATAGTACGCAAGTATAAACACCATGGGACCACTCAGCCATCATACCGCTCAGGAAGGAGACGCGTTCTGTCTCCTAGAGATGAACGTACTTTGGTGCGAAAAGTGCAAATCAATCCCTGAACAACAGCAAAGGACCTTGTGAACATCAAATCAAATCAATTATTTGTCACGTGCGACGAATACAACAGGTGTAGACCTTACAGTGAAATGCTTACTTACAGGCTCTGCAAAAAAGGTATTATGTGAACAGTAGGTAAGTAAAGAAATAAAAATAACAGTAAAAAGACAGTGAAAAATAACAGTAGCGAGGCTATATACAGTAGCGAGGCTGTAACAGTAGCAAGGCTACATACAGGCATCGGTTAGTCGGGCTGATTGAGGTAGTATGTAGATATGGTTAAAGTGATTATGCATATATGATGAACAGAGAGTAGCAGTAGCGTAAAAGAGGGGTTGGCAGGTTATGGGTGGCAGGACACAATGCAGATAGCCCGGTTAGCCAATGTGCAGGGGCACTGGTTGGTCGGGCCAATTGAGGTAGTATGTACATGAATGTATAGTTAAAGTGACTATGCATATATGATAAACAGAGAGTAGCAGCAGCGTAAAAGACTGGTTGGGGGGGTGGGCACACAATGCAAATTGTCCGGGTAGCCATTTGATTACCTGTTCAGGAGTCTTATGGCTTGGGGGTAAAAACTGTTGAGAAGCCTTTTTGTCCTAGACTTGGCACTCCGGTACCGCTTGCCATGCGGTAGTAGAGAGAACAGTCTATGACTGGGTTGGCTGGGGTCTTTGACAATTTTTAGGGCCTTCCTCTGACACCGCCTGGTGTAGAGGTCCTGGATGGCAGGCAGCTTAGCCCCAGTGATGTACTGGGCCGTACGCACTACCCTCTGTAGTGCCTTGCGGTCGGAGGCCGAGCAAATGCCGTACCAGGCAGTGATGCAACCAGTCAGGATGTTCTTGATGTTGCAGCTGTTGAACCTTTTGAGGATCTGAGGACCCATGCCAAATCTTTTTAGTTTCCTGAGGGGGAATAGGATTTGTCATGCCCTCTTCACGACTGTCTTGGTGTGTTTGGACCATTCTAGTTTGTTGGTGATGTGGACACCAAGGAACTTTTTTCCACGGCTGGCCATGCTTTCCACCTGGCTACCCCTACCCCGGTCAACAGCCCTGCACCCCCCTCGGCAACTCGCCCAAGCCTCCCCCATTTCTCCTTCTCCCAAATCCAGTTAACTGATGTTCTGAAAGAGCTGCAAAATCTGGACCCCTACAAATCAGCCTGGCTAGACAATCTGGACCCTTTCTTTCTAAAATTATCTGCCTAAATTGTTGCAACCCCTATTACTAACCTGTTCAACCTCTCGTCCGTGTCGTCTGAGATTCCCAAAGACTGGAAAGCAGCTGCAGTCATCCCCCTCTTCAAAGGGAGAGACACTCTTGACCCAAACTGCTACAGACCTATATATATCCTACCCTGCCTTTCTAAGGTCTTTGAAAGCCAAGTTAACAAACAGATTACCGACCATTTTGAATCCCACCGTACCTTCTCTGCTATGCAATCTGGATTCAGAGCTGGTCATGGGTGCACCTCAGCCACGCTCAAGGTCCTAAACGATATCATAACCGCCATCGATAAGAGACATTACTGTGCAGCCATATTCATTGATCTGGCCAAGGCTTTCGACTCTGTCAATCACCACATCCTTATCGGCAGACTCGACAGCCTTGGTTTCTCATTCAGCTGATTGCCTCGCCTGGTTCACCAACTACTTCTCCGATAGAGTTCAGTATGTCAAATCGGAGGGCCTGTTGTCCGGGCCTCTGGCAGTCTCTATGGGGGTGCCACAGGGTTCAATTCTTGGGCCGACTCTCTTCTCTGTATACATCAATGATGTCGCTCTTGCTGCTGGTGAGTCTCTGATCCACCTCTACGCAGACGACACCATTCTGCATACTTCTGGCCCTTCTTTGGACACTGTGTTAACTACCCTCCAGACGAGCTTCAATGCCATACAACTCTCCTTCCGTGGCCTCCAACTGCTCTTAAATGCAAGTAAAACTAAAGTGCATGCTCTTCAACCAATCACTGCCCACACCTGCCCGCCGGTCCAGCATCACTACTCTGGACGGTTCTGTCTTAGATTATGTGGACAACTACAAATACCTAGGTGTCTGGTTAGACTGTAAACTCTCCTTCCAGACTCACATCAAACATCTCCAATCCCAAATTAAATCTAGAATTGGCTTCCTATTTCGCAACAAAGCATCCTTCACTCATGCTGCCAAACATACTCTCATAAAACTGACCATCCTACCGATCCTCGACTTCGGTGATATCATTTACAAAATAGCCTGCAATAATCTACTCAACAAATTGGATGCAGTATATCACAGTGCCATCCTTTTTGTCACTAAAGCCCCATATACCACTCACCACGCGTTCTAGCAGGTATATCGCACTGTTCATCCCCAAAGCCAATTCCCCTTTTGGCCGACTTTCCTTCCAGTTCTCTGCTGCCATTGACTGGAACGAACTACAAAAATCTCTGAAACTGGAGACACTTATCTCCCTCACCAGCTTTAAGCACCAGCTGTCAGAGCAGTTCACAGACCCCTGAACCTGTATATAGCCCATCTGTAAATAGCCCAACCAACTACCTCATCCCCTACCGTATATATTTATTTATCTTGCTACTTTGCACCCCAGTTTATCTACATTGCACATTAATCTACTGCACATCTACCATTCCAGTGTTTAAATGCTATATTGTAATTACATGGCCTATTTATTGCCTTACCTTCCTTATCTTACCTCATTTGCAGACTTTGTATATAGATTTGTTTTTCTACTGTATTATTGACTGTATGTTTGTTTTACTCCATGTGTAACTCTGTGTTGTTGTATGTGTCGAAATGCCTTGCTTTATCTTGGCCAGGTCGCAGTTGTAAATGAGAACTTGTTCTCAACTTGCCTACCTGGTTAAAAAAGGTGAAATAAAATAAATCAATAAAATAATGAGGTTGATGTGAGCCATTACCAGCCTTTCAAAGCACTTCATGGCTACGAACGTGAGTGCTACGGGTCTGCAGTCATTTAGGCAGGGTGCCTTTGTGTTCTTGGGAACAGGGACTATGGTGGTCTGCTTGAAACATGTTGGTATTACAGACTCAATCAGGGACATGTTGAAAATGTCAGTGAAGACACATGTTCCAGTCTGTGCTAGCAAAGCAGTCCTGTAGTTTAGCATCTGCTTCATCTGACCACTTTTTTATAGACGAGTCACTGGTGCTTCCTGCTTTAATTTTTGCTTGTAAGCAGGAATCAGAAGGATAGAGTTGTGGTCGGATTTACCAAATGGAGGGCGAGGGAGAGCTTTGTACACGTCTCTGTGTGTGGAGTACAGGTGTCACGTCCAGGCCTGAGTTTTACAGGCTGGCGTGTTTAGTTTCGTTTTTGGTGTAGGGTTTTTGAGTTCTAGGTTGTTTATTTCTATGTTGGGTTAATGGTTCCCAATTAGAGGCAGCTGAGTGTCGTTACCTCTAACTGGGAACCATATATATGTTTATGGTTTTGCACTAGGGTTTTGTGGGTTATTGTTTGTTTGTTCATAGCGTAAGTGTTCAGTGTATGTTATGTTTATGTTACGATCTTCGTTCGTTCTGTTTATTATTTTCCCAGTTACGTCTTTAAATAAAGTATGTATACTGGATACCTCGCTGCGCCTTGGTCCGTCCCTTAGGAAGATCGTGACAACAGGTGATCTAGAATTTTTTTCCCTCTGGTTGCACATTTAACATGTTGATGTAAATTAGGTAAACTGATTTAAGTTTCCCTGCATTAAAGTCTCCAGCCACTAGGAACGCCGCCTCTGGGTGAGTGGTTTCCTGTTTGCTTATTTCCTTATACAGCTGACTGAGTGCAGTCTTAGTGCCAGCATCTGTCTGTGGTGGTAAGTAAACAGCCACAAAAAGTATAGCTGAAAACTCTCTAGGCAAGTAGTGTGGCAATTTATAACAAGATACTCAACTTCAGGTGAGCAAAATCTAGAGACTTCCTTAGATTTCGTCCACCAGCTGTTGTTTACAAATATGCACAGACCGCCCACCCCCTCGTCTTACCGGAGTGTGATGTTCTATCTTGCCGGTGCAGCGTATATCCCGCTAGCTGAATAACCATGTCCTCATTCAGCCACGATTCCGTGAAACATAGGATATTACAGTTTTTGATGTCCCGTTGGTAGGATATTCGTGATCGTACCTCATCTAATTTATTGTTCCAATGATTGCACGTTAGCAAGTAATATTGACGGTAATGGCAGCTTTCCCACTCGCCTTCTGCGGAGCCATACGAGGCATCCTTCTCTGTGTCCTCTGTACCTGCGTCTATTTCTCTTGCCAATAACGGCTATGTCGGCCTTGTCGGGTGTTTGGAGAATGTCCTATGCATCCTGCTTGTTGAAGAAAAAATATTAGTCTAATCCGAGGTTAGTGATCGCTGTCCTGATATCCAGAAGCTCTTTTTTGCCGTAAGATACAAAATAAGTTACAAATAACACGAAAAAAACCCACATAATAGCACAATTGGTTGGGCGCCTGTAAAACTGCTGCCATTTCTTCTGGCTGGATGCTGGAGGAAACAGGTACAAAAGTATCTATATCCACAGTAAAATGAGTCCTATTAAGACATAACCTGAAAGGCCGCTCAGCAAGGAAGAAGTCACTGCTCCAAAACTGCCATAAAAAAGCCAGACTACTTTTTGGAGAAATGTCCTCTGGTCTGATAGAACTGTTTGGCCATAATGACCATCGTTATGTTCGGGAGAAAAATGGGGAGGCTTGCAAGACGAAGAACACCATCCCAACCGTGACACACGGGGGTGGCAGCATCATGTTGTGGGGGTGCTTTGCTACATCTCAAGACATCAGTCAGAAAGTTAAAGCTTGGTCGCAAATGGGTCTTCCAAATGGACAATGACCCCAAGGATACTTCCAAAGTTGTGGCAAAATGGCTTAAGGACAACAAAGTCAAGGTATTGGAGTGGCCAACACAAAGCCCTGACCTCAATCCTATAGAAAATGTGTGGGCAGAACTGAAAAAGCGTGTGCGAGCAAGGAGGCCTACAAACCTGACTCAGTTACACCAGCTCTGTCAGGAGGAATGGGCTAAAATTCACCCAACTTATTTTGGGAAGCTTGTGGAAGGCTACTTGAAACGTTTGACCCAAGTTAAACAATTGAAAGGCAATGCTACCAAATACGAATTGAGTGTATGTAAACTTCTGACCCACTGGGAATTTGATGAGAGAAATAAAAGCTGAAATAAATAATTCTCTCTACTATTATTCTGACATTTCACATTCGTAAAATAAAGTGGTGATCCTAACTGACCTAAGACAGGGCATTTTTACTAGGATTAAATGTCAGGAATTGTGAAATACTGAGTTTAAATGTATTTGGCTAAGGTGTACGTAAACCTCCTACTTCAACTGTGCATACAAACACACATACATATAAAAGAGCCGGATGCAAAGAGCCGGATGCCTGGTCAGGACCTGGAGAAGGCGATTGGGAAAGCTGCCGCTACCGTCAATACTTCTTGCCAACGTGCAATCATTGGACAATAAATTAGACGAGGTACGATCACGAATATCCTACCAACAGGACATAAAATACTGCAACATCCTATGTTTCACGGAATCGTGGCTGAATGACTACATGGATATTCAGCTAGCGGGATACACGCTGCACCGGCAAGATAGAACAGCACTCTCCGGTAAGACGAGGGGGGGCAGTCTGTGCATATTTGTAAACAACAGCTGGTGCACGAAATCTAAGGAAGTCTCTAGATTTTGCTCGCCTGAAGTAGAGTACATTGTGATAAATTGCAGGCCACTACTTGCCTAGAGAGTTTTCAGCTATACTTTTTGTGGCTGTTTACTTACCACCACAGACAGATGCTGGCACTAAGACCGCACTCATTCAGCTGTATAAGGAAATAAGCAAACAGGAAACCACTCACCCAGAGGCGGCGCTCCTAGTGGCTGGAGACTTTAAAGCAGGGAAACTTAAATCAGTTCTACCAAATCTCCATCGACATGTTAAATGTGCAACCAGAGGTATTTGTTTTTAGATCACCTGTACTCCACACACAGAGACATGTACAAAGCTCCCCCTGGCCCTCCATTTGGTAAATCCGACCATAATTCTATCCTCCTGATTCCTGCTTACAAGCAAAAATTAAAGCAGGAAGCACCAGTGACTCAGTCTATAAAGAAGTGGTCAGATGAAACAGATGCTAAGCTACAGGACTGTTTTGCTAGCACAGACTGGAACACGTACCGGGATTCCTCCGATGGCATTGAGGAGTACACCACATCAGTCACTGGCTTTATCAATAAGTGCATCGAGGACGTCATCCCCACAGTGACTGTACATACATACCCCAACCAGAAGCCATGGATTACAGGCAACATTCGCAACGAGCTAAAGGGTAGAGCTGCTGCTTTCAAGATGCGGGACTCTAACCCGGAAGCTTACAAGAAATCCTGCTATGCCCTGCAACGAACCATCAAACAAGCGTCAATACAGGGCTAAGATTGAATCATACTACAACGGCTCTGACGCTCGTCTTATGTGGCAGGGCTTGCAAACTATTACAGACTACAAAGGGAAGCACAGCCGAGAGCTGCCCAGTGAAACGAGCCTACCAGACGAGCTAAATCACTTCTATGCTCGCTTCGAGGCAAGCAACACTGAGGCATGCATGAGAGCATCAGCTGTTCCAAACGACTGTGTGATCACGCTCTCCGCAGCCGACGTGAGTAAGACCTTTAAACAAGTCAACATACACAAGGCTAAACACCTCCCTCTGCAACTGAATCCTGAACTTCCTGACGGGCCGGCCCCAGGTGGTGAGGGTAGGTAGCAACACATCTGCCACGCTGATCCTCAACACTGGAGATCCCAGTGTTGTGTGCTCAGTCCCTTCCTGTACTCCCTGTTCACCCACGACTGCATGGCCAGGCACGACTCCAACACCATCATTAGGTCTGCAGACGACACAACAGTGGTAGGCCTGATCACCGACAACGACGGGACAGCCTATAGGGAGGAGGTCAGAGACCTGGCCGTGTGGTGCCAGGACAACAACCTCTCCCTCAACGTAACCAAGACTAAGGAGATGATTGTGGACTACAGGATGATTGTGTACATACTACCTCAATTGGACGGACCAACCAGTGCTCCCGCACATTGGCTAACCGGGCTATCTATCTGCATTGTGTCCCACGACCCGCCAACCCCTTTTTTACGCTACTGCTACTCTCTGTTCATTATATATGCATAGTCACTTTAACCATAACTACATGTACATATCCTACCTCAATCAGCCTGACTAACCGGTGTCTGTATGTAGCCTCGCTACTTTTATAGCCTCGCTACTTTTACCGCCTCGCTGCTGTATATAGCCTCGCTACTGTATGTAGCCTGTCTTTTTTTACTGTTGTTTTTATTTCTTTACTTACCTATTGTTCACCTAATACCTTTTTTTTGCACTATTGGTTAGAGCCTGTAAGTAAGCACTTCACTGTAAGGTCTACACCTGTTGTATTTGGCGCACGTGACAAATACATTTTTTATTATTTTCCACTAAACATACCACCCCTCCCCTAATTGGAGTAAACTAATGAACAACAACACTTAAGTTTCCACTTCCAGCTAATACACACTATATATATTTTACGGACACAATCTATTTTACAATAGTTATCTTTTTTTTTGTTTTTACTCCTATCTTTCTGCTACCCTCATACCCTCCCATCTATTTCTGAAGACCATCTAGTTTCAAATCAAATCAAATAAATGTATTTATAAAGCTCTTCTTACATCAGCTGATGTCACAGAGTGCTGTGCAGAAACCCACTTTGGTTTCTATTTGCCATATATTATTAACTGTGCTGTTTCACAAAAGTTCTGAACCTATAGTATATACATTTTACGGACACAGTATATTTAATAATAGTTATCTTGTTATTAATGGCACCCTTCAGCTCCACTCAACCACTCCCATCTATCTCTCAACACCATCCATTTTCGATTTCTATTTGCCATATATTTTCAACTGTGCTGTGATGTTCCACAAAAGTTCTGAACCTTTCTATTCTCATAGTTTCAACAGATTGTTATTTAAAGATACATTCTTTTGCTAAGAATATAATTATATTATTGATCGATTGACTATGACTTTTCAAATCACCCAGTAGTGCTATCTGCAGAGGTAAATGTTGCAATTCTTCAACCATTCCTGGACCTGTGACCAAAAACAAACTACATATGGACAGTACCAAAACAAATGATCTAATGATTCTGTCTCTTATCAGCAAAATCTGCAGAGCTGGGATGGTTGTATCCCCCTATAAATATAACATTCTATTGGTTGCAAGAACTTTGAATAATCATTTAAATTGAACAAGTTTTGCATCCGGCGTTGTTTTGCGTATCAGTTCATAAACCATGTTCCATGGAATTGGAACATTGACAATCTCTTCCCAACTATTTTTTCAATCTATATGGCACAGCTATAAATGTTTTGGTCCTGAAATTAAACTGGTATTTTTATTTATTTATCACACTTTTCTTTAACCAATTTTGGTCTTTAATGCAAGGCCGACAGTCAAGTTCCTTACTTTTTCCCTCTTCCATTTAAGTTCAAACACAATGTTTGTTGTATTATTTGTTCAGTTTTTCTGGTGGATTAAACTGAAATTGCAAGCAACTTTCTATGGCTTATTTTAAAAATAGCGATATTTTGGAGTTGAGTTCATTTTCAAATAACCGAAAGTGAGAGGTTGTAACCTGAATAAAGGGAAAAAGGCCATTTGTCAACATGGGGTGAGACATTCTTACTTATCTGCTAGAGAACCAGTTTGGATTTAAGTATAATTTTTGTATGACAGATGCCTTTAGTCTAATGCTTTAATATTTAATCATTTCTACGCTCTGAATTTATATTAATTATATAATTAGGTCCATATAATTGTGTCTGTTTTTCTGATCCAAATAAAATGGAATATTTCTTTGCTCATATAATTGAAAAAACAAGTCGCTAGGTGTAGGCAAGACCATTAACAAATAGGTAAACTGGGATATGACTAAAGAGTTGGACTGTAACTTTGTTCTTAGTCTTTGAAATTGTGTAACTGCATGCAATTACAGTTTAAATTACGTTGTACTTACATTGTACTACCAATGTTATTCCTGTGGCATTATGTCTATGTAGTATTAGGTCGGACTAAATATGTTTTCTATACTTTCTTTCATTGAATCATGATCAAACACTTTCCATGTTGTGTATGTTCTCATGTAAGTTCAAATGTATTTAATGTCTATGACAATCATACACAACTAATGTAACAGCTGGTTCTGACAATATTGTAATGCTGACTTAAAATAATCTGCAAAATAAGTGTTGATGTGGAATGTCAAGTTCTATTTTTCCCCTTGGGACAATAGCATGTTATTGTCACTGTTTTGTTATTTTTTGTTCTGAAGGAATACATATTTTAATATTCAAATTAAATAATAGTTTTTATTGCAAATGTATGCACAGCAAGCTATATTTTCTGTTGATATTTGAATTCTCTCACATATGCAAGTATCAACCTATGAAATGACCCAATCACAATGAATCAGATGGATTTCCAAATTCTCCTATGGTTCACTTGCAGGGAATTCAGCCATTGGAAAGTAAACAGCTTGGCTACAGAAAAGAGGGATGTTTTTAAGGCCCCCTTGCCACTGGCGCCGGAGTTTCTACGCAACCTGAGGCTGCTGGGTCGAAGGCCAAGTCTGCAGCAGATCCACGAGAACTTGATCAAGAAATATGGGACTCACTTTTTGGTGTCTGCTACATTAGGAGGTAAGAAGCTCCACATACACCGACTCATTGGCACTTATCTCTAGGCTAAGGGATGTTGTTGCGCATCGCAGTTTGTTCTCAAAATAGCTTCAGTGTAACGTAATCTCCTTAGATATTGATCATGTTGACTGCCTCAAAACAAGCCAAAGGCTACTCATATTGGGAGCCCTGTGCTCATGATATCACTCTTGACAGTGTCATACCGGTAATTTATGTCAACAGAAACGTTGTTTTTACTATTCAACATAAGTTAACGTTAAAGCTAGAACCCTTAGTTGCTACATCCATTTTTGGACTTATAAAGAGATATATCCATTGTTATTGAATAATATAACTTATAAATGCCCAATGACCTTAGTTCAACTGTCATTCATAACCCAAAATATAAGCTTGTTTTACTCCAATGTTTGTAAACATCCTAAATGTAAACAAACACCGTATAGCTTCAAAACATGGTTAAAACTACTAATAATAATACAACTTTCATATTATGGATGTTCCTGCATCCATAGCTCTGTCAATGAATTTGAGAGTGGTTACATTTCTCCAGCCCCATCCCTTAGCTTTTTAGCGAAACAGGGGCGGTTAGAACGCTTTGTTATTATTTAAATGAAGGATTCTAGCTTCAATACATATTGTCAGTCATTCTCTGTTAGTATGGACAGAATCTGCTTGGTGTTGATTTGACAATCCATGATTGAGGTACTGCTGAATACATAAGGAAATTTCAATAGTTATAGTTTGAGATGTGGAATGCATTACTCCGCCCAGCATCTAAATAATCGATTGAACAGTAATGGTCCTGGTCTCTAAACATTTGCTGTGACATCAACCAGAATATTATGTCTGATGAGATGTAGGCACTAATTATGATGTCACTTAATGGTGGATTGATGAAGTGAAGTTACAGAGTCTAAATGACAAGAGAGATGAATGCAGTGGCAAAGCCATAGTGAGCTTTTGTAATCAATGGCTCAAATCAAAAGGGATGGGCCATACACTGCATGCTAATGAGATGACCGCAAATAGCAATGCACACATTCTTCTGCTGGGTACTGATGGTATCTCATAGCCTCAAGTTAGAAGAGAGCTAAGCACACTGTCTGGTCTAGCAGAATCATGTGAATACTATGGTGTTACTTTGAAAAGTCTGGGGTTTCATTCAAGACAGAGATAGACCTTTATAATCTGTCTGCAGTCTATGAACTTTTGTCTGAATACCTCTGTTAATTCCTCTCGTGGAGGATAATGTCACCCATTACTCTCAGCAAGAATTAAAAATGTATTGTCATTATGAGTGAGCCAGTTGTTCTAGTTGTTCTTTAGTATTAAAGGACTGTGTGTATATTTGACTGAAGTTCCCTCTGGGAAAAAAAGTTATTCTATTCCTCTTTTCTTTTCTCTTCTCTTCTATTATTTCTTTCTACAGGAGAAGAATCATTGACAATCTTCCTGGATAAGCAGAAGCTCAGTAAGAAATCGGAGGGACAGGGAAACAGCTCGATGGTCTCCCTGGAAGTATTGCATCAGTTGGCTGCCTCTTATTTCACAGACCGCGAGAGCACCTTAAGAAGACTTCACCACCTACAGATAGCCACCTCCGCCATAAAGGTACATCTGCTGCTACTCTCAAGGACACTCAGTCATTGAAGCATCCAGTTTCTTTTTCAGAATATATTCGATTAGTTTGCTAGAGTATATCCAATTTGTCAGTGGGTTGTACATGGAAGTTGTATTTGGCCGGTTAGTTTTCATTTGAATGTGAAACAGAATAATGGTAGGCTTCTGAGACCTTTGGCATTGAGAAATCGTTCCGTGTGTCTGTAATACAATGCTCAATTCCAGTAAAGAAAGGTTGCATGGGTAATGTTTTGTTGCTTAGCAGCTAATTACTCAGCATGCATTTGAGTTCTGCACACACACACTCGCACACTTTAAAAGGCAGTATTCTCATCTGCATGCATTGAGTACTGATGTATCATGATGACAGGAGGCGAGTGGGTGGACAGGGTTGGCTTTCAACATTTATTCAAATAACGGCTGTAAAGATTTTCCAACTTTTCATCTCAGATAAAATAACTTATTCTGAACATTTCGGACTTGATCGTGATTTTAAATAAGTGCTTCCCAACATGTTGTGCTGTGACTCTTAAAAAGCTTTTCAGATGTTATTTTTCACCAAGCAGAACAAATCACACAGGCTGTACTGTAGTGCATTGCAACTGTTGACTTTCCAATTTGCCTATTAGATTCAAATGGGGTATTTTGTGCTTTTAATGATCAGACTTTCCCTTATTTAGACAACATCCTGGTAAGTTAGTCATTCATATTGTACCTTAAATTGACAAAAGGGTTACAGTATATGTTTTTTAGAGTAAATACTTTCTAAGTATTTACCAGCACAGCTACATACATTTGAAGTCAGAAGTTTACACACACCTTAGCCAAAAACACTTAAACTTAGTTTTTTATAATTCCTGACATTTTATCCTCATAATAATTCCCTGTCATAGGTCAGTTAGGATCACCACTATATTTGAAGAATGTGAAATGTCAGAATAATAGTAGAGAGAATTATTTATTTTTGTTTTTATTTCTTTCATAACATTCCCAGGTCAGAAGTTTACATACACTCAATTAGTATTTGGTAGCATTGCCTTTCAATTGTTTAACTTTGGTCAAACGTTTTGGGTAGCCTTCCACAAGCTTCCCACAATAAGTTGGGTGAATTTTGGCCCATTCCCCCTGACAGAGCTGGTGCAACTGAGTCAGGTTTGTAGGCCTCTTTGCTCGCACACGCTTTTTCAGTTCTGCCCACAAATTATCATTAGCATTGAGGTCAGGGCTTTGTGATGGCCACTCCAATACCTTAACTTTGTTGTCCTTTAACCATTTTGCCACAACTTTGGAAGTATCCTTGGGGTCATTGTCCATTTGGAAGACTCATTTGCGACCAAGCTTTAACTTTCTGACTGATCTTGAGATGTTTCTTCAATATATCCACATAATTTTCCTGCCTCATGATGCCATCTATTTTGTGAAGTGCACCAGTCCCTCCTGCAGCAAAGCACCCCCACAACATGATGCTGCCACCCCCGTGTGTCACGGTTGGGATGGTGTTCTTCGTCTTGCAAGCCTCCCCCTTTTTCCTCCAAACATAACAATGGTCATTATGGCCAAACAGTTATATTTTTGTTTCATCAGACCAGAGGACATTTCTCCAAAAAGTACGATCTTTGTCCCCATGTGCAGTTGCAAACCGTAGTCTGGCTTTTTTATGGCGGTTTTGGAGCAGTGGCTTCTTCCTTGCTGAGTGGCCTTTCAGGTTATGTCGATATAGGACTCGTTTTACTGGGGATATAGATGCTTTTGTACCTGTTTCCTCCAGCGTCTTCACAAGGTCCTTTGCTGTTGTTCTGGGACTGATCTGCACTTTTCGCATCAAAGTACATTCATCTCTAGGAGACAGAACACGTCTCTGTCCTGAGCGGTATGACAGCTGCGTGGTCCCATGGTGTTTACACTTGCAAGCCTCCCCCTTTTTCCTCCAAACATAACGATGGTCATTATGGCCAAACAGTTCTATTTTTGTTTCATCAGACCAGAGGACATTTCTCCAAAAAGTACGATCTTTGTCCCCATGAGCAGTTGCAAACCGTAGTCTGGCTTTTTTATGGCGGTTTTGGAGCAGTGGCTTCTTCCTTGCTGATTGGCCTTTCAGGTTATGTCGATATAGGACTCGTTTTACTGAGGATATAGATGCTTTTGTACCTGTTTCCTCCAGCGTCTTCACAAGGTCCTTTGCTGTTGTTCTGGGACTGATCTGCACTTTTCGCATCAAAGTACGTTCATCTCTAGGAGACAGAACACGTCTCCGTCCTGAGCGGTATGATGGTGTTTATACTTGCGTATTATTGTTTGTACAGATGAACGTGGTACCTTCAGGTGTTTGAAAATTGCTCCCAAGGATGAACCAGACTTGTGGAGGTTACAATTTTTTTCTGAGGTCTTGATTTCTTTTGATTTCCCCATGATGTCAAGCAAAGAGGCACTGAGTTTTAAGGTAGGCCTTGAAATACATCCACAGCTACACTTCCAATTGTCTCAAATGATGTCAACTAACCTATCAGAAGCTTCTAAAGCCATGATTTTCTGGAATGTTCCAAGCTGTTTAAAAGCACAGTCAACTTAGTGTATGTAAACTTCTGACCCACTGGAATTGTGATACAGTGAATTATAAGTTACGTAATCTGTCTGTAAACAATTGTTGGAAAAAATACTTGTGTCATGCACAAAGTAGATGTCCTAACCGACTTGCCAAAACTATAGTTTGTTAACAAGAAATGTATGGAGTGGTTGAAAAACAAGTTTTAATGACTCCAACCTAAGTGTTTGTAAACTTCCGACTTCAACTGTACCAGTTGATCTCCGTTGTTCTCTGGTTGCCTCTAGAGAACAAATGTCCCATTTGACCTATGGTACACTTCACTGTCATCATGACCACATACAGTACAATGTCATTTTTTGTTATGACACTCAATTGTCCTCAGGATATTGCAAGTATGTTTGAGCTTAGACTCCACCGAGAGCAAAATATAACGATAATGATAGCAATATGACATGATCCCAGGAACAGTCCTATAATGTACAGTGGGGAAAAAAAGTATTTAGTCAGCCACCAATTGTGCAAGTTCTCTCACTTAAAAAGATGAGAGAGGCCTGTAATTTTCATCATAGGTACACTTCAACTATGACAGACAAAATGAGGAAAAGAAATCCAGAAAATCACATTGTAGGATTTTTTATGAATTTATTTGCAAATTATGGTGGAAAATAAGTATTTGGTCAATAACAAAAGTTTATCTCAATACTTTGTTATATACCCTTTGTTGGCAATGACAGAGGTCAAACGTTTTCTGTAAGTCTTCACAAGGTTTTCACACACTGTTGCTGGTATTTTGGCCCATTCCTCCATGCAGATCTCCTCTAGAGCAGTGATGTTTTGGGGCTGTCGCTGGGCAACACGGACTTTCAACACCCTCCAAAGATTTTCTATGGGGTTGAGATCTGGAGACTGGCTAGGCCACTCCAGGACCTTGAAATGCTTCTTACGAAGCCACTCTTTCGTTGCCCGGGCGGTGTGTTTGGGATCATTGTCATGCTGAAAGACCCAGCCACGTTTCATCTTCAATGCCCTTGCTGATGGAAGGAGGTTTTCACTCAAAATCTCACGATACATGGCCCCATTCATTCTTTCCTTTACACGGATCAGTCGTCCTGGTCCCTTTGCAGAAAAACAGCCCAAAGCATGATGTTTCCACCCCCATGCTTCACAGTAGGCATGGTGTTCTTTGCATGCAACTCAGCATTCTTTGTCCTCCAAACACGACGAGTTGAGTTTTTACCAAAAAGTTCTATTTTGGTTTCATCTGACATTCTCCCAATTCTCATCTGGATCATCCAAATGCTCTCTAGCAAACTTTAGACGGGCCTGAACATGTACTGGGTTAAGCAGGGGGGACACGTCTGGCACTGCAGGATTTGAGTCCCTGGCGGCGTAGTGTGTTACTGATGGTAGGCTTTGTTACTTTGGTCCCAGCTCTCTGCAGGTCATTCACTAGGTCCCCCCGTGTGGTTCTGGGATTTTTGCTCACCGTTATTGTGATCATTTTGACCCCACGGGGTGAGATCTTGGCGTGGAGCCCCAGATCGAGGAAGATTATCAGTGGTCTTGTATGTCTTCCATTTCCTAATAATTGCTCCCACAGTTGATTTCTTCAAACCAAGCTGCTTACCTATTGCAGATTCAGTCTTCCCAACCTGGTGCATGTCTACAATTTGGTTTCTGGTGTCCTTTGACAGCTTTTTGGTCTTGGCCATAGTGGAGTTTGGAGTGTGACTGTTTGAGGTTGTGGACAGGTGTCTTTTATACTGATAACAAGTTCAAACAGGTGCCATTAATACAGGTAATGAGTGGAGGACAGAGGAGCCTCTTAAAGAAGAAGTTACAGGTCTGTGAGAGCCAGAAATCTTGCTTGTTTGTATGTGACCAAATACTTATTTTCCACCATAATTTGCAAATAAATTCATAAAAAATCCTACAATGTGATTTTCTGGATTTTTTTTCCTCATTTTGTCTGTCATAGTTGAAGTGTACCTATGATGAAAATCACAGGCCTCTCTCATCTTTTTAAGTGAGAGAACTTGCACAATTGGTGGCTGACTAAATACTTTTTTCCCCACTGTATGCTCCAGCTTGATCTACTTTAAACTGCATTTAACTCAATCTACTTGAATAGCTCTGTTTGGAATGTAAGATTATTTGTCAACATCTATAGAGCTACCATAACCATTTTACAGAGTACTGGTACCATCATGTTTGTCAGAAAGTTTCACAATGGGCTGTACTAGTTATATGTATCCAAGCTAACTGGCAGACAGCAGAACCGTCTAAATATCATTATGAAGCACCAGGAATCAGTGTTTAAAACTATGTGAAAGTATAGACAGTTGAACACTCCCATTAATCTTTGGGATAACCGGCCCGCTAGCGCCCCGTTCCCGACACTACCCGGTGAAATGTAAGGCGCCAAATTCAAAATCCAAAAGTTGAATTATTAAACATTCATCAATATACAAGTGTTGCATAGTCATCAAAAGCTCTGATTCTTGGCAATATCACAGCGTTGTCAGATTTCAAAAAGGCTTTATGGACGAAAGCACAACATTTGATTGTTTGAGGATAGCACCTCATATATTTATGCATTAGCATAAATTCATATCCAGCGCGGGTCACACAAAACCCATATAAGAGCTCAAATATATCACTTACCTTTCGAAGAACTTTATTTATTATAAATCTATAGTTTGGTTGGCACGTTATGTTCAGAAAATCCACCGTCAAGTCACCTGTTGTACAGTGAAGAGAAAGCGTTGAAATTATACCTATCAACTTTGCCCAAACAAATCAAACATCATTTATAATGCATCCTTAGGTATCCTTCTATGAATATTAACTATACTATTTTACACGGATGATATCCTAAACGATATAAAAAGAAAATAAAGTGGAGCACGCTCACGGTCTCGTGCCCGGGAAATGTTATTGACATTTGTGCTTCCTTCAGTAATTCTTTTTCTGTATGGTTCTGTTCAGTGATAAAGCCTCCAAACACTGTCTAAAGACTGTTGACATCTAGTGGAAGCCATAGGTACTGCCATCTGGGAGCTATTATACATGGATTTCAATAGGTTGTCTATGGAAAAGAGGAAATGTCACAAAAAAAAGATCTGGACAGAAATTCCTCTGGTTTTCGCCTGCTATATCAGTTCTGTTATACTCACAGACATTATTTTAACAGTTTTAGAAACTTCAGAGAGTTACTAATTATGTGCATATCCTAGTTTCTGGGCCTGAGTGGCAGGCATTTTACTTTGGGCACGCCGGACTCTCCAAAACTGTCACCTCTGCTGCCGCTCCCTAACTAGTTAAAAAGACTTCAGCCCTACAGTGCTTCAAGACGAGAAGCTGCTGGTTACATTTTTCTAAATTATCATCTCTAGTATGTGAGCCACCTGCTCCTCAATGCTCTGTCAACTCAGATAATCATCCAGGAGAGAGTGGGATGTGCTTGACCTGTCTGTGTACGTGCCTTTAGGCTTTGTGGTTGCAATGAAACCTCTAGAGGAGGAATTAAATATATTGTCTTATGGTAATGCAGGGTGACCATGAAGTACTTCAATTTAGTCGGAATATATTGCAGTCTTATAGTTGAAACAGATTCAACTGACACAACTGTAGTTGAAACATATTCACAGACACCTTCACAGACACAACAGTAAGACAAATGCAGTATAGTCCACAGTATGTATTGTTGCACTGACTTGGTATTGTTTGACAGGGGTCAATTGTAAAACAATATTTTACAATTAATAATTTGTAAAATGCCTTATTTTATTGAGTCTATTGTAGCTTACTGGCAGCATTTCTTTGACAATAAATACAATTTTACTCCTACATAACTGCAAGGGAGATTTGGAAGGAGATTTGCATGGTAGGTTTTTATTGATGGGTGAGATTTTATGAGGACAAAGTGACATCACATCATTTGTAAAACATAATTTACTGGTCAAAATTGCTCAGCCAGAGGCATATCGTTAGTATTATTGCTAATTCTCCCATCATTAGCCTATACCCAGAAACTAACATCTTTCACTATTGTGTTCTTGTACATTCTTCTCATCCAATAACTAACTGCACTCTTAGAAAAAAAAAGATACTATCTAGAACCTAAAAGGGTTCATCGGCAATCCCCCCAGGAGAACCCTTTAAATAATAAATTTTTGGTTCCATGTAGAACCCTTTCCACAGAGGGTTCTACATGGAACCCAAAAGGGTTCTACCTGGATACAAAAGGGTTCTACCTGGAACCAAAAGGGTTCTCCTATGGGTACAGCTGAAGAACCCTTTCGGAACCTTTTTTTGTGAAGTCTTATATGTACAGGATCTTGCCTTTTCACTGTTGCCTTTTCAATTTTTGAGCTCCGTACTACTGTATATTATTCATATATCATTCATATTTCAATGACAGGAGTTGCAGGGGCATCATTTCTTTTTTTCTGATTTCTCCTGGCTTTTGGCAAGATAGCATTTTTTTGACAGATGTGACATCTGAAAAATAGTACAGATGATGGTTCTCTGACTATCGTCTCAGATGAATGCAGAAGTATTTTGGTATGGTTAGAAACCGCCCGTACTGTTTACTTTACTGCCAGAAACGGGAACAAACAGGTGCATGATTCACCAGTAATAAGGCATTAAAATATCTCCTTGTTTCCTAGGTAACAGAAACTAGGACTGGGCCACTTGGATGCAGTAACTATGACAGCCTTGATTCTGTTAGCTCTGTCTTGGTACACAGTCCTGAAAATAAAATACATCTAAAAGGTAAGCTATTTTACTATTTTCTCAAAATGGTTGGACTGTGTTCTACTATATTTGTGTATAATCATAGAAATAGAATGAATAAAACTGTCTTGGAAGCTCTAAACCTGGCAATTTGACTGGTAAGAGCTGTTCTTTGGCCCGAGGCAGAGCCAAGGGCTGGGAAACAGCCCTTAGGAGGGAGTTATCACATGATAATCCATGGGTTCGAGGGCCTTATTGCTTTTATAAAACGGTTGCCAATATATATATAACAAAAAAGATTAACGACATTTTACAAAAATGAGTAAATTAGTTTTAATACATCCTTCCACCAGACAATACAGTCCGGGCAAAAGCCAGTTGTTAGTTCTGAGGTTCTGAAGTTGCTAACCAATGAGGCTGGTTGTTAATTCTATTCTTATGTTTTTGACCCAGTTGTTCATTCTATTAATTCCACATTTCTATGCTAAACAAATCATTGGCATGTAGAGAGCTAGCAGAGGTTCAATGATTACAAGATAGACAATAACTTTAAGAAATTATTTATAAATAGGCAACAACCAGCTAGCTGATTGTCGAGTCAATAAGATAGTTATGGAGGATAGCTAGGCTAACATTACTTCTCTTTTGCTAGGTAGTTAGCCAACTACAGCTAACACACAATCACATCAAGCAGCTGAAATGACAGCAAAGTATGTGCATTTTCATTTGTTTTACCTTAGTTTCTATTGCCAATTCTTTGGATATATCCATTATATTGATCCTGATAAATGAATTCACCTGGATCAAAGAAGCTGTCAGTCACGTTCATATGCATTTCACGGAGGAGATCGAAAACAAATATAGGCTTATATTAACCCTGCTGTACCAAACCAAATGCTAGGCTAGTAGAATGGGGAAATAATTGTCTAGACACTTTTTTCCATTACGTTTATAAATTGACTGGCTTGGCTATGGGACAGTGGATGTGCATTGATAAATCTAATGGAACTGATACAGGCATTACCCGAATTGTGGTGCTCTAACTCCCTGCTATCAGCGTCCAGGATCCGAACAACCAGTTTTATAAGATGCAATAATTTCCATGGTATTTTGTTATGTTCTATCAACTGATGCTGGATTGCCATGGTAATGTAGAATGTTCATTCAAATGATGCTAACTATTTTTTGTAATGCCCGTTGAGTTGACTCAACAAATCACAGCACAGATTTAATGGTACATGTTCTGCTTTTACTTAGGGTGTGTATGTAAATTCAATCTGGAGTGCCGTAGTGTTATTCAGAGCGTTATCAGATTGTCCTTTCGTAAATTCAGTGTTTCGCTCTTGTAGCGTTCAGAGTGCACACTGGACGCTCTGGCCGAGGAGTAGGGTTGCGTTCTGACCTCTCAACCGGAGTCAAGCACCAAAGCTAACTGGCTAACGTTGGATAGCTTGCTAGTTACTTCCAGACACAAATGAGAGAACACCTCACTTTGACCATTTTACTTGCCCTTAATGGTGCACAACTCCAGGATTTTTGGAGTCGACTCCGACTCCTGTGGTTGGACTCTTGCTCTACTCCCAAAACACGCTGAAATCGATGCGCGCACACGTAGACACCACCTCGTTATTGCAGAGTCCTACTAGAAAGAATACATTTACGTTCTAGAGGACTGACATGAGCATGATGCTGCCCATTTGCTCACCAATTTAGCCTATAAAAGGCCTTTTTGTTTGAATTTAGAAGGTGATGTGTAGGTACTAGGTAACATCCTTCTGATTTGAGCTGCTGAACCGTATTTGCACTTGACTATGTTTATGGATGAGAAAGTGAACTTGCCATTTCTAAAAAGTTTAGCGGGGATGCTTTGCGATCTATTGCCTAGGACAGGGCTCTCCAACCCTGTTCGTGGATAGCTACCATCCTGTAGGTTTTCATTCCAACCCTAATCTAGCGCATCTGAATCAGCAACCTCCATTGGCTGGTTGATAAACTGAATCAGGTTAGTTACAACTGGGGTTGGAAAAAAAACCTATGGGAAGGTAGCTCTAAAAGAACAGGGCTGGAATGCCCTGACCTAAGACACCAACAGTCAATACCTTTTATTGCACATTTTGGCCTAATTAAAATGATGCATTTGGCGATGTTCAACTTCAATTCACTGGCACTATGAAGACTAGCTTAACCATACTAATTGATAGCCTAACATATACTTGAATATACTTTTGGGGAATTTACGAGGCATTGCTAGACAAGACATTACTAGATACAGATTACCAAGCATAGCGGTTGCCCTCACTGGCTCGCCTGCTCCTCTGTCTCTTTGCTATGAAAGACGCTAGTGTGTGTTTGGTCTTCGGTCTGTTGCGTGTAGAAATAGCTCAGCATACTCATTGGTAGCCCCAACTTAGGCTACTGAACTTCCTTTAGACATCGCAAGACAAGAAATTGAGAACTACAGCATTAAGATAGCCTACATCTTTTGATTACAGATGCACGGTTCGTAGTCTGCCTGGCTGTGCCCATCCCATCCCATCTCTCTCCCTCGCTAGCTCACGCTTTCTTTACTGTGAGAGATACGATAGTTTGTGTTGACAAAGTAGACTACGGCAAATAGTTTCCTTTGTTACAAAAATACTGAATCTTAAGAGTCGATTCCGCTTGACACCCAGAAATAATGAGTTGACACCGGGAGTCGACAGGCAAGGAGTCGATTAATCTATTATTTTTGAGTCGACTCCCCACCACTACTTTTACTCTAGGTTGAAGATGGGAAGGTTAAGACAACTTAATAATTCCATGAGGAAGTGTTCATTCTATTTTTATGTGGATAATATACTCAGTATGTTCCTTGCACTTCATCTCATTTTATGGTACAGTGTGTTTGTGCTGGAAGACAAATGACTTGGAATCCACAAAAATAGTTTTTTTTTGCCAAGAAGGGAAAATTATTTACGTTTCAAAGAATCATAACTCTTCAACAGGATGTAAGTGATTATTTAGGTGGATAAACTTTAGTGCAAACAGTACACTCTCCAGGCAAAGGCTTTGTATTCCCCCTTGTGTTTTTCACTGTTCTTTCCAGCTCTGATCTACACAACCAATACTCTATGATTTAGATAGGTGTAGATCAGTGCTTCAAAGCTAGCAGTGATCTCTCATTATTCACTCCTCAAGACTATTCAAGACAGTCATTCAGACTCCTGCATGATCAAATCTCAGATCATAAATCATATCTGTGAAGCAAGGTTCTTTAAATCCTTGTGTTTGGGATTTTTTGGTGATGGATTCATTCATCTACTTTAGACTAGTGCTTTAACGCCGTAAAAGAAAATCTTTGGTGAAGTGCCAAAAAGTACCAGAGAGTCAAAGGTTGTGCACTATATAGGGAATAGGGTGCCATTTGGGATTCAGCCTTTGAGTGCTGCTTCCAAAACCTGGAGAAGCCCTCAGGAGCCCTGGCTCCCAGCAAGTCCAACCAGCAGGTCCAACATGGCTGCACCGGTCCAGAAAGAGAGGCTAGACAATAGGGGATTGGGCAAAGATCAGAAATAATGAGGCCCAGATGGCCAGGATACAGTCCAAGGATGGAGGAACAGCATCTCACTAGCCAAGCTGGCATTCCCGTGGACACCACAGGAAGAACTAGCAACAAGAAATGGTTTAAATAACATTTTTTATTTTTTATTTAACTAGGCAAGTCAGTTAAGAACAAATTCTTATTTACAATGACGGCCTACCAAAAGGCAAAATACCTCCAGCGGGGACGGGGGCTGGGATAAAAAACAACAGCAAAAAAAACAAATAAATATAGGACAAAACACACATCACGACAAGAGAGACAACACAACACTACATAAAGACAGACCTAAGACAACAGCATAGCAAGGCAGCAAGACATGACAACACAGCATGGTAGCTACAAAACATGACAACAACATGGTAGCAACACAACATGGTAGCAGCACAAAACATGGTACAAACATTATTGGGCACAGACAACAGCACAAAGGGCAAGAAGGTAAAGACAACAATACATCACGCAAAGCAGCCACAACTGTCAGTAAGAGTGTCTATGAGTCTGATGAGTCTTTGAATGGAGAGATTGAGAAAAAACAGTCCAGTTTGAGTGTTTGTTGCAGCTCGTTCCAGTCGCTAGCTGCAGCGAACTGAAAAGACGAGCAACCCAGGGATGTGTGTGCTTTGGGGACCTTGAACAGAATGTGACTGGCAGAACGGGTGTTGTATGTGGAGGATGAGGGCTGCAGTAGATATCTCAGATAGAGGGGAGTGAGGCCTAAGAGGGTTTTATAAATAAGCATCAACCAGTGGATCTTGCCGACGGGTATACAGAGATGACCAGTTTACAGAGGAGTATAGAGTGCAGTGATGTGTCCTATAAGGAGCATTGGTGGCAAATATGATGGTAAAGAACATCTAGCCTAGGGTAGAGAAAGCTTGTTGGAAACTTAAGAAAGCTTTGTTGTAGAGCATTTACAGTGAGGGAAAAAAGTATTTGATCCCCTGCTGATTTTGTACGTTTGCCCACTGACAAAGAAATTATCAGTCTATAATTTTAATGGTAGGTGTATTTGAACAGTGAGAGACAGAATTACCCCCAAAAAATCCTGAAAAACGCATGTGAAAAATGTTAAAAATGGAATTGTGTTTTAATGAGGGAAATACGTTTTTGACCCCATCTCAATCAGAAAGATTTCTGGCTCCCAGGTGTCTTTTATACAGGTAACTTAGCTGAGATTAGGAGCACACTCTTAAAGGGAGTGCTCCTAATATCAGCTTGCTACCTGTATAAAAGACACCTGTCCATAGAAGCAATCAATCAATCAGATTCCAAACTCTCCACCATGGCCAAGACCAAAAAGCTCTCCAAGGATGTCAGGGACAAGATTGTAGACCTACACAAGGCTGGAATGGGCTACAAGACCATCGCCAAGTAGCTTGGTGAGAAGGTGACAACAGTTGGTGTGATTATTCGGAAATGGAAGAAACACAAAAGAACTGTCAATCTCCCTCAGCCTGGGGCTCCATGCAAGATCTCACTTTGTGGAGTTGCAATGATCATGAGAACGGTGAGGAATCAGCTCAGAACTACACGGGTCAATGATCTCAAGGCAGCTGGGACCATAGTCACCAAGAAAACAATTGGTAAAACACTACGCCGTGTAGGACTGAAATCCTGCAGCACCCGCAAGGTCCCCCTGCTCAAGAAAGCACATATACATGCCCGTCTGAAGTTTGCCAATGAACATCTGAATGATTCAGAGGACAACTGGGTGAAGGTGTTGTGGTCAGATGAGACCAAAATGGAGCTCTTTGGCATCAACTCAACTCGCCGTGTTTGGAGGAGGAGGAATGCTGCCTATGACCCCAAGAACACCATCCCCACCGTCAAACATGGAGGTGGAAACATTATGCTTTGGGGGTGTTTTTCTGCTAAGGGGACAGGACAACTTCACCGCATCAAAGGGACAATGGACGGGGCCATGTACCGCCAAATCTTGGGTGAGAACCTCCTTTCCCTCAGCCAGGGCATTGAAAATGGGTTGTGGATGGGTATTCCAGCATGACAATGACCCAAAACACACAGCCAAAGCAACAAAGGAGTGGCTCAAGAAGAAGCACATTAAGGTCCTGGAGTGGCCTAGTTCTGTCTTTATGCAGAGGGATCAAATACTTATTTCCCTCATTAAAACGCAATTCCATTCATAATATTTTTCACATGCGTTTTTCTGGATTTTTTGTTGTTGTTATTCTGTCTCTCACTGTTCAAATAAACCTACCATTAAAATTATAGACTGATCATTTATTTTTCAGTGGGCAAACGTACCTTATCAGCAGGGGATCAAATACTTTTTTCCCTCACAGTAACACACAATCCGGGGGAGGGGCCAGCTGAGTATAAGACTGTATCATCTGCATATGAATGGATGAGAGAGCTTCCTACTGCCTGAGCTATGCTGTTGATGTAAATTGAGAAGAGCGTGGGGCCTAGGATTGAGCCTTGGGGTACTCCCTTGGTGACAAGCAGTGGCTGAGACAGCAGATGTTCTGTCTTTATACACTGCACTCTTTGAGAGAAGTAGTTAGCAAACCAGGCCAAAGACCCCTCAGAGACACCAATACCCCTTAGCCGGCCACAAGAATGGAATGGTCTACCGTATCAAAATCTTTGGCCAAGTCAATAAAAATAGCAGCACAACATTGCTTAGAATCAAGGGCAAAGGTGACATCATTGAGGACCTTTAAGGTTGTAGTGACACATCCATAACCTGAGTGGAAACCAGATTGCATACCAGAGAGAATACTATAGACATCAAGAAAGCCAGTCAGTTGATTATTGACAAGTTTTTCCAACACTTTTGATAAACAGGGTAAAATAGAAATAGGCCTATAACAGTTAGGATCAGCTTGATCTCCTCCTTTAAATAAAGTACGAACAGTGGCTGCATTCCAAGCAATGGGAACCTCCTCAGAAAGAAGAGACAGGTTAAAAAGGTTGGAGATAGGCTTGGCGATGATAGGGGCAGCAACCTTAAAAAGAAGGAAAGGGTCTAAACCATCTGACCCAGATGTTTTTTTGGGGTCAAGTTTGAGCTCCTCTAGCACCTCAGACTCAGTGACTGCCTGCAGGGAGAAACTTTGTAGCGGGGCAGGGGAAAAATAGGGAGAAGCATCGGGGATAGTCGCATTAAAAGGGGTGGGAGATGAGGAGATGTTGGATGGGCAAGGAGGCATGGCTGAGTCAAATAGGAATCATGACTTAATGAAGCGGTGATTAAAGAGCTCAGCCATGTGCTTCTTGTCTGTAACAACCACATCATCAACTTTAAGGGACATGGGCAGCTGTGAGGAGGAGGGTTTATTCTCCAGGTCTTTAACTGTTTTCCAGAACTTCTTAGGTTAGACCCACAGAGAGAGAACTGCTCCTTAAAGTAACTAACTTTGGCATTCCGGATAGCCTGAGTGCACTTATTTCTCATTCGCCTCAGCCAAATGCAGCTCTTGAGGTAGAGTAACTCTGCAAGATCACGGTCGAACCAGGGGCTGAACCTGTTTTTAATTCTAATTTTCTTTATGGGGATGTGTTTGTTAACAATACGACTGAAAATATCAAAAAAGAAGGTCCAAGCTATTTCGACAGAGGGGATCAAGCTGATTCTATACCATTTTACAGAGGCCAGTTCATGAAGGAAGGCTTGCTCATTTAAGTTTTTTAGCAAGCGTCTATGACAAATCAGGACAGGTTGTTTCACTGAGCAGCCATTACGAACATCTGATAGGCCAAAACGGAAACCTGGGTAAAGCTTTGAGACTGAATAATGAAGAAACAATTATGAATAGTTACAATGCAGTTATTTGCAGCTAATTAAAAATACCATAAAAACACTGGATATTGGTCAATATAACCACAGATGATGCAATCTCTATTGCACTCCACACTGCCCTTTCACACCTGGACTAAAGGAACACCTATGTGAGAATTCTATTCATTGACTACAGCTCAGCGTTCAACACCATAGTGCCCTCAAAGCTCATCACTAAGCTAAGGACCCTTGGACTAAACGCCTCCCTCTGCAACTGGATCTTGGACTTCGTGACAGGCCGCCCCCAGGTGGGAAGGGTAGGTAACAACACATCCGCCACGCTGATCCTCAACACAGGGGCCCTTTAGGGGTGCGTGCTCAGTCCCCTCCTGTACTCCCTGTTCACTCATGACTGCACGGCCAGGCATGACTCCAACACCATCATTAAGTTTGCTGATGACACAACAGTGTTAGGCCTGATCACAGACAACGATGAGACAGCCTATAGGGAGGAGGTCAGAGAACTGACCGTGTGGTGCCAGGACAACAACCTCTCCCTCAACGTGATCAAGACAAAGGAGATGATTACAGGAAAAGGAGGAAAAGGAGGACCGAGCACGCCCCCGTTCTCATCGACGGGGTTGTAGTGGAGCAGGTTAAGAGCTTCAAGTTCCTTGGCGTCCACATCACCAACAAACTAACATGGTCCAAGCACACCAAGACAGTCGTGAAGAGGGCACGACAAAACCTATTCCCCCTCAGGAGAATAGATTTGGAATGGGTCCTCAGATCCTCAAAAGGTTTTACAGCTGCACCATCGAGAGCATCCTGACGAATTGCATCACTGCCTGGTATGGTAACTGCTCGGCCTCCGACTGCAAGGCACTACAGAGGGTAGTGCGTATGGCCCAGTACATCACTGAGGCCAAGCTTCCTGCCATCCAGGACGTCTATACCAGGCGGTGTCAGAGGAAGGCCCTAAAAATTGTCAAAGACTCCAGCCACTCTAGTCATAGAATGTTCTCTTTGCTACCGCATGGCAAGCGGTACCAGAGCGACATGTCTAGGTCCAAGAGGCTTCTAAACAGCTTCTACCCCCAAGCCAAAAGACTCCTGAACAGCTAATCAAATGGCTACCCAGACTATTTGCATTGCCCCCATGCTGCTGCTACTCTCTTATTATCTATGCATAGTCACTTCAATAACTCTATCTACATGTACATATTATCTCAATTACCTCGACACTGGTACCCCCGCACATTGACTCTGTACTGGTACCCCCTATATATAGCCCTGCTGTTGTTATTTACTGCTGCTCTTTAATTATTTGTTATTCTTATCTCTTACTTTTTTTTATAGTATTTTCTTAAAACTGCATTGTTGCTTAAGGGCTTGTAAGTAAGCATTTCACTGTAAGGTCTACACCTGTTGTATTCAGCGCATGTGACAAATAAAATTTGATTTGATTTGAATATAATACAATTCATCTAATTGGGGTGGTCTACATTCCGAAACGTGTCTTACAGCACTAGTAAAATCATTAAGGATAATTACCCTATTCAAATAGGCCTACGTGTGAAGTTGAAGTAGATAAACATTGTAGTAGGGTTACTAGAAAACAAACAAGAACAGTTAATCCCATTTCAGTACATCTATTATTATTTGCAACTCAAAGTCCATGTGGTCTATAATAATATTAAATGGCAGAGGTTAATGCCAGTCTAATAAATGTTAAATGTTCCAATTCTTTAAAAGCAGGCTGTAGGGTTGTCTGCAGACAAGCATTTCAGGGAGCACTAATTTGCTTCGAACACCCACGACAGGAATGTCACCACAAGTCAAAGGTGAAACCAGCGCAAAGTACAGTGTGAGGAGAGGAATGAGCCCTGAGCATTATTTTCCTTCAGCCATCACCAATTATAAACACAGCTTGTGCCAATTTCTAGTGCCTTCTTCAGGTTTGACATTTAAATTGTCAACCCACTTAATACCGCCGTCTCCTGAAGGAAGCTCCCTGCTGACAGAGACCCGGTAACTACTGAGAGGTGGTTGGAAATCTGTAACATTATATGAGCTCTTTTTTGAAATAGAGAGAGTGTGTGTGTGTCTTGGTGTGTGTGTGTCTTGGTGTGTGTGTGTCTTGGTGTGTGTGTGTCTTGGCGTGTGTGTGTGTCTTGGCGTGTGTCTTGGCATGTGTGTCTTGGTATGTGTGTGTGTGTGTCTTGATGTGTGTCTTGGTGTGTGTATGCGTGCGCATGTTTCATTATATTCTTCTAATGTGTAGAATCTTTATTTTGCAAAAAAGTCTCTGAAGTCCCCACAAGAGATCAGACATTAGCATAGGAAGATAAATTATATATGGGAAAGTGTTCTTGACAACTGAAGCTTGCAATTCCAAAGAAAAGTACTAGTTGCACTGTCTCCAAAAAGAGGCAGAGATGGAGGGTCTGGGGAGCAGTCTGTTATTTAGCTGTCTCCCAAATTAAAGCCATCTCTGCCAGCTAGCTCTCCTATTGGCTCACAGAGCCTGACAGCCGCCAAGGCAGGAAGGAAGACAGTGACTAATTGTGTCTGCTCTCCACAATCCAGAAAGTAAATACCAAGGAACACACATAAATATTCATAATAAGGCATACGGATTGACTCCCGCTCTTGAAAAATGTCCAAAGTGGTGCAACTGACAGGGAGCCTTTGTCAAAGGATTACATGATCATTAGATTCCAAACACCTACAATTTCTGACTAAACATTTAGAGAGAAAAAAAGCACACAATTGAATGCATATTATTGAACTCTCTGCAATAATATTAATATGTATTGATCATGTATATTTTAAACACTACAAAAATATAATGGGTTTTCAAATTGCTTGTGATTTTATGGTGTCCTTATCCACATTCCATATCACCTATTTTAGGTGCATCTATAACAATTGTTGGAGATTTGTGCAGGTGTAGATCCATAGGGGAGGCATGTTCTTATGGGTGGCATTGTTTTATAGAACTGTTCCATCAAAATGTTGGTTGCGTCTCAAATAGCACCCTATTTCCTAAGTAGTGTAGTATCATAAGTGCATAGTTCCATAACCTTGATCACATACACTCTGGATTTTGTTTTGCAGTCTCTTCCATAATCTCTAATGCCCAATTACTAGCAACCAGGTTCCCTTGTCTTGCTGTGGCTACACTAACCCAATTACAGTCATTCCCATCTCATTTTTAGACTTACGCTCTCGCTATGGAGGCTCTTTGAGGGATAAACGCCATATATAACTTGATGTCACTAAAATATAATATTGCATAAATGACAAGATTCTATAATATTCTCCTCTGTACTCAGGTTTACAGGATGTCCTTCCAGAATTCCTCCGGAACCGTTTTGTGGAGGCTGCTCTCAGCTACGTGGCATGCAACTCTGAGGGGGAGCTTTTGTGTCGTAACAATGACTGCTGGTGCCGCTGCTCTGCCAAGTTCCCTGATTGTAACTGCCCCTTGGCTGATATCAAAGTCATGGAGGAAAATCTGCACAAAAGCAAGGAAACCTGGACCAACTTCAACACTGAATTCATGGAATCAGGTGGGCTATTTGTTTGTTATTTGTTATTAATTTCCGTCAAGCTGCATTTGAAAGCTATTGGGAGGAGCAGGACACAGGTGTGCTATAAAATGTGCAAGATCAATAAAAAAAATGGCTACAACCATTTTGCTCAATATCAACAAACAGCTAGCTAATGCTGTGAATGTGTACAACAAGATGTACAGGTGCCTCTCAGGCAGTTCAAGTTATTGATTGGGAACCTTTTTACTGAGAAATGTGATTGTTTCTCTTGAGTGTGTTTGTAATCTTGTATATTTGTATTATGTTGTATTTGTAAATTGTGAATATGCAGGGCTTCCTTAAAAAAGAGACATTGGGACTAAAATGTAAAAAAGAAAATCAGAAGAAGAAAAATAAGTGTAGTTTGACATTGGAGGCAGGTAGTGTTCCCCATTGCAGTGTTTTCTCTAATGTCTATCTGTGAGAGGGCTTCTCTCCATCTGTTGGATTCTGTATGATATAGAAAGTGCATTCTGAGTGATGTTTTGAAGGCACAGGCATGCTCCCTTGAACATCATTTTGACAATACCTGACTTAGCAATATCAGAGCACCTCTTGCATTAAATTGTTCTAAGATGCTGCGTTGTTGACAGGCTACTGAAAAGGAGGAATAAGTTCCTCATAATTGCAGCACATTCTTGTTCTGCTGACATTGTTGTTTTTGTCTGAAGCCTAACTTGAGCAATTTGTCATGAAAATGAGCACATAGCCCCTTTCATTCTTTTAGATGGTTGAGTGTCAAAATAAGTAATGCCCAAAAGTATCATAAAAGGCACATGCGCACACACACACACTCAAATACCTTAACCCAAGCTGAAAAATGTATGATGTACAATACAGAGGGAGGAAGTGATCTAAGCACTAAGCATTTTTAATGGGGCAGAGTGTTTGTCTTTTCATGGTTCTCCACTTGCCACAGTGAGCAAAGCATCCAAGGCTCAGTGCGACTGGCAAGAGTCTGTTTAGAGTCTGCGTGCGAGGTTGAGCTGCAGCAGTTCTGGTGAGATTAGTTGATAAATAATGTGGCAAGGAAAAACTTGAAATTGGTGGGAAGTGCTGGCACATCAAATATTTCACCCAGCCAAGGAATGATCCAAACAGAGAGATAAATCCTGTCTCCGTCTTCAAAGCCTCTTCTGTCCCACGAGGGGGCTTTAATGAAAGCACCCCCAAATATCTTTAACTGTAGGCCTTCACTCATCAAAATGCATGTGGATCTTTCTATAAACTAGGGTACCAGTGAGGATTTCCTACACTGGACAACTTGTTACAGATGTTGATAAGTCATTGACAATAATCTGCAAAAAAATGTTAATGTCATTACATTAAGATATAAGGGACAATAATAGCTACATTCAATTAAATTCATGAGTTGATTTAAAACCTATGTTTAACCCTTTATCATGGTTGGTGTTTTGATGGATTTGTCCATAATCGTGTGACATAAAACATTACTTTTCTGTCCTTGTATTTATGGCTGTGTAAGTTGTCGTTATATCATATATGTGACGCGTATGTCGCGTGTCACTACTTCACAGGAGAGCCATTTGAACGTTTCTTGACAGAAATGCCTTCTGGAACATGTGAACTTTCACGTGCCTTAATAACAAACTTAATGCCATCTGTAAATACAAATAAAATTGATAAATTATGACCCTAATTGGTTTAGCCACAGAAAAAGACAACAACCGTCCTGCTAGCCATGATTGGTAATGATAATGAGTGGGCTGGACATGCTCAGAGATGAGTTCGGATTTTTTCTGCCATGTAGCGCGCTTCTGTCTATTTGAGCTGGTCAGTATGTGTACATTAGGTAATCCTGTCTAGTCCTGAGTAGTAGAACTGCATAAGTATTTCTCTCCATTTTCTGGAGGACAGGGTAGGAACCAAAGTGATGTTAAGTGTTAAGGGACCCTATAATCTTTGGCTACATTAAATCTTTATTCATATATCCAACATATTCATGCTTCGCCTATTCCTCTTTGATTTAGAAGATACTGTTGCACAAACAACATGCTGATTTAGGCCTCCACCAGCACTGGTATCAGGCTGTATTAGCTAGCTACGTTTGCTCTGACTTAATTCTTTTATTAGCTAGTTAGCTAGCCAGCCAGCTAACTAGCGATTAGCATTAGTGGCTAACACGATTTAGCTTAACTTGCAAAGAAAATACAAACTAGCTGTTTGCAGATGTAAGAAACACAAACTAATATTGTAATTATAGAACGCTTGTGGATTTATATTAAGATAAAACATTGTCATCAACATTGTTGCATGTGCTGCATTGACCATGCACGAAAGTGTCTCGTGGTCAAGCAACAGCAAATGCACTCCTTGAGTGACAGGGGGTGGGACTAGGTCTGTGTGGAAAGCGGCATGGAAAGAGAGAGAGAGCGGACAGGGATGACTCAAATTATAAAAATAGTTGTTACACACGGCATATCACATTAAACAAACCAAACATTAAAATACCGTTACAGAAGGTAAAGTAAAAACCCAAACCGGTCTGTGTATCAGTACCGGTATATAGTAAAATATGGTATACCGCCCAGCCCTACTGTTAACTAGCTAGCTCGCTAGCTAAGGTTACGTGTATGATCTCTGTAGTAATATTATTCATATCTCAGAGCCATTTTCTTTACTATTTAAAAACTGTAATTACATTTTTGAAAGCAGCACAGTTGCAGTCCCGAACACTCTGGATAACATAAAAACAGCGTAACCAGCTCTGCTAGGGTGAGTAAAATGGTCAGAGTGAGTTGTTCACTCATTTGTGTCTGGAAGTAGCTAGCAAGCTAGCCAACTTTAGCCAGTTAGCTTGGGTGCTTGACTGCTGTTGTTAGGACAGAACGCTCAGATTAACCGTTTAACCTCTCTAGGAGCGGCAGCTGGGGTGACGGTTTTGGAGCGTCTGGCGTGCCCAAAGTAAAATGCTTGCCACTCAGGCTCAGAAAATAGGATATGCACATAATTAGTACTATTGGATAGGAAACACTCTGAGGTTTCCAAAAGTGTTAACATAATGTCTGTGAGTATAACATAACTCATTTGGCAGGCAAAAACCAGAGAGAATTCCATCCGGAAATGTCATTCTGGTGGCTTATGGCCCACTTTGAGAGACTGCCTATTGAAAACCCTTTATATCAGGACACTGAATGTAGTACCTATGGCTTCCATGTCAGCAGTCTATATACACTGCTCAAAACAATAAAGGGAACACTAAAATAACACATCATAGATCTGAATGAATGAAATAATCTTATTAAATACTTTTTTCTTTACATAGTTGAATGTGCTGACAACAAAATCGCAAAAAAATTATCAATGGAAATCAAATTTATCAACCCATGGAGGTCTGGATTTGGAGTCACACTCAAAATTAAAGTGGAAAACCACACTACAGGCTGATCCAACTTTGATGTAATGTCCTTAAAACAAGTCAAAATGAGGCTCAGTAGTGTGTGTGGCCTCCACGTGCCTGAATGACCTCCCTACAACGCCTGGGCATGCTCCTGATGAGGTGGCGGATGGTCTCCTGAGGGATCTCCTCCCAGACCTGGACTAAAGCATCCGCCAACTCCTGGACAGTCTGTGGTGCAACGTGGCGTTGGTGGATGGAGCGAGACATGATGTCCCAGATGTGCTCAATTGGATTCAGGTCTGGGAAGCAGGCGGGCCAGTCCTTAGCATCAATGCCTTCCTCTTGCAGGAACTGCTGACACACTCCAGCCACATGAGGTCTAGCATTGTCTTGCATTAGGAGGAACCCAGGGCCAACCGCACCAGCATATGGTCTCACAAGGGGTCTGAGGATCTCATCTCGGTACCTAATGGCAGTCAGGCTACCTCTGGCGAGCACATGGAGGGCTGTGCGGCCCCCAAAGAAATGCCACCCCACACCATGACTGACCCACCGCCAAACCGGTCATGCTGGAGGATGTTGCAGGCAGCAGAACGTTCTCCACGGCGTCTCCAGACTCTGTCACGTCTGTCACGTGCTCAGTGTGAACCTGCTTTCATCTGTGAAGAGCACAGGGCGCCAGTGGCGAATTTGCCAATCTTGGTGTTCTCTGGCAAATGCCAAACGTCCTGCACGGTGTTGGGCTGTAAGCACAACCCCACCTGTGGACGTTGGGCCCTCATACCACCCTCATGGAGTCTCTTTCTGACCGTTTGAGCAGACACATGCACATTTGTGGCCTGCTGGAGGTCATTGCAGAGCTCTGGCAGTGCTCCTTCTTGCACAAAGGCGGAGGTAGTGGTCCTGCTGCTGGGTTGTTGCCCTCCCACGGCCTCCTCCACGTCTCCTGATGTACTGGCCTGTCTCCTGGTAGCGCCTCCATGCTCTGGACACTACGCTGACAGACACAGCAAACCTTCTTGCCACAGCTCGCATTGATGTGCCATCCTGGATGACCTGCACTACCTGAGCCACTTGTGTGGGTTGTAGACTCCGTCTCATGCTACCACTAGAGTGAAAGCACCGCCAGCATTCAAAAGTGACCAAAACATCAGCCAGGAAGCATAGGAACTGAGAAGTGGTCTGTGGTCACCACCTTCAGAACCACTCCTTTATTGGGGGTGTCTTGCTAATTGACTATAATTTCCACCTGTTGTCTATTCCATTTGCACAACAGCATGTGAAATTTATTGTCAATCAGTGTTGCTTCCTAAGTGGACAGTTTGATTTCACAGAAGTGTGATTGACTTGGAGTTACATTGTGTTGTTTAAGTGTTCCCTTTATTTTTTTTGAGCAGTGTATAAAGTTTCAAAGCAATCGGAACTAATGTGTTGAATAGGAAGGGGTTTTGGTGAGAGGAGCTCTTTTTCGGTTGCACGTTTTTGGGCACACGTTTGGCTGAGCGGTCCACTTTATTTGACTTATATAACATTTAGGTGACCATCCAAGTAAAATATTATCACTTTTATTCATAAATGATAAGCTAAGGATGCATTTTAATTGGTTTTTGTTTTGTTGAGGAAAAGTTTATAGGTTTAGTTGAACGCGTTCTCTTCACGTTGGATTTTCTGAACACAAGGCGCCAACCAAACTGAGATTTATGGATATAATAAATGACTTTTTCTAACCAAATACCCATGGATTGTCTTCATTGGACACTTAGGAAGCCCTCAGCAGACATTCTACAAAAGGTAAGGCACAGGTTTTCCCTGTGAAATGCATTTTCTATGGACCACGCTGGCTAATGAATTCATGGTAATGCAAAATATTGAAGGTGCTACCCTCAAACAATCAAATGTAGTGCTTTCACCGTAAAGCCTTTTTGAAATCTGACAACGCTGTGATATTGCCAAGAAGCAGAGCTTTTGATGAGTATGAAACACTTGTATATTGATGCATGTTTAATAATTCAACTTTTGGATTTTGAATTTGGAGCCTTGCATTTCACCTGGTAGTGTTGGGAGCGCCCCACCACTCCCTAAGAAGTTAAGAGATGGGTGAGGCTAAAGCTTAAGAGGGTGTGAATAATGCTGAATGGGTGTAGACAAAGAAGAGGTACAAAAACATTCAAAGGCCATTTTCTCAAAAGTGAGGTTACAAGTTCATCAACTTTCAAAGCAAAATTACTTTCCCATTGTTCCTTAACTGTATTGTATGATATAACATTTTCTAGCTCTGAGTCTCTACTTTTATCCAATGTAAGAAACACCATTTCAAATTTTGGTACATAAGACCGACTCAAGCCGGTTGGTCACAAATTAAGTATTAATCAGTTAAATTAGACATTAAACTTGAACCCTGTAAGAAGCCTGGATCTAGCTGTGGGCCAGTTTTTTGCATAGAGATATCAGAAATGCAGTGTAACTCTGTAAGATTTAGTGTCTCTATATGTTATTTGGTGAAAACAGTTTTCATGGGCACACAAATCCAAAATAGTAAATGCGATTGCAAAATCAAATGCTTACAACCGAAAGTCACCTTACCTTGATACTTACTGTAAAACCTAAATTGATACTCTCGTTAACGTGGTTCTTCAATAATTATGCATAATACTTGTTGGATGCGCATTTGGTGTCCAGCTGATTAGTTACTGTGTGCAATTGTGTAAATAGACTATTGCGCAGCACCCAACGCTATTCCTATTCATTATTCAGAATAACAAATAAATTACAAAAAATATATATTTTACTATTCACAATATGATCTGGGAATGAAATAACATGACAGATACATTTTGTTTTCCATGTTACACCTGCAACTTTAAACAATACAAGGGGCTTGAAGTACCTTACATGAACTTGAATTTGGAAATTCATGCTGGAATAGGCCTACCTTGAAATTTGAAATTTACTTCTCGAAATGTGGTTCTCGAAAAGTCCTTGTAATTATTGTATAATAGTTTTTGATCTGTTTTTGTGAGAGTCCAGAAAGTGGAGGGCAACACTTATGCAGTTCTACTGCCACTTCAATTGATGGGTGTTGTGCTACTCTTTTGCGCTAAAACCATTTGTTGTTATAATGAGGACAACAACATCTTAATGTTTGCTTCAACTTGACTTTCCACAGAAATCCTTCCCTAAAAAATGGAACCTGTTTTTTGGTCACTTTCTCATTATAAAAACAGCGATGATGAGATTCAAAGGTGAGATTAATGCTACCACTAATCATGGCTTTATTATGTGTGCCAGTATCGGTCACATAGGCTCCAGAAACATTGCTGTGCATGCATCCAATCTATTTAGTCAGGCAATATCCACATTCATCTCAAATATTATTTATGTAATAATAATTTCAATATCAATGCATTGGTAAGGTAAAAGAAAACAAACATTTTCTTAAAGTGGTTGTCAATTTTGTTTGACACTTTACATGCTTTTTTGAGGTACTTGAAAATTATAATTAAGTGCTTGAAAAAGTCCCTGAAAGTCCTTGAATTTGACTTGCCAATGTCTGTATGAACCCTGCTGAAAGAATGTATAGTCCTACGCCTATATTGTTATAGGTGGAGTTATGGGAAATGTGCATGTATTCACTTTTATTCCTTTAAGTGCACATGTGGAACTGAATGAAAATCATTTTTGTTGTTGTTTCAATCCAATTTAAAATGTTCATCCCAATGTTACACATTGGCCCCAGTATTTATAGAAAGACCCATATTTGCTTTGAGAAGATGAAATGGCTAGCTCCAGAGGACTAGGCCAGCCAAGACAAAGCCTGACTAGATTTATATTTACTCCAGTCATGAATCTGTTTTCATTGTCAGAAAACTAGATGGCTTGGGAGTCTGGTAATAATAGGGCCTTAAGTACTTAACTTAAGGCTAATGCGATTAGCATGAGGTTGTAAGTAACAAGAAAATTTCCCAGGACATAGACATATCTGATATTGGCTTAAATTGTTGTTCATCTAACTGCACTGTCCAGTTTACAGTAGCTATTACAGTGAAAGAATACCATGCTATTGTTTGAAGAGTGCACAGTTTTGAACATGAAAAGTTATTCATAAACAAATTAGGGATATTTAGGCAGTCTTGATATAAAATGTTGAACAGAAATGCAATGGTTCATTTGATCAGTCTAAAACTTTGCACATTGCTGCCATCTAGTGGCCGATGTCTAAATCGCAGCTGGGCTGGAAAAGTACATTATGGCCATTCTCTTGCATTTCAAAGATAATGGTACAAAAAAATACAAAAGAACAATTGTTTTTTTCTTTGTATAATCTTTTACTAGATCTATTGTGTAATATTCTTCTACATTCCTTTCACATTTTCACAAACTTTCAAATGGTACCAAGAATATGCATATCCTTGCTTCAGGGCCTGAGTTACAGGCAGTTAGATTTGGGTATGTAATTTTAGGCGAAAATTGAAAAAAAGGGGTGGTTTAAGGCTCTGGCAATACAACAGACTTCTGATTGTTTACGTTTAAAAATGCATTGATTGTGGTGACCTAATTTTTAGACAAGAGAACATACTGTATGGACCTTTTTAAGGTTGAGTTACACTTATAAACACACAATACTAATTCAAGTAGGAATTGCAAGACAGAAGCCTAATACTGATGTACCACTGCGGACACTAGTCATTTTCCAAATTAGTTCCTGCTGTCTTTGTTGAGCACAGTCATTCAAATGGCTCAGAAAGCCAATGTCACAGGGCATCAGGTTGTAGTGAATGCATTCGTCAAGTTGAATGAACCTCCAAAGTAAATAAAGCTAGCAAACACAGCTATGTCTGTTGATTAAAAAAAAATATATATATATAATAATAATAATAATAATAATAATAATAATTGAAGGACTAATGTTTCATATATGATGCCTCTCATTAGTGACGCAATTTCTACATTGATTTCTATGACTGACAAAGCAAAACCAATTTCTCATGCTGGCACCCAGGCTACCCCTAATATTAGTTGCATAGTTGTATAGTCAAATGAGCTACACTTTACTGTATGTAAATCTGCAATGTACATACATTACATACATCTTAACAGGTTTGTTTACCTTATTGGGTGGATTTTTTAATACGTCAAAAATAATCTGTCAACACATTTTAACTACCGTAATAAACGATGTGCAGAGGTGTAAAATCTGCCCATAAAAATCAAGTATTCTCTCAGTGTTGGATTTACTTTTCTTTCGTTATACGGTGCAAATTGCCTAATTGTCACAATGGTTCCTTTATGTTAATTAAAAACATGCCTTCAAGTAACAGTGAGTTGTTTGATACATGGTACCAACAACAAATAGTCTTGGCACTGCTTTGCCATCAATGCCTGCCAGTTGAAATTCCGCTGATGTCTTGCCCATTTCTGCATTTATTACCTCAAAAAAGCATGTGAGTGCTTAGATGTGGCACATACAAATTTTGAATGTGACAGATTTGTACAAACATGAAAAATACTTATCCAGAAATTGATTTCTTTGGTTCAATAGCTGGCAACATTTTTTATTTTATTTCATTTATTTATAGGATTACATTTGGCAGTTAATTCATCCTGTCGGACGAACAAAACATCACTTTAACACTAAAGGCGGCAACATATTTTTATCTTAAAAGTAGCAACGTAGGTCATATTTGACCGCAAATTGGTAATGATTGAGTCTGTCAAGTAGTGGCACATTTCAGTTTATTAACCTTTTGTAACACAAGTTATTGGTTTTCTTTCCCCAAAATAAGCATATATTTTAAGATTTTCACACATTTATAGTCAAATTTCATGTTTAAAATGTTACATTTTTATGTTATGTTATGTTATGAACAGGTAATTTTATAAATGTCACCCATAACAACTTGTCATGGACATTTATCTGTTATTCTTTCAAAGTGTTGTGTTTCTGTGATACTCAACGGCTGAGAAATTGTGCTCATTAGAAGTACCGGTATGGGGGCCTCCCGAGTGGCGCAGCGGTCAAAAGCACTGCATCACTGTGCTAGAGGAGTTACTACAGACCCGGGTTCATTCCCGGACTGTGCCATAGGACGCCGCACAAATGGCCCAGTGTCGTCCGGGTTAGAGGAGGGTTTGGCCGGGGCGGCTTTACTTGGCTCATCGCGCCCTAGCGACTCTTTGTGGTGGGCCGGTGCCTGTAGGCTGACCCAGGTTGCCAATTGAACAGTGTTTCATCCAACACATTGGTGCCAAGGACATCCATGCATCTTCAATATCTTAGCATTTTGTACATGTCTTAGTGGTCGACTGATTTGTATTGCTTTTTTATCCCTGCATTTTGATGGAGTTAGATTAGAATGTGACGTGTATTGCACACACTGATTAGACGATAACACTGTCATAACGAAGATCATGCATCATGTGGAAACTTGTATATTCAGACACAAATGAAGATAGATACAGAAAGTAGGCAAAATGATGGCATTCTGCTTAGCTCCAGTAACGTTTTCTCTAAGAGGGGATTATAATGTCGAGTACATGGCAGATTCTCCCTACAAACCCTGCAGAAATGCTTCTCTTAGCCCAAAGCAAAACTCCATACACCACTCAATAGTGCTTCTCCAGCAGCCAATCCAATGTAATGCATGCAGCCACAGAACATAGCCTATGTATTGGTACAGTGCATTCGGAAAGTATTCTGACCCCTTCACATTTTTCACATTTTGTTACGTTACAGCCTTATTCTAAAATGTATTAAAAAATAATATTTATCATCAATCTACACACAATACCCCATAATGACAAAGCAAAAACAGGTTTTTAGAAGTTTTTGCAAATGTATTAAAAATAAAAAACTGAAATACATTATTTACATAAGTATTGGGACCCTTTGCTATGAGACTCGAAATTGAGCTCAGATGCATCCTGTTTCCATTGATCATCCTTGAGATGTTTCTACAATTCGACTGGAGTCCACCTTTTTTAAATTAAATTGATTGGACATGATTTGGAAAGGCACACCTGTCTATATAAGGTCCCACAGTTGACAGTGCATGTCAGAGCAAAAATCAAGCCATGATGTCGAAAGCATTGTCTGCAGAGCTCCGAGACAGGATTATGTGAGACACAGGTCTGGGGAAGGGTACACATTTTTTCAGCATTGAAGGTCCCCAAGAATACAGTGGCCTCCATCATTCTTAAATGGCTGCACGGCCAAACTAAGCAATAGGGAGAGAAGGACCTTGGTCAGGTAGGTGACCAGGAAGCCAATGGTCATTCTGACAGAGCTCCAGAGTTCCTCTGTGGAGATGAGAGAACCTTCCAGAAGAACAACCATCTCTGCAGCACTCCACCAATCAGGCCTTTATGGTAGATTGGCCAGATGGAAGCCACTCCTCAGTAAAAGGCACATGGCAGACCGCTTGGAATTTGCTAAAAGGCAACTAAAGGGCTCTGACCATGAGAAAAAAGATTGGTCTGATGAAACCAAGATTGAACTCTTTGGCCTGAATGCCAAGTGCAACGTCTGGAGTAAACCAGGCACCGCTCATCACCTGGCCAATACCATCCCTACGGTGAAGCATGGTGGTGGCAGCATCATGCTGTGGGGATGTTTTTCAGTGGCAGGGACTGGGAGACTAGTCAACGTTGTGGGAAAGATGAACGGAGCAACGCACAGAGAGATCCTTGATGAAAACCTGCTCTAGAGCATTCAGGATCTCAGACTTGGGCGAAGGTTCATCTTCCAACAGGACAACGACCCTAAGCACACAGCCAAAACAATGCAGGAGTGGCTTCGGGACAAGTCTCTGAATGTCCTTGATTGGCCAAGCCAGAGCCTGGACTTTGAACCTGATCTAACATCTCTGGAGAGACCTGAAAATAGCTGTGCAGCAACGCTCCCCATATAACCTGACAGAGCTTGAGTGGATCTGCAGAGAAGAATGGGAGAAACTCCCCAAATACAGGTGTGCCAAGCTTGTAGTGTCCTACTCAATAAGACTTGATGCTGTAATCACTGCCAAAGTTGCTTCAACAAAGTACTGAGTAAAGGGTCTGAATACTTATGTAAATGTGATATTTAAGTTTCTAAAAAACAGTTTTTCCTGTGTCATTGTGGGGCATTGTGTGTAGATTGATGAGGGGAAAAAAAACTATTTAATCCATTTTAGAATAAGGCTGTAACATAACAAAATGTGGGAAAAGTGAAGGGGTCTGAATACTTTCCAAATGCACTGTAACGGTAGGTGTTGCATGTTTCACATGTCAGTAATATGATTGGAGCTATAATTCTACTGTGAACTTATGCTGATACAGTGCCACATAGATCAACACCTTCTAATTGTTGATATACAGACTAAGAGATCTAGTCAAGCTCACACAAACACTACGCACAAGGAACTCAATTGTAATAAATATTTTGGTAAAATATGAGGTTTGCCAAAAGTTGAAATTCAAAGTGTATTATACAGCTCTGGAAATCTACACCCATTGTATTAATAGTGTTGTGATGCTTTGGGATACTTCGATCCCTGTGATTTTACATTCTGTGCAGACTTCACATGTCGATTCCGGAGGCACGTAAGTTCGCTCACATGATCAGAGACCAGTGGCAGCAAAATAAGAATGTGGGCTATATTTCAAACGAGTCAAGAAACCTTTTTTTAAATGAAATACAACAAAAACATGGAGAAACATGGATTAAGGCGCAAGGGTAGAGACAAACAGTTAGTTCCTTGAGAAGAAGTCTTTGAAGCACTGTCAGCTCACCATTGGAGCTCAGGGACTGTGATGGTGTTTTTTCTTGTGTGCTGCTGACCCCTAAAGCTCTCTCTGATCCCTGAGGACCACTAGCCCACCATGCGCTCGGACTGGAGGACAACTTACTCTCCTGAGGTACATAGACAACAGTGCTCGACATCTCACCAGGGGCTCAGGAGTGTTGGCCTAGGTCCAGCAGCAGACTCTCTGAGACTATTTCAAACACCAGTTGAACCTCGCTACTCTTTCTGTCATGTGTCAAACTTTTTTGTTTACTTTAATACATGAACAATGTATTCTAAACTTTCCCCGGCTCTATTTCTGGCATGAAAGTGATTCATCGTCAAACTTGACCAGTAGCTCAGCGAAGTAGCACAGATGCTTGCGGAGGAGGTGTTGTATACTGAAAATAAAGTTTTTTTTCCTAGGGAGAAAAACATCATCAACGCTGTTCAATATCTGACTGCTTGCCACAAAGACATTGAGCTATAAATAGAATAGCAGATGAAGGCCTCTCCTCCCTCTCCTGCTGACAAATGGATGAGACAATGGCAGTTCATCTTCTACTATTGTTCATTCTGTGTGCCTGTTGAGAGAGAGATGCATCAAATCCACATGGGGTAATTTAGTGTGGTTAGGGATCCTTTAGCTCAGGCTCCATTTGTCACCAGGATCGCCTGCAGAGAACCTTTTGTTAATTAAAAATGTAGTGTGTATGTCCAAAACGGCACCATGTTTGACCAGAGCCCTATGGACCCTGGTCAAAAGTAATGCACTATATAGGGAATAGGATGCTATTTGGGAAGTGTGTTTAAAGTGGTCGGGGGGGAAAGACCACATGCCCCCCTGTACAAAGGTAGCTGGGAGAGGGGCATTACATGTCTCTGGGGGGTGGCTCGTGAAACGTATACTCTCCCTTCATACGGTCTCGTTTCTTTGAATCTTTGCACTCCCAGGGGATACTATCTGAGAATGTAGTCATGGTATTAATCTTTCCTCTCCCCTCTACATAATTAAAAATCATTGCCTACAGGTGAAGGTATAGCTTACATAACTACCTCCCTGCGAAATAAGTGGACTTTGCCAAACAGGAAATAATGCTACAGTATGTTGTAATATGAGTGTGTTTTACTTACATATAGCATGTTTAACTTATTCATGGATTGCACGTTGCATCACAATATCGATATAAATATTCTCTTGAGCACTGGTGCCCAACTCAACGTTCTGCTTAATTGGCACTGATGAACATTTAATCTAAAGTGCATTATAGTGGCTTGGAAAGACGATGACATTTCAAAAGGAGACAAATATTTAGTAGTGGAAACCTTTTGTCATCATGTCGCCAGATTGACTTTAGATGAAGTATAACTTTAGCTCGCTTACGTTAGCATTGCTAGCTATTTTCTTACAAACTTTGCTAGTTAATGGCAACATTGCTATCTCTAAAGTATATTTGACAGCATCAAAATGATGGCAAAGTTGTTTACTAGTAATTTCCAAGCCACTATACTCTAATTTAGCCGTAGAAATCATTAGCCCCCCGTTAAGAATAACTGGGCACCACTCAACTTTCGACATCAGTACTGTATGTCTGAGAGTGGCTTGAAAACATTGATAACAATTGTGTGACGCGACCGAGTGACTGCGGTGCAACCAATGCATACTTTTCTAGACTATATTGGTGTTTTTGTTGTTGCAAATTGAGCTAATTGTAAAAAAAAAAAATTGTCAAAAACATTGTTATTGAAAAACATTAAACTGATGTCAGGGATTATTTGTGAGTACAGCTCAACTCAGTAGCTAATGACTATGAACTGCCTTCTTTCTGTTTGTAAGTGTAGGCATTCAACATGGACAGTTCATGAGGCCAGGGGTAGTCTCCATTGGCTCAATTAAATTGTGACTCACACTGTTGAATCCAGCTAATCAAATGTCATAGTGCTAGAGTCACTACAGCTAATGAGGATCTCATTAACAGCTTTAAGCACAGTCCTTTTTCAGGGCTTTGTAAAGGCTGTTTAATAAATACTAGCTATATCATGTTTCAGGTAAGACCCAGATGCAGACCACGTCGAAGTAACTACAGTTTATTAATCCAACAGGGGCAGGCAAAAGACAGGTCAAGGGCAGGCAGGGGTCAGTAATCTAGATAGGTGGGGCAAAGGTACAGGACGGCTGGCAGGCTCAGGGTCAGGGTAGGCAGAAAAGGTCAACACCGGGAAAACTAGAAAACAGGAACAATCGAGAGACAGGACCAGAGGGAAAAATGCTGGGAGGCTTGATGAAACAAAACGAACAGGCAAAAGACAAACAGAGAACACAGGTATAAATACGCAGGGGAGAATGGGCAACACCTGGAGGGGGTGGAGACAATCACAAAGACAGGTGAAACAGATAAGGGTGTGACAAGCTAAGTCTGTGTTGTTGTACTGGATGTGTGAGTATTGTGTGGGCTGGTCCACCACTAGATTAAAAAGGCTACATGTTACTTATTAGTTTCAATAACTTGGGTGATTATTATGTCATGATTTTTTTTTTTAAATGTAAATTCTATTTTTATAGCAAACAACAAGAGAGCTGTCTGTCTCTGTGTGTGTGTATGTCTGTCAGCACAAAAAGTTGTGTGAATGTAGTGTAAATTCAGCGGTATGGTTACCCATCAGGACAATAGAAAACGGCCTTCATATACTAAAGGTGAAGAGGTATTTTTAGTCCTGCATTACTCATGTGAACTTAGCTCATTGGTAGAATTTAATTGAAATAAAATGTTGTATTCATAAATTCTAAATACTCTATTAACAACATTGAGCTTTTAATTATTTTTCTATGTTTAAAGGTTAAGCAACAGAAACTAAAGAAACTAAGTACAGTCAACTCCCAAAGCCTCAAAGGTAGACAGTGCCAGCCACATTACAGCAAGTATCTCCCAGGTTGGCTCTTCCCTCTTGAACTACTAAGCCCTAAGCCCATTTCTGAATGTACTCTGCAACATAAGCCTTGCAAACATTTTTATCTTTACTTGCCCAAGGCAACAAACATTTTCTAGTGTGAGGAGAGATGAAACTTCCTCATATTCCCTACTATGAGAGCAAAGATTTATAGTTTGTTACAAGCTCTTCGATATAGATTATAAGGGTTCTCTTCAATCAGATCCGCTTTGGCCAACATCCGCATAGCGGTTGTTTTGGCGGTGACTGAGGTGTAACTGGTTAGAGCTGTCAAATCCACAATGGCTCCCGGCATTATACCTAAAGTGGACATTGCTATTGGCTGCACGGAGTCACAATAGCCTTGTTTACAAGTTGGAACACTGGAATGTGTCTGTCATCTACACCTCCATTAGGATGATAGAAATCATAATTATTTTGTTTGAAGATTTTTCAATTTGAGCGTAAATATTTCTATATAGCCTACACTTTCTCGCTCTGAACTTCTAACATGAGTGGGGTGGGTGTGGCTTTGTGACAATGATCAGAAGAGCAGCTGCTCACCGATTTGATGGCTCCAACGCAGTTCCACACGCCAAAACATCCGCTACGCGTGTGTCTGCTATCCCGGTTAATGCTTGATCTGATTGAATCTAGGCCTTACTATTAGAAAATGTGTTTTGAGCGGTATGTTAGAGGCAGTGTCCTGATCAGGGCAGTGACTATGACTTCCTAGGCTGCATCCCAAATGGCACCCTATTCCCTATATATTACACAACTTTTGACCAGAGCCCTTTGTGCCCTGATGAAAAGTAGTGCACTAAATAGGGAATAGGGTGCTATTTGGGATGCACACCTTCTGCCCATTGTTAATTCCCATAGGCCTTTTGACCTGCCCATTTTACTGTTGCCCAGTAACTGTCCCAGTCTTGTTTAAAAGTGTGAGTTCAATGCAGTTCAAACTTACAGCATACGTTTATAAGTAATACTCTTTTTGCAACATCTATCAAAACCCAGATACGACTTAATAAAAGTAAGAAGATAAGATGTGGGTCAGCAATTTAAAATCATCAGAAAATCAGTACTGTAATACAAGGTGAAAGTTCTGTGGAATGAAAACCTACTTATTGTGTGTATGTATTGACATTAATGTGTAACTGATTGATGCATACACACAACACGCACGCACACACACACACACGCTACATGTTAATAGTTTTAAATGTATGTAAATTGTTAAGCATTTTGCCTGTAATGTCTTATTCTTTATGTGAGACTAGCTATCGCCATTGGCGTCAGTCAACGGAAGTGCACACCTTGGGGCGGCAGGTAGCCTAGTGGTTAGAGCGTTGGACTAGTAACCGAAAGGTTGCAAGATCAAATCCCCAAGCTGACAAGGTAAAAAACTGTTGTTCTGCCCCTGAACAATGCAGTTAACCTGCTGTCATTGAAAATAAGAATTTGTTATTTAACTGACTTGCTTAGTTGAATAAAAAAAAGGTGTTTTTTCACCTGGTCTCCCATGGAGGGGAAGCAGTGTAATCAAGGATTTTAAGGGGGGAGGTGCTGAGACACATAGGCTACCTTTGTCATGCACAAGATTTATAAATCTGCAAGTCTATTGACACTATTCACAATACTGGATGTCCGCCTCACACAAATTCCATCTACCATAAAGGGAATTTTAAGGTCATGTTTGGTATATAAAACAAATACGATTAAACAATATAATAACTGTGAGTGGGAACATAGTTAAATCCCATCTGTCTTCATCCAACTAGGCCACCTGGCTTCCTTTATATACACAACCTTGATAATGCCCAAGGTTAATACATTTTATTATCCAGAACCATCAAATACAAAAAATATATATTTTAATGAATGAGGATTCTAATGGTCACCTGGACCTCATTTAGCATTTAATCATAACGGCTGGCAGACCGTGTATATTTTGTCTTAAGGATTAAGAATCAGTGTACCGTTTTGTTAAAGATTAGAGCTAATTTAAAATAATAGACAGCAAGTAAACTATTATAACAGAGAGCCAAACAACATCCTAGTGTACACTCTTATAAAAAAAAGTGCTATTTAAAATCTAAAAGGGTTCTTTGTCTGTACCCATAGAAGATCCCCCTTTAAAGAACCCTTGTTGGTTCAAGGCAGAACCCTTTTGGTTCCAAGTAAAATCGTTTTGGGTTCCATGTAGAACCGGATCCCAAAATGGTTCTACCTGGAACCCTTTTGGAACCCTTTTTTCTAAGAATTGTACCTGTCAGATACTGTTCTTGGAAGACGTCACAGGGTTCTGACAAGTGCATTCTCTGACAGAGTGATAGCTGATGATGATAGCTAACCTGGTAGCAATGTTGATACTATTTGTGGAGTCAAAAGGCTAATTAGTACTGCTGGGAATTGCCAGGGACCTCACAAGACGATATTATCCCAATACTTAGGTGCAGATACGATATGTATTGCGATTCTCACGATTCTATATGCATTGCGATCCAATACTGGGATTTTTATTGTGATTCGATGTTTCAAACATATTGCTCACCATATGTCTGCTGCAGAGGGATAAGACAGAGCCTTGAGAAAACGAGTTTTGATCAGTAATGGAAATAAGTCCTGAAAACAAATTGGCTCCCTATTTAAAAAGAAGATGGAGAACAAGCTATGAAGGAAAAATACTGAAGTGTTGGTGCAGGTACAGCCAACTAGTGAGAAAATAATCTTGCAATATTTTCGATACGATATATTGGCTAAAATAAGATCCCAATATGTAACACTATCCACTTTTTCCCCTCATCAATACTAATTAGAGGAATATAATGTATTTTTCCATGGCAATACATTCTTACTAGAGAACACAGAAGAACAAATGACGGTCTCATTCCCAACTGCAGCTTGATGGTGTAACATTGGAGTGTACTGCTTTCATACTGTAAGAGCAATGAAACAATATATTATTGTTGTGCTCCTTGGTCAGGTTAGAGAAACTGGTGCCCAACTACAAGAACTGGGCTAGATCCAATAGATGACTCAGCTCAACAAAATGTCCTTAGAAATGTTCCCAAAGCATCTGCTTTAGTCAATGGACAGCAGGCGTCCTCTATGGCACTGAAATTACATATTTTGGGGAAATATCTCATTCAATGCATTACTCACTAAGTGTAAAAACCATTCTCCTCAGGCAAGTATTCTGAGAAATAGCTGCTGGGGAAAGCCTGAATGATTGACCCCCTCCTGTTCACAGGTTGGATCTTACCGCATGACTTGGTGAAATATTCCAAACAGTCAATGCTAAATAACTTGTGGGCTTACTCAAGCTTCTGGTGTTACCCTCTCTGTTGTCAAAGTTGACCTGGCAGTAGTAATGAAATAATTTGTCATGCTTATTAATAATACCCAAAAGGGGTTTGATCTGTATAACATGAGGTAAAAGGGAATTGTCTAATGGTATTCTAAAGAAACTGTATTTCTCAATAAATTATAACAGAAGCAGTACTACTGTACACATCCTTGAAACAGATGGTTCTTCTGGGTTATAAATTGTGGCAAAGCGATACTGTAACACAATGATCACCAACAAGGGCAAAAGAGGGTATGACATTAGTTAGAATGAGCGTCCTAATTCCAATTAATATTTGATGATGTTATATTGAATGTCAGATTTGGTTTAATAGGAAACATTTCAGTACAGCTCCTTATTCATAGTATGCAACATAAACCCTTAAATGGCAACAATAAAAAGCCCAAATTCCCGAACATAGCCAAATTGATCGATTGTTTTAGCTCATGTGTATAGCCATCCATGATCAAAGGAAACAGTAATCATGAATCTGTAGATTTGTCCTAAGAAATCATAAAGCTTTCATGAGCTTGTGACATCTTGCTCCCACACGTTAGCCCTAAATACTGACATACAGTGGGGCAAAAAAGTATTTAGTCAGCCACCAATTGTGCAAGTTCTCCAACTTAAAAAGATGAGAGAGGCCTGTAATTTTCATCATAGGTACACTTCAACTATGACAGACAAAATGAGGAAAAGAAATCCAGAAAATCACATTGTAGGATTTTTAATTAATTTATTTGCAAATTATGGTGGAAAATAAGTATTTGGTCAATAACAAAAGTTTATCTCAATACTTTGTTATATACCCTTTGTTGGCAATGACAGAGGTCAAACGTTTTCTGTAAGTCTTCACAAGGTTTTCACACACTGTTGCTGGTATTTTGGCCCATTCCTCCATGCAGATCTCCTCTAGAGCTGTGATGTTTTGGGGCTGTCGCTGGGCAACACGGACTTTCAACTCCCTCCAAAGATTTTCTATGGGGTTGAGATCTGGAGACTGGCTAGGCCACTCCAGGACCTTGAAATGCTTCTTACGAAGCCACTCCTTCGTTGCCCGGGCGGTGTGTTTGGGATCATTGTCATGCTGAAAGACCCAGCCACGTTTCATCTTCAATGCCCTTGCTGATGGAAGGAGGTTTTCACTCAAAATCTCACGATACATGGCCCCATTCATTCTTTCCTTTACACGGATTAGTCGTCCTGGTCCCTTTGCAGAAAAACAGCCCCAAAGCATGATGTTTCCACCCCCATGCTTCACAGTAGGTATGGTGTTCTTTGGATGCAACTCAGCATTCTTTGTCCTCCAAACACGACGAGTTGAGTTTTTACCAAAAAGTTCTATTTTGGTTTCATCTGACCATATGACATTCTCCCAATCCTCATCTGGATCATCCAAATGCTCTCTAGCAAACTTCAGACGGGCCTGAACATGTACTGGGTTAAGCAGGGGGACACGTCTGGCACTGCAGGATTTGAGTCCCTGGCGGCGTAGTGTGTTACTGATGGTAGGCTTTGTTACTTTGGTCCCAGCTCTCTGCAGGTCATTCACTAGGTCCCCGTGTGGTTCTGGGATTTTGCTCACCGTTCTTGTGATCATTTTGACCCCACGGGTGAGATCTTGCGTGGAGACCCAGATCGAGGAAGATTATCAGTGGTCTTGTATGTCTTCCATTTCCTAATAATTGCTCCCACAGTTGATTTCTTCAAACCAAGCTGCTTACCTATTGCAGATTCAGTCTTCCCAACCTGGTGCAGGTCTACAATTTTGTTTCTGGTGTCCTTTGACAGCTCTTTGGTCTTGGCCATAGTGGAGTTTGGAGTGTGACTGTTTGAGGTTGTGGACAGGTGTCTTTTATACTGATAACAAGTTCAAACAGGTGCCATTAATACAGGTAACGAGTGGAGGACAGAGGAGCCTCTTAAAGAAGAAGTTACAGGTCTGTGAGAGCCAGAAATCTTGCTTGTTTGTATGTGACCAAATACTTATTTTCCACCATAATTTGCAAATAAATTCATTAAAAATTAAAAATCCTACAATGTGATTTTCTGGATTTCTTTTCCTCATTTTGTCTGTCATAGTTGAAGTGTACCTATGATGAAAATTACAGGCCTCTCTCATCTTTTTAAGTGAGAGAACTTGCACAATTGGTGGCTGACTAAATACTTTTTTGCCCCACTGTATCTGAGCCTTGCAGATCAAGAGCAAGAGTCAGTGTCAGGTTTTTATGTTTCAGCACCAACCCTTGAAGAAGGAATCATTGTAGTAGTGGAAATTGATCTCCTTTATGAGTTTGTCGAACCATAGTAGTGTTTTTCCACGCTAAAATCACCCACCAGAGTGCAATAAGCAGAAACCTGATAGCATTACTTTCCCGTGTGTGCAAAGGCCGAATATATTTATTGTTCATGCTTTACCAGCACTGACAGAAAGTGAGGTGCATTTCTCATGTGAAAAATGTTCATATGTTCAAGGCAAAATACCAAGACACTTGATTTCTTGAAGAAAAGCTTTTGAAAATATAGTAATACTACAGTATTCCTTGAGCCTACAGTAGGTGAAATACACATTTGTCTGATGGGAAAGTTTCTAGTCTCACATTAACAAAGAATTCTGCTCAGACAGCATTGTGTTACTTTGTGAGTAATCTCTGTTAACCCCTACATGTTAAGAGAAGCGATTAAGAGATGATAACACCTGTGAAATCATGATTTGTCCAAATAACCGGAACTGCTGCTGCTCGTTATCCTACACATCCCATTCAGTTCTTAACAGATTCTTCAGTTAACAGGCAGAATCGGTCCGCAAGAGATTACTTTGTGAGTTATCCAAAGGGAGAGAGAGTTATAAGCCATTTACAAGGCAATAGAACTTAACCCTCAATGCAAATCATATCCTGCAGTTTACTGTGTGGTATAGTATGTCATTGGGTCTTGCTTCCTCCCACTGTGCAATCAAAAACTGTGCTTCTGCTCATCATTATTTGGCTGTGGGCTGGGAGTAATACATATTTGACCTATGGTTTTTCATAGTGAGTCTTAGACTTTACATTGGTTAATAATATAATCTAGAAACATACTTTAAAAAAAAATGTGTTTCAGTCTAGTCTAATAACTGCAACAGCAGCCATATTTGATCACATAGCAGGGCCTTTAGTTTGATTACATTTTTTGTTATACCTGATGAATCATTGAACTTCATATATGGTGTCTTAGCCCACAAATTTTACAGCATATCCCAAGGGGTACGATCTCATTCTGAAATGATTTATTTGTGTTTTGAAAATTGAACGAGTCTTTAAGGGACTAAACAAAAGGATCTATTCATGTAATTTGTCCAGTTCCGGATCACATTATATGCCACCAGAAAGCCTAGTAACGATCAACTAGTTTATTTGTGCTGTTTGCATAATGTCTTTCTTATCCGATACAGGTTGTATTTTCTATATGCTCAGTCTGAGCCCAACAAGATCCCCCCTCAATATCTGATATTTCAGAATCTGATACACAGAGAAATTGAAAGTGTTGTTCGTAGTCCTGTCTCTGGAATATAAAGTGTTGAAAAATGTCATAGGAGAATAGGAATCGTGTTCATAAAGAGCTAGCATCAACTGCAGTAGTTCCTACAGATTTTACCAATCCCGACAGGTTTTACTTTGAAAGAATTGCCGTCTTTATGTCAGTGTACCATATAGTGCACTGTAACAATAATGTCAAATACGGTGGAGGCACTGTATAGTAGTTGCCGTCAAAGTGCCACAAGCAACCATTTGATGTCTTTGTGATGATAGCTTGACAGCCGTGTCTCACTGTGTTTTCCACTTGAAGTATTCCAGTAGGAGTAGTATACCCATGGAAAGAAGGAGACATACGTTTGAAAGAAGGATTGTGAACTTAGATCTCTCTTAAAAGGTCCAATGCAGCCAAATTGTATCTAAAAATAAAATAAATTCTATGTAACAATTAAGTACCTTACTGGGATTGTTTTCAATTAAAGTGGTAAAAAAAAAATAGCTTCTTAACAAAGAGCAATTTCTCGAGCAAGAATTTAGCTAGGACTGTCTGGGAGTGGTCTGAGTGGGGAGGGGGAACACTGTTGGCAGAGAGGTATGGAATTGGCAGAGAGGTATGGAACTCTCTCTTATTGGTTTATTAAGTATAAACAGGTTGGAATTTCAGGTGGTCTTTTCAAACAGCTCTTACACTAAAAGTTAATTTTTTACTGCACTGGGCCTTCCCCCCCACAAAAAAAATCACATTTACATGAGTATTCAGACCCTTTACTCAGTGCTTTGTTGAAGCGCCTTTGGCAGCAATTACAGCATCAAGTCTTCTTGGGTATGACACTACAAGCTTGACACACCTGTATTTGGGGAGTTTCTCCCATTCTTCTCTGAAGATCCTCTCAAGCTCTGTCAGGTTATATGGGGAACGTTTCTGCACAGCTATTTTCAGGTCTCTCCAGAGATGTTCGATCGGGTTCAAGTCCTGGCTCTGGCTGGGCCACTCAGGACCATTCAGAGACTTGTCCCAAAGCCACTCCTGTGTTGTCTTGGCTGTGTGCTTAGGGTCGTTGTCCTGTTGGAAGGTGAACCTTTGCCCAAGTCTGAGGTCCTGAGCGCTCTGGAGCAGGTTTTTATCAAGGATCTCTCTGTACTTTGCTCTGTTCATCTTTGCCTTGATCCTGACTAGTCTCCCAGTCCCTGCCGCTGAAAAAAATTCCCACAGCATGATGCTGCCACCACTATGCTTCACCGTAGGGATGGTGCCATGTTTCCTCCAGACATGATGCTTGGTATTCAGGCCAAATAGTAATCTTGGTTACATCAGACCAGATAATCTTGTTTGGTCTGAGAGTCTTTAAGTGCCTTTTGGCAAACTCCAAGCAGGCTTTCATTTGCCTTTTACTGAGGAGTGGCTTCCGTCTGGCCACTCTACCATAAAGACCTGACTGGTGGATTGCTGCAGAGATGGTTGTCCTTCTGGAAGGTTCTCACATCTCCACAGAAGAACTTTAGAGCTCTGTCAGAATGACCATTGGGTTCTTGGTCACCTCCCTGACCAAGGCCCTTCTCCCTGGATTGCTCAGTTTGGCCGGACGGCCAGCTGTAGGAAGAATGTTGGTGGTTCCAAACTTCTTCCATTTAAGAATGATGGAGGCCACTGTGTTCTTGGGGACCTTCAATGCTGCAGACGTTTTTTGCTACCCTTCCCCAGATCGGATCCTCGACACAATGCTGTCTCTTGGAGCTCTACAATTCCTTCGACCTCATGGCTTGGTTTTTGCTCTGACATGCTGTCGACTCCAATCAAGTTGATGAAACTCCCCAAGGATTATCAATGGAAACAGGATGCACCTGAGCTCAATTTCGAGTCTCATAGCTTATGAAGATAAGGTAATTCTGTTTTTTATTTGTAATAAATTTGCTGAAAAAAATTTACAAACTTTTCGCTTTGTCATTATGGGGTATTGTGTGTAGATTGCTGAGAAAAAAAACATATTTAATCATATTTATAATAAGACTGTAACGTAACAAAATGTGGAAAAATTCAAGGGGTCTGAATGCTTTCCGAAGGCACTGTATGTTAATAACTTGTTCAATCAAAGCAATGGAAGAGATATGGGGATTCCAAGGGGGGTTCCTTAATAATTCAGGTGCAGGACTCATTCATAACAACATTCTTTTAAGAGTAATCCATTGAGAAATGGGAAGATATTATCTCACTGTATTCCAGGCAAACAACGACATCGCAAAAGCATCTGCTCTGTAACATACAACTCAAAGATACAAGCTTTATGGCAGTGCATTGTTCTCATTTATTGGCTTCACCCTGCCTAATATCAAATAATAGTTGCAGTGCTGTCATTCAAAACCATGATTCAAAATCCTTGTTTTTGAGATAAATAAACAAGCCCAGCTTGCTGTCTGTTCTGTTCATGGTTATATGAATCACTAATACTCCCATCAGAATGAGTGGGCTGTGTCCATTATGGAAAATAACCACATCCCTTTTTCTGACACATTTTTAAAGAACTACATTTTCCATAAATGTGAACATAAAGTCACAAATGCCAGAAAAAGGGGAATAGAGAGACACATTCCTTTTGTGTTCTGTGAATCCCAATGATCATTCAAATAGCCTGGGTTATACAGAGCATGTGGAGGGATGCAGAGGCATTGATCACTCCAGTTAATGGTAAAAAAAGAGACTCAATGGTTACGTCCCAAATGGCACTCCCCGCTCCTATGGGCCCTGGTCAAAAGTAGTACACTAAAAAGGGAATAGGGTGCCATTTGGGACACATACAATATGTTTCACCTCCTGGTGGGTGAGCCTGACAAACAGCAAGTCGATGCGCCCTGATTTTCAGCTATAGGATGCAAGGTGAAAGATTAGGTTTTTTTTAGATGATATTACCACTCTATAGCCTTGGCTTGTCAGGTGGGTGGTTAGAATGCGTAAGTACATCCTCATGTCAAAGGAGACCACATTTTCAGAAGTAGGTAACCATAAGGGAATAACATCTATGATTGTCTTGTACCAGATATGTAAGTACAGGCAGGTACATAGTAGGCTACTTATCACTACTTATTCTGTTTTCCAAGAAAAAGGGAAGTACAGTAACAGTCAAAAGTTTAGACACACCTACTCATTCAAGGGTTTTTCTTTGCTACAGTTATTGTTCAAATAATGCATGTGAACGCATGCCGACAACCGAGTAATTTAGTACGTTTTTTTCAGTAGTAGTTCCTCTGGTATTATGCCCATGTCAACAAATAATCAGGCAGGAGGCCTATCGAGATATTCACTACAGTGTTGCCAAGAGTAGCATACAGGAATATAAAAGATCCAGCCCCATAACAATTGCAGGTCTCACTCAGTGTGTGTCTTCATTGCAGTGATAGGATACTTCATAGCAGCTGCATAGGGAGATAACTTGCCTAAGGCATAAGTAGGAACTCTCTGGATTGTTTAAATTGGCACTGTAGTGAAATAATATAATGTAGAGCTGTCAATGGTAAATTAGGGATATGAACCATAATTTCACATTAAAAGGTATAATCCATAATTTAAATATCTGGTAAAAATATATAAAAGTGAAGAAAATAAATTGATGGTTGTGAAATTATTTACTCTTTTAAGATTAAAAAACTAATCTTGTTTTTATGGTTATTGTTTCTCAATTTCTTAGATGAATTCAAGGCCTTCATGAAAAAACTACCAACGGACCGTTTTTTAAACACATCCATGGTATTCAAGTTTTGGGCAACAGATGCAGCTCTCCAAAAGCGCTACAGCCAATTGGAGATCAGCACCAATTTGGTTCTTGGGAAAGCCCAGAAGATTGTGAGGAAACTCTTCACTCTGAGCAAGCGCTGTCCCAAACTGCCAAGGATCAGCCTCCCTAGAGAAAGGTACGAAAATGGGAATATCACATGCTCTTAAATGATTTCTCAAATATATTGTAATATCAGCCATATCAGATGTAAACTTGTTTATATTGGCTTTTGAACATCTTACACCTACTTTATTGGTAAATTACATAAATTAACTATTATGTAAAACCACTTGATGGCATTTTATCATCATTGTTTCCTTTTTTGACATTGACATTTTCCCAGCCTGTGTTACAGCCTGAATTTAAAATGGATTAAATTGAGATTTGGGGTCTCTGGCCTACACACAATAATGTCAAAGTGGCATTATGTTTTTCAAAATATTGTCTAGAGTCAGTAAGTATTCAACGCATTTGTTATGGCAAACCTAAATAAGTTCAGAAGTAACAATTTGCTTAGCATGTCACATAATAAGTTGCATGGACTCAATAATAGTGTTTAACATTGTTTTTGAAAGACTACCTCAACTCTGTACCCCACACATACAGATAATTGTAAGGTCCCTTAGTCGAGCAGTGAATTTCAAACACAGATTCAACCACAAAGACCTGGGAGGTTTTCCAATGCCTCGCAAAGGGCACCTATTGGTAGATGGGTAAAAAAATTTAAAATGACGTTGAATATCCCTTTGAGTATGGTAAAGTTATTAATTAAACTTTGGATGGTGTATTAATACACCCAGTCACTTCAAGATACAGGCATCCTTCCTAACTCAGTTGCCTGGAATGGAAGGAAACTGCACAAGGATTTCACCATGAGGCCAATGGTGACTTTAAAACATAGTTTAATGGCTGTGAAAGGAGGATGGCTCAACAACATTGTTGTTACTCCACAATATTAACCAAATTGACAGAGTGAAAAGAAGGAAGCAGGTACAGAAAAAAAATATTCCAAAACATGCATCCTGTTTGCAACAAGGCACTAAAGTAATACTGCAAAAAATGTGGCAAAGCAATTAACTTTTTGTCCTGAACACAACGTCTTATGTTTGGGGCAAATCCAATAGATCACATTACTGAGTACCACTTAGGGCTGTTGCTGTGACGGTATGACTGCCAAACCGGCGGTGACGAGTCATGAAGACAGTTAAATTCCATGTGACCGTTTAGTCATGGTAATCATGCTTCTCCCAGCTCTGATGCTGCTGCTGGTCATTAGTAGCCTAACTTTCTAACTGCCTTCTACTTAGCACTCTATTTTCCCTCTAATCACTCTGACATCAATGCAAATCTAATCAAAATCTAATCAAAAACTTAATGAGAGCCCATGAGCTCATGTCACGCAACATTTCTATAGGTTATGCAATTGCGCAAGAAAACAGAGGAGGTACCCATCTGCTTTCTATAGGCTAGGCCTACTATATTTATTTCTCAACTTTCCTAATATTAAGCATATTGCTTATATTTACAACAGGAGTATTGCCTACCTGGCTGGCATGAAAATGAACCACGGGAAAAGCATCCTCCATTCGCTATTTAAGTATTTTGATACAGGTGCATGATAATGGTCCATTCTAAATCAAAATTTCACACAAATATTATTCAGTATATCTAAAGACAAGATTAAATCAAGAATAGGCTGATGACAATATTAGCCTACCACTTGTGAATTATATACTATCACTTGTGAATTATATACTATCACTTGTGAATGATGCCCAGCATAATAAACTTTTTTTTGCGACTTTTTCTAATTATAGTCGCACACATCATGTAGCCTAGCTCATAGGCCTATATGTTTGGTAAGGTTTGTTCCCCAACTAAAGTGGCCATATAACTTATTAAAATTAAGAAGGGGTGTAAAGCCTAACTGGCATACATAAGCAGCGAGTGAGTTTAAAGTTTGGGGAAGCTAATTTTCACCATAAAATGCACCTTTAAATTAAAAGCATTACATGCATAATTGGACTTTTGAGAATCTTGTTTCCCGCTAATGGAACATTCACACTTCTAGCCTACTACCATGTGCGCATTTCTGCGCTGATAATGTGAAGAAATAGCCTAATAGTTTATCAACATTTTAAGCTAAACGTTCTGATCTGTTGCATCAGCCACATTGCATAAAAATGTTTTTTTTTTTATGGTAGTGGTTGTATTAATTTGGGATCTATCGCATCCCACAACTGTCCCAGACTATGATTGGAATATTTATTTCTCGCACAGAATATAATAGGTTGACCTTTTCACTATGAGGGATAGTAGATTGACATAGGCTAGTGCTAGATTGACATTGCTGTTCGTTAGGCCTACTCATGTTGTTGGCTGACGAAAAGTAAATGTGGACAGTTCTTCCAATATCTTCAATATGCAGTTGTGTCCCCGATGTGTCGTCTTCATTTGTAGCCTGTGAGAAAGACCCGATCACGTGATGGAGAGCCATGTAAGTGAGAGGTAATTCAGAGCTCCCAGCACCCTGGGAGAAAGGCACAACGCAGCACTCGGGGAGAAAGGCACAACGCAGCACCCGGGGAGAAAGGCACAACGCAGCACCCGGGGAGAAAGGCACAACGCAGCACTCGGGGAGAAAGGCACAACGCAGCACCCGGGGAGAAAGGCACAACGCAGCACCCGGGGAGAAAGGCACAACGCAGCACTCGGGGAGAAAGGCACAACGCAGCACTCGGGGAGAAAGGCACAACGCAGCACCCGGGGAGAAAGGCACAACGCAGCACCCGGGGAGAAAGGCACAACGCAGCACTCGGGGAGAAAGGCACAACGCAGCACCCTGGGAGAAAGGCACAACGCAGCACTCGGGGAGAAAGGCACAACGCAGCACTCGGGGAGAAAGGCACAACGCAGCACTCGGGGAGAAAGGCACAACGCAGCACTCGGGGAGAAAGGCACAACGCAGCACCCGGGGAGAAAGGCACAACGCAGCACCCTGGGAGAAAGGCACAACGCAGCACTCGGGGAGAAAGGCACAACACAGCACCCGGGGAGAAAGGCACAACGCAGCACCCGGGGAGAAAGGCACAACGCAGCACTCGGGGAGAAAGGCACAACGCAGCACTCGGGGAGAAAGGCACAACGCAGCACTCGGGGAGAAAGGCACAACGCAGCACTCGGGGAGAAAGGCACAACGCAGCACTCGGGGAGAAAGGCACAACGCAGCACCCTGGGAGAAAGGCACAACGCAGCACTCAGGGAGAAAGGCACAACGCAGCACTCAGAGAGAAAGGAACAACGAAGCACTCAGGGAGAATGGCACAACGCAGCACCCGGGGAGAAAGGCACAACGCAGCACCCGGGGAGAAAGGCACAACGCAGCACTCGGGGAGAAAGGCACAACGCAGCACTCGGGGAGAAAGGCACAACGCAGCACTCTGGGAGAAAGGCACAACGCAGGACTCGGGGAGAAAGGCACAACGCAGCACTCAGAGAGAAAGGAACAACGAAGCACTCAGGGAGAAGGGCACAACGCAGCACTCGGGGAGAAAGGCACAACGCAGCACTCGGGGAGAAAGGCACAACGCAGCACTCGGGGAGAAAGGCACAACGCAGCACTCGGGGAGAAAGGCACAACGCAGCACTCGGGGAGAAAGGCACAACGCAGCACTCGGGGAGAAAGGCACAACGCAGCACTCGGGGAGAAATGCACAACGCAGCACTCGGGGAGAAAGGCACAACACAGCACTCGGGGAGAAGGGCACAAGAGAAGGGCACAACGGCCACTGGCCGCAAAAGGCATGGATTTTTTTAGGGTGCATTACGGCCACACTTTGTTAACCGCTTAACACAGAATAGCTGCATGTAGCCTCTCTTTTTATTCAACTTTGTTCAATTGTTATCTTCATACTATAAAATAATGCCACGGAATTCTAAGCAAATCTTGTCTGCTAAATTAACTAGTGTAGCCCACTAGTGTAGTGGGCTACACTAGTTCACTAGTGTAGTGGGCTAACTAGTGTAGCCAGATCAGGACCTAACCTAAGGACAACTCAGAGTATGCTATTCCGTTTCTTCAGAAATAGACTACATTTTCTTCATATCATGCTTCTTTAGACCTGTCTAAAATAAATAATGGATTTATTGTGAAGATGTAGGTTATATTACATGGATTTATTTGACTAAAATGTAGATGTTCCAAAGGTCTGCATCAATGGGTTGTGTGGAAGCCAGGAGATGCTAAATGTGTTTATGTTAATAGTCAATTATCGTGAGACCGACAGTTATTTGCTTGACAATCACTGGCTGACGAAATTTCGTGACTGCCACAGCCCTAGTACCGCTTTCCATATTTTTAAGCATAGTGTTGGCTCATGTTATGGGTATGCATGTAATCATTAAGGTCTGGGGAGTATTTAAGGCTAAAAAAATAAACAGAATGGAGCTTAGCACAGGCAAAATCCTAGAGGAAAACCTTGTTCAGTGTGCTTTCCACTAGACACTGGGAGATGAATTCACCTTTCAGCAAAACAATAACCTAAAACACAAGGCTAAATCTGCATTGGAGTTGCTTACCAAAAAGACAGTGAATGTTCCTGAGTGGCCAAGTTACAGTTTTTACTTAAATCTGCTTGAAAATATATGTCAAGACCTGAAAATGGTTGTCTAGCAATGATCAACAACCAACTTGACAGAGCTTGAAGAATTTTGAAAAGAATAATGGGCAAATGTTGCACAATCCAAGTGTGGAAAGCTCTTAGAGACTTACCCAGAAAGGTGATTCTAAAATGAATTGACTCAGGGGGTTTAATACTTATCTTATCAAGATATTTTAGTGTTTTATTTTTCATAAATGTTTTACAGATGTTAGAAATGTTCTTCCACTTTGACATTATAGAGTATTTTGTGTAGATTGTTGACAAAATAAATGATATTAAATCCATTTTAATCCCACTTTGTAACAAAACAAAATGTGGAAAAAGTAGAGGGGTACTTTATGAATACTTTATGAAGGCACTGACTTGGCTGAGATGTCTGTCATTAAGATGCAATTTGTTATCTGATGCTGTGAGAAAACCATGGCAAGCGTCTGAAATGAAAGAGAGGGCGAGAGAGAGCTGTTTAGTATCTCTGCCCCGATTGATGTGGTCTGTATGATGTGAGGTCTACGGTGGCATGTCTGTAATCAAGTGCTCTTAGAGACAACAGGTTGGTGTTATTAACGTCTTGCCCACTGAACACTTCAATTTCTTTGACAGGCGCTACCTCTGGCTGTCATTCACTTCCTTAACTCTGTTCAAACAAATAAAAACAATCTATTCAGCTCAGCTGAGCCAGAAGATTTATTCTACATTATCATCATGTGCTATATAATCCTTCATTTTGATATGCATGCCTGCGGAAAGGAAAAAGTTTCATATTTGAGTCCCAATACAGAACCTGTTGAGTAAAACTACTATTTGCAGAACCAACTACACAATAGTGCTTAGTAGAAAGTTACAGCAAAGTACAACATTTTTTATTTATGTACACATTTTTGTGTTATTTTCCCCCCAAATGAAGTTGCACCAAAACTATCTCATCCTACCAAAGCTTGTGCATAAATAATGAACACTGATTTATTATCAAATTCACTTTATAGTGAGCATTATGTATAATAAATTGACAAATAGATACAATAGCAATAACATGTTGGTATTTAAAAGAACAAGTATGTTCTGCAGGTTCTGGAACACATGTTCTGCATAATTCAATAGGGCTGAGAAATAGTGTGAAATGGACTCTAGAAGACACTATACTCCAGAGTAAACTGAACAGTTGGGAGAAGGATCTTGTGTGTAGGGTTCTTGCTATTCTTCTGAATCCCAAAGACCGGCGATAAGCCTTTTAAAGGCCACATCAATCATTATTTGACACTTACTAAATGGGATGATGTTAAGTGAACGTTAAGGGCTCTATTCCGCGATTGAAATGTAAAGGTTATTTCCGATTGAGCCGACATGCAGCGTTTACCGTGAATGCAGTCTTTGCTAAAGCGGGAATATTTCCTTTAAATTTCAATCATGCTGTAAAGCTGAGTTTCTGCGATGTGCATTGAATAGAGCCCTAAGACATTGTCATCACTTGTGTCCTGTATGCACTCCTCTATCCTTTCTATAGGGTACCATAGTGTTAATCAAAGGAAACATTTTTTTAAGTAAAGATGATCTCAAAGTAAAATTATATTTTTGAAAATAATGCTCTTTTCTCTTTAGGACACCAGGATTTTGGCTGACCAAGGCCCAGTCACTCCTGTACTGCAACGAGCATGGAATCCTGGGCACGTTTTCAGAGGAGATGCAGAGCTGCACCTGCACTGCAGAGCACAGTGGCGCCTGCCAGGGGACAGTGCCCTGTGAGGTCGGAGAGGGGTCAACCTGCCTCTCATGTGCCCCGGACAACATCACCCGCTGTGGCTCGTGCCACCCTGGCAACATCCTGCACCTGGGCTCGTGTCGGCCCAACATAGCAAACTCTCTGGACCACTACCTGAACATTGACTTTGACATGCCGGACACAGAGGTCAAGTACCTGCTCCAGCAGCTGGACAGTCGGATGGAGGTCCATGCCATCTACATCAGCAATGATGTGCGTCTGGGCAGCTGGTTCAACCCGGCCTGGAGGAAACGCATGCTCCTCACTCTAAAGAGCAACAAAAACAAATCCAACCTCATTCATATGCTAATGGGAATCTCATTTCAGATCTGCTCCACTAAAAACAGTACCCTGGAGCCGGTGCCTGCTATCTATGTCAACCCATTTGGGGGCAGCCACTCTGAGAGTTGGTTCATGCCTGTCAACCAGCAGGACTTCCCAGACTGGGAGAGAACTAAATTGGATGCCTCTCTGCAGTGCTACAACTGGACACTGATGCTGGGCAACAAGTGGAAGTCCTTCTTCGAAACGGTGCACATTTACCTGCGCAGCCGCATCCTGACCGACGACCCCACTGTCAATGAGACCCTTTTCTACGAGCCCCTGGACCTGGACGATCATACATCCAACTTGGGCTACATGAAGATCAACAGTCTCAAGGTGTTCGGCTACAGCATGCACTTTGACCCAGAGGGCATCAAAGACCTGATTTTGCAGCTGGACTACCCGTACACGCAAGGAACCCAGGACGCAGCCTTTCATATGCTGCTGGAGATGAGAGACCGCATCAACCGGCTCTCCCCACCCGGAGTGCAGCCATTGGACATCTTTTCATGTCTGCTCCGCCACAGGCTCAAGCTCTCCACCAGTGAGGTGGTGCGCATCCGAGACTCCCTCCAGATTTTCAACTCCAAGCTGCCCAATTCCTCTGAGGCAGAGCTGGGTCAGTTGTGCAGCTAGCTCAGTCTAAATTAGGGTCCTGCGCTGCTGGTTACTCTTCAGTTATCCGCCAATTTATCCATCTGGTTTGGAAAACATGTACATATATTTCTGAGATGTCTAGAACATTCCTATACACTGGCTGAAAGACTGTGGCGTGTGTTGAATCTGTTGAATGTTGAGTGATGTCATGACAACAGTTTTTAATATAGAAAGCAAGGAGCTCCGATGAGTTTTCAAAAGGATCACTCTGGCTGTTCATCTGTTGGCATGAAGTTAAGGAAATGGAACAGGATTTCCCTTTCTAACTCTTTTTTTCTTTGGATACAGAACAATTTAATTTCAAAGGGAAAATATGATGTGCTGAATGAGTTGTTGATTACGCTTAACGGTTTATTTTGATAATCGTCCACATTTCTTTATCCTTGCCTTTCCATTTTATCTTTCGTTCAAAACCATACAAGCTATGTATTTTTGCTTAACATTTGGTTGAGAGGCCCATGACTGAATCTTTCTATTCAGCAACATTACTTTACCAAAAAAAGGTGAACGTTGTGGCCAACTGAGTGGCAGTTGTCTTAAATGTTGAGTTTAATTGTTTAGCTGACTTCAAAATGAATTCTTCTGACATGATTACAAAAGGTCTGTGGATACAGCTCTGTAAATATTGCTCCATCTAAATCAAGATGTGGAAAGTGCACATAGCTTTTTTTTTATAAACAAGTGCAAACACCCAAAAAATATTTGGAACAAAAGAAATCATGCCTTATAATGGAGAGTCAATGTTCAGATAAAAAGCACATTTAGTTCAGTTTAACTTCCAAGCTAGATGTTTTGAATATATTTTGCAAACATAACACCTTTTTTGGAATAGGCTAACTATATTTGCATTATAATGAGTACACTGTATTGTGGATCTTACCTGTAAATGCCAGTCACAATTCCAGTTAAACATATAAAATGATATTATTTTTTAAACTAGTTCTTTAACTCAAATGTTTATTAATGGTATTCATGGTAGGCCTAGATTGGAACTCAAATAAATATCAGCTGATAAACTGGAGACCATGCATTTCTCTTGGTATATTCCATCTGGATATGTTTCATATCTTTTACATGGATTGTGATGGTTCAACAATTTACCATACTGCTATTTCTGTATCATATTTTAAAGTACTATTTCGCCTTTCATTATCTACAAAACCTACATCTTGAGTGAAAAATTACTGTCATAAATCTACTGCTGGAATAGCTGTGTTTTGAGGATTTATCAATTGTACCATTGGACAATAGGAACATTTGGTCTCGACAAAGAACACATATTTAAATGTCCCTCTTCACTGTACGAATCCTCTTTGTTACCATGAAATGGAATTACCCTGGGTGCTTCCTGATAAGATAAATGTTCTCTAATATATGAAGTGCAGCATTTGCAAGGTAAAAACTAATTTCCAAGGTTGTCACAGAGCACGGGAACCAAACACGCATTGTCACATCGCATCACACTCACTGTGCCTCTGAACGACCTGGGAAAAGCATCAAACTATTTTAATAAGATGGGAGTCACAAACACAGAGTTTGTAAATAAAAGTTATTTATCTTGATGTCATCTAGAAATCACCACTTGCCCTTCAGCTAATCGCCAGGACAGTGAAGGACACCCAATCAATTTAGAAGGGTCTATTATGCTGTGCAAACAAGAAAATGAGGGAAATGGGGTTGGCAATTTTTCTCCAATGATTTATTATGTTATGAGAGTCCAATAATTTAATTGATGTTGTAGTATTGGTCAAATAAAATATAGTCCTTGTACTTGGGTCTTTTTTGCCTGTACCTGTGTAGGTCATGTAGTACAGTCATCAATTACAATTTGGATTATAGGTTCAGGGAAATGTTAGAAATACAAAGTGTCTGGAGAATAGATTATTATTAGCACACAGAGAGAGGGGGAGAGAGAGAGAGAAACTATAAACATTATCAACAACAAATACAATGTACTATTCCAATTTCATTACTATGGACATTATCACATAATAGAAACATTCAAACATTCCACTCCAAATCCACATCCACTTGCATATCAGTCTAAAATCTATTTGCAAATGAATGCAGTAACTCTCCTTGACTTGATTGGCTAGCCTCTCGTTACATGATAGACAGTACACTGAGTACAGCAGATGATTTCATAGAGCATTTATTTGCCATTTATTCCATTCTGTTTGTTTGTTGCCTCTGACTGCCTCTGACTGCCTAAGTCCATAGGACAGTAACTGACGGTTAGCATGGCTGCCAGCACACAGCACTTATCATACCACCCAGATGTTGTTCTTTCAAACTCTGTATTCTTTTATGTCAATCAGTGGTGTGATTTTCTCAAATTTCTTCAAATTCTGCCACATTGGACTTCGTTTAACATTTGAGGCACTTCATTGTTAACGGCGGTCGTCCTTGAGCTTTTTATGGCCAAAATGTTCAAGGCTGGACAGCTCTTTTCATGTGTGCTCTATCCATTTTCCATTGGTGAGAGGATGCCTGACATGTAAATATCCCTGTGGAAGTAAAAGGTCTTCTACAATGCCAACACTGTCACTTAGCAGTGGCCTGTTTGTCTGGTGTGCAAGTCTTGGGACTGGTGCCAATGTCCTTAGGCCTCAGAGAGGCATGACCTCACTATAATGGTTTATAACTTTTTTGATATGTGTGGGACATCTTTCTTTCCACAGGGAGCCCGACCGTAGCTTTTCAATGGGTAATGATATGAGAGAATGGCACCACTATAAGAGGTTTCATCATTATAGTTTTAATTGAATGTCATCTTTAGCTGCCTTTATTTAATTACATTTTGTATGTCATCAGTATTAATACCATCAAAATCAAACTATATATAAAGGTGGTAGTAACATGGTTAAAAGATTTGAACAAGTTGTAAACACTTACAATTATCAAATATATACATTTATCTCTGATCTAATTATAGTTATAACTTGTTCCTATATTTCTGCCATGTAAGTACCTATGCTGTAAAGTACACTACTTATGCGAGCCATTCAAGAAATAAGCAACAAACTCTCTGTATGTCCAGCTTGTACTATTCCTGACAGAATTAATCCGAGTAGTTTTTCCGTACAGTATGAAAGGTAATTGTCGTTGGAAAAATGTACAAATATTTCCTAAATGCCTTCAACTTCTGTATGGTTATAGAATAAGATGTTGTTTTGCCCCTAAAAGCTACAAATGTCCGAACCAAAGTGCTGAATGTAAATATTCTTAGGTTGACTCCATCCACTTTGATCAGACTCTACTTCGCACAGCTCAATCAATAATATGAAATATCAGCTCAGTATCCAGCTGAAAGAATTCTATTTGATTATATGATCATGTTTTATGTATTTGTATCTGTACATATTGATTGAGGCGCTACATACACAAACATACTGATATGCTTACTGGTTGGCTCTGTAAAGAACCGTTTAACTTTTTATTATTGTTTGATCAAAAATATTTGTTTCTCTCAATGTTTTAACAGGATGTAAATGTTCTTATATTAAATAATACAAAAGAACAACTAAGTTCGAATTCCTTTGTATTCTCTCCACATAAAAACAATTAATTGGATGCACAGTATTTCAGATATGCATTCGAAAGACATTGGAGTATGTTACCTTTTTGCAGTTGCGTATGTGTTCTGATAATGATATTATTAATTCTGACTTCTTTCGATGTCAGTGGAGGTGGTTGGGAGGAGGTATAGGAGGACAGGCACATTGTAATGGCTGGAACGGAATTAAAGGAACGGAGTTTCCATATGTTTGTGTTTGATACCGTTCCATTTATTCCATTCCAGCCTTTACAATGAGGCTGTCCTCCTACAGCTCCTCCCACCAGCCTTTGCTGATCTATGTGTTGTTATTGCAATGTTACTCTGCAGTGAGGTGCAAACTTTACTTTGGACTGTCATCGTGGATACAACCGCAAATCAATACATATTAGTACCTGACAAATGTCTGGTCTGGATGAGAAGAAGAGTAATATTTAAATTGAATAAAGTTCATGGTGGTTTATTTATCCCTGCCAAAAACTCTTAAGAAATAAAGGTCAGCCCAGAAAAAGAGGGAGAGAGAAATTTGCATGCAAGCATTCTATGCTTGGGTAAAGATCTTTGAATCGATAGGCTGACTGAGGGCTGACAGAATGACAGGTGCTGGGATTGCTGAAGGACATGTGGGGAGGGAGGAGAGACAGAGAATCTGACAGCTAGCTTTAATGAATAGTAATTATTTCCCAAGTAGAAGTGTGTCTGTGCAGCATTGGGTGGAAAAACTGACACCAAGCAGTCAACACATCTGTTTTAGCTACATGTCATGACTGTTGGAGGCTGTGATTGTATACAATGCATATGTATTATTTGAAGGCCTACATCGAATCGTGGCATGATGCCAATTCTGAAACTCTATTTCCTTTTGTGTGAACATGTTTTGAAGAAAGGCCTTTATAATGACAAATTCTCAATAGCTTAAAGTTATTCAGCATCATGCACAGGAAGTAAGGGTGAAGTACTGTGTGAGCAGAAGAGAGGACCAAAGATAATCCACTTAATTCTAAATTGACATGATGAGGTGAAATTAGGTGAAAATTAGGTGATATTTAATGATGTCTGACTGCAAACGAGACAGAACAACACAGTATTTCACAATAAATCATAGATTTATAATGATTTATAAAAGACAAGTGAGTATCCTCACCACAGTGCTCTTAATCTTCTCAGTCTTCAAGACCGTCAAGTTAAGTTACATTTTAAACCGAAGTATGGAAAGTGAGAATTGACTCACAGTATCCTCAGGGCTGAGAAACTGTAAGGAGGATTGTCCAAAAATAAAGAAATAAAAAGGACTGGCTTTCTATATCTCTTCTCGATGCTTTAGGCTATGAAACAATAAGAGGGCAAAAGAGGGCTTCTTATTGGCTATGACTCATCTGAAGCTGCACTGTGTCTGTGGCCTCGAAGGGATAGTTCGGGATTTTGGCAATGAGGCCCTTTATCTACATCCCCAGTCAGATAAACTTGTTGATACCATTGTTATGTATCTTCCGTCCGGTATGTAAGGTCTTATTGCCAAAATCCCAAACTATCCCTTTAAAAGTAGAATTTTGGGGTTCTCAACATTTTGAAGATGACGGGGATACAACCACTTTATTAAGTAATTGCAAGAGGGTTAGATACGATACAAGGTTGCTACAAAAATATTGTTGCTGAAGCCTCATTGATGGAGTGTGAGTGGCCAACTAGTGTAATGGTATTGAACTTGGCAAACAATCAATAGCAATACTAAAGGCTCAATGAATACCTTGAAGAGTGTGGAGGGGAAGGGAGAGGAGGGGAGAGATGTGTGTCAGTCTTTCTCAAGTGGGCTGGACTTAAAAGGAGCTGTTTGATATATTATATTTTGTAAATAATGACAATCTAAAATGTCCAGTACAGTAAGTAGTCACATTTAGTCTTCAATAAAAGGTTTATCTAGGTAGGAATTCATGTTTGATGTGAGCTGAAGTGAACGGTTTCATTTATTACGTTTTATTTTATTTCTCGACTTAATGAATTAACTGATACAGCTCTCGTGTACCACCATTTGAATAGTGTATTTTGGACTTAAATTATATGATAGCAATGTGTTATGTGAAGGGGAATCAGATCTTGGGACTCTAATCGTACTGCATGCACTGTATCTTGCAAAGAAATCCAATATCCTTGAATACTGAGTAGAAAGCCACACGATACTATGCAAAACATCCACCAGGTCTTCTTGGGTAAACGTTGGAAGCCAGCGAGAAGAGAGAAGGGGCAAAGAGGAGGAGAGGAGAGTGGGACAAAAAAGTTATCTGAATCATCAGGGGGGAGTGAAAGATGAGTTTAAGAGAGATCAGTGATGTCCGAAAACATATGCCACTTGTAGGGTTCGGGCTTTGTGCGTAAGAGCATGTGAGAACGGTTTTGAAAGAGAGAAGCTTTGAGGAGTTATCAAGGTCAGGACGTTTGACGTGTCCTTGATGCCATCAAAGGGTTATTCTCTTCAAGTGGTGACAAGAGGAGGTCCAGTTATTCCAAGAAGTGGCCCAGGGGACATGGACACTCTAGAAAAGAGCAGCAGATGTATTTGCCACCACCATGTTCAGAGGAACACCACGAGAGCAATAGAGGGAAAATGCACATGACAATCCAACAGGGACATGGATGATGGTTTATCGTTGTCTCCATTGAACACAGGGGAATCTATGGAGAAATTAGGGTCACACCCGGAGGAAGTTGGAATTGTTAAAAGTTGTGTAGTGTCCCCACGACAGAAAACATGTTTTCAGGCAGCAACATAAAGTTGGATAGGCAGTTAGAGTTGAGCCAGATGGCTATATGACAGATTATGGGACTAGACTTCACAAAAACAAAAGAACAGGGACCAAGACACTATTTCAGTAAAACTAAATCAATAGCCACTTATGTTGCTTGCTTGTTAGCAGTTGTCTGTTTGGCACAATGTGATATGCTGGGAAAATTCGAGACTCACGATTTTCAATTTTGGGTTTGTATACTCTAGTTCTTGTCCACACCAAAACTGTGTTTAAATAGAGTGTCTGTCTGCCACATCTTCCTTCCTATTGTCCACTGTCTTGTTTCCAACACACTGTCAAGATTTCATAGCGTTTCAAATATATATATATATATAAAGGCAAGTATTTTAATACGGTTATTTTTGTTTTGAAAAACAGTGTAGCAAAAACCACAAAGGAGAGGTAGAATTCACTTGAATTACACTGAAAATACAAAACGTATTGGCTACACAACAATTAGATGGGTGTAGTAGCTTATATATCCTCAAATAAGAATGATCACCAATGTTATCTCCTTTTATCATACAGTTAAAATTGTTCTGTGTAAGATAAAGTGATGCAATAATTGTTTTATACTTAATCAGTACCAGTGGAGGCTGCTGAGGGGAAGACGGCTGGAACGGAGTGAATGGAATGGCATCAAACCATGTGCTTGATACCATTCCCCCCATATCACTCCAGCCATTACCAAAATCCTGTCCTCCCCAATTAAGGTGCCACCAACCTCCTGTGATCAGTACACAAAATATACAAAACACCACATCTAGTGATATCCTGAGGGCTTCAATAATCTGTGTGTGCCCAGTATATTAGTAATAAATACTTAATATGGTGGTGGTGTACTCTGAAAAACTAAGTACTACACAGAATGCTTCAATGAATTGATATGAAAGTACATTTTCTCTTTGTGGTTGGAATGGCAGCGAATCAGTGCCTGCGTGAAATCTTTCCCCCTAGAGATCAGATTAAAGTTAGCTTGGAGACAAGCTAACTTTATGAGAGGTACCGTGGGGTTTTAGCAAGTGTCTCTTCACAGGTACCCCTGACTGTTAGACAGTGGCAGACAGTATAATCATTTAAAGGGCAGGTTGGGAGGGAGAATGAATATAAACAATTGCGCTTAGCGCATATCTATCACTTTAATGGTGTTAAGAATTTTTTTTAAATGAGGAGAGAGGACCAGACTTGAACGGAACACTTTAAATAGATGGCTTGAATGCAGCTCCCTAGCAACTCAACAAGCACCAGCTGCTACTAATTGCCAATCAGCCTCCACACCTGTCCTCACTCTCCTTAAGCACCACTGCCACCCTACTTAAACCTGACATTCCTCCTCTGTTATGCTGTGCATGTTGAGTGACACTGTGTGACACACAATTCAAAAAAACAAACAAGAAAAAACAAAAAAAAAACAATTGGGATCACGCTGCCTTCCAGCTAGTATCTGTTAAGTTCTTCCAAGGATCTCCTGGGGGGGGATTGCCATCACCACAGCAGTCTAACTACCAAGCCCTGACGATGTCTACCTGAGACTCTAAGCCAAATGCTACAATAGGGTTCCCCAACCTGCGGGCTGAATTTGGCACGTGGGTAATTTTTATTTGGGTGCCCCAAGTTTTCTGAGCCCCAAAAAAAAGTATTTTTGTTGGACATAATGTAAAAACATAATCAGCTCCAAGTGATTAATTTATTTGGGAAATCTGTTCTGAAGTATTCCCATGCATAAGAGATACACACTGTGATTGTATACAAATATAATCATGGTTTGAAATTGTTTCAGTCATATATGTTTGGCCTTCTTGTGGTCAATTTGCAGTCTACACATGTATTTGTAATTATGTTCTGGCCTCCTGACCATCCACTCAAGAAAAAAGTAAACCGGTGGCTTAATCTACATATAGTTGATGATCCCTGCTCTACAGAGTCCACACCCCGGATCCTTCATCTGCAGCCCTCTGCTTCATCTGGTCCATTCTCATTCCCCCTGTATTCACATTCTAACATCCATTCCATTTCCTCAAATATTCTAAACTTGTTTCATGTCTGGTCCTTAAACTCGTGAAATGGTGTTAAGAGTTGACAGAAATTCTGGAGTGAGGACCAGACTTGAGTGCAGCTCCTCAACAAGCATCTGCTGCTACTCATTGCTCATCAGCCTCCACACCTGTCCTCGCTCTCCTTAATCACCACTGTCACCCTACTGAAACCTGACCAAACTAACATTCCTCTTTGTTTTGCAGTGCATGTTTCATTGCACGACACCACTATCCTTATGAAGTTGTTTTGCATCCTTCCACCTCCCCTTCTCCACCTTTTATCTACACTGAACAAAAATATAAAACGCAACATGCAACGATTTCAGAGATTTTACTGAGTTACAGTTCATATATAGGCCCTAGTCAATGGATTTCACATATATGCATCTGTTGGTCACAGATACCTTAAAAAAAAAAGCTAGGGGCGGGTATCAGAAAATCTGTCAGGATCTGGTGGGACCACCTTTTTCCTAATTAGGCATGGCACATCTCCTTCACATACAGTTGATCAGGCTGTTGATTGTGGCCTGTGGAATGTTGTCCCACTTCTCTTCAATGGCTGTGCGAAGTTGGTGGATTTTGGTGGGAACTGGAACACGCTGTCGAACACGTTGATCCAGAGCATCCCAAACATGCTCAATTTTTGACATGCTGGTGAGTATGCAGGCCATGGAAGAATTGGGAAATGTTCTGTACACAGGAATTGTGTACAGATCTTTGTGACATGAGGCCGTGCATTATCATGCTTAAACATGGCAGCGGATGAATGGCATGACAATGGGCCTCAGGATCTCGTCACGGTATCTCTTCATTGAAATTGCCATTGATAAAATGCTATTGAGTTTGTTGTCTGTAGCTTATTCATGCCCATATTCCTTATTCTTAACCCCACCACCACCATGGGGCACTCTGTTCACAACGTTGACATCAGAAAACCGCTCACCCACATGACGCCATAAACGCTGTCTGTACAGTTGAAACCAGGATTCATCCGTGAAGAGCACACTTCTCCAGAGTGCCAGTGGCCATCGAAGGTGAGCATTTGCCTGCCGAACGGCAGTCAGGTCAAGACCCTGGTGAGGACAACGTGCACACAGATGAGCTTCCCTGAGACGGTTTCTGAGATTTTGTGCAGAAATTCTTCGGTTGTGCAAACCCACAGCTTCATCAGTTGTCCAGGTGGCTGGTTTCAGATGATCCCACAAGTGAAGAAGCCAGATGTGGAGGTCCTGGGCTGGTGTGGTTACACGTGGGCTGCAGTTGTGATGCCAGTTGGATGTACTGCCAAATTGTCTAAAACATGTTGGAGTTTACATTCATCTGTGGCATTGTGTTAGAGTGGCCAATTAATTGATGAATTGGCCATTATATGGTACTTATTAATGTAATTCTAAATTGCCCATTACTAATTTGCTTACCTAATTTGTAAAATAGGTACAGTACCTTTTGATTTTCTTACAATTATACATGCAACTGTAAATCTGCTCTGAAAATACGTCATACTGTACATCATCCCTGTGTATAGTTGTTAGACAAATACCACAAATACCACTAAACTTAACATTCACCAAGTTTATTATATTCTCCAACCAGACAGCATTAACAAGAGAAAAAGAGCAAAATGTCACCTGTTCCAACAGAAAGGTTGGCTCTATACTCATGCATTTTGGAATTGAGATCAAATGTTTTATGAGGCAACAGTACAGAATGTCACCTTTTATTTAAGAAATGAATGCACTTTATGTATCTAGTCCTACCTTTTTGAAGGTTTCATAAATATTTGGACATAATCACTTGTGGTGTATTTCATTTAATATTTTATTTTGTATTTGGTCCCATATTCCTAGCAGTCACTGAGTACATCAAGCGTGTGACTCTATAAACTTGTTGGATGCATTTGCAGTTTGTTCTGGTTGTGTTTCGGATTATGTTGTGCCCAATAGAAATTAATGGTAATTAATGTATTGTCATTTTGGAGTAACTTTTATTGTATATAAAAATACAACATGTTTCTGAACACTTCTACACTACAGGTGAATTTGTCCAAATACCTGACACCTTAAAATGGGGTACTTAAAGTGCTTTATTTTAAAAATGGTGAAACAGATATGTATGAAAATATCCTCAAATAAAAGGTGATATTCTGTACTGTCACCTCATATAAAACATTTGATCTCAAATCTAAAATGCTGGAGTATAGAGACAAATTAAACGTTTTAGCTTCACTGTCCAAGTAAATACGTAGGGGAGTGTATGTGGGCGTTATGATCAATTATTACTCATACAAACTGTCCTTTATATCATCCTACACACAATCACCTCTCCAGTGGAAAGTAGCACAATCCCAAAGACTTACTTGCTAAAATGTGAACTGGCAGAGCTCAATGTGATTGTCTCTCAGAAATGATCATGTGATGTATAAGACAATGGTATGCCATCCAAATTCTGGGATATATTTACACAACACTCAATATAGAGATGACTAACGTTTTCTTTCCTACCCTAGTATGATGTGCTTCGCACCATCATTATGCATATACTGTAGATTGCTTGATGCCATTCAATCTGCACACTCAAACAATCACAAGCGCAGACATTCAATTCTGAGATTACGATAGGTGTTTTAGGTAGACAGTAAACCCAAAACGTTTTGGAACATAAGCTGATTGCTTTCATTCTAGAGTATTATCCACTCAGAGAGCTTGGTATTCCCTGTACGTTAATACGAGGAGGACGACAGACGGCAACAAGAGGAGCTGACATCTGCCGCTGTACTATTGCGATAACGGAGCTGTAATTCCCAGTACAGTTCAAAGGGGAGATGTAGTGGCAGGAGAGAAGCCAAGACTGAGGAGCTATGGTGCTGAGGTACTAATACATGTTACTGGGAATTATATATATATAGGAAACTAAGAAAAGGATGTCTGGGGTATGTTAAAGGTAGTTAGTGTTGAGGTCACAGCCAGACCAGACATGACCACATCCCTTATTCGCAGGCTGGCAAGTTGGTTTTGTATCAGGTGGCTGGGCTTGCTGGTGCTCTATACACACCTCCAGATTGCAGAATGGGAATCAGACAACCTTACATATAGAGTAAATAGAAAATGACAAAGAATCCATTCAAGTGTATTCTGCTCATGAAGGACTTGTACATTCAGCATTCTACACTACATGGAGTGAGTGGACGCCTGCTCGTCGAACATCTCACTCAAATCATGGGCATTCATATTGAGTTGGTCCTCCCCTTTGCTGCTGTAACAGCCTCCACTCTTCTGGGAAAGCTTTCCACCAGATGTTGGAACATTGCTGCGGGGACTTCCATTCAGCTAAAAGAGCATTAGTGAGGGCGGGCACTGATGTTGGGCGATTAGGCCTGGCTCGCACTCTGTGTTCAAATTCATCCCAAAGGTGTTCGATGGGGTTGAGGTCAGGGCTCTGTGCAGGCCAGTCAAGTTCTTCTACATCTCGACAAACTATTTCTGTATGGACCTTGCTTTGTGCATGGCTGCATTGCCATGCTGAAACAGGAATCTCTTCAATGGCTGTGCAAAGTTGGTGGATATTGGCGGGAACTGGAACACGCTGTCGTACACGTTGATCCAGAGCATCCCAAACGTGCTCAATTGTTGACATGCTGGTGAGTATGCAGGCCATGGAAGAACTGGGAAATGTTCAGATTCAAGGAATTGTGTAGATCTTCCTCAAACTGTTGCCACAAAGTTGGATGCACAGAATCGTCTCGAATTCAATTGTATGCTTTAGCGTTAATATTTCTCTTCACTAGAACTAAGGGGCCTAGCCCGAACCATGAAAACAGCTCCAGACCATTATTCCTCCTCCACCAAACTTTACAGTTGGCGCTATGCATTGGGGCAGGTAGTATTCTCCTGTCATCCGCCAAATCCAGATTTGTCTGTCGGACTGCCAGATGGTGAAGTGTGATTCATCACTCCTGAGAACACGCTTCCACTGCTCCAGAGTCCCATGGCAGCAAGCTTTATACCACTCCAGCTGACGCTTGGCGTTGTGCATGGTGATCTTAGACTTGTGTGCAGCTGCTCGGTCATGGAAACCCATTTCATGAAGCTTCCAACAAACAGTTATTGTACTGACGTTGCTTCCAGAGGCAGTTTGGAACTCGGTAGTGAGTGTTGCAACCGAGAGCGCTTCTGCACTTGGCGGTCCTGTTCTGTGAGTTTGTGTGCCTACCACTTCACGGCTGAGCTGTTGTTGCTCCTAGACGTTTCCATTTCATAATAACAGCACTTACAGTTGACAGGGGCATCTTTAGCAGGGAAGAAATTTGACAAACTGACTTGATGGAAAGGTGGCATCCTATGGCGGTACTACATTGGAAGTCACTGAGCTCTTCAGTATGGGCAAATTCTACTGCCATTGTTTGTGTATGGAGATTGCATGGCTATGTGCTCTATTTTATACACCTGTCAGCGAGTGTGAAGGGGTCTCCACATACTTTTGGCCATGTAGTGTATAGACTGGATATTCAGCATTGAACACCAGAAAATACCATTGTGTACACATTTGATGGATTTGATGGAAAAAAGCGAACTAATGTACAAATATTTCTTCCTGAGAATTCCACATGACTATTGTTGCTCAACAAAAAAAACTATAGGACAATTCTTTCATAGTTTCTCTCTCTTTCAGACACTTTGATACATTGGCTGTCTCATCGATAAGCTTTCTCCCAGCATGTTTCAGCTGAAACAACTGGTCTTTGACCCCAGAGACTCAAATTTACAGGAAGTAGCTGAGGGGAAGCCGCTGCCTGCCTAGTGAGGATTGAAGAAGGGTATTGGAATTGCAGACCCCCAAGGTAATTACCATTGGCCTGTGAGATAGCTGAAGTGCAACGTATACCTTAATTGGATCACACTCAAATATCTCAAAGTCTTTTGCAGACCCATGATTTTGGTGGTCGAGGTAAAAGAACTCAGGAGCAAGAGAATGGGAAGGAAACAATTCCACCGACACTGTTCTAAGTGATGGAGATGCACATGCTTGTAAACAGCCTATTCCTTGTCCTCTGCTAAATGTTTTGTATCCTGCTTGGTACCATATTGAATGTGATGCATTTTATATATGAATTCCTCAAAAAATTGTCTGTTGGAATACAGTAACAATGATGTAAAGTATTGTATTGCACATATTCATTTGGAAGGTGACCTCCATGTACAAAATGATACAGATACTCTATGACAAACAAAGAAAATTAACTTCAATCTCCTCCCCGAGCACTAGGTTGAAATAAGCATTTGCTTTCTATAGTACATTGTTCAACTTTTAGTGAGATCAGTGGTGGCTGCTGAGGGGAGAATGGCTCATTATAATGTCTGAAACGGAACATGTGTTTGCTGTATTTGATGCCATTCCACCGATTCCGCTCCAGCCATTACCATAAGCCGGTCCTTCCCAAGGTGCCACCAACCTCCTGTGAGTGACATGGCTTTGTTAACTGTAGCATTCAGCTACCCACTGAGCACAGACGTCAGTTCATTGTCTAGTTTTTTTCTCATTTGGTTGAGTTGTTAACTAACGTTAATTCAATGTGAAATCAATGTAATTGGATTTAGGGTAAAAGTTGGGTGAAAGAAATACAAAATTCCCTTACGTTGATGACTTTTTTCAAATCCAGTCAGTTTTCCACATTGATTCAACGTCATCCCATTGAATTTTTGAGTTTAAATTATGTGGAAACAATGTTGATTTAATCCATTTTTGCCCAGTGGGAACTCTCTAAAAAGCAGAAGTGAAAGCATGAGCCACATCATGTTGACATGGACCCTGACATGGATCCTCTATTGTGCAATGATCTGTTCTTACACTCACCCTGGTGAATATCAAGTAGCCATTTCTCTGAGCAGCAATATATAATGCATATACATATACAAGAAAAACTAAAACTAAAATAGACACATTAATTGTGTGATGTGTTGACCCTTTTTTTATTTCTAATGCATTTTCAGTCTTTCAACCATCTACATTGATGCCCTTTGTGGTTTCAGATTTGAAAACGAATGTTAATTTCATGGCAAAAGATGCATAACAGTATCACATTGCTGGCCTTATAATTGATGTGATCAAACTAGCAGAGTATACTGCATCTCACAACAACACAACCGATACTGGAAACTGGATTAGTGCAGATCCACTTGGTTTGCCAACTGAAAGGCAATCAGAGGCGTTTGAAAAGGTAAGAAAGAAATCAATAAAGTAATATTTTCTCATAGGTACAGTTGAGGAGGATAACACAGCATGAGGCCATTATACACTATCGAGGAAAGCAATTATGAGTCTTCTGAGAAATTGTCAATCCCCATGGGGGGAACTGATAGCTGCTAAAAGGATGAAAAGCGCCAACCAATACCACTGCCTACCCCCCACTCCACCCCCCCTCCAAAACCTTCCTCCCACCCCAGACTCCCTTAGCCTCATCCAGTTGACATTCACCCCCTTTGATGTAAGCCTATTACTGGCTCAGGCCACAAGTCCCCATACAGTAAGTCCCATTATTTGGACACTTCTAGCTTGCCTTGCATTAAGCCCCAGCAAAACCTTGGTATTACATTAACCCCAGTTTCCAGAACTCACACTAGTGCAATTGGACTAAGTTAATGCCATTTCCTTATTTAATGCCCTCTCTTTCTTTCGGACTAGTTGATTGAGATCCTAGGCCTACTGTGGGAATTTTTATCTTGACATTTTAATGGACACTATGTGCCAGCAACATACTTCTGAAGATAAGCAGGGTTGGTCCTGGATGGGAGACCAGATGCTGCTGGAAGTGGTGTTGGAGGGCCAGTAGGAGGCACCCTTTCCACTGGTCTTGAACAACAACAACAAAAATATGCCCCTGGCTGTGATTGGGAACATTGCCCTGTGTAGGGTGCTGTCTTTCGGATGGGACATTAAAATGGGTGTCCTGGCACTGTGGTCACTAAAGATCCCATGGCACTTATCGTAAAGAGTAGGGGTGTTAACCCCAGGCTGCACTGGTTTGTCAAGAACTGCAACGCAAGATGGCGGACTGAACACAGCTATGTAGACCGCCTCAAGATAAAAACGTAATATTCAATATCGGTAAGTTAGACTAAATATTAGCATTGCACAATCTGGTGGGTAATAACCTTCAATCTGGATGACAACACAAAACAAATCATAAGGCTAGAGAAATGTATCGACAAATATTACGAAAACAAGCAACACCCAAACATGACGGAGAGTAAGACGGGAACCTATTTCAAAGCGAAAACGTGACTCTTCTGCAGACACAGACGATTTAATATTTTCACCACCGGGAATGCTAAAGGTCGAAACCGATCTGTTAAAATAAATAAATTACAAACTGGGTATACTTGAACTAGTCAGTAAGGATATAAAAGAGTTGAAGGCAAGCCTCGAGATGAGTGCCGAAAAAGCTGCGACATTGGAGAAAGACACAAACAAGCTAAAAGGGACAGTCAATAAGATTGAAACCGAAGTTAATTAACTTAAAAAGGAGAACATCGTTCTGAGAGAAGCCTTACTTGACATACAGACTAGATCCATGAGAGAGAATCTGGTACTTACAGTTATCCAAGAGAAAGAAGGAGAAGTTCCTGAATCTGTAGTCAGAGAGTTCCTCCTTACAGCGCTTCAGATTCCACGCGATGCTATCAACAAATGGTTGCATATCCCAGAACCAATGTATTGCTGTGAGCAGGGGTTGTGAGAGAGCTTTCAATGTTGTTCAGATAAGGGATATACATCTCATTTATTTATTTATTTATTGTCCTAACATGGTGGAAAAGCGTTTTAAAATAAATTATACATATAATTAATTTATTGTCCTATCATGGGGAACAACATTTTTTTTATAAATTATACATCTAATTTATTTATTTATGGTCCTATATTGATGGAACGGTCCACAACCCAATACCCTAGACACCCACCTGAATGACCCAGATACTAAGGAGAAGTCCCTAACTGTTTTATGGGCCTGCTGTAAGCGGCCTGTATGCAGCCAAAATGCGGTCAGAGACCTGGAGCAGCACCGCCCCCTCAAGATTCTGAGCCTGCAGGGTTGGTCCTGCAAAGCCAAAGCCCCCGATGGGAGAGCATAATATACAAGGAAATTCTCAAAGCTGCTAATGAGAACCTTGACGACCTTGTACCTAGCCGGTGTGGATTCCGGGGGGGTGCCCCCACCCAGGCAGTGGCAGTGCTGGCAATAGTAGCTGCAGTAACCCGTGGGGAGGTTGTCACACACAAACATTCAGAAAGGGGAAATATTATTGTGGCCCTGGTGGCACAAAATCAAAGGTCTGACTGCACGGAGATGCTTGGGAATATGGTCAATACGGGGGACCATGTTGTGGGTGTGTCAGGGGAAGAGGGTATATCTGATCTCCATCATCTAGGACGTGACAATGGTTAATCAAATCTCCCCATTTCTGCCCATTTTTCTTTTGCACAGTTTTGCAGGCCTTCTCATACAGCTGCAACTGTATATGCATTCGTTAAGACCTTTCTTGAGTTGGGCTCTGGGATGGTGCAACTGTTGAGAATCTGAGTATATGGCTGTTGTGGGGGAAAGGGGTAGAGTATGTATGAGTGTGTGTGTGTGTGTGTGTGTATCCCACAGCTGTTGAGAGGGAGTAAAAGATGTTAGGGACAATATAGGATGATTCACAATAATTGTTTGCTAATATAATACTTGCTTGCCATAATGTAATTTTGGTAATGGCGAGACTGGTGAGAAGTTAAAATCCTTTGCATGAACTGCCTACATTACTACAAATATTAAAAGCTCATCATGGAAAATAAGATAAACAGGATTTTAAAAATACATATAGTTGAAGTCGGAAGTTTACATACACTTAGGTTGGAGTCATTAAAACTAATTTTTCAACCTCTCCACAAATGTCTTGTTAACAAACTATAGTTTTGGCAAGTCGGTTAGGACATCCCAAGTAATTTTTCCAACAATTGTTTACAGACAAATTATTTCACTGTATCACAATTCCAGTGGGTCAGAACTTTACATACACTATGTTGACTGTGCCTTTAAACACCTTGGAAAATTCCAGAAAATTATGTCAAGGCTTTAGAAGCTTCTTATAGGCTAATTGACATCATTTGAGTCAATTGGAGGTGTACCTGTGGATGTATTTGAAGGCCTACCTTCAAACCCAGTGCCTCTTTGGTTGACATCATGGGAAAATCTAAATAAATCAGCCAAGACCTCAGAAAAGACCTTCCAAACACCTGAAGGTACCACGTTCATCTGTACAAACAATAGTACTCAAGTATGAACACCATGGGACCATGCAGCCGTCATACCGCTCAGGAAGGAGACGCGCTCTGTCTCCTAGAGATGAACATACTTTGGTGCGAAAAGTGCAAATCAATCCCAGAACAACAGCAAAGGACCTTGTGAAGATGCTGGAGGAAACGGGTACAAAAGTATCTATATCCACAGTAAAACGAGTCCTATATCAACATAACCTGAAAGGCCACTCAGCAAGGAAGAAGCCACTGCTCCAAAACCGACATAAAAAAAATCGCAACTGCACATTGGGACAAAGATCGTACTTTTTGGAGAAATGTCCTCTGGTTTTATGAAAAAAATTAAACTGTTTGGCCATAATGACCATCGTTATGTTTGGAGGAAAAAGGGAGATGCTTGCAAGACGAAGAACACCATCCCAACCGTGAAGCACGGGGGTGGCAGCATTATGTTGTGGGGGTGCTTTGCTACAGGAGGGACTGGTGCACTTCCCAAAATAGATGGCATCATGAGGAAGGACAATTATGTGGATATATTGAAGCAACATCTCAAGACATCAGTCAGGGAGTTAAAGCTTGGTCGCAAATGGGTCTTCCAAATGGACAATGGCCCCAAGCATACTTCCAAAGTTGTGGCAAAATGGCTAAAGGACAACAAAGTCAAGGTATTGGAGTGGCCATCACAAAGCCCTGACCTCAATCCTATAGAAAATGTGTGGGCAGAACTGAAAAAGCGTGTGTGAGCAAGGAGGCCTACAAACCTGACTCAGTTACACCAGCTCTGTCAGGAGGAATGGGCCGAAATTCACCTAACTTATTGTGGGAAGCTTGTGGAAGACTACCCGAAATGTTTGACCCAAGGTAAACAATTTTAAAGGCAATGCGACCAAATACTAACTGAGTGTATGTAAAATGCTGGCCACTGGGAATGTGATGAAAGAAATAAAAGCTGAAAATTGTCACGACTTCCTGGTTCAGGCGGCATTCGGCGGTCGACGTCACCGGTTTTCTAGCCGCCGCCGATCCATCTTTCATTTTCCGTTGGTTTTGTCTTCATTTTTTACACACCTGGTTTCTATTCCCATGATTACATGTTCCTTATTTAACCCTCTGTTCCCCCCATGTTTTTGTGCATGATTATTCGTTGGAATCTTGGTCCGTTTATTTCGTGTGATATTTCACTACGTGTATTGCTATTCCTATTTTGAGTAAAGTTTATGTATACTCATCTTTGTTGTCCTGCGCCTGACTCCGCTGTACCTGCATCACCGAGACTCATTACAGAAATAAATAATTATATTATTCTGGCATTTCATATATAAAGTGGTGATCCTAACTGACCTAAGACAGGGAATTTTTACTATGATTAAATGTCAGGAATTGTGAAAAACTGAGTTTAAATGTATTTGGCTAAGGTGTATGTAAACTTCAGACTTCAACTGTATATATATATATATATTATATATATTTTTTAATGGCTATGTATAATACAAATCGAGTTGAGGGCAATGCATTTGGCGGTTGATCTGCTTCTGTTCTGGGGGTGGTACTGAGTGCTCTTTTCAAAGGATGGGTCCCGGTCTCTCCGGGGCTATGGGATCCGGGAGGTCGGGGGTGGTCTGCCGGGCATTGGGATGACAACCCAACTCGGGATGAGGAGGGCTTTTAGCGGGTGGAATAGTGGGGACCAATTGGAGGTTTACTTTAGCAATGCAAATATCATGGTACTGCTATAAAGACACTCAATCAAGCGTACCATTACTTTTTAATGGCATGTTTACAAACATATATTTTGATAAATAGAATTGAAACTTGTCTCATTATGGTAAGTGGTGAAATAAGTAAAGCCAGTTATTATTGTAATGGCTTAGCAGATAATAAGAACTGGTCATCCCCAAAGCCAACACATTCTTTGGCCGCCTTTCCTTCCAGTTCTCTGCTGCCAATGACTGGAACAAATTGCAAAAATCACTTAAGTTGGAGACTTATATCTCCCTCACTAAATTTAAGCATCAGCTGTCAGAGCAGCTTACCGATCGCTGAAACTGTACACAGCCCATCTGTAAATAGCCCATCCAACCAACTACCTACCTCATCCCATATTTGTTTTTGTTTTTCTGCTCTTTTGCTCACCAGTATTTCTATTTGCACATCATCATCTGCACATCTATCACTCCAGTGTTAATTGCTAAATTGTAATTACTTCGCCACTGTGACCTATTTATTGCCTTACCTCCTTACTTCATTTGCACACACTGTATACAGATTTTTCTATTGTGTTATTGAATGTACGTTTGTTTATCCCTAGAGTAACTCTGTGTTGTTTTTGTCGCACTGCTTTTGCTTCATCTTTGCCAGGATGCAGTTGTAAATGAGAACTTGTTCTCAACTGGCCTACCTGGTTAAATAAAGGTGAAATAAAAAGAAAAGACAAATCAGTATTTACCTGGCTAAAAGAGAAGGAATGTCTATTGTTTACAGTTTAAATATGTTATTGGACAATAAACAGATATGGCTTATTAACCTATACGGTCCAAATAATGATGATGCAAGCTTCTTTGAAAATATATATAAGGATTTATCAACTCTACAAGCAAAGGAAATAACACTACAAACTATCACCCTCAGGCACTTAAGGAAATCATGAATGTCATGATATATTGGAATTAGTGGATATATGGAGGCTTAAATACCCTGACCTAGTGAGATATACATGGCGGAGGCTTAATCAAGCTAGTCGTCTGGATTACTTTCTTATGTCATTCTCTCTGGCACCAAAAGTTTAAAAAGTGTTGGGGACAGAATACGGTCGGATCATCACATAATTGGCATATATATTACTGTTACAGAATTTCCATGTGGGCGAGGATATTGGAAATTGAATCAAAGCCTACTTGATGATAACTTGTTTATAACTAGGACAGAATAATTTATAACTGACTTTTTATGACATAACATAGATACAGCAGATCCCCTTATTGTATGGGACACTTTAAACGTGCCTTTAGAGGCCATACAATTCAGTACTCATCTATAAAACAAAAGCAATTTAGATCAAAAGAGTCCATACTAACAAAGGAAATTGAAGGACTAACAGTACAGTTAGATAGCAAAAAAACTATACCATAGAGGCACAGAATAAGTTAGAGGAAAAACAAAAAGAAATGGAGGAACTTATTCAAGAAAGATCCAGTGTAATATATTATACAAATAAAGCAAACTGGATGGAATATTGTGGAAAAAATGCACCAAATTATTTTTCAATCTTCAACATAGAAATGCTAAAAAAAAATGTATTGAAACGTGTTACAAATGATGGATTGAAAGAGGAAGTAAAGTACTTTAAGAATATGTTTTCGTTTCAGTCTCCTCCATCTCCACTAACCGAAGCTAATTGAATGGATTTTTTCCTATTAATAATGTAAAATTAACATCTGTACAGAAAGACTCATGATGGCTGCATGGTCCCATGGTGTTTATACTTGCGTACTATTGTTTGTACAGATGAACGTGGTACCTTCAGGCGTTTGAACCAGACTTGTGGAATTCTACAATTTTCTCTGAGCTCTTGGCTGATTTCTTTTGATTTTCCCATGATGTCAAGCAAAGAGGCACTAAGTTAGGCCTTGAAATACATCCACAGGTACACCTCCAATTGACTCAATTCATGTCAATTAGCCTATCAGAAGCTTCTAAAGCCATAACATCATTGCCTGGAATATTCCAAGCTGTTTAAAGGCACAGTCAACTTAGTGTATGTAAACTTCTGACCCACTGGAATTGTGATACAGTGAATTATAAGTGAAATAATCTGTCTGTAAATTACTTGTGTCATGCACAAAGTAGATGTCCTAACCGACTTGCCAAAACTATAGTTTGTTAGTGGTTGAAAAACGAGTTTTAATGACTCCAATATGTATGTATGTATGTATGTATGTAAACTCAGCAAAAAAAGAAACGTCCTCTCACTGTCAACTGCGTTTATTTTCAGCAAACTTAACATGTGTAAATATTTGTATGAACATAACAAGATTCAACAACTGAGACAAACTGAACAAGTTACACAGAAATGTGACTAACAGAAATGGAATAATGTGTCCCTGAACAAAGGGGGGGTCAAAATAAGAAGTAACAGTCAGTATCTGGTGTGGCCACCAGCTGCATTAAGTACTGCAGTGCATCTCCTCCTCATGGACTGCACCAGATTTGCCAGTTCTTGCTGTGAGATGTTACCCCACTCTTCCACCAATGGCCCTAGACCCTCACCCTCCGATCCAACAGGTCCCAGACGTGCTCAATGGGATTGAGATCCAGGATCTTCGCTGGCCATGGCAGAACACTGACATTCCTGTCTTGCAGGAAATAATGCACAGAACGAGCAGTATGGCTGGTGGCATTGTCATGCTGGAGGGTCATGTCAGGATGAGCCTGCAGGAAGGTTACCACTTAAGGGAGGAGGATGTCTTCCTTGTAACGCACAACGTTGAGATTACCTGCAATGACAACAAGCTCAGTCCGATGATGCTGTGACACACCGCCACAGACCATGACGGACCCTCCATCTTGATCCCGCTCCAGGGTACAGGCCTCGGTGTAATGCTCATTCCTTCGACGATAAACGCGAATCCGACAAAACCGTGACTCGTCAGTGAAGAGCACTTTTTGCCAGTCCTGTCTGGTCCAGCGACAGTGGGTTTGTGCCCTTAGGCAACGTTGTTGCCGGTGATGTCTGGTGAGGACCTGCCTTACAACAGGCCTACAAGCCCTCAGTCCAGCCTCTCTCAGCCTATTGCGGACAGTCTAAGCACTGATGGAGGGATTGTTGTTGCCATCCTGTACCTGTCCCACAGGTGTGATGTTCGGATGTATCGATCCTGTCTAGGTGTTGTTACACGTGGTCTGCCACTGCGAGGACAATCAGCTGTCCGTCCTGTCTCCCTGTATTGCTGTCTTAGGCGTCTCACAGTACGGACATTGCAATTTATTGCCCTGGCCACATCTGCAGTCCTCATGCCTCCTTGCATGTACACGCAGATGAGCAGGGACCCTGGGCATCTTTCTTTTGGTGTTTTTCAGAGTCAGTAGAAAGGCCTCTTTAGTGTCCTAAAAATTGTATAACTGTTAGTGTCTTAACGACCGTTCCACAGGTGCATGTTCATTAATGGTTTATGGTTCATTGGTTCACAAGCATGGGAAACCATGTTTAAATCCTTTACAATGAAGATCTGTGAAGTTATTTGGATTTTTACGAATTATCTTTGATAGACAGGGTCCTGAAAAATGGCAGTTTCTTTTTTTGCTGAATTTATGTATGTATATTAATATATATTTACCACAAACATATATGGGGGATTGGAATTGTTGCTTCCGTCAATCTTTACACAATATTAAAGCTGATCCACCCATTAAAAAAAAGAAATCCCAATCTGGCCCTCATACCATCACGGTCACCTAATCATCCCCAGTTTACAATTGGCTCATTCATCCCCCCTCCTCTCCCATGTAACTATTCCCAAGGTATTTGCTGTAAATGAGAATGTGTTCTCAGTCAACTTACCTGGTAAAATAAGGGTAAAATTAAAAAAAATAAGTCTGATTACATTTGTGATTTAATTATAATATAATCCATTGTCTAGGCAGGCTGATATTCATTTAAATCCCATTGTAAATGGTGCTAAAACCATGCATTTACTGTTTATGATATAAAACATTGCAATTGTACTCCTGGAGTTTTTCCTTACCGTGTGAACTGACCAGGGGTGTATTCATTAGTTAGATTCCATTGGAAAAAGTTGCCTGTTGCTAAACATTTTGCAACAGAAACTGTTTACCATTTACTCTAGGAACCAAACAGAGCAAACGAAACACAAACGGGGATGGACCTACCTGAGTTTGTCCAATAGAAACTTTCGTTTTCATTGTAAAACAATTTCCGTTTGGAGTAAATGGTTTCCTTTGCAAAACGTTTTGGAACAGACCAAAACATTTTGCAACGGAATCCGACTAATGAATACACCCCAGGTGTGACGAAGTGCACTGACGACTCATTCTGAATTTAATTCAATCGCTCCATACATTCATGCTAAGGGGTATTGTACAAAACAAATTCATCAGCGATTGAACCGTCTTTAACCAATCAGAGTATCAAAGCCAATGACGACTCTGGTCCTGGCTCTGATCCAACCCAATCAGAAAAGTCAGGAGGTGTTCGCATTCTACAAGGCGTCAGGGAAGAAAGCAAATCCAGACTTATTGTGGATAAGAAACGCTAGTGGGGGTGGCGTTTGGCCGGAGCGATGTGGATGGGTAATGAGAAATGTGCTTTACAAATGTATTATTATAATAATAATAATAATAATAATAATAATAAGTGGTCCACTGTCTTACACCAAAAAAAAATGACTGGCCCTACTCATCACATGCATCCATCCACCTGTTCTCATCAGGTAATGAATCACTGTATGATGGTATTGACAGTGAACACCGTACTCCACAGTCCACACACACTTCACATAGTACAAATTATTTCAAACAAGAACCATTATGAAAAACGTAAGAAATTAAACGCAACTGATGTGAACACGGAGAATAACAAGGGATTGTGGAGGAGACAGGCAGCTTTACATCACTAAGATGTTGCATTATTCATTTGCCAGAGGAGTCACAGCAACATGATGTACTTTGAACATCAGAACCATGTCTCACCTCCTGACCTGTTGTCTGCTCACACATACTGTAGATAAGCATTTCCCCCTGATCCTCATTGGAATAATTAAAGTAAGGCTGTAGATATTAAGTGCATCTCAAATGGCACCTTATTCCCTGTTTAGTGCTCTACTTTTGACCAGAACCCATAAAGTGGTGCACTAAATAGGGAATACAGTGCCATTTTGGACACATCCATTATATTCAACACAGGTAGTTATTTGGTATGCTACACACTAAAAGCAAATGGTTCTCTATGGTGCCAAATAAGGGTTCTTTGGCTTGTAACCACAGCGGAACCATTTTTGGTGCTATACGGAACCTTTTTTTGAAAGTTCTGTAAAGAACCATGCTCATAAGGTTATCAATGGAACCTGTATGGTGCCATAAAGAACCCTTTCCTAAGGTTCTATAAAGAACCATTAAAAAAAGGTTATATTTTGCCCCAAAAAAGGATTCCGCTATGGCAACAATCCTTTTTGAGGCTATATAGAACCTATATGATATCTCCATATCAAAGGTCATTTGTAGAACCATACAGGGTTTTTTTATTCAGGTTTAATAGTCATATTATTTTGTTAAAATTCCTTATGTTTTATTATTGTGTTTATTAACAAGTTGAATCAGGTGTGCTAGCTCTGGAATAGGTCATACGTGAGCCTTTCACAACACCATAGTCATATATATAACTGTCCATAGTCATATATAACATGTTATAGTGTAACACAACAGATTCGATTAACTGGAAAGACACTTATACTCATGGTTGCACAAAAAGATGTGAGCGAACCACGCCCCAAAATATTTGAATGAGCCGCCCCTGCACTTTAATTATCACTAAAAGAGGACTGCGAAGAACCATTGAAGGGCTCAAAGTGTTCTTTGGGTCAGTATGGTTCCACATAGGACCATCCTCTGTCCCAAAGAACCCTTGAGGAACCCACATTTTTTAGTTTGTAGGCTATATGTTACAAGACTCCTTTCGTTACTCTCCTGAATCTGTGTCATAGCCCCATGTCTTTGTCGTCCTCCAAGCAAAGGAAGAAATTAGCTACAACCCAAATGGCACCCTATTTCCTATATAGTGCACTACTATTGACCAGAACCTTATGGGCCCTGGTCAAAAGTAGTGCACATCGGGTGCCATTTGGTACAAACCCCTGGATTCATACATATTGGAAAACTCAGTGGTTCTGTACAGTCTTTGTTTGCCTGGTGGGAGACCGTGCCTCCTCATGCAAAAACAAACTCAGAATCCAACTTTACTTACAGCATTATTTGATGCAAAATCATGACTAAATGCATGTCCCACATTGGATTCTTGTCTACCCTAGTTCGAGGTTGTTTTTTTAATAGTAAAAATGCTAATTTCCCCTTAAATTTTGCATGAGTGCTCTGCATAATACCAGTTCTCTTTGGACACAAAGTAACAAATTCATATGAGAATATAAGATTCTGAATAAAGTAATCCTGTGTGAAACTCTCAAGAGCTAGCTTTTCATTTAATCTCATATTGATTCTGTAGCAGCAAGTTAATGACAGGAAAGTACCTATGACGTGTGAACGTTCCAGTTCCTCTTATTCTCAAACATGTAGTTGCATTGTGTTAGATTGCTTTCTTCAGCATCCATAACATTTTCAATAGGGTACATTTCCCTCTCCCAAGGTTCTCTCGCTACATCTCTGTTTATCTGAAAGGCTTGACACTAACAGTTACCCTGAATGCACTCACTGGCAGTACTATCTTCCCTGTACTTTTTAGCAGCATCCCATGTTCTTGGCTTCAGGACATGATACTCTATTCTATTGCACAAAAAAGCAGCCCTGAATAAACTAGAAAAATGACACTGCAATGTCATCATCAAGCACTGTGTCCAGAAACAGCTCATTACTCTGAGATGAACTTCTCTTTTTATTGCACCACTGGTCAGACCAGAGGAAATGGGACAGCTAAATGGATATAATCACAACAAATTCTCCTCTCACACAGACTGGTAGAGAACACAGCTCAGTTATAATTATCTTTTACTTCTGAATATGCAAATACAGAGAATGCTGATAACAGTAACTCCTTTGAGGCCTTTTTGAGGGATTTTTTGTTATATCGTACCAGCCAGACCTACATCCACTGAAACAATTATTGGTGGTAGGCCTACATACTGTATCTAGCAGATGATTTGTACATAGACTGTAAAAGGTAAGTAGATGTTTTGCTAAAGCACAGCTCGGTCCTTCGTTCATCATTTGAATCTCTTCTAAATGAATTGACATTAAAATGTGGTTTTAGTGTCATAGGTCAGGTATCAATGAAAATATATTCCTTGAATTTTGTAATTAGCTATAATTGGCCATAGCATATCTAACTGAATAACTTAAGTTCATTTAAATCTATTTGATTAGTACTGCCTGTTTAGGAAACAAGGTTGAGTAAATAAATATACATTTAACAGGTTACTGTCATTAATTAGTCAATCCACACACACACACCTCAAAGGAATGAATTCCAAATTAATCAATTTGCAAAAGGGATACCACAATTACAGAGCGATCCAATCCCTAGGGATATTCATGGTGCATGAGCACCCATACTGTAATTATACAGTTCGATTGGCACCACAGGAGGTTTAGTATTTGGGCCACTTTAGAGCTGTGATGCATAAATCCATTCAAATACAGTGGATTCCAGGTTAGGGTTATGAATGATAACCTTTATGAGGTACACCCACACAGGAATATAACTCACAGAGTTTAAGTTGTATGTCACACTAAATTACTGATAAGGAATTCAGATTATGAGATTAACCCTTTGTATTCTTTTGTGGGGCCAACATTTGTCAAATGGTAATGTCACAGGAGCAGCCTTATAACAAAGGAGTGAGTAAAAATACAAACTTGCTATTATTTTTTCATATATGCACATCTATTCTCTAGATTCTAACCTAGTTTAGGAAATAATGCTCTTCTCTATACAGTGCACTACTTTGATCGGGGCCCATAGGACTCTGCTCAATAGTAGTGCACTATATATGGAATAGGGTGACATTTGCAATGCATCCATGGACTGAATAGGATTATTGACTCTGAGATAGGGTTGTGTCATGCACAAGTAAGCACATCTTGCTTCAAAACTAGGTAGTTTGCCAAATACATTACCTTAGGAAAGCATTTGACATTGATATTCATTTACCACATAGCATTCTTTCATGATATATGCCAGATATGTATTTTTGTCTCTGAAAGCTTCATAAATCACTACTAAACGATAAGTTATTCCAAATTATTTAAAAAGATAATCACACTTTCATTCAAGATAAACTAGAAAATTGTTTAGTAGCATGTGATTTTCAACTAGGAGAGTTCATGATTGTTCAAGTAGATTTTAAAGTAATTTCACCTTGAATGCTCTAACACTCAGAAGAGAGGGACATACAGTACTTTCAAGTGGCTTGGTGTAGATAGAAAATTGCATAAGGTGGATCAAATACAGTGGCATGGTTCCAGAGTGCAAGTGGTCAGCACATAGGATGTGTCCCAAATGGCACCCTATTCCCTATATAGTACACTACTTTTAACCAGGGCCCATTGGGTCAAAAGTAGTGCACTATAGTGAATATGGTACCATTTGGGATGCCGCCAAAGTCATATGGGATGGGAGTGCATCTTAACAGGGCCAGGTGGTTGGCAGTGGGGGAGCATGGTGGTGGTGCACTTCTCAACAGGATGTACATAAATAGATATTTCAATGTTTACAACATTTAATGAGAGCACAGATCAGGATAAACAACATGGTAAGAGATGATACAGTAACATTTATCATGATTCTTCTGACCTACATTCAGCTTTGTTTCTCCAAGCGAGAATAGAGTATCTTAAAGGAAATATAAATATTAAAATTTGGCTACGAGACAATCTGCTGGTACCTGGGAAAGAAAATACAGACCAGTCTCTCTCTACATCTTCTTAGCTGGAGGGCAGACAATTTCAGTAAATATCAAAATCTTAATGCATGCAAATTTAAGCATAATTTCCTATCTGAAATCCATTAGCCGCTCTCTCTGCTTAAATTAATCTCTCCCTCAAGCTTGAAACAAAATGCATGCTTGGCAGTAGAGTACAGTATTATGCATGACACAACTCCCGCGGATAGAGCATTTCGCTACACCCGCAATAACATCTGCTAAATATGTGTATGTGACCAATAAAATGCAATTTGATTTGATTCTGGAAATGTGGGATATTATGCCCATGGATGTTTTTGTGGAATTGTGGACATGCAGGGATTGCAATATAGTGTTAAATAGAATTCCAGTCGTACCATAACGCCAACCCCAATGTACAAATACACAGAAATGTTACCGGCTAACAAGACCAATAGGCTGAGCAATGGTGAAATTCTTCTCCTTTCGTCACTATAGAGAATCGGGTCTAACAAAAAAGGCACAGAGCAAAGAGCTGATGGCAAAAGGGAGACTCTGCAAATGTCAGACCTGAACACAGATACTAAAAATAACAGAATGTTCACATGCATGGTAACAAATTGTGTTTAATTATTTCATGTCTACTTATTCTACATGAATGAAAACATCACTTCAAGTTAATATCTGTCAGTAATGTGAGTACTGGGAAGGAATAAACATATGTTGGAGACAGGTAATCGCCCATCACACACTGATAATAAAAATCTAAGAAATGCTTCTGTTTTTGCAAATGTCATGTGGGAGGAGTTAGTCTGAACTATGAGAAGTGAGAGAACTTGAAATGTGCCAACTTGATGAATAATATAGCAATTATAATTTTACACAGATAATTATAGCTCTAGCAGGAGACAAGCCTGTAACTATCATTTTCCACATTGAAACAGACCACTGAATAAATAAGACAAGATGATACGGTGGGTTTCAAGAACTGACCAACTTTCTGATTTATTTCTGTTGTACACTTCATAGTAAACATGAAAACTTTGAGAAATTCCACTCAGCTGTGGAATCAAAACAAAGTCGAGCCATATCAGAGTTTGATTAATTTACTCAATGGAGAGTGCATTTCTCTATAGAGTGTTCATGAGGATATGCACCCTGGCTCAAACTGTCTACTAACTTACAATATATTTTCGATCCCATTCGGCAAAAGCTGGTTAAATCAACGTTCTGTAGCCCTTTCCTGCAGTCAATGGCCAAAAGCGCCTGCTTTGGCCTCATGGGTGGAATGTTAATATTTTTCATAATTGAAAGATAATTTTTTAACTGACAAAAATCTGTTTGTCAGTAAAAAAAAATATGAAATTATGAAAAATATTAACATTCCACCCATGAGGCCAAAGCAGGCGCTTTTGGTAGAAACAGTTTTGTTATATTTCAGTCTTTTCTGATGTACAGTACCAGTCAAAGGTTTGGGCACACCTACTCATTCAAGGGTTTTTCTAGATTGTTTTTACTATTTTCTACATTGTAGAACAATAGTGAAGACATCAAAACTATGAAATAACACATATTGAAACATGCAGTAAACAAAAGTGTTAAACAATCAAAATATATTTTAAATTCTTCAAAGTAGCCACCCTTTGCCTTGATGACAGCTTTGTACACTCTTGGAATTCTCTCAAACAGCTTCACCTGGTATGCTTTTCCAACAGCCTTGAAAGATTTCCCACATATGCTGAGCACTTGTTGGCTGCTTTCCCTTCACTATGTGGTCCAACTCATCCCAAACCATCTCAATTAAGTTGAGGTCAGGTGATTGTGGAGGCCAGGTTATCTGATCTCCTTTTCAGACAAATAGTCTTTATACAGCCTGGAGGGGGTGTTGGGTCATTGTCCTGTTGAAAAACAAATGATAGCAATACGACATCCCACCTGGTTTGCGCTGCGGTAGCCATGCTGGTTAAGTGTGCCTTTAATTCTTAAAAAATAAAATAAAAAAGTGTCACCAGCCTACCTTGTCACAAGACAACTGATTGGCTCAAACGCATTGAGGAAATAAATTCCACAAATTGACTTTTAACAAGGCACACCTGTTAATTGAAATGCATTCCAGGTGACTACCTCATGAAGCTGGTTGAGAGAATGCCAAGCGTGTGCAAAGCAGTCATCAAGGCAAAGGGTGGCTACTTTGAAACTAAAATATATTTTGATTTGTTTAACACGTTCGGTTACTGCATGTGTTATTTCATAGTTTTGATGTCTTCAGTATTACTCTACAATGTAGAAAATAGTTTATTTTTTTTAATCAAGAAAAGCCCTTGAATGAGTAGGTGTCCAAACTTTTGACTGGTGCTGTATATAAAGTGTAATATCGGGATGAAAACTCAAATACATTTAAACTCTGACATGGTCCAGTTGTATTCCATTTTTTAAGGCCATTACCATAAGTGAGGTGTAGACTTGTTTCAAAATAGATTTATTAGACTACAAAGACTGACTGTGACCCTGATTGAGCCCGCTGCAGTAAAAGATTTACATTTAGTTTGTCAACGTATTGTGACGTGAAATCTACAGTGCCTTGGGAAAGTATTCAGACCCCTTCACTTTTTCCACATTACAGCCTTATTCTGAAATGTTTTAAAGAAAACATTTCTCAGCAATCTACACACAAGGACAAATCAAAAAACAGTAGATTTTTTACATAAAAAAACAGATACCTTATTTACATAAGTATTCAGAACCTTCGCTATGAGACTCAAAATTGAGCTCAGGTGCATCCTGTTTCCATTGATCATCCTTGCAATGTTTCTACAACTTGAGTGGAGTCCACCTGTGGTAAATTCAATTGATTGGACATGATTTAGAAAGGCACACCTGTCTATATAAGGTCCCACAGTTCACAATGCATGTCAGAGCTAAAGCCATGAGGCCGAAGGTATTGTCTGTAATGCTCCGAGACAAGATTGTCGAGGCACAGATCTGAGGAAGGGTACCAAAACATTTCTGCAGAATTGAAGGTCCAAGAACACAGTGGCCTCCATCATTCTTAAATGGAAGAAGTTTGAAACCACCAAGACGCTTCCTAGAGCTGGCCGCCCGGCCAAACTGAGCAATCGGGGGAGAAGGGCTTTGGTGAGGGAGATGACCAAGAACCAGCTGGTCACTGACACAGCTCTAGAGTTCCTCTGTGGAGATGGGAAAACCTTCTAAACTCAGCAAAAAATAAACATCCCTTTTTCAGGACCCTGTCTTTCAAAGATAATTCGTAAAAATCCAAATAACTTCACAGATCTTCGTTGTAAAGGGTTTAAACACGGTTTCCCATGCTTGTTCAATGAACCATAAACAATTAATGAACATGCACCTGTGGAACGGTCGTTAAGACACTAACAGCTTACAGACGGTTGGCAATTAAGGTCACAGTTATGAAAACTTAGGACACTAAAAGAGGCCTTTCTACTGACTCTGTAAAAACACCAAAAGAAAGATGCCCAGGGACTCTGCTCATCTGCATGAACATCTCTTAGGCATGCTGCAAGGAGGCATGAGGACTGCAGATGTGACCAGGGCAATAAATTGCAATGTCCATACTGTGAGACACCTAAGACAGCGCTCCAGGGAAACAGGACGGACAGCTGATCGTCCTCGCAGTGGCAGACCACGTGTAACACCTGCACAGGATTGGTACATCCGAACATCACACCTGCAGGACAGGTACAGGATGGCAACAACTGCCCGAGTTACACCAGGAACGCACAATCCCTCCATCAGTGCTCAGACTGTCCGCAATAGGCTGAGAGAGGCTAGTCTGAGGGCTTGTAGGCCTGTTGTAAGGCAGGTCCTCACCAGACATCACCGGCAATAACGTCACCTATGGGCACAAACTCACCGTTGCTGGACCAGACAGGACTGGCAAAAAGTCAGAAGAGTACGTGTCGCGGTTTTGTCTCACCATGGGGTGATGGTCGAATTCGCGGTTATTGTCGAAGGAATGAGCGTTACACCGAGGCCTGTACTCTGGAGCGGGATCAATTTGGAGGTGGAGGGTCCGTCATGGTCTGTGGCGGTGTGTCACAGCATCATCGGACTGAGCTTGTCATCATTGCAGGCAATCTCAATGCTGTGCATTACAGGGAAGACATCCTCCTCCCTCATGTGGTACCCTTCCTGCAGGCTCATCCTGACATGACCCTCCAACATGACAATGTCACCAGCCATACTGCTCGTTCTGTGCATGATTTCCTGCAAGACAGGAATGTCAGTATTCTGCAGTGGCCAGCGAAGAGCCCGGATCTAAATCCCATTGAGCACGTCTGGGACCTGTTGGATCGGAGGTTTAGGGCTAGGGCCATTCCCCCCACAAATGTCCGGGAACTTGCAGGTGCCTTGGTGGAAAGGTTGGGTAACATCTCACAAGAACTGGCAAATCTGGTGCAGTCCAGGAGGAGGAGTCACACTGCAGTAATTAATGCAGCTGGTGGCCACACCAGATACTGACTGTTACTTTTGACCCCCCTTTGTTCAGGGACACATTCCATTTCTGTTAGTCACATCTGTGGAACTTGTTCAGTTTGTCTCAGTTGTTGAATCTTGTTATGTCCATACAAATATTTACACATTACATTGGCTGAAAATAAACAGTTGACAGTGAGAGGGCGTTTCTTTTTTTGCTGAGTTTACAACTAGAGGCACTACACCCGTACCCACATGGAAGTCATGCAAAGCCTAGATCAGTTAAACGTCCTTCTAGGACACCATCTGGCTTAAGCAACACACTGCCACCTTGGTTGAAACAGAAGGACCCAACTACAATTCCGGCCCTGAACTCGTTAAAAGAACCGGTTTAGTGTCCCCTGCAGGTACAGGCAAATCTGAGGCAATAGAGGATGGGATGAAAGGACATGCATAGTAAGGCTTAAACAAGTTCAACTGACAGAGCTGTGTAGCCTTTTTCCTTTGAGTTGCAACCATATAGTTCAACTCCAAAACCTGACGTACCACTGTAAATGGCCACCTAAATGGAAGCATCAACCAAGGCAACCCATGCCCCCAGTCTCACTCCAACTCAGTGCAGTAAGCACGCAACAACTTCAAGGTCCAATCTAACCCCTCCAGGGCTCCCTGACTGCATGATACGCTGTCACAAGATTGTGTCTGATGCAAAGTTGGCGTAACACCTGTTCAAACATGTGAGAAGTTGAAACCTTGATTACTTAGAATAATTTTGGGTATTCCGAAAACAAAAATATACTGAGTGAATGCCTTACCAGACTTGGTTGTTATGGTACGGAGAGGATAAGCAGTGGGATAACGGGTCACATCACCATCAACAGGTAAATACTACAGGCATTGGAAGGGTTGGCTTACTACTGGTATTTGGGACAAAGGTGCTGGCATTAACGTCTGGTTAGGCTTCCCAGTCAACTGGCAAGTATGGCAAAGTTTGAAGAATGCTGAGACATCTCTTTTCAGCCTAGGCCAAAAGAAATGACGCACAATACGGTCATAGGTCTTCCGAACACCCAAATGACCAGCAATATCCCCATGAGAGGACTGTAAAGCCAAATCACAGAAGGTACATTGTACTCCAATTTGAATGACAGGGTCACCCAAAAACTGATGACCATGAGGCAGCCATTCCTCACCAACAATTGATCCTGTAAGTAGTATCCCTGTACTACATATGGAACATCAGCCAGGAGGACCTTCTCAAACAACCCTTTCAGAGTAGGGTCAGCCCGCTGTTCTGCTACCAGGTCACTACAGGAAACCGACAAAGGAAGGTCAGGCACAAGTTACAGAATGGCCCCTATACCAGACTCAGACAGGACTCATTGCACGAGTCATGGCACAAGCAGTAAACACTTTGGGGAAACTGAGCACTTTCATCTGGCACCTTTGAGATAGGCCGAAGGCATGGAAACCACTGGAGGTGGTAATACATCTCGCCAGACATGCCCATTGACAAGGTCATTTCCTATAATCACCGAGACTATTTCGACAGGCAATGAGGGACGCACTCCTATGATCACCTCACCTTGTGCCAGATCTGTGGAGAGCACGTTTGTGTAAACGGACAGACAATATGCAAACCTATCCCTCGGATCAAGACACTGTCCTGTATACGTCTCTGGAGAAAATGGGAGCACTGACTGCAGAATGAGACTGAAGCACCAGCGTCACACAGGATTTTAACTGGGAACCTCTTGGTTACCTGTCAAGGATACGTAACCCTCCGTAATAAACGGTGAATAGATGGATGCACTTTCAACCATATCGAATGGTTCTGTTAACTGGCCCTGAGGTGGAACAATTGAATCCCTTAACTTAAAAGCAGGTGCCGTAGGCTTTACAGGCACATTAACCCCAGAAGGCCTAGCTTTAACTCTAAGGACAGGGCATTCATTTTTCTTATGACATTTATCACGGCATTAATTGCAGATTTTGCCATGATCTGATTTCACGTGGGAACCAGTCAAACCTTGAGACAAGATCAGGCCCAGTAAGAAATTATTTTGTCCCAAAACTCGCCCTGCGACCATCACTGCAAAGATAGGGTTCCCCAAAGTGACCTTTATGCGTCAGCACATTCATCAGCCAACACAGCAGCCTCCGAGGCGGTCTGTACTTAATGCTTATTTATGTACGTGGCAAGGCGGTCAGAGAATCTTTGAACTGCTCCAGCACAACTAAACTGCACAACTGCTCGTAGGTTGTAACATCCAACGAAGTGCACCATCGGTTAAACTGGGTGTACAAATCCCGTGTGAACTCAACATAGGTCTTTGTCAGCTTTTTTCCAAGTTCTAAACCGCTAGCAATAAGCTTCAGGAACTAACTCATAGGCGTGCAACACAGCAGCTTTAACTTTGGCAGCAATGTTAAGAGCCGAGTAAGTCTCATGGTTTCCCAGTTAGCACACATTGCAACGTCAACGTACGGTCTGTGTCAGGCCAATTCCTGGAATCTGCTACCCTTTCAAACAGTGAAAAAGGAACCAGAGATTGTTTTTCACTGCTTCAAGTTGCCAGCTACGTCAAAGGAAAGCTGAGCACAACCTCCGGAGAAATCACTGTAACTGTCATTAGAGACATGTCAGAGAGCTTACAATTTCTGACCAAATCTAAACAGACTTGTTGCAGCGTCCATTTGGCACGCTCAGTTTCCAACTCCTTTTCCTGTTTCAGCCTATCATGCTCTAGGTTGTACTGTAGCAACAGTTGCTTTTGATTTTCAAAAGATAACCGGTTTAGGGGCATTTGTGGTGGACCGAAATGTAGCCAAATCAATCGCAATGTCACAACATCATAATTCGTAACAATTGGTCTTCAGTATAGCAATCCAGGAGCTCCTCCCTCAGAACAATTCCTCAATGTTAACCATAGTCAAACAGTCAACCAACCTGCTCTCACCCAAATTGATTACACCAAACCAGACAAAAAAGAAGCAATGTCAAGCACACAGGAGAGAAACCGTAGCTTCCCAAGACCTACTACTAGCTAAACCCTTGTCTTCATTCAGTTACTGGCAGTGGGTATTAATGCACTTTAGCCCGCTGTCACAGAAAAAGCTCCCAACAAGTTGGTTACCCCTCTGAGCCATGGATGTGCTCCCGAGACAACTGCACCAGCCACAGTCAACACACCAAAATGACAAAGAGCTAACCCTGCCCAACATGTGTTGTAAGGGACACACGTCACCAAACCTACCAGGGGAGAAGAGCCCAGGTAGCCAATCCACACCACCCAAACATTCCCACTGTGAACACTGCACAAACACTAACCTGATGTCCCATTAGTGAGCAAAGCAGGATCTCCAACCAGAACAGGGGATGAGATAAACAGTGGTCCTCGCCACTGCAGCACAAACCAATCGTACTGCCACACCAACCACAGGAATGTAACCAAAGAAAGTAGCAACAGGCAGCATCCAAACAGCATAAGTACTTTGCACATGTCCCGCAGTATGTAACTCCCAATCAAAGTAGTGCCCACAACATAACCCTATAGACAGAAGGGTTAGCCAAACAATCACAAAGCACTTTACTTTGAAATAACACCTTAACCAGTTAGCAAATACTACCAAACAAATCCAATTCCAGGGAGTAACTCCACAGAGATCCCAGACAAGCCCCCACTTGTTACAACCTGGCTCAAGATTGTTTGTTACAATGGGAAACCACACACTGAGTAAAGGAATATCAAAATTAATTTATTCCATAAATAAAGCAAACACTCACAAGAACAATCAGATAAGGCATTATGTGTCTCCTGCCAAAGTGACAACAAAACAACCAACAGTATGCATGAAGAGAGAGGAATCTCTTGCTGAATGGGGAAACCTTCACAGGTGTGCCCCAATCATGACCCTCCCAGCTCCGCCCACCTATCCTACTCCGCCCACCAATCTCCTGCAGGAAGTAAGCACAGCAAAACCCAGTAGACAGAGCAGGGAGGGGCCGTCACACCATACATTTTCAATCATATCATCAATGATGCCATTTAGGAAAGTCATTAACCACTATTGACAATACGTATAGGCCTAGGGTTTCAAGTTTTGGTAGATTTTCTAATGGAATTTACAAGTTAATAATAAATATGTTGGCTTCACCTCCATCTCAACCAAAAATATAAAATAAATGAATATGACAAATCAAATCAAACTGTATTTAAAGTTTGATTTTAATTGATTTAGATGTTTTGTTGAAATGGAGATGTGAATCCAACATATCAATTATAAATGTGTATGCAAACTGGAATTAAAGTCAGACTTTGTGGCACAAATGGAACTATCCAAGCAGAGGATACATCTCATTCAAATGTTTATATTTGGTTGCATTGTCAACCAAACACAAACAAACTTAAAATTACATTTGTAATACAGTAAATAGCCTACAGTTAAATCTTAGAAACTAATGGAACAGTATTCATTCAACTTTAAGTAACACATCATGGCCACACATCATGCCACATTTTTAGGTTATTCAAACACTAAATGTATTTGTAATGTAATCATGTTCAGGATAGAATACAAAGGTTGGAGGTCTGTGGAAATCTACACAAATTATAATAATCTGCAACGGCATTGATCACTTGCACCATGTATTTTAATGTAATATCAACTGCAATCCAGGTCAGTTGGTTGTGCTATTAGATGAAACACAGTGATAACACATGTTGAATAACTAAACAAAATATCTGATATTGTATTCCCCATTTGAACTTTGTTGTGCTTTTAAATGGTTAAAAGCGCAGTGATACATTTAGATGGCAAATAAACCAACAATCAGACATTGATTTTCCATTGGAATTTAGTTGTGCTTTTAGATGGTTGAAGCATAGTGCCAGTTGGGCTCCCGAGTGGCGCAGCAGTCTAAAGGCACTGCATCTCAGTGCTAGAGGCGTCACTAGAGACACTGTTTTGAATCCAGGCTGTATCACAATTGGCTCAGTGTTGTCTGGGTTTGGCTGGTGTAGGCCTTCATTGTAAATAAGAATTTGTTCTTATTAACTGACTTACCTAGTTAAATAAAAAAAAACACATAGGGAATTCAACACACTTTTGAGTGGGGGAAAATAAGTTGTAATCTAATTGATCAATGTATCAACCAAATATTACCCAATTCTCCATGTTGAAATTACATGGTGTGCCCAGTGGGAGGTTTATCTGACTGAAGTAATTTTGACTGTCTGCATTGCGACATGACTCAGCTATATAGAATACAGATGGTGACACCCAGGTCTAAGGACGCAGTCTGCTTCATGGAAAAACCTTATGTTTCACTTTTGCAGATTTTGATTATTTTTGCATTCCTGAAAAGTTTCCAAGACACCAATATACTGTACAATAACTTTTAGACCCACTGTCTCAGTCTTTGCAAAACAATTAGACTGATCCATAGGAGGTACAACAGTGAATGTTAATGTAAAACTTGTAAAGTAGTACAGGATTTCTACTGACAAGGGCACTACCCATCTTATAGCATGCCAATCTACATCCTTCATAATGCAAATGAATGAGGTCTCAAATGACCTCTTAAGCCAATTGTATACAGATGTAGGATCTTCATTTTACCTATATTGTCACATCAAAATAATCCAGCAGCAACAAGATATGAACCTTTAGTCCATAATGTTGCTTGACCAGTGGCTAGGCTGTTAGCTGGCCAAAAGTAGGCTACGTGAAAAGTCCAATGCAGTTAATATAACTGTGTGTTAGTGTGGTTTTTCAGTGTATTTTTGTAAATCACAAAGCTCATCTGCATTTCCTGCGGTGCAGGAAAATTCTCAGCAACAAAAGCGATCAAATTAAGATTCTACATCTGTATGTGCTTCAATGGAGAAACTGCTTTAAATGCACAACGGTTGAAATACTGTAGCAACGCAGTAATTGTATTTCAGCGAGCAGTGTTTGTTGTTAATTGTGGGTGCAAATAGATTGAACGATTAAACAAACTATTGAAAAGGATTCCCCATAACCTTTCAACTTTTGTCCATGTTTCAAGAGACGGCCACTTCCCACAGATATAATTAAGGAAAAATACTTTCATCAGGGGCATATCAGTGATGTGAGCCAAGCCAAGATTGAACTCAAATCCCTCTCGTCTAGTCCCTCCAGTGTCTCAACCGCTATTCATCATTGCATTTCCTTTACGCCTCGAAGGAGTAACTGGAATAATGGCATATATTAGAGTCATTCTCCACTTTCATGTGAAAATATTATAATCCAGAAATAAAAATAGAATGTATGTATCAACATGATAATGAAAATAATGAATAAATTCAATACCTAAAGGGGAGTTTAAATTAATCTCCAAGTAAGACTGGAACAGAAGAAGAGTGTCAGCCATACTGTTGGGATTTCTTCCCTCCAAATCTCTATCCAAACTGCAAGTTGTACCCATAAAAAAGCATACAGTAGGATACAACCAGTAGGTCTCCAGTACTATGCACTACCTACTTGAGCAGTATGTCTTCTGATCTCACTAAGCAAACCTGTCTAGAATTTGTAACATTAAACCCACCCTCCCATCCTCCATAGCCTAGTGTTATTCTGTTCAACAGTATTGTTAGCCCTGACGTAAATTGGTTTTGGAAGACTGCAGAGGATCTTTGCAAGTTCAAAAACCAAAGCAGAGTAACAGACAGCCCGCTTGTGTTCACAATTTGCTTTTGTAACCACAGCAGACAAAGGGCATCTTTAATTTAGTTGTTATTTGTGTCTTTCAGATGAGACAGTTGTCAGGGTTTCACAGATGTTTAAACAGACTTCTCAAAATAATAATCTCCTGAGTAGATCAACTTTTCTGCTGTAACATACAGATTCCAAGTGCTTTGACAGAGTTCCTTGAGTTGGCCAAGCTTTGTAGCTAACTTTGCTAATCTCTTCTCCTCTTCAGATCAGATCTTCAGTACTTCTATTCCCTTCTAGAGGATTTATGAAGGCTTCAGAACACCTTGACAGTTTTCCAATCTCTTCTCCCACTATAGCCAGGCCATTCTTTTTCTTCTTCTGTAAAGTTAAGTTGATGAGTTAGAGGTCCTTGATATTGGATCGCAGGAAGATGAAAAAAATCGGCTGCACTGGTCAATTGTGTGGCCCTCCACTATTGGCAATGTCCACTCCCATTTGGTGGATCACCTGGACATGCAATCCACTTGTGGTCTGATCTGTCAGAGGACTCACATTGTATTTCTGCACCTATTGCAGTCAGAGGGCTTTGTGATCTGTAACCTTATTTAGCCTGTTGCTTACCCCAGAGGCTTCAAAGTCTGGGTTGTCTCAAACTGTAACCTATGCAATACATAGTGCACTGTGTTTTACCAGTGTCCTATAGGCCCTGGTCAAAAGTGCCATTTGAGACACAGCATGGGTCTTCTTCAAACAATCCCACCAGCTTTGTGATTTCTCTGTCTCTCAGCTGTACTCTTATTCATGATTCTATATACACACTTGAGTATAGAAAACATTAAGAACACCTGCTCTTTCCATGACATAGACTGACCAAGTGAATTCAGCTGAAAGCTAGGATCCCTTATTGATGTCACTTGTTAAATCCACTTCAAATCAGTGTAGATGAAGTGGAGGAGACAAGTTAAAGAAGGATTGGTTAAGTGTACCATTCAGAGGGTGAATGGGCAAGACAAAATATTGCTTTCAAACAGGCTATGGTAGTAGGTGCTAGGCACACCGGTTTGTGTCAAGAACTGCAACTCTGCTGGGTTTTTCACGCTCAACAATTTACCGTGTGTATCAACAATGGTCCACCACCCAAAGGACATCTAGCCAACTTCACACAACTATGAGAATAAGAGCACCACCAACTGGTGGTGCTCTCGAAAGAGGTGGCGGTTGAAATTGTACCTATAATCAGCCTGGGTGAATGACCAGTAGGAGAAAGATGTAGAGAACACGTTTATTTTCCACATGACACACACACACACAGCAACAAGAATCAAATCCAATTTTATTTGTCACATACACATGGTTAGCAGATGTTAATGCGAGTGTAGCGAAATGCTTGTGCTTCTAGTTCCGACCATGCAGTAGTATCTAACAAGTAATCTAACAAATTCACAACAACTACCTTATACACACAAGAGTAAAGGAATGAATACGAGTATGTACATATACGGATGAGCGATGGCTGACCGGCATAGGCAAGATTCAGTAGATGGATTAGAGTACAGTGTATACATTTGATATGAGTATGTCGGATACGTAAACATTATATACAAAATTGTTTAAAGTGGCTAGTGATACATTGTTACATCCAATTCCTATGTTTAAAGTAGCTAGAGATTTAAGTCAGTATGTTGGCAGCAGCCACTCAATGTTAGTGATGGCTGTTTAACAGTCTGATGGCCTTGAGGTAGAAGCTGTTTTTTCAGTCTCTCGGTCCCAGCTTTGATGCACCTGTACTGACCTCGCCTTCTGGATGATAGCGGGGTAAACAGGCAGTGGCTCGGGTGGTTGTTGTCCTTGATGATCTTTTTGGCCTTCCTGTGACATCGGGTGGTGTAGGTGTCCTGAAGGGCAGGTAGTTTACCCCCCCGGTGATGCTTTGTGCAGTCCTCACTACCCTCTGGAGAGCCTTACGGTTGTGCGCGGAGCAGTTGCCGTACCAGGCGGTGATACAGCCCGACAGGATGCTCTCGATTGTGCATCTGTAGAAGTTTGTGAGTTATTTTGGTGACAAGTCGAATTTCTTCAGCCTCCTGAGGTTGAAGAGGCGCTGTTGCGCCATCTTCACCACGCTGTCTGTGTGGGTGGACCAATTCAGTTTGTCTGTGATGTGTACGCCGAGGAACTTAAAACTTTCCACCTTCTCCACTACCGTCCCCTCAATGTGGATAGGGGGGTGCTCCCTCTCCTGAAGTCCACGATCATCTCCTTTGTTTTGTTGACATTGAGTGTGAGGTTATTTTCCTGACACCACACTCCGAGGGCCCTCACCTCCTCCCTGTAGGCCGTCTCGTCGTTGTTGGTAATCAAGCCTACCACTGTAGTGTCGTCAGCAAACTTGATGATTGAGTTGGATGCATGCTTAGCCACGCAGTCATGGGTAAACAGGGAGTACAGGAGAGGGCTGAGAACGCACCCTTGTGGGGCCCCAGTGTTGAGGATCAGCGGGGTGGAGATGTTGTTTCCTACCCTCACCACCTGGGGCCGGCCCGTCAGGAAGTCCAGGACCCAGTTGCACAGGGCTGGGTCGAGACCCAGGGTCTCGAGCTTAATGACGAGCTTGGAGGGAACTATGGTGTTAAATGCTGAGCTGTAGGCGATGAACAGCATTCTTACATAAGTATTCCTCTTGTCCAAATGGGTTAGGGCAGTATGCAGTGTGATTGCGATTGCGTCATCTGTGGACCTATTGGGACGGTAAGCAAATTGGAGTGGGTCCAGGGTGTCTGGCAGGATGGAGGTGATATGATCCTTGACTAATCTCTCAAAGCACTTCATGATGACGGAAGTGAGTGCTACGGGGCGATAGTCATTTAGCTCAGTTACCTTAGCTTTCTTGGGAACAGGAACAATGGTGGCCCTCTTGAAGCATGTGGGAACAGCAGACTGGGATAGGGACTGATTGAATATGTCCGTAAACACACCAGCCAGCTGGTCTGCGCATGCTCTGAGGACACGGCCAGGGATGCCATCTGGGCCGGTGGTTTCTGTAATGGAACAGAAAGGGGAATGTATTACACATTAGTAATAACAGTGATGCTAGTAGCTACAGTGCATTCGGAAAGTATTCAGACCCCTTACCTTTTTCCATATTTTCTTACGTTATAGCCTTGTTCTAAAATTGATGAAACAGTTTTTTTCCTTAATAATCTACACAAAATACCCCGTAATGACAAAGCAAAAACAGTTAATTTGATATTGCCAATTTATTAAAAATAAAAAACTGAAATATGACACTTACATAAGTATTCAGACCCTTTACTCAGTACTTTGTTGAAGCAGCTTTGGCAGCGATTACAGCCTTGAGTCTTCTTCGGTATGACGCTACAAGCTCGGTACACCTGTATTTGGGGAGTTTCTCCCATTCTTCTCTGCAGATCCTCTCAAGCTCTGTCAGGTTGGATTGGGAGCGTCACTGCACAGCTATTTACAGGTCTCTCCAGAGATGTTCGATCGGGTTCAAGTCCAGGCTCTGGCTGGGCCACTCAGGGACATTCAGAGATTTGTCCCAAAGCCACTCCTGCGTTGTCTTGTCTGTGTGCTTAAGGTCATTGTCTTGTTGGAAGGTGAACCTTCACCCCAGTCTAGAGCTCTGTCAGAGTGACCATGGGGTTCTTGGTCACCTCCCCCGATTGCTCAGTTTGGCCAGCTCTAGGAAGAGTCTTGGTGGTTCCAAACTTCTTCCATTTAAGAATGATGGAGGCCACTGTGTTCTTGGGGACCTTCAATGCTGCAGATCTGTGCCTCGACACAATCCTGTCTTGGACCTCTATGGACAATTCCTTCGACCTCATGGCTTGGTTTTTTTTCTCTAACATGCAATGTCAACTGTGGGACCTTACATAGACGTGTGTGCATTTCCAAATCATGTCCAATCAATTTAATTTACCACAGATTGACTCCAATCAAGTTGTAGAAACATCTCAAGGATGATCAATGGAAACAGGATGCACCTGAGCTGTGACAGCATCGTTTTTACATTAGGTTTTAGGAATATAAATGGAACTTTCAACATTAATTTCCAATAGTATTCTACTTCATTATGTAAAAACTGCTGAATGAGTCCAAAAACGTGATGTGATTTATTTATTTTGATGATCTACCAGAAATCATGTAAATGGATTTGACTTGCCTACAATAATGTGCATACATTTAGCAATAACAAAAATAAAAAAAATTTAATTAATGGGATTTTGATTGGGGTGACAAAATCTTACAAGACTTGGATTCTGCTAGAGGTGACACAAAATCCTATAGGATTGTGAGAATCCTGTAGGATTCTACTGGAAAAATCACTAATCCTATAGGATGTTTAGACTAGGGCTAGCAGTAATAGCATAGCTTTCTAATGGTATAACAGCAATTAACATGGCATAGCATTCAGCAGGTAGCAGCTATTAGCATAGCATCCTATTAGGCTTAATACAGAACACTGTATATATATGGCAACTAACATTAGCGAGGCTAACAGTATTGGCTATTATATTAAACATAGCACACAGTATAGCAATATATACAATTGCAGCTGTTACAATGGGCTAATATGATAAACACAGCACACAATATATACAGGGCCAGCATAGGTAATAACTTAGAAAGCTAGGCTAGCAGGCCGAAGGCCATGGGTTAACATAGCAATAATATAACCAGCACCATTAGCGGTAGAGGGTTAGTATGCTATGTGGCTAACAATGCTTAAAATGTAAACAAAGCCATGTTGGATAAGGCCATGGGGGCCGCCATCTCAGGTGCATAACAACAACAACACTGGCCGGCGGCAATCTTAAAACCTATAGTGTGAATGGCTATCAGATAGTTACATACAAACTTACAGTGCACTTACGTAGGTCAGTGATGCACTAGCATGTCTTGGGAGAGTCCATGGCTGCAGGAGGAAGGTCAATGGGTTGTGGCATTGCTGTTGGTGAACAGGGCAGAGGTTTATAAGAGCTCCTCACTCTACCACTGCTTGATGAAAACTGGACTGGGCTCTTATACTTGTACCGGTTCCACCTAGCTATTGGACGGATGCCCTGAGGAGATGCAGGTGGGCAGGGTCAATGGTGGTGATGGGCTTCATCGTTCACACACTTCTAAGCCTTAGCCCCACCCATCTCTTTAAGGATTCACGTGAGGCCATATGCTAAACAGAGTGTATAAGGTAATGTCGTAAACAACCAAAGATTTCAAGACTAAAAGTGGTGAAAGTAGTTGCAAAAAGTATTAGTAAGAATACACTTAATCTAGTCCTGTAGTCCTGTATTAATCTAGTCCTGTAGTCCTATATTCTAATCTGATTTTGGTGCAGGTCATGTTGTTCTTCACATTACTGTCTCTGGTAAACACACTATATCCAATAAAATCTAAGTTTATTTGTCACATGCACAGGATACAGAAGGTGTAAACGGTACAGTAAAATGGTTACTTGCATAGTGGAGTCTTTTGTTTAGACATGTAGCTAGCTAGCTATGCATGAATCTGCAGGTAGCAAAAGCTAACAAACTAAGTTCAATGTTAGCTAGCTAGCTAACATTAGGCTATAACTAGCAATGCAAATGGAATACTGAGATACGAATAATATTACTACACAGATCATACACATGACATTAGCTAGCGAGCCAGCCAGCTAATGTTAGATAGCTAGCTAACAGTACACTTTAACTTGCAATGAAAACAAGTTTCTGACAAAATTAGAAACCTAAAAAGAGGCCTGAAAATGTAGCTAGACCCTTACCCGTTCACATGGATGAACGCTTCTCCCTCTCTGTCATGGATGCCATGGTTGCCCTTTGAAGATCTGAAGACAGGTGTTTTATACAACAGCCTTCGATAGCCTTCGACTCTCTCCGCATTTAGCAATCATCTCACTGCTCCCACCGAACATTTCACTGATTTCAAAACTCTGTCATTTTTTTGTGACAACAACACTGTTGATCACTGTTTCTTCCCCATCATTGTCATCAGAAGACTCACAATGTCTGGTTCAATGAAAATGTTTTTACCTAAATCAGGGATTTGCTAATCATCTGATTCATTTTCAGAGTCCGTCAGCATTGCATGATCGTTCTCCAGAAAGTAGTTCATCACAATTTTTTCCACTGATCTTTGTCGATAGTGCCTGTTAACTTCAGAGCAGCAATGTTGAGAGCAGTAGTAACACTTTTTCAGTTATTCATGATACAGTATATTTCAAATAAAGCTGCGGTAGAAAGGATTATCTACACATTCCGAGCAGCTCATGTTATAGACAGAAGCATGCTACATGGCAGACCAATCCGAACTCATCTCTCTGCATGTCCAGACCATACAGTGAGGGAAAAAAAGTATTTGATCCCCTGCTGATTTTGTACGTTTTCCCACTGACAAAGAAATGATCAGTCTATAATTTTAATGGTAGGTTTATTTGAACAGTGAGAGACAGAATAACAACAAAAAAATCTGAAAAACGCATGTGAAAAATGTTATAAATTGATTTGCATTTTAATGAGGGAAATAAGTATTTGACCCCCCCTCTCAATCAGAAAGATTTCTGGCTCCCAGGTGTCTTTTATACAGGTAACGAGCTGAGATTAGGAGCACACTCTTAAAGGGAGTGCTCCTAATCTCAGTTTGTTACCTGTATAAAAGACACCTGTCCACAGAAGCAATCAATCAATCAGATTCCAAACTCTCCACCATGGCCAAGACCAAAGAGCTCTCCAAGGATGTCAGGGACAAGATTGGAATGGGCTACAAGACCATCGCCAAGCAGCTTGGTGAGAAGGTGACAACAGTTGGTGCGATAATTCGCAAATGGAAGAAACACAAAAGAACTGTCAATCTCCCTCGGCCTGGGGCTCCATGCAAGATCTCACCTCGTGGAATTGCAATGATCATGAGAACGGTGAGGAATCAGCTCAGAACTACACGGGAGGATCTTGTCAATGATCTCAAGGCAGCTGGGACCATAGTCACCAAGAAAACAATTGGTAACACATTACGCCGTGAAGGATTGAAATTCTGCAGCGCCCGCAAGGTCCCCCTGCTCAAGAAAGCACATATACATGCCCGTCTGAAGTTTGCCAATGAACATCTGAATGATTCAGAGGACAACTGGGTGAAAGTGTTGTGGTCAGATGAGACCAAAATGGAGCTCTTTGGCATCAACTCAAATCGCTGTGTTTGGAGGAGGAGGAATGCTGCCTATGACCCCAAGAACACCATCCCCACCGTCAAACATGGAGGTGGAAACATTATGCTTTGGGGGTGTTTTTCTGCTAAGGGGACAGGACAACTTCACCGCATCAAAGGGACAATGGACGGGGCCATGTACCGTCAAATCAGAACCTCCTTCCCTCAGCCAGGGCATTGAAAATGGGTCGTGGATGGGTATTCCAGCATGACAATGACCCAAAACACACGGCCAAGGCAACAAAGCAGTGGCTCAAGAAGAAGCACATTAAGGTCCTGGAGTGGCCTAGCCAGTCTCCAGACCTTAATCCCATAGGAAATCTGTGGAGGGAGCTGAAGGTTCGAGTTGCCAAACGTCAGCCTCGAAACCTTAATGACTTGGAGAAGATCTGCAAAGACGAGTGGGACAAAATCCCTCCTGAGATGTGTGCAAACCTGGTGGCCAACTACAAGAAACGTCTGACCTCTGTGATTGCCAACAAGGGTTTTGCCACCAAGTACTAAGTCATGTTTTGCAGAGGGGTCAAATACTTATTTCCCTCATTAAAATGCAAATCAATTTATAACATTTTTCACATGCGTTTTTCTGGATTTTTTTGTTGTTATTCTGTCTCTCACTGTTCAAATCAACCTACCATTAAAATTATAGACTGATAATTTCTTTGTCAGTGGGCAAACGTATAAAATCAGCAGGGGATCAAATACTTTTTTCCCTCACTGTACATTATCTCAGCCAATCATGGCTAGCCGGAAGGTTCCTGTATTTTTCTGTGGCTAAACCAACTAGGCTCGTAATTTAACAAATGTATTTACAGATGGCATACATATTTGTTATTAAAGCACATAAAAGTTCACATGTTCCAGAAGGCACTTCTGCCAAAAAACTCATTTTGATAAAGAAAATGTAAAACGTTCAAATGCCTCTCCTGTAGTGATGTGCGACATACACTTAGCTTCTTGAAACGGGTCACATTTGTGCCTCTTTGGATATATCAATTTCCTTGACAGCAGTAATATGCCATGTCTACAACTAGTTAGTTATGTGCGTGGGAGGCGGGATAGATCAAATGTCAATGTTGAGGTGATTCAGTCGTGTACACACACGGTGGTGACTTCATTTGTCCTTTGATCCTACCTGTCCTGCCAACCCCACCTCACCCCAGCTCAGCCAGTCAGCCCCACACAACTTTAATGCATTGCCTTCCCTCGACATCAAAGATTTACGCTAGTGATCAACACCATATCAAAGCACAGCATAAATTCTCTGTCCTGGTTGTGCCCAGTCATACCCATATTCTTTTCTTTGTATTTCATGCTGTTATATTCCATTATATTCACACTATAAAATACAGTGCCTTTAGAAAGTATTCATACCCTTTGACTTATTTTTGTTGTGTTACAGCTTGAATTCAACATTTATTTTTTATTTTTTATCTCACCCATCTACACAGAATACTCCATAATGACAACCTGAAAATATGTTTTTAGAAATGTTTACAAATGTATTGAAAATGAAATACAGAAATATCTTGTTTACAAAAGTATTCACACCCCTGAGTCAATACTTTGTAGAAACACCTTTGGCAGCAATTACAGCTGTAGAGTCTTTCTGGGTACGTTTGTGAAACCAGGACCTTGTTCAGGTCTTGCCATAGATGTTCATGTAGATTTAAGTCAAAACTGTAACTTGGCCACTCAGGAACATTCACTGGCTCCTTGGTAAGCAACTACAATGTATAATTGGCCTCCAGTGTAGTTTTAGATTATTGTCCTGCTGAAAGGTGAATTAATCTCCCAGTGTCTGGTGGAAAGCAGACTGAACCAGGTTTTCCTCTAGGGTTTGCCTGTGCTTAGCTCCATTCAGTTAATTTTTTTTCCTGAAAAACTCCCCAGTCCTTAATGATTACAAGCATACCAATAACATGATGCAGCCACAACTATGCTTTAAAATATGGAGAGTGGTACTCAGTAATGTGTTGTATTGGATTTGCCCCAAACATAACACTTTGTATTCAGAACAAACTGTTAATTGCTTTGCCACATAGTTTGCAGTATTACTTTAGTTCCTTGCTGCAAACATGGATGCATGTTTTGGAATATTTGTATTCTGTACAGGCTTCCTTCTTTTCATTTTGTCAATTAGGTTAGTATTGTGGAGTAACTACAATGTTGTTGATCCATCCTCCGTTTTCTCCTATCAAACTCTGTAACTGTTTCAAAGTCACCATTGGTTTCATTACACAAAATGTGTAAAAAGGGGTGTTGATACTTTCTGAAGGCACTGTATATGTGTGTTGACCGTGATCAGGGTAGGTGTGTCTTATCTGTTTAATGGACAAAATAACTAAATATTGATTAAATTTACATCGTGCAGCCATCTATAGGCTGCACAGACCCGTAACATAATTACACTCAAAATATGTTTTTCTATTGGAAATACATTTAATGTTTCTTAAGAAACAAATGAATAGCGGATTTCTTTGTGAAGGTGTATATTCAATTGATTTATTACCTTTATCATCGGCCCACGTCTACTCCCACTCCTAAACTTGCCGGCATGTGCGCAGGAGGTATAAAAGGCTTATAAATCCCAGCAAGAACGTGGTGAAAATGGGAATGTTAAACTGAGTTCTTAAAAACATTGCCAGATTTTTTATACAGGCAACATACCGTGAATCCTATGTCACATTACACAATACATGAAGTCGGTTCCCCTCCTCGTTCTGGCGGCATTCGGCGGTCGACGTCACCGATCTTCTAGTCATCACCGATCTACTTTTCATTTTCCATTTGTCTTGTCTTGTTTTTCACACACATGCTTTGCATTCCCCATCATTATCTGTTGTGTATTTAACCCTCTGTTTCCCCCCCATGTCCTTGTGTGTGATTGTTTATTGTTAAGCCGTATATTTCCGGCTGGTGCATTTATTATATGCCTCGCCTGTTTTGCGTTTGGCATGTTTATTTGTATTTACGCGTTTAGCGTTTTGCATGTATATTTGTTTGAGTAAAGGTTTTTGCTCACTCAGTACTGTTCTCCTGCGCCTGACTTTATGCACCAGCTACACAAGAGCCTGACAATGTCATACTCCTAAATATCTCCAGGTACACTGTTTAACCTAGGTTGCTATTAGGTGATAAAACTCTGTAATATTTGTGATGTGCTCATTTAATCCAATTGTATTTAATCCAATGCACAAATTTTTTTTTATAGGGTTTAAAAAGACTTTGAAGACTGTGGATTCCTCACAGAAAAACACAGACCTCATTTGAAGACCTAATTTACCTCATTTGAAAAGGCACAAGGTGTGGAAAGTCATGAATTATGCACACTATACTTGAACTCAGTAAACAAGTCAACGTTTGAACTAAACTTTTGAATGCATGTGTGCCCACTGTAAAACTCCTTAGGGGACAGGCAAAATAGAAATCTGACAGGGTGAATCTGTCTGGGCAGGAACCCACAACTATCATGCATGATATTGACCCATTGCTCCACTCATGAGATCCCCCAAGGCATTGGGCTGATTCTGATTTCTCTGACATGCGCTTGTGAATATTTTTAAATGTGTCAACATTGGTGCTTTCATGTCTCTCACTATATTCCACCATGTTTCCCCCAATATAAACAAAGGGCAAGTTCCTGTTGCTTATGTCTGGTTGAACACCATGCATCAAGTCGTGTACATATAGTAAGAGGAGCATTGTGCTACCTTTCAATTGTGAGCAACCGTATAAGAGCTTTACGTAACCAATGAGAGACTGCAACTGTACTGGTCTTTCAAGTTAATTTTTTTTCTTTAAATTTAATACCTGAGCAAATCAATTCAAATGGACAATCTACTGGCCATATAATACAAAGCAGGATTATATTGATTTGGAGACCTCTATAACTTTTCATACTCATAGTTAAAGTGCTGATTATGCGTGGCCTGGTACAGTACGTCAATGTATATTAGAAGGGAGTTTGAAAACATTAAGAATATTTTCAGATAAAAAATAATGTTCTCTGTTTTACAATGAGAGAAATCTGCAGGAGCGTGATCTTCCTCTGACATTTATATGACAGCTTTAAACTTTAAGGGCTAAAGGTCATTGTCGCATAAAAGCAAGGAAAAGAGAAGCAAAAAGTCATTATCAGAGTGTTATGACTTCAACGTGGCATTTGGGTTTAAAATAATGGCTCATTCCATATCTTCAATGCTGTAATCAGTCCCAAAATAAGGAAGTCAAGTGAAATCTTTATTCATTCAGACTAATTTTAAAAGGCAGATATGAAAATGACTGCAGTAATGCAAATGTATACAGTAGTTTAGAAAAGCGCAACCAGCACCACTTCAGCATGTCTGGCAATGAGGGGGCGAGAGAAGGCCTTTGGGGAACTGACAGAGATTACATTAGTCACTCCAGCTAGAAATATTACTTTTAGAGGCTACTGAACTGCCGTTCAGAATGTAAATTTCTACTTCAAAGGCCCAGTGCAGTCAAAAACAACATTTACCTGTGTTTTATATATATTTCCACACTATGAGGTTGGAATAATAATGTGAAATTGGGAAAAGGATGATAATGCCCTTTTAGTGTAAGAGCTGTTTGAAAAGATCGCCTTTAATTTCAGCCTGTTTTGGTGGGATGGAGTTTTGGCCTGCCTGGTGACATCACCAGGCGGTAAATTAGTTATTAGACCAATAGGAAAGAGAGTTCCAAACCTCTCTGCCAATAACAGCTAGTTTTCAGTTTTGCCCTCCCCACTCAGACCTCTCCCAGACAGACCTAACAAAATTCTTGCTTGAGAAATTGCTCTTTGCTAAGAAGCTATTTTTTTTTTTTTTTTTTAAATACCATTTTAAGGGATTCTCCGGTACTTTGGTAAACTTTTTAGCCAGTAGATCTGAAAGTAGCGCTCATTAGCCAAAAGGGGTTCCTGAAATGTGCAGATATGTGCACCATGTCAATGCTTTTTCTCTTGCTGTCACGATCTTCGTACGGGACAGACCAGGATGCAGCGAGGTTTCCAGTGTACATACTTTATTTTAACGTAACGTAACTGGCAAAACAATAAACATATTAAGACCGTAATCAATAAACATGTAAACATAATCAATGACCCACAAAACCTCAGTGAAAAGCACAAACATATGGTTCCCAATTAGAGGTAACGACAATCAGCTGCCTCTAATTGGGAACCATCAACCCAACATAGAAATATATCACCTAGAACAAAAAACCCTCCTAAACAAAACACAAACTAAACACGGCAGCCTGCTAACCCAGGCCTGGACGTGACATTACCCTCACCCCCAAAGGCACAGACTCCGACCGCGCCAAAAAGTCCATGGGGGGGTCTTCGGGTGGGTCTTTGTGTCCTTGGTGGCGGCTCCGGTGCCGGCCGTGCTGGCCCAAGAAGACGGGGCTTGGAGCCGGAACAGAGGTCATCGGACTCTGGAGACACCCGCTGGACCTGATGCGTGAAACAGGCACAGGTCGTGCCGGGCTCTGACGGTGCACATGGAACCTGATGCTTGAAGCAGGAACAGTACGTACCAGGCTGGGACAACATCCTAGAGGCCTGGTGTGTGGAACAGGAACAGTACGTACCAGGCTGGGACGACATCCTAGAGGCCTGGTGCGTGGAACAGGAACAGTACGTACCAGGCTGGGACGACATCCTAGAGGCCTGGTGCGTGGAACAGGAACAGTACGTGCCAGGCTGGGACGACACACTAGAGGCCTGGTGCGTGGAACAGGAACAGTCCGTGCTGGTCTCTCGATGCGCACAGGGGGCCTGATGCGTTGAGCAGGGACAGGACGTGCTGGGCTCTCGATGCGCACAGGGGGCCTGGTGCGCGGAGCAGGAACAGGACGTGCTGGGCTCACGATGCGCACAGGGGACCTGATGCGCGGAGCAGGAACAGGACGTGCCGGGCTCTCGATGCGCACAGGGGGCCTGATGCGTGGAGCAGGGACAGGACGTGCCGGGCTCTCGATGCGCACAGAGGGCCTGATGCGTGGAACAGGGACAGGGCGTGCCGGGCTCTCGATGCGCACAGGGGCCTGATGCGTGGAGCAGGGACAGGGCGTGCCGGGCTCGATGCGCACAGGGGCCTGATGCGTGGAGCAGGGACAGGGCGTGCCGGGCTCTCGATGCGCACAGGGGCCTGATGCGTGGAGCAGGGACAAGATGTGCCGGGCTCTCGATGCGCACAGGGGCCTGATGCGTGGAACAGGGACAGGGCGTGCCGGGCTCTCGATGCGCACAGGGGCCTGATGCGTGGAGCAGGGACAGGACGTGCCGGGCTCTCGATGCGCACAGGGGCCTGATGCGTGGAGCAGGGACAGGGCGTGCCGGGCTCTCGATGCGCACAGGGGCCTGATGCGTGGAGCAGGGACAGGACGTGCCGGGCTCGATGCGCACAGGGGCCTGATGCGTGGAGCAGGGACAGGGCGTGCCGGCCTCTCGATGCGCACAGGGCCTGATGCGTGGAGCAGGGACAAGACGTGCCGGGCTCGATGCGCACAGGGGCCTGATGCGTGGAACAGGGACAGGACGTGCCGGGCTCTCGATGCGCACAGGGGGCCTGATGCGTGGAGCAGGGACAGGACGTGCCGGGCTCGATGCGCACAGGGGCCTGATGCGTGGAGCAGGGACAGGACGTGCCGGGCTCTCGATGCGCACAGGGGGCCTGATGCGTGGAGCAGGGACAGGACGTGCCGGGCTCTCGATGCGCACAGGGGGCCTGGTGCGCGGAGCAGGAACAGGACATGCTGGGCTCGCGATGCGCACAGGGGGCCTGATGCGCGGAGCAGAAACAGTCCGTACCGGTCTCTGAACGAGCACTGGAGACACCGTGCGCTTCATTGCATGACCCGGTGCCTGACCAGTGCAACGCTCACTCCGGTAAGCACGGGGAGTTGGCTCAGGTCTCCAACCTGGCCCAGCCAACCTCCCCGTGTGCCTCACGGGCTTCCTCTCCAGCCGTGTTCCCGCATATGTCTGCCGCTCTAACATCACTAACTCCAAACCTTCCCTGGGACGGCGATACTCACCAGCCTTCCTCCAGGGTCCTTTTCCAGCCAGGATTTCCTCCCATGTCCAGAACTCCCGGTTATCTCGCTGCTTGGTCCTTGTTTGGTGGGTCATTCTGTCACAATCTTCGTACGGGACAGACCAAGATACAGCGAGGTTTCCAGTGTACATACTTTATTTTAACGTAACTGGCAAAACATATAAAGACTGTAATCAATAAACATGTAAACATAATCAATGACCCACAAAACCCCAGTGAAAAGCACAAACATATATATGGTTCCCAATTAGAGGTAACGACAATCAGCTGCCTCTAATTGGGAACCATCAACCCAACATAGAAATATATCACCTAGAACAAAAAACCCTCCTAAACAAAACACAAACTAAACACGCCAGCCTGCTAACCCAGGCCTGGACGTGACATTTGCTCTGTTGTGGGTGCATCATGAGCATCTTGCTAGCTGTCACTCATACGGCGAGGGTCTGATGCTCGTTGGTTGAACTCGAATTGCTAGGGGGCTGGCCAACATGGGGGAAAATGAAGGGAAAATGTGGCACCAGAACTTCCAGAAAAACAGGCTCTTTCAAACTAAGGATATCTTGGCTAATTGAGCTGAGACAGTAATTATGCTCATAGATTATGCATGTATGAACTACACATTGACACATCCAGCCCAAAGTGGGAGATTTAAAAAATACTTTGAAGTGGCCAAAGTACCGGAGCATGTCTTTAATTGAAAACAATCACAGTAAGGTACTTAATTGTTACCCAGAAATGATTTGATATTGAGATTAAAACAGCTGCATTGGTTCTTTAAACTTTTCATTTCTAATGATTTTATTTAGCACTATCAGAATAGTTTGATATTTACTGTAGTTTGATGTTCTACAGTGTTTTTACACCGGTATAATTAATCAATAATACATACAACACAACGCGTAGTGCCTGTTTACAGCCCTTAGCAGTGGTATATTGGCCATATTCCACAAACTTCCAAGGTGCGTAATTGCTATTATAAACCGGTTACCGAAATTAATATAACAGTAAAAAGGTAGATTTGCGTCATACCTGTGGTATATTGTCTGATATGCCATGGCTTTCAGGCAATCAGCATCCAGGAGCCAAACTATCTGGTGTTACCATCATTACAAATCAAGCATATGTAGCCTATTGCTGTGGTAAATATAATTTATTGTGATTAGAGTGGCATCCTAATCAGAGAGATTGAGCCCTCCTACCCACATGATGAAACTTATTTATATTAGTCACTAATGCAACAAAGGGATTTGGTTCACCTCTCTATGGAGCAGAGATATGTGCACATCCATAAAACATTCTACAGTGTCATAGATTTCCTCAGAGACAATCTTCACACATTTGAGAATAGATTGTTATTTGCTGATGATTGTTATTTGTTCATTTGGAGCATACTGGGACAGTTGGAATCATTCCAGTGGCTCTTAAGATGTTATTCAAGGTCAACAGGAACAAAATGGAAAGGACTTAGAATGTCACAGGTTAACAAGTTCATGCCATGTCGGTCAGTGTCACCGATCTCATACTGAGCTAATAACAAAAGCAATCTGAACTTGAAACCAAAGTAAACAGAGAGAATATGAAATGTTGGAGCGGGGGGCTGAGGGAAACAATGAGAAAACCCCTTTTGTTTTTTGAGGAAATTTACCTCAACAATATGACCCTGCTCTGTCAAGTGAGAAACCTATGCCTAAACCAGTGGCCGAACTACTGAAAACCAAATAAGCCTCTCAGGTTTTAGGTTTAAAAAAAAAAACACCATTAAACTTTACCACTGTACAATGGAATGAGAATGATAGATCAAAATAAGAGACTGATCAATACATTGTACAAAAATCAATAGTCCAAAGCTTTTATAATGGGGCTTGAATTTATTCAGGCCAATTTCAGGATATGACCTATACTCTTGGCTATAGATCAAAGAAGTAAAGCTGACTTAGATTGTAACAACTTCCCACATCATCTTTAGGAGTATTGGGCCCCATATCATAAGCTTGTGAGGTGAGGCCATCATAAGATGCCATCTTTCTCGATAAGCCATAAAGAAATAAAACCATTGGGTTTGCAATGCATTCCATCCCGTCTCTCATAAAATTGATTTCCTTTTCAAGTATTGTTCCTGGATGGATTTTTAAATCAATAATCACTACAGGCAATGTATGTATTTTAAATGGACAGCCAGGGGATGTGGTGGCTATGCTGTTAACAGTGTGACTGTTATGATAAATGTACATCTACAAATATACTATTTATGAGGGCAGATAGTGCATGTTCTTCACATTGAGATCTTCACAATGACCCAATAAGTCACACCCTCTTATTCTACAGTGAAACATTTTCTCACTCTATGCTGTCCTATTCATTGTGCAGTTTCGAGTATCTGTTGCCTGTTAAGACTATTGACGTGGCCTCATTGACTGATGGTGAAATTCCCTCATTGATATCAACCATTTTTCCTCTCCATAGCAAGAGACCAAAATACAACAGCAGCATCTGTCATCACCAAAATATTTCCTTTGAATTAATAGTAAGTGAATGCAAAGGATCTCTGCATGGCTTTCCACAGCATCCTGACATCCACCGACCGTTGAGCTGTCAGAAGCTGTTGAACGAATAGAATAAAGGCAGACTAAGCTCATTAAAACAAGAAGGTGTTGAATAGCCAGATTATATACAACTCTAATTTCACAAGCAAAGCAGAACGATGCCTTGAGCATGGACTAAATATGCCAAAAGTGGGTTTATGCTTATATCGTTATTTAACAGACCATATTTCATCCATTTGATTTATCCCTACCAAGGGGGGACTTTCTCTCAAAGCATCTACATTTTTTTTTTATGGAGGAACAGATAAGTACATATACCACACACACAAAGACTTAAGGCCTTTTTGTTTATACCCATAAGATTTGCTCTGTTCGTAGAGTAAACTGGGTAATTTTATTTAATCTTATTCTTAAGATTATTCAACTGCCTTCTTCTGAGGACAGACGAAGAGTAATGAATGGGGGGAAGGGAGAGCAGAGAGTCTCTCACCATCTCACAACCACATTCCAGTTTCCATTACAATTCCTCTCTGAATGCACATTCTCGTCCCAAATAACACCCTATTCCCTGAGTAATGCACTACTTTTGACCAATTTTGTCTATGGGCCCTGTTAAAAAATAGTGCACTATATAGGGAATAGGGTGCCATTTGGGACACAAATCATGTATTGTTTTCATGCACTTCACAAAATGACTAGTAATAACCCAGCATTCTATCATCTATCGGCAGCCATTTCAAGTCCAATGGTGTATACAGTTTGTGCATTTTATATTACAATTGAAAAGCTTTTATTGATTTAGATTGTTGGAGCAAGAGAGCAGCTAATGACAGGCTGTCACTCTTTCAAACATACAATGAGTACAACAAAGAGGTTGAGTGAGTGAGTCCAAATGCAAAGCCTTATTTCATAACAGATGGTTTATCTTTTAGCCAACACAATTCCATCAGACATTTAGTTGTTGACCAAATAACAGAGGGGAAATGGATAGCGATTTTGAGACTTGTTGAGATTGAGATTGAAGAGAACAGGAGGAAAAGTGCTTTGGTGTGCCTGAGACAGCATCATACCAATGGAAAAAGTACTGTATTTACGTGAAATATGAGTAGTTTGACTCTTGTCTCATTTGTGTGTAAACAAATCAGATTTCATCAGTGCAGCATCATCGGGAGCAGATGTTACTTGAGACAAATACTCAAAGAAAGTTATAGTGATTAAACAAAGAAATGAAAGATCATGCTGTTCTCAATAATTCATCATATATTCCCATCCAGGATTCCTCCATCGTATTGCTGCTTCTGTAATTACACCTCATAAATGAGAAATGGGATTTTTTTTTCTTTTCATATTCACGGCATGCCAGTCTTGCCAGAATTCTCACAACATGATGCATTTGAATGTGAAATAAAATGTTCCCACCGCATGAATTTGCGAGCCTGAAAATCAACCGAAAGTGTCAAGTGAAGTCAAATGATGTTACTGCGTGCACCTTTGTGTTACGTCTATCAGTCCCAAAAGCTCACTGTTATGAACATATTTTATTGTATAACGACAAACAAAAAGATTTAGATAGGGAACCAGAATTTTTTAAATTCTCTAAAGATCAACTCAGCAACTTCTTGTGATAGAGCACAATAGAGCGCTGCACCTGGGTCAAAATAACCTGCTACACTGAAAACCTCTGCAGAAGGCCTCAGCTGTGTTGAAAGGGAAGAGAAAAGTCTGCTCTCTGCTTTTGTGGGTTATCCTTCCTGCTGGGTAGACTGCACAGCATGTGTCCTCGCAGGCCTGGGAAGGATCGATGGAGCAACATGAGAATCCTTTGAATACAACTTTGAGGGGATGCTGCATACCTGGCAACCGACATAACCTCTCTAACCCAGCGGAGATGGCAGCTGTGGTGGTTGAATTCAGCTCTCTAGAGCTCAAACGATGGCCCACTCTCCTGCTGACTGACACCACCATGCATGGAGAGGAGAGAACCTGCCATTGTTCTCCCTCTGATCAAAACCCTAAGGTTTGGTCAGACCAGAGGTTTCTGGCCAACTCAGATGTATTATCTACTTGCTTGCACCCTCAGTTGACATCATCTAGGCTAAGTCCCAAAAGGCACCCTATTCCCTTTATAGTGCGCTACTTTTGACCAGAGACCTATGGGTCCTGGTCAAAAGTAGTGCACTAAATAGATAATTTTAAACCTGACCAAAATCACTTCATTTTTTTTATCTATTTGCAGTATTTTTAACATGAATGAATACTATCAACTCTTGAGCGGTGCACTTTAGATAAGAGCCTGTAGCTGACCGCAAAGCCAAGAATTTCATGATCCATGGTTTAGATAGTTTATTACATCTCAATCTAAGGCTTTGAACCATCACACTGGGCAAAAACTGGTTGTGAATGTTGTTTCCACATCATAAGTCATCAACGTAAGGGAATATATTAACCTAAATCCGGTGAAATGTTTTGTTGATTTCACATTGAATTCAGGTTAGTTGACAACTCAACCAAATGTAAGTCAAAACTAGATGTTGAACGGACGTCTGTGACAATTAGGGTAAGTACATGCACAGATTCTGATTAAACAATAGTTTAAAAGAGGAGTGCATCAATGTTCTTGGGTTTTGCCAGAGTACCACTAGTGATTGCCATGGCTACCTCCCTGATTCTACTGTAACAATTGTTACTCATGTTTGAGAGAAAAAGTTTGAAGTGGTTCATGGCTAAAACACAGTTCGCTCTTTTGTAAGCAATAATGAATGGTTTCACTACTGAAGTATTCATCAACATTTAAATATCAATAATGTACTTTTCTATTCATTTCCATTGTTTTTGTTCTTGCCTGGCACTGTTTTCTCAAGTGTCTACTTCCTTCAAATTGCAGAAGCTGGCAGCTAATGCAACACAGCTGTGTGTGTGTCTATGACTAATATCAAAACTACAAACACTGATGTAGCAGATGTGTTTTTCCCTCATACATAGTGCATTATGAAGCCTTTCTACCAACTCAAGTGCCTAATCTAGTCTGAAAGCAGAAAGCAGCTGTTGTGAAGTTGCTATCCAGTCAGGGCCGGCTCTAAGCAAAATTTGTTTGGGGGCCCACCACCTCGCGGCAAAACATTTGTGGCGAAAATAATTTATTTTGTTTTAAAGTGATTTTCTGCAATTCTACATATTTTGCCAAGGTGGGAGAGAAAATGTTGCTATTTTATAATACATTTAATTCAATTCTACCCATGGGGTGGAGATGGTAGGCAGAATCTACCACACACCCAGAGATGATTAGTGAAGGTGATTGAAGCAAAACTGGAGAAACAGGAAAAAGTCTCCACACACTTCCAGTCATATGCATTTTTTTTATTTATTGTGGCTGATCTTTTGGTCAGTCAACCTCAATCAGAGCACGGAAAACATGTGGAGAGCATTTGCCCCAATACTTTTCAAACTAGTGTGGCGCTCCGACACCACTTTCAAAGCAGCAGCACCAATCGGGTCAGTAACTTCTCAGCGCATTTTTGCAGTCCAGTTCAACATTTACCTGCTCTGTCGCAGTATATTATTGGAAACTATTGAATACTACACGCAGAAAAGTTTTTGTATTTGATCAATACGATAGGATGTTCATTCAACCACCTCTAGGCTCCTGCGAGTCACAACTTCTCGAGCACTCAAGCACTACAGAAGTTGATAGCTACGTTCACACAACATACGCTTCTTTTTGCTGTCCAGAGCAAAAAGAAGCGCCCATCAATCTACTCGCTGAGCTTAGTTATTTTGGGGAAAGTGATTTACAAAAGTAAACCTTCAATAGTTAACCTACTAGCAATATACTGGCTGCTGTTGATATTCTGCAAAAAGAAAGCTACAAAAATACACTTTAGCATTCACTTTAGCATTGTCTAGCCAACTGTAGCTAGGTCGATACTTCTTTTGGAACACAATTGTCTCAAAGGGCAGCGTCCTACTTTGAGATGTCAAACAAATCTTCTCAAAATGACTATAGAAACAATTATTTAGAAACAAAAATTAATGCAATTAATACAATGCAATTCTTAAGAATAGAGTAATGACTTGCATTGCTAAATTATAATAACCAAATGTAGCCTATTAATAGCTGTATATTGACAGAAAGAATGCCAACCTATAGGCCCTGCATGACACAAATGCATTTAAAAATGACACCATGTCCAGGCCAGTAGAAATGTTGTTCGGAACAGTAGATTTTTGGCCAACTGGCCCAGTTGAAACAGTGAGAGAAAAAGTAAATATTGGACCCTGTCATAGGACCCAGAAGTTTACCTGACCAGGTCATGAGATCAGGAAAAACTCCTGGTTTTCGAAAAGAAACATAAACATTTTGCTACACCACTTTTGAACCAGTGGTGCCACCTCTGGAGCACACCATGGGGTGGAGAGACATTTTAGCAGTTTTATAGCTAATTTCCTACAATTCTCCAAATTGTTCTATGACTTATGCCATGTGAATATGAGTGAGAATGACTAACAAAATCAATGGGGGCCCCCTGGAGCTTAGGGCTCATGGGCACCTCGGTATTCGGCTATGATTACTATAAGTTTTTCACAATTCCTGATATTCAATCGGTATTAGGTCAGTTAGGATCACCACTTTATTCTAAGAATGTGAAATGTCAGAATAATAGCGGAGAGAATTATTTATTTCAGCTTCACATTCCCAGTGGGTCAGAAGTTTACATACACTCAATTAATATTTGGTAGCATTGCCTTTAATTGTTTAACTTGGGTCAAATGTTTCGGGTAGCCTTCCACAAGCTTCCCACAATAAGTTGGGTGAATTTTGACCCATTCCTCCTGACAGAGCTGGTCTAACTGAATCAGGTTTGTAGGCCTCATTGCTCGCACACACTTTTTCAGTTCTGCCCACACATTTTCTATAGGATTGAGGTCATGGCTTTGTGATGGCCACTCCAATACCTTGACTTTGTTGTCCTTAAGCCATTTTGCCACAACTTTGGAAGTATGCTTGTCCATTTGGAAGACCCATTTGCGACCAAGCTTTAACTTCCTGATTGATGTCTTGAGATATTGCTTCAATGTATCCACATCATTTTCCCTCCTCATGATGCCATCTATTTTATGAAGTGCACCAGACCCTCCTGCAGCAAAGCACCCCCACAACATGATGCTGCCACCCCCGTGCTTCACTGTTGGGATGGTTTTCTTCGGCTTGCAAGCCTCCCCCTTTTTCCTCCAAACATAATGGTGGTCATTATGGCCAAACAGTTCTATTTTTGTTTCATCAGACCAGAGGACATTTCTCCAAAAAATACAATCTTTGTCCCCATGTGCAGTTGTAAACCGTAGTCTGGCTTTTTTATGGGGGTTTTGGACCAGTGGCTTCTCCTTGCTGTACGGCCTTTCAGGTTATGTTGATATAGGACTCGTTTTACTGTAGATATAGATACTGTTGTGCCTGTTTTCTCCAGAATCTTCACAAGGTCCTTTGCTGTTGTTCTGGGATTGATTTGCACTTTTCGCACCAAAGTACGCTCATTTCTAGGAGACAGAACACGTCTCCTTCCTGAGCGGTATGACGGCTGCGTGGTCCCATGGTGTTTATACTTGAATACTATTGTTTGTACAGATGAACGTGGTACCTTCAGGCATTTGGAATGAACCAGACTTGTGGAGGACTAAAATCTTTTTTCTGAGGTCTTGGCTGATTTCTCCTCCAATTGACTCAAATGATGTCAATTCGCCTATCAGAAGCTTCTAAATCCATGCCATTTTCATTTTCAGGAATTTTCCAAGCTGTTTAAAGATACAGTCAACTTAGTGTATGTAAACTGGAATTGTGATACAGTGAATTATAAGTGAAATAATCTCTATATTTGTGTCATTACTTGTGTCATGCACAAACCGACTTGCAAAAACTATAGTTTGTTAACAAGACATTTGTGGAGTTGTTGAAAAACAAGTTTAATTGACTCCAACATAAGTGTATGTAAACTTCCGACTTCAACTGTAGTCTATTCTACTATTCTTTCTCTCAATAGTCAGTTGAGACCCCAACCGAGTTCCAAAACCGCTTATGTCACTTATGCCTGGAGTCGGCATTCAGTCAATCTCTGTGTGTGTGTGCAAAGGCTTTCCTACCCTTAAAATTGAGAAAAGTTTCCTTGCAATTGAATGTGAAATTGATGAGAGTACACTTCTTGAAGCATTTGAAGGTGAAATAATGCCCTCTAGTGTTCAGACAAGCCACCATGAATGTCAAGGCATAAAAATTCAGTCCACTTAGTCAGAGTAAAACCAGCCTATGGTACAGCTGTATATTTGCTCGGGAATAGGAGCTTCTATCTACAAACACTCAGCATTACAGCAGGATTATTTCTTCAGCCAGACGGAGATTTAGGTTCAAACAGAGAAGGGCAGAGCATGTATGAGCTGCAATCAAACAAAACACCACAGCAGAAATGGTAATGGATGTCTCAATCATTAATGGTCACTGATCCATTACCAAGAAGAGTGATATAAATGAAGATGATAAGATGTTGGTTGCTAATGCAATGAGCATTGGGATATGAGTTGAGTTGTCCCTTCATCTTATTCCTCTCGTTTCCTCTGGCAAGTTTTGTACACAACTATGGAGCTATGAGATACAAAGAGAGACTGTGTAGGATGCAGTATTTTACTTCCCATTTCCAATGCTTAGGAAATCGAATCATGTACCTTTTACATTAGCCAAATGCTTTCCATTTTCACACATTTCTCCCACTACCAGCTCTGGGACTGAGTTCAAACTGATCCTAAACAAGTCTCCACAGAAACAACATCTGTCCCAATGACTTCCTCTAATGGTTCTGAATCCATTGATGGTTTACATGGAGCCATTCTGTAACCAGGCCAAACAGAACATATTTACCCTCTTCTACACTTCAGCTAGACTAGAGTAACTGAGAGCTTCTCCCTTTCAAGTTCGCTGTCCTATTAGTGGAAGAAGTATCATCTAGGTTATTAATTAGGGGAGGTTAAAATAATACCATTAATTAGGGGAGGTTAAAATAATACCACACTCAGTTTGCTTTGAAAGGCAATACCAGATATTTTACACCCCCTTGTATAACGGTTATGCCTTAATAGCAAAATAAAATTAGGCACACATTGATTACAGACATTGATCGAACGAATGAGGTAGCTTCAGAATGTCAATGAAAATACTGTATGTTGCTTCACCTTACAGGAAGAAAAATAGAGGAATAGGCATAGAGCATTATCAAGTTAGCTCAAAGCATTACTCTATTTGTGGAAGTCTAATTATAACTACAGTATACCCAATACATGCATGCCTTATTTACTCAATAAATGTGTCTTGGTTTTCAGTATAGTATGCTGGTTTGGTTAATACTAGCGCAGCGTTTCCCAAACCCGGTCCTGTGGACAACAAAGGCTGCATGTTGTGGTTTTTGCCCTAGCAAGTATATTTGTAGGACATCAAAATATTGACCAATTGTTCTTTATATGACACATGTAAGGAAAGCAACGTAAAGCAATGTAAACAAACATAGTATAGGTTCAATTCTTGTCCACCCAGTAAAGGGGCAATTTGACTGGGTTCAGCTCAGTTTGAGTGGACTAGCCCTCTGAAATCGGCCCTGATCCATTCCTCTTCACAGTACGGCTATAGCAGGAAGGTGACATTATCTGTGTTGGCTTGTAATCCAGGAGCCCTCTGTCTCATTATGAGCACAAAAATGAATTTATTGGAATTATCATAATGCATGACCTTCACATTCACCTACTGTTCATTACTGGAACTTCCAGGGCCTACAGTATGTAGAAATGATTTCACAGTACATCAAACTGCATGCAGGAGTGTATCACAAAGTCAGCTAGGAGGTGAGGGAGCGCAAGAAAAAAAGGATATAAAATGGAAATGTAATTTCATTTTTGCCCAGTAAGGAATTTAGTATTCTTGACGATGTTGAGAGATCAAGAACTCCTATTAGGGTTGTTGGATAACCACGTTGCTCAGAAGAAATACGCGTCTCCCATCCTGGCACCGAAGAAATAGGCCCTAAATGCTTGAGCGGCTGCTTCCTAGTGAAACAAGACACTGTGGTGTACATTAGACTGAAGGTCAGGGATATGTATATTGGCTGTGGCACATTTGTGTTGATAGTACTTATTAGGCCTAGAGTACTTTAAAAGCATTGTGTTAAATATTGTATTTTTTCTACAGAGGCAGTATGCCCTAGAGCCTCTGTATTAGTATGTCTGCATCCCAAATGGTGCTATATTCTCTATACAGCATAGTGCACTACTTTTGACCAGAGCCTTATATGCCCTGATCCAAAGTAGTGCGCTAAATAGGGAATAGGGTGCCATTGGGGCCACCCTATGTATATTTCATTGACTGGTTGAGGGAGTGCCTGTCTAGGGTATTGAGATGTAGGTCATATGATAGAACCCAACAGTAATTAGAAGGAGCAGGTAACAGCACATCAAAACCAAGATGCTGAGTGGAGAGTTTTTAAAAGTACCCTACTGCCTGCAGGGAGATAATCAGTATGGCATAGCTACAAAATAAGTATGGGATGCGCCAGTGGCTGTTCTAGCTGTAGCGCTGCAGCCCCGGACCACACCTGCCCCTGGACACAGCGGTTCAATCTCCCATTCTGAAACTAGCACTTCTGCGCTATATTCCTCTCCTCTATCTGCCCATCTACAATTCTTTCTGTGTCTGTTAGTAAGACTTGGGCATATGTACAGTATCAGGAGCTTAGGGCAATGCAGGGTATGTATGAGCAGAGCCATTATGGATACATTTGTACATACATATCTATAGTATATGGCTTTGGGTAAGAGTGCACTGTATATGGGATATGAGGAGGGCTCTAATGGCTCAAGCAAAGGGATAAGGAGTAGATGTAAACTGGCAGGCTAAAGGAGATGATAGCCTGCCTAAAAGCAGAGGAGAGTTGGTGGAGCAAAATGGTGGAGCTCCTAGAGGGAGCAGATCACCAGGAAGTGATTGATTGGGTGCTGACATCAGCAGGGGGGCGATCTACTGAGCAACGTGAAGGTAAAGATGGTGGCGGTGCCTCGAGTGCTGTGGAGATCCTCAGACCGTGAATTCTAGATACGAGTGCATTGGATGAGGGAACAACCAACAGAGATCAAATACCATGACAGATTATTATTAATTCACGTTAAGGTACCCTTTATAAAGGGTTTATATAGCGTTTATAATTACATTATTAACTATTATTTGATGATTTGTAAATGTGTTATAAAGGGTAGCCTACCTTAATGAAAAGTGTTACCCGCTTATGATTATTCAGAGTAGCATGATCAACATCAAGAACCGTAAATGTACTAATGGCTCTAGAGAGGATGGCTGCCGTTTTATTGGCTCTCAACCAACCGTGCTATTTTGTTTGTTTTTTCACATTGTTTGTAACTTATTTTGTACATAATGTTGCTGCTGTCATTTCTTATGACCGAAAAGAGCTTCTGGACATCAGAACAGCGATTACTCACCTTGAATTGGACAAATAATTTTTCTTTAATGAGTCGGATGGGAGGGATTTACTCCAGACACCCGAAACAGGCCCTCATCCCCATCATTCGCAGACAGAGGTTTCGCAGAAGGAGATCAGGGTGCCTTGTGAAGATCAGGCGACAAGTGGCTACTCTGCCTTTGCCATCAATACTATTGGCAAACGTACAATCGCTGAATAATAAATTGGATGAACTAAAAGCACTTATATCCTACCAACGGGACATTAAAAACTGTAATATCTTATGTTTCACCGAGTCGTGGCTGAACGACGACGGCATGTTAGAATAGCAGCCTCTGGTAAAACAAGGGGTGGCGGTCTATGTATATTTGTAAACAACAGCTGGTGCACAATCTCTAAGGAAGTCTCAAGGTTTTGCTCGCCTGAGGTAGAGTATCTGATGATAAGCTGTAGACCTCTACCTAGCGAGTTTTCATCTGTATTTTTTTGTAGCTGTCTACATACCACCACAGACCGATGCTGGCACTAAGACCGCACTCAATGAGCTGTATACCGCCATAAGCAAACAGGAAATGGCTCATCCAGAGGCGGCGCTCCTAGTGGCCGGGAACTTTAAAGCAGGGAAACTTAAATCTGTTTCACCTCATTTCTATCAGCATGTTAAATGTGCAACCAGAGGGAAATAAAATCTAGACCACTTTTACTCCATACACAGAGATGCATACAAAGCTCTCCCTCGCCCTCCATTTGGCAAATCTGACCACAATTATATCCTCCTAATTCCTGCTTACAAGCAAAAATTAAAGCAGGAAGCACCAATGACTCGGTCAATAAAAAAGTGGTCAGATGAAGCAGATTAAAAGCTAGAGGACTGTTTTGCTAGCACAGACTGGAATATGTTCCGGGATTCTTCTGATGGGATTGAGGAGTACACCACATCAGTCACTGGCTTCATCAATAAGTACATCGATGACGTCGTCCCCACAGTAACTGTACGTACATACCCCAACCAGAAGCCATGGATTACAGGCAACTGAGCTAAAGAAATAGAGCTGCCGCTTATAAGAAATCTTGTAAGAAATCCCGCTTTGCCCTCCGATGAACCATCAAACAGGCAAAGCGTCAATACAGGACTAAGATCGAATCGTATTACACCGGCTCCAACACTCGTCAGATGGCCATGCAAACAGGGCATGCAAACTATTACAGACTACAAAGGGAAGCACAGCCGAGAGCTGCCCAGTGACACGAGCCTACCTGACGAGCTAAATTACTTCTATGCTCACTTCGAGGCAAGTAGCACTGAAACATGCACGACAGCATCAGCTGTTCCGGATGACTGTGTGATCACGCTCTCCGCAACCGATGTGAGTAAGGCCTTTAAACAGGTCAACATTCACAAGGCAGCTGGGACAGACAGATTACCAGGATGTGTACTCCGAGCAAGCGCTGACGAACTGGCAAGTGTCTTCACTGACATTTTTAACTCTCCCTGTCTGAGTCTGTAATGCCAACATGTTTCAAGCAGACCCTCATAGTCCCTGTGCCCAAGAACACAACGGTAACCTGCCTAAATGACTACCGACCTGTAGCACTTACATCTGTAGCCATGAAGTGCTTTGAAAGGCTTGTCATGGCTCACATCAACACCAATATCCCAGAAATCCTAGACCCACTCCAATTTTCATACCACCCCAACAGACCCACAGATGATGCAATCTCTATTGCACTCCACACTGCCCTTTCACACCTGGACTAAAGGAACACCTATGTGAGAATGCTATTCATTGACTACAGCTCAACGTTCAACACCTTAGTGCCCTCAAAGCTCATCACTAAGCTAAGGACCCTGGGACTAAACACCTCCCTCTGCAACTGGATCCTGGACTTCCTGACGGGCCGCCCCCAGGTGGTAAGGGTATGTAGCAACACATCGCCAACGCTGATTTGTGCTGCCAAAAGAACACAAGGGAACCTAGATTTGGTATTGTTCTCTTTTAATGTACATTTTACATGTAATACACTTGGGGGGAAAACGAGTGAACCTAAGAGTGGCTAAGCGAGTATTTTTGTGCACAAAGGTGATACTTCTAATTTACACTCTTACTGTTGACAGGTATGTGAGCCTGAGACAAGGCTAGAGGCAGTGTTACCAAACCCCATGTGGATCTGAGCAGATTACAGAACATTACGTTTTACAGAAAGTCACACAGAATTCACATACCCCTACCCAGTTCCCTTTGTATTCAAATTGCACCAAAGCAGAAAAATATCATAATCGGTTGGACAATGGCGTACTTACCATTAGGCAGAAGAGGCAATTACCTCAGGCCTCACATTACTAAGGGGCCTTGTGAGCTGGGCATAATACAAATAAAAAATTAATATTTGTATATATATAATTGCTCCGCTTGAGGCCACCCCATGCTCCGCTCGAGGCCCCCCAACTGTCATGGACTGCTCAGGTCATCACTCATTCTGTCTCGCTTCAGCAGGTTGGTTCAGCAGCAGCAAAATCTGCGGGAAGCTTCAAAGTTGCACAGGAAATGGGGCTGGGAGAGGGTTTTTTCCTGACCATATTGTTGACAAAAAAGGCCTCCAAAGAAGTTAATGAATCCTTACAGCCGAATAATAATTAATAATAGATCAATAATTTTATTTCCATATAAATATTAATATAATCCAAGTTTTTCTCACAATAGTAGAAACAAGTGTCATTAACCACCCATGGACTGGTTCATAATAATGAACTATTCCACCATGACAGAGTTCCCGTCGATACGATTGCAAACGTGACTTTCATTGAATTAAGCTGCAGCAATGATCCGCTTTCAGAGCGCGGCAGAGAAAAGAAAAATTACCTAAGTTGACTCATTGCTTTAGTAAAAAGCCAAGTACTACTGATAATACTGCCATCATTGTCGGGGCAGAGGCAGAGGACATTAATGTGTTGCCCAGTGGCGATTTTAGCATGTAAATCTTGGTGGGGCAAACAAAACAAGAAAATGTGGGATGCATGCCAGCAAAGCCACTGTACAACACAACACAACACACAAAAAATACATTGATTGCACAATAACAGTGACAGCAGTCCCAACACCTTACCACTGCTACACCTGGCTATCAGCGGAGCCTTGTCTGGCAGCCTCATTTACTGCCTTTTAAAACATAGCTGATATGGCTGACTTGCTTAAACAAGTGTCGATTTCTACTGACAATTGAGATGTACAAACTACGGCAAAAGGGCACGACAAGTGGATAAGAGGCAATCCGTAATTTGCAATGAAGACATTAATGAGCGAGCTAGGACGGACGTAGTCAATATAACTATTTGTTCAGCACTTTTGAAATGTACAGCAACAGAATTCAGAACATGGGCCATTCTTACAGTGTTCTTCCTGTACACCAAGTCAGAACTGTAGGATAAATAAAGGGGGTGTATAAGTAGACAATGAAAGCTCTTAAAATATTCAATGATTACATTTCTCTAAAACAGGATATAGGCTACATGTGTACCACCAAGTCAGTACAGTAGGCGAAATTAAGAGGGGAAAATATACCAAATTATTAGGGTGAGGCACATGGGCTACTAACAGCTTACTACACAACATACACTTAGTATTACTTTCTTAGCTACAGTATACACATCTCCCTGGCATATTACATAATTTATGCAGCAGCATACAAGACAATTTTGGACTCGTTGTGCTGTGCTCACTTGAACAGGAAGGTAGCGCAGTGGTCCTTCGTGGGCAAATTTTGTCATCAAAGTCTGGAATTCTCTGGATTTATGGTGCTTTCAAGACAACTGGGAACACTGACAAAAACAAAGTCGAATCATGATGACGTCAGAGATCTTTAGGTTGTAGCTCTAGAAAGAGGCACATGTTCCGGATTCACAATTCTGAGTTGGATGACCGTTCAAAACCTATTTTCCCAGTCGGAGCTAATTTTTTCCAGAGTTCCTAGTTGTCTTGAACTCACTAATGTCAGATTTTGTAGTTCCGAGTTAATAGTTGTTTTGAGTGCAGCACAAATCATGCTTCGCCTAAAGCTTTGCCAATGTTGAATGTTTATAATTTTAAGCTTGGAAAAGAGACCCTTAATCCAAAACTTTGGACCACACAGCCACTCCACTGAATAACAGGCAAGTAATTGCTTTGCAATGCTTGCAGTTTGTCACTGATTCCTTCCAAACCACTCATCGCGATTTCCAGCGTGTTGTGTAATGTTTATGTCCAATTGCCATTGAGTACCGATACGTTTATCTATAATTTCACTTCATTATTTCTCTACATATAACAAGGATTAGAAAGGATTTGGCAGTAGATTGTCGACTTGATTCATGAGGATGACTGCTAGCCAAGATTTAGAAATGATGATGTTGACATGATTAGTCCAATCAAAGCTACTGTAGATGTAACGTGATTTGACATCATGTTATCATTTTACCAATGACCTTGAGCGTTCTTGGATGGGCACTTCTAATGTAACTCTATGACACCACCCAAATGGCTTGAATTTTCTAGCTTTACCCTTAGACTTGGTGGTGACATACTGTCCCGATGAGTGACAGAACACTGAGCAATCAAGGCGCAAATAGAGAACATTACCAACACCAACACTCCGTATTTTCCGCTGGCTGCACCACCACCACAGAAACGCTGAGCTAGGCTGAAACACCGGCATTTTGGAGCTGCCTTACCCAAGAAAGCAAAAAAGAGACCATGTTTGTATGCTTTATTAACTCAATGATTGTTTTGTTTTTTTACATTGTTTGCAAACTGATATGTGACACGTATTAATGTCAAAATAACATGGAAAACAGGCAAGCCAAAAAAGTATTATTACCAAAAATGTGGGGCTCACATGCCCTGAATGACCGGTCGCCACCGATGTAGCCCATGTAGCCCTTGCTGATGACACAACAGTGGTAGGCCTGATCACCAACAACGATGAGACAGCTTATAGGGAGGAGGTCAGAGACCTGACCGTGTGGTGTAAGGACAACAACCTCTCCCTTAATGTGAACAAGACAAAGGAGATGATTGTGGACTACAGGAAAAGGAGGGCCGGACAGGCCCTTGTTAACATTGTGTTCACATCACCAACAAAATAACATGGTCCAAACACACCAAGACAGTCGTGAAGAGGGCACGGCAACACCTTTTAACCCTCAGGAGACTGAAAATGTTTGGCATGGGTCCCCAGATCTTCAAAAAGATCTTCGTTCGTTCGTTCGTTCGGTATGTTCATGTTACGATCTTTGTTTTCGTTCGTTTTGTTATTTTTCCCCAGTTACGTTTCATTTAAATAAAGATGTATACTGGATACCTCGCTGCGCCTTGGTCTGTCCCTTCTGGAGATCGTGACAAGTTGACAAAAATGTCATACCCTCTAACTTTTTCTCAAACCTTTTGGGGAAGTGGTCAAAATTTCTGTTGTTTATAAAACGTTACAGAAAATATTGTTGATACAGTACCTAAAACAGCTGTAACTCTTTACTGGAACAACATATTTTGTTCAAACTCCAGATTTTAATAGCAGAGAAATAGCCGATTTCATACGCTCTAACTTTTTTGTCTAAGTTGTAGCAAAGTGGTCAAAGTAGATGCATTGTTGCATTTACAGTGAATGGAATGTTGGAAGTAATGTCACAACAGTGCTTTACAAGTCCATGCACACACACTTGCATACTGTCCTACATGTGCTAATTAGAGTTGATTGATTTATGTTCTTCAGGTTTATGGTTTGTATCTATCTTACTTTATTCTTTGTTGTTGTTTATACACCTTGTGGGTCGGGGCAATGGTTAAAAAAATAGGAGAAGACTAGTATTTTGTAGTTGAATTCCTCATTGTACAGTATTTAAGAATATATCACTATGTTGCCAAAAACGTTCAAGACTGTTATTGTTTCCCTTCAATAAAATGCATTCAAAACTACTTTCTGCACATTTCTGCTACTTTCTTAGGATATACAAGTGCTATCACTTGCTAAAAAAAGTATGTTTACACCTATGCAGTACCTTTAGCAATAATAAACCTCTACTTTAGTAAAGAAAACAATTATGACAGGTGCGTTGTAATAATAATGAGTGATGTCCACTAATTAAATGCAGTCTTTCTGCATTGTGAAGAGGGAAAACCCAGATATTCACAAAGTTTTTGATGAATGACAGGTTGTTTATTCATGCAAAATAGATTTGGGGTTTAAAATTCAATTAAGCTGCTTTATTTTAAGGGTTTAGTGAAGGCGGGTCAAGTTCAGAGAGTGAGTGTTTTAATAAATAAATGCAACATAATACAAAACTACGCACAGGCATGAAACTGAAACAATAATGCCTGGGGAAGGAACCAAAGGGAGTGACATTTATAGGGAAGATAATCAGGGAAGTGATGGAGTCCAGGTGAGTCTGATGACGCGCAGGTGCGCGTAACGATTGTGACAGGTGTGCGCCATAATGAGCAGCCTGGTGACCTAGAGGCCGGAGAGGGAGAACACGTGACAGTACCCCCTCCCCGATGCGCGGCTCCAGCCGCAGGACACCGACCAAAATTACGATCCCGGGGATCAGGAGCGGACCAGACACCTCTGCAGAGGCGCGGGAAATCTGTCAATCCGGTTGAGACGCAGGAGCATGGTGACCTAGAGCGCCGGAGAGAAAGCATACCTGACGGTACCCCCTCCCCGCCACTTTTGGCTCCAGCAGCAGGATGCCAACACATAGAACAATCCTGGGGATCATGAGCGGACTGGTCACCTCTGCTGATGGGCGGAAACCTGTCGCCCGCTGGGACACGGGAACCTGACAGGCCGGCTGAGGCAGGGGAGCCTGGCGATCCAGCAGAGGCACGAAAGTCTGACAAGCCGGTGGACGCAGGGGAGCCTGGCAATCTGGCTGAGGCATGAAAGCCTGTAGCGGCTCCTGGACCCGACGTCATTCCACCTGATACAAAACAAAACAATACACTCCCTGATGAATCCCTTAGGTGAGGAATTATTCTTTAACGATGTGCGCTGAGAGTTGGGAAGCAAGTTCAGGGAGTGAGTGTTTTAATAAATACACGCAACATAATACAAAACAAGAAACACGAACAACGCACAGACATGAAACTGAAACAGAAACAATAACGCCTGGGGAAGAAACCCAAGGGAGTGACATATATAAGGAAGGTAATCAGGGAAGTGATGGAGTCCAGGCGAGTCTGATGATGCGCTGGTGCACGTAACGATGGTGACAGGTGTGCGCCATAATGAGCAGCCTGGTAACCTAGAGGCCCAAGAGGGAGCACACGTGACACAATGGTTAGAATCACCTTTGGCAGCGATTACAGCTGTGAGTCATTCTGGGTACGTTTCTAAGAGCTTTGCACACCTGGATTGTACAATATTTGCACATTATTCTTTTTAAAATTCTTCAAGCTCTGTCAAGTTGGATGTTGATCATTGCTGAACAGATATTTTCAAGTCTTGACATAGATTTCCAAGCTGATTTAATAAAAAACATTTATCTAGACCACTCAGGAACATTCAGTGTCATCTTGGTAAGCAACTCCAGTGTATAGTTGGCCTGGTTTTAGGTTATTGTCCTGCTGAAATGTAAATTTGTCTCCTAGTGTCTGTTGGAAACCAGACACTGGGAGACAGGATTTTGCCTGTGCTTAGCTCTATTCTGTTTATTTGTCTCAACAACAAAAAACCTAATCCCTGCAAATGACAAGCATACCCATAACATGATGCAGCCACCACTATGCTTGAAAATATGGAGAGCGGTACTCAGTAATGTGTTGTATAGGATTTGCCCCAAACATAACGCTTTGTATTCCGGACATAAAGTTCATTTCTTAAAAAAACATTTTGCAGTTTTACTTTAGTGTCTTATTGCAAACAGGATGGAGGTTTTGGAATAGTTTAGTTCTGTACAGTCTTCCTTCTTTTCACTCTGTCATTTAGGTTAGTATTGTGGAGTAACTACAATGTTGTTGAGTTCTCTCCTATCATGGTCATTAAAAACTGTTTTAAAGTCACCATTGGCCTCATGGTGAAATTCCTGAGCGGTTTCCTTCCTCTCAGGCATCTGAGTTAGGAGTGACTGGGTGTATTAATTCACCATCCAAAGTTGAAATAATAACTTCACCATGTTCAAAGGGATATTCAATGTCTGCTTTCTTTTTACCCATCTACCAATAGGTGCCCTTCATTTCAAAGCATTGGAAAATGCTGGTCTTTGTGGTTGAATCTGTGTTTGAAATTCACTGCTTGACTAAGAGACCTTACATATAGTTGTATGTGCCGGGTACAGAGATGAGGTAAATCATGTTAAATGCTATTGTTGCACACAGAGTGACTCCCTGCAACTTATTATGTGACTTGTTAAGCACATTTTTACTCCTGAACTTACGCTTGCCATAACAAAGGGGTTGAATACTTTTACAAAAACATAATTCCAATGTGACATTATAGGGTATCATGTGTAGGCCAGTGACACAAAATCTCAATTTAATAAATGTTCAGGCTGTAACAGTGGAATGTGGAAAGGTCAAGGGGTGTGAATAGTTTCTGAAGGCACTGTAGGAGGGGGCGCTCAGACTGGCCTCTGCCTAAGGCCTCCAAATCACAAAGCCTGCCCCTGAGTTTGAATTAAGCAAAGATTTATGAATATGTTTTCTATTGAGATGTCTATAAGGAAAACACAATTGCATTTTTAACAATCTGACTGACGGTTAACACAGCAGAATCTTTATTTAGTTGCCACCAATTGCCAACAATGCTCCTTATAGGACATGTCACTGCACTCTATACTCTTCTGTAAACTGGTAATCTCTGAGTACCCGTCACAAGACCCACTGGTTGATGCTTATTTATAAAACCCTCTTATGCCTCACTCCCCCCTATCTGAGATAGGCATAATGCAGCCCTCATCCTCCACATACAACACCCGCTCTGCCAGTCGCATTCTGTTAACTTCTTTGGGAGCAGCGCACGAGGTGATGGTTTAGGAGAGCCTGGCGTGCCCAAAGTAAAATGCCTCCCATTCAGGCCCAGAAAATAGGATATGCACATATTTAGTACCATTGGATAGGAAACACTCTGAAGTTTCTAAAAGTGTTAACATTTTGTCTGTGAGTATAACAGAACGGATATGGCAGGCGAAAAGCCGAGGAATTTCTGTCCTGAAAAAAGTGGATTTGACACATTGCCTCATTTAGAACCCCTCCCGTATGAAAATGCCCATATAAGGGCATATGAATGCAGTACCTATTGCTTCCTCTGGATGTCAACAGTCTTGAGAATTCTTTTTAGATGCTTTTAGATTGTAGAAGAAGACGAATAAGGAAGTGGCCACACAGATGTCAATAGAAGAAAATGCTCGTTCCCGGCTGGCGCGCTCTGTCGTTTTTTCCTTTCTTATCGCCCAGTTTATATTCCGGTTAAAATATTATACAACATATACATAAAAGTGTTCCTAAGGATACATTTACAATTATGTTTGATTGTTCTTGGACAAGTTTATAGGTATAAGTTGAACGAGTTCTCTTCACGTTTCAATGGAGGAGTCGACGCTGTATTTTCTCATTATAACGCGCCAACCAAACGGAGATTTATGGATATAATACATTACTTTTTCTAACAAAAGAACCATGGATTGTCTTCGTTGGACACTTGGGAAGCCCTCAGCAGAAGTTCTTCAAAAGGTAATTGATTTGTTTTCGCTGTGAAATGTGTTTTGTGTGAACCGTGATGGCTTATGAATTTATGGTCATGGGAAAAATATGTGGGGTGCTATCCTCAAACAATCAAATGTGGTGCTTTCTCCGTAAAGCCTTTTTGAAATCTGACAACGCTGTGATATTGCCAAGAAGCAGAGCTTTTGATGACTATGCAACACTTGTATATTGATGCATGTTTAATAATTCAACTTTTGGATTTTGAATTTGGCGCCTTGCATTTCACCGGGTAGTGTCGGGAGTGGGGCGCTAGCGCTAGCGCCCCACCGCTACCTAAGAAGTTAAAGGTCCCCAAAGCACACACATCCCTTGGTCGCTCGTCTTTTCAGTTCACTGCAGCTAGCGACTGGAACGAGCTGCAACAAACACTCAAACTGGACAGTTTTATCTCAATCTCTTAATTCAAAGACTCAATCATGGACACTCTTACTGACAGTTGTGCCTGCTTTGGTGATGTATTGCTGCCTTCTTGCCCTTTGTGCTGTTGTCTGTGCCCAATAATGTTTGTACCCTGTGCTGCTGCCATGTTGTGTTGCTACCATGCTGTGTTGTCATGTGTTGCTGCCATGCTATGTAGTTGTCTTAGGTCTCTCTTTATGTAGTGCTGTGTTGTCTTTCTTGACGTGATGTGTGTTTTGTCCTATATTTATTTTTTTGTTTTTTTCCCAGCCCCCCGTCCCCGCAGGAGGCCTTTTGCCTTTTAGTCGGCAGTCATTGTAAATAAGAATTTGTTCTTAACTGACTTGCCTAGTTAAATACAGGTTAAATAAAGAAAACATTTTTTTTTACTAATGCACAGTGAAAAATCATAAAATTCTTGGACTTCAGTGGAGGACAATAGATGATCCTTAGACAGACCTAAAGTTGTTAACCTTCTTCCTCCCTGCACTCCTCTCACCTCAGAGCCACCCTCTAAACACCAGAGACCCGTAAAGCTGTGATACTGTCACTGTGGTTTCACAAGTCATTTGTAACTGATGTGAGGCAGACAAGAGGCCCCTTGCCTCCCGTGCAGTTCAGTTCACATCAAATCAATGGTTTTACCATTCTGTCTGCAATGGTGGGGATGCGAAAAGGTCCTTCAAAACTGTTTTAGCCTTTGTGAAACTCTGTCCCCCTGCAGTCCATGTGAGACAGATGAATCAGTAATATGGTTATTTCTTGTAGCCTGCAAAACATTGTAACTCTTGGGTATACTTTGTGAGAAACAAGAGCATTGATGCAGTCACTAAACACAGTGGGAGCTGTGAAAGTTCTATACCTCGCTGCCATCCTTCCACAGTGCCAGGCACTAAGGTTTGTGTTTTAGACCTTACTTGTTCTGCCCACCCTCTTGACATGCACCTACAGATGTAGGATTTAAATTTGATCACCCTGTTGCAGGAGAACGTTCCTGCAATGCAGGAAATTCAAAACGTGTAGTTTATTTGAGGTTAAGAAAGGCTTCTGAAGTTTGAAATTTCCACTTTGAAATTTCAGACTTGATTTTCCATTACGGAAAATGTATCAATCCCTACAGAAATAATGTTGATTCATTAAAATACACATAATAGGGCCACTTGAGTGGCGCAGCGGTCTAAGGCACTGCATTGCAGTGCTTGAGGCATCACTACAGACCTGGGTTTGATCCCAGGTTGTCACAACTGGCCACGACTGGGAGTCCCATAGGGTGGTGCACAATTGGCCCAGCGTTGTCCGGGTTAGGGGAGGGTTTGGCTGTGGGGGCTTTACTTGGCTCATTGCGTTCTAACGACTCCTTGTTATGGGCTGGGCGCCTGCAGGCTGACTTTGGTCGTCAGTTGAATGTGTTTCCTCCGACACATTGGTGCTTCTGGGTTAAGCGGGCGGGTGTTCAGGAGTGAGGTTTGGTGGGTCATGGGGAGGGGCTTTTACAAGTAGGCCATCATTGAAAATAAAAATTTGTTCGTAACTGACTTACCTAGTTAAATAGAGGTTAAATAAAATTAGACAAGATCGCAATTGGGGAGAAAAAGACGGGTACAATATTAAAATCCACATAAGAATTCCTATTTTCAGTTTCTGCATGATTGTTTTCCCTTCTGTAGCAAACTGGCTCAAACTAAGATCCTACACCTGTAGACCTGCATCCCACATGGCACCCTACTCCCTATTTAATGCAGTACTTTTGACCAGTGTGCATATAGGGCTCTGGTCAAAAGTAGTGCACTGTGTAGGGAATAGAGTGCCATTTGGTACGCAGACCTAGTCAACTCAGTTGAAGTGTTTTGACTTGTGCCTCGGCTGTGTCTATTTACAGTAGTTACTAACAAGAACATGCAGTTGTGTCAGGAGAAAAGTCTTGATATATTTTTTTTTAAGATACAATAGATCATCTGCCATACTACCATCTGCTACACTGAGCTACCACAATATTAGTTAATTACAGAAATAAATGGGGAAACAAATCTTAAATGTGATGTTTTTGTCATAACAATAGCTGTCAAAAAAAGTTTTCAGTCTGTTTTAAAACCAAGCATCATGACTTCTCACGTCATTTGTATGAGCAGGAAGAGCAGGAATGAGCCGGAAGCACATGCCTCCTTGTGGTTAGATTTCTTTCCCCCTACATCACTCGTCATATAACAAAAAGTATTTGATCCTCAAACAAGTAAAATATCAATGCATGCTTGAAATGGAGTGAAATTAATGAGGCAACAGAGATTCTCAGAAAATAACTTGTGCAGAATCACAAACTGCAATGCATAGATGGGTTTAAAAGGGAATATTATATGAGTACGGCACCGAGTGGATTTTAATTAATAAAAATCAATGACTTCATCAGAAGATTGGAACCAATCAGTTATGGCTGCACAACATCTGAGAAATGCCCTCACACTGCTGGGAAGGCAAAGGTGGATTGGTCCAACATGCTGTGTACACTACATGACCAAAAGTTATGGACACCTGCTCGTCGAACATTTCATTCCAAAATCATGGGCATTAATATGGAGTTGGTCTCCCCTTTCCTGCAATAACAGCCTCCACTCTTCAGGGAAGGCTTTCCACTAGGTGTTGGAACATTGCTGAAAGGACTTGCTTCCATTCAGCCACAAGAGCATTACTGAAGTCGGCAATGACGTTGGGCGATTATGCTTGGCTCGCAGTCTTTGTTTCAATTCATCCCATAAGTGTTTGATGGGGTTGAGGTCAGGGCTCGGTGCAGGCCAGTCAAGTTCTTCCACAACTATCTCGACAAACCATTTCTGTATGGACCTCGCTTTGTGCACAGGGGCATGGTCATACTGAAACAGGAAAGGGCCTTCCCCAAACTGGGAAGGAACTCACAGAGTCATCTAGAATGTCTTTGTATTCCAACTGGGCTATTCATTTGGATGAGGTTTTATCTCGCCTGAGTAGCCTAATTTCACTGGTGAAAGAGGAGTGGGAGGCCCAGTTTCACAACTGAGCAAGAGGACAAGTACATTAGAGTGTCTAGTTTGAGAAACAGACGCCTCACAAGTCCTCAACCAGCTTCATTAAATACCCGCAAAACACCAGCCTCAACATCATCAGTGAAGAGGCGACTCCAGGATGCTGGCCTTCTAGGCAGAGTTCCTTTGTCCAGTGTCTGGGTTCTTTTGCCCATCTTAATCTTTTCTTTTTATTGGCCAGTCTGAGATATGGCTATTTCATTGCAATTTTCCTCGGCTTTTCGCCTGCTATATCAATTATGTTATACTCACAGACATTATTGTAACGGTTTTAGAAACTTCAGAGTGTTTCCTATCAAATAGTACTAATTATGTGCATATCCTAGTTTCTGGGCTTGAGTGGCAGGTATTTTACTTTGGGCACGCCAGACTCTCCATAACCGACACCTCGGCTGATGATGCCTAAAGAGTTCATCAGAACAACCGTTTTCAGCTAACATAATTGCAAGAGGATTTTAAAATGATACATTTGGATTAGCTAACACAACGTGCCATTGGAACACAGGAGTGATGGTTGCTGATAATGGGTCTCTGTACGCCTATGTAGATATTATATAAAGAAATGGCAGTTTCCAGCTACAATAGTCATTTACAACATTAACAATGTCTACACTGTATTTCTGATCAATTTTATGTTATTTTTATCGACAAAAAATGTGCTTTCTTCCAAAAACAAGTACATTTCTAAGTGACCCCAAACTTTTGAACGGTAGTGTATATTGGGAGTAGCGCCTTTCCTCAGCCACAGTGTGCTATATGTGCAAAAGTACTATCTCATAACTCAATGAAACCTTCACTCTTGCACAGACATTTAGAAAAAAAACATGCCAATTAGAAAAATAAGCCACAGGAGTTTTTTGAGAGAGAATTAAGACTTTCGAGTAGTAAGACATGTATAAAAGCAACAGATACCATTAATAAGAAGGGGCTAGAAGCATCTTATATGGTGAGCTACCGAGTGGCTAGGACAGGCAAGCCCCATACTATTGTGGAGGACTTAATTATTCCTGCTGCCGCGGATATGGCTGGGACAATGCTGGGGGGAAAAGGCCCAAAAAACTATACAGACAATGCCTTCATCAAACAACACTGTTTCACGACGCATCAGTGACATGGCAGGAGATGTTTTGAAACAATTACTGCTTCGCATACAAGCCAGTGAATTCTATACTGGATGAGTCCACAGATGTGGCAAGCCGGGCACAGCTCCTGGTATATGTCCGTTACGTTTAAGGAAGACATCCTCTTCTGCAAACCACTGGAAACCAGGACAACAGGAGAGGATACTTTTAAAGTACTGGACAGCTTTGTGACATCAAATGGACTTTGGTGGTCAAGATGTGTTGGTATCTGTACTGATGGCGCAAAAGCCATGACAGGGAGACATAGTGGAGTGGCAACGCGCATGCAAGCAGTTGCTCACGACGCCACTTAGGTACACCGCAGCATCCAATGAGAGGCTCTTGCTGCCAAAGGAATTCCTGACAGCTTGAAAGACGTTTTGGACACTACAGTGAAAATGGTTAACTTTGTTAATTAAAGCAAGGCCCTTGAACTCTCATGTATAGAGAGACACAGAGAGAACAAAGGATTTCACATGGCGAACTCCTAAATCCCCAAAATGGGAATTTGAAACAAAATGTCCACTTGTGAGCAGATGGGAATGGTATGTGGACACTTAAGGGACGGGTAGGACGAGTGTGTTTCATTTGGTGACCTCAGAGAGGACAGGAAACACACACAACTATATCTCTGAATGTGTACATTTCTCAATTATGGTGTTTGCATTTCATTCTTGTATAAAATGAATGAGTAAAGATGAAACTACTTGTGAAAGGATGTAATGTGATGTTAAACCTTTAATGTGAGAGAATTGTATTCCCTTTAAAGTTTAACTAAATCATTGGCCCGCCTCCATGAGCACAAACCCGATCAGGAGTCATAGAACCGCCTTTTCTACTGTTACAAATTTAAAAAAACTCCTGAGGAAATCTTCTTTAGACCACACATACCTCTGTGTTACCTGAGGTGGCACAGGTTTGAGTACCAAGACTGAGCAAACCCACAGCGTGAGCTGTGATTGCGAATAGTTATTGAATTCCTAACCATACCACATACCGCATACCGCATTGGCTACACGGCTGGAAATGGTTCTACTGTGAGACTATCGATCCCTACAGAATAAGAGCAAATCTTGGACACTAATTATTTGTCTGCAGCTAGAAATTTTGTAAACCTGAGATGCGAAGACCGACAACAGCCAAAACATCTATTCTATGAGAATATTTCTGAATGGTACTCTGAAGTGTCCATTCTAACCGCAAAAGACTGACTCTACAGCAGACTGACTGACGATGCCAACAGGGGATCACGATGACACCTGGGAGTAAATATATATGATTGCAATTATTCCCGAATGAGTGAGCGTTCAAGTGCAAAGGATTAGCATTTAAATTAATATAATTATCAACTGTGTGTGTAGGGATCCCTTTTGTCTTTCCCGGTCTCGCTCAGTCTACACCCACTTCCCTTTGTCCACCAAGCCGTCATATCGGCTTAGCCCACTAGGGAATCTTCCCTATCGTTGTTAGTAACATATATCTACTGTTTTTTGTTTATGCATTTCTGGGATTATTTAGTTAATTAGTAAATAAACGATTCATCCAATTGGTGTATGGATGATTCATAGTAAAGGCTGGGTTTGTGCAGATAGCCAACAATTTACGACGTTTGGAATGAGACTTACGTGAGGTAAATAATAATTAATTAATAAGAAGACTAATTGATCAGATTTAAAAATATTAGGAAAATTATAACTTTGTAATCTGAAGATTTTCCTTGGTGCCCCGACTTCCTAGTTAATTACATTTACATGATTAGTTTAATCACATAATAATAATTACAGAGAATTGATTTGATAAAATGACAGTCTTCACTTTAAATGATGCAAAAGACACAACATATTATAGTGCCCCCTGTGAAGAGCAGACAGGCCCCTAGACGAGGATAATCTTAGAACACATCTAAGATATTACTGAGGTGTACCACACTGGTCGCAGAAGAGGTCCAGTGGACTTCCACCTCAAACAAATGGCAAAAATAGTCATGCCTTAGGTAGGTTCAACTACAATACAACTAGTAAAATGCTCTAAACATGTGTTCCTGTAGGATAATATTTCAGAATAAATCGGTAGGATAACTGGTCCCCTTGAGTACCAGTGCCACTAATAAATAGAACCCTCCATTCAGGAGGAAAGTCATGAACCATGATCACACCGCGTACGACTGGTCCAGTGCTTATAGTCTTCCATCATGAGGGTAGCTGTCACGACTTCCACCGAAGTTGGTCCCTCTCCTTGCTCGGGCGACGTTCGGCGGTCGACGTCACCGGTTTTCTAGCCATAGCCGATCCATTTTTCATTTTCCATTGTTTTTGTCTTGTTTTACACACCTGGTTTCAATCCCACAATTACTTGTTCATTATTTAACCCTCTGTTTATTTGTGAGTGATTGTTTGTATGTTTATACGGTCTGTTATTGTGGGCTCAATGATTATTGAGTTATATTTTGTGAAATTATATTTCAGTAAATACGTTACTCATATCTGCTGTTCTGCGCCTGACACCGCTACACCAGCAACACACAGGATCTATCACAGTAGCTCCTCCGTGGATAATATAGCTATGAAATAGACTTCTTCATAACTATCGCCACTACAATAGTGGAAAACGCAGTGACTCGTAGTAAACCACTACAGACTCAACATCAATTCTGACTGACCTCCAAGCATTGACCTGAAAATTACCTGATTACGTCAGACTCATTCTGAACAAGTTGTAGTTTCCCTGGACACTTAGTTCTCTTCCCTGGACATGCGCGCTTGAGTAAGCATAAACGCACATGTACCACGGAACATTCAATTAGGATTTATGCTTGGATCACTTAAGGGTTCGAGCAAAATACCAGCCTTAGTAAAGATGAACATTTACGTTCAGTCCTTTGACTCTACAGCTACAGTACTCACCAGTTTTCATCCCAGATGTCCATAGGTAATCCCTGTTGTCGGCCCAAACTAGTGCCTTACAGCTGTAGACTTATCATATAGTTACCAACTTAGGATAGTGCCTAAGCAAAACCCTAGACATGACATTAGAGACAATGCCGTGATAGGGTCATTTTGCCAGGACATTGGACGTATAGAGAATACATTCCAATTAGATGATTTTGGTGTGAGAACTGCAGTTGAAGTCTGAAGTTTACATACACCTTAGCCAAATACATTTAAACTTAGTTTTTCACAATTGCTGAAATTTAATCATAGTAAAAATTCCCTGTCTTAGGTAAGTTAGGATCACCACTTTATTTTAAGAATGTGAAATGTCAGAATAATAGTAGAGAGAATGATTTATGTCAGCTTTTATTTATTTCATCACATTCCCAGTGCGTCAGAAGTTTACATACACTCAAACCTGAGTCAGGTTTGTAGGCCTCCTTGCACACGCTTTTCCAGTTCTGCCCACAAATGTTCTATAGGATTGAGGTCAGGGCTTTGTTATGGCCACTCCAATACCTTGACTTTGTTGTCCTTAAGCCATTTTGCCACAACTTTGGAAGTATGCTTGGGGTCAGGAAGCCTTAACTTCCTGACTTAATTCTTGAGATGTTGCTTCAATGTATCCACAAATGTTTCCCTCCTCATGATGCTATCTATTTTGCGCACCAGTCCCTCCTGCAGCAAAGCACCCCCATAACATGATGCTGCCACCCCGTGCCTCACGGTTGGGATAGTGTTCTTCGGCTTGCAAGCCTCCCCCTTTTCCCTCCAAACATAACAATGGGGATTATGGCCAAACAGTTCTATTTTTGTTAACGTAGTCCGTAGTCTGGCTTTTTTATGGAACAGTGGCTTCTTGCTGAGTGGCCTTTCAGGTTATGTCGATATAGGACTCGTTTTACTGTGGATATAGATACTTTTGTACCTGTTTCCTCCAGCATCTTCACAAGGTCCTTTGCTGTTGTTCTGGGATTGATTTGCACTTTTCGCACCAAAGTACGTTAATCTATAGGAGACACAGCGAGTCTCCTTTCTGAGCGGTTTGATGGCTGCGTACTATTGTTTGTACAGATGAAGGTGGTACCTTCAGATGTTTGGAAATTGCTCCCAAGGATGGACCAGACTTGTGGAGGTCCAAAAAAATATTACACCAGCTCTGTCAGGAGGAATGGGCCAAAATCCACCCAACTTATTGTGGGAAGCTTGTGGAAGGCTACCTGAAACATTTGACCCAAGTTAAACAATTTAACCGCAATGCTACCAAATACTAATTGAGTGTATGTAAACTTCTTACCCAGTGGGAATGTGACGAAAAAAATAAAAGCTGAAAGAAATCATTCTCTCCGCTATTATTCTGACATTTCACATTCTTAAAATAAAGTGGTGATCCTAACTGACCTACTAGGATTAGATGTCAGGAATTGTGAAATATTTTGTTTAAATGTATTTGGCTAAGGTGTGTGTAAACTTCTGACTTCAACTATAAATTAATTGAAATGCTAATCCTTTGCACGTGAACACCCTCAGACTATTAATTAGTATCCAAGATTTGCTCTTATTCTGTAGGGATCAACCCCCCTTGGGTTGTGCCGTGGCAGAGATCTTGTGGGCTATACTCGGTCTTGTCTCAGGATGGTAAGTTGGTGGTTGAAGATATCCCTCTAGTGGTGTGGGGGCTGTGATTCGGCAGAGTGTGTGGGGTTATATCCTGCCTGTTTGGCCCTGTCCGGGGGTATCGTCGGACGGGGCCACAGTGTCTCCCAACCCCTCCTGTCTCAGCCCCCAGTATTTATGCTGCAGTAGTTTATGTGTCGGGGGGCTAGGGTCTGTCTGTTATATCTGGAGTATTTCTCCTCTCATATCAAATCAAATCAAATCAAATTTTATTTGTCACATACACATGGTTAGCAGATGTTAATGCGAGTGTAGCGAAATGCTTGTGCTTCTAGTTCCGACCATGCAGTAGTATCTAACAAGTAATCTAACAAATTCACAACAACTACCTTATACACACAAGAGTAAAGGAATGAATACGAGTATGTACATATAAATATATGGATGAGCGATGGCTGACCGGCATAGGCAAGATGCAGTAGATGGTATGGAGTACAGTATATACACATACACATATATGAGATGAGTAATGTAGGATATGTAAACATTATATAAATGGCATTGTTTAAAGTGGCTAGTGATTCATTATTTCATCCAGTTATAATTATTAAAGTGGCTAGAGATTTGGGTCGATGGCCGAACGGCATAGGCAAGATACAGTAGATGGTTTAGAGTACAGTGTATACATTTGATATGAGTATGTCGGATACGTAAACATTATATACAAAATTGTTTAAAGTGGCTAGTGATACATTTGTTACATCCAATTCCTATGTATAAAGTGGCTAGAGATTTAAGTCAGTATGTTGGCAGCAGCCACTCAATGTTAGTGATGGCTGTTTAACAGTCTGATGGCCTTGAGGTAGAAGTTTTTCAGTCTCTCGGTCCCAGCTTTGATGCACCTGTACTGACCTCGCCTTCTGGATGATAGCGGGGTGAACAGGCAGTGGCTCGGGTGGTTGTTGTCCTTGATGATCTTTTTGGCCTTTCTGTGACATCGGGTGGTGTAGGTGTCCTGGAGGGCAGGTAGTTTAACCCCGGTGATGCATTGTGCAGTCCTCACTACCCTCTGGAGAGCCTTACGGTTGTGGGCGGAGCAGTTGCCGTACCAGGCGGTGATACAGCCCGACAGGATGCTCTCGATTGTGCATCTGTAAAAGTTTGTGAGTGATTTTGGTGACAAGCCAAATTTCTTCAGCCTCCTGAGGTTGAAGAGGCGCTGTTGCGCCTTCTTCACCACGCTGTCTGTGTGGGTGGACCAATTCAGTTTGTCCGTGATGTGTACGCCGAGGAACTTAAAACTTTCCACCTTCTCCACTACTGTCCCTCGATGTGGATAGGGGTGTGCTCCCTCTCCTGTTTCCTGAAGTCCACGATCATCTCCTTTGTTTTGTTGACATTGAGTGAGAGGTTATTTTCCTGACACCACACTCCGAGGGCCCTCACCTCCTCTCTGTAGGCCGTCTCGTCGTTGTTGGTAATCAAGCCTACCACTGTAGTGTCGTCAGCAAACTTGATGATTGAGTTGGATGCGTGCTTGGCCACGCAGTCATGGGTAAACAGGGAGTACAGGAGAGGGCTGAGAACGCACCCTTGTGGGGCCCCAGTGTTGAGGATCAGCAGGGTGGAGATGTTGTTTCTTACCCTCACCACCTGGCGCCGTCCCGTCAGGAAGTCCAGGACCCAGTTGCACAAGGCGGGGTCGAGACCCAGGGTCTCGAGCTTAATGACGAGCTTGGAGGGAACTATGGTGTTAAATGCTTAGCTGTAGTCGATGAACAGCATTCTTACATAAGTATTCCTCTTGTCCAGATGGGTTAGGGCAGTATGCAGTGTGATTGCGATTGCGTCGTCTGTGGACCTATTGGGACGGTAAGCAAATTGGAGTGGGTCCAGGGTGTCTGGCAGGATGGAGGTGATATGATCCTTGACTAATCTCTCAAAGCACTTCATGATGACGGAAGTGAGTGCTACGGGCGATAGTCATTTAGCTCAGTCACCTTAGCTTTCTTGGGAACAGGAACAATGGTGGCCCTCTTGAAGCATGTGGGAACAGCAGACTGGGATAGGGACTGATTGAATATGTCCGTAAACACACCAGCCAGCTGGTCTGCATGCTCTGAGGACACGGCCAGGGATGCCATCTGGGCCGGCAGCCTTGCGAGGGTTAACACATTTAAATGTTTTTCTCACATTGGCTGCGGTGAAGGTGAGCCCGCAGGTTTTGGTAGCGGCGTGTCGGTGGCACTGTATTGTCCTCAAAGCGAGCAAAGAAGTTGTTTAGTTTGTCTGGGAGCAGGACGTCATGGTCCGCGACGGGCTGGTTTTCTTTTGTAGTCCGTGATTGACTGTAGACCCTGCCACATTCCTCTTGTGTCTGAGCCATTGAATTGTGACTCTACTTTGTCTCTATATTGACGCTTAGCTTGTTTGATTGCCTTGCGGAGGGAGTAGCTGCACTGTTTGTATTCAGTCATGTTTCCGGTAGCCTTTACCTGGTTAAAAGCAGTGGTTCGCGCTTTCAGTTTTTCGCGAATGCTGCCATCAATCCATGGTTTCTGGTTGGGGAAGGTTTTGATATTTGCTATGGGTACAACATCACCAATGCATTTGCTAATAAACTCGCTCACCGAATCAGCGTATACATCAATGTTGTTGTCAGATGCTATCCGAACATATCCCAGTCCACGTGCTCGAAGCAATCTTGAAGCATGGAATCAGATTGTTCGGACCAGCGTTGAACAGACCTGAGAACGGGCGTTTCCTGTTTTAGTTTCTGTTTGTAGGCTGGGAGCAACAAAATGGAGTCATGGTCAGACTTGCCGAAAGGAGGGCGGAGAATAGCCTTGTATGCATCACGGAAGTTGGAATAACAGTGGTCCAGGATTTTACCAGCCCGGGTGGCACATTCGATATGCTGGTAAAATTTCGAGCCTTGTTCTTAAATTAGCCTTATTAAAATCCCCAGCCACAATAAATGCAGCCTCAGGATATGTGGTTTCCAGTTTACATAGAGTCCGATGAATTTCTTTCAGTGCCGTCGATGTATCAGCTTGAGGGGGGATGTACACGGCTGTGATTATAATCGAAGAGAATTCTCTTGGTAGATAATGCGGTCTGCATTTGATTGTAAGGAATTCTATGTCAGGTGAACAAAAGGACTTGAGTTCCTGTATGTTGTTATGATCACACCACGTCTCGTTAATCATAAGACACACACCCCACCCTTCTTCTTACCAGAGAGATGTTTGTTTCTGTCGGCGATGCGTGGAGAAACCAGGTGGCTGTACCGACTCTGATAACGTGTCCTGAGTGAGCCATGTTTCCGTGAAGCAAAGAACGTTGCAGTCTCGGATGTCTCTCTGAAAGGCAACCCTCGATCGGATTTCGTCTACTTTGTTGTCAAGAGACTGTACATTGGCGATTAAAATACTCGGGAGAGGTGCACGATCGCCCGTCGACGTAGCTTGACCAAAGACCGGCGCGTTTCCCTCTTCTCTCGGCGCCGCCGTTGTTTTGAGTAGCCACGTGCTATCCAGTCTGTTGTTGTGTTTGGGTTAACGAAAGGAGAATCCTCTTTTCCGGTGTCCTGTGTGAATTTAAGTATGCTCTCTCTAATTATCTCTCTCTCTCTCTCTCTCTCTCTCTCTCTCTCTCTCTCTCTCTCTCTCTCTCAGAGGACCTGAGCGTTAGGACCATTACTCAAGGCCTACCTGGCCTGATGACTCCTTGATGTCCCGAGTTCACCTGGCCGTGCTGCTTCTCCAGTTTCAACTGTTCTGCCTGTTTTATGAACATTTTAAAATCTTGTCCATGTTCTGTGATAATCTGCACCCGGCACAGCCAGAAGAGGACTGGCCACCCCTCACAGCCTGGTTCCTCTCTAGGTTTCTTCCTAGGTTTTGGCCTTTCTAGGGAGTTTTTCCTAGCCACCGTGATTTTACACCTGCATTGCTTGCTGTTTGGAGTTTTAGGCTGGGTTTCTGTACAGCACTCTGTGACATCAGCTGGTGTAAGAAGGGCTTTATAAATAAATTTGATTAGAATTTTTGATTTGATGATAGTCTCAAGAGTTGAACCATTTCCAGCCGTGTAGCCAATGCTCCACGTGGTATGGTTAGGAATTCAATAACTATTCGCAATCACAGCTCACGCTGTGGGTTTGCTTGGTATAAACTATTCGCAATCACAGCTCACGCTGTGGGTTTGCTCAGTCTTGGTACTCAAACCTGTGCCACCTCAGCTAACACCGAGGTATGCGTGGTCTAAAGAGGATTTCCTCAGGAGGGTGTTTTATTCGTAACAGTAGAAAAGGCGGTTCTATGACGCCTGATCGTGGATGTGCTCACGGGGGCGGGCCAATTGCTTACTTAAACTTTAAAGGGAATACAATTCTCTCACATTAAAGGTTTAACATCACATTACATCATTTCACAAATAGTTTCATCTTTACTCATTCATCAAGAGTTAGATGCAAACACCATGATTGAAAAATGTACACATTCAGAGATATAGTTATGTTTGTTTCCTGTCCTCTCTGAGGTCACCAAATTAAACACACTCGTCATACCCGTCCCTTAAGTGTCTACGGACCGTTCCCACCTCCTCACAAGTGGACATTTGGTTTAGGAGTTTGCCATGTGAAATCCTTTGTTCTCTCTGTGTCTCTCTTCCTGCATGGCCAGGGGGAGAGAGTCTCACGTTTTTTTTAATTGAGAGACAAGATTAAAGTTTTCTTTACTGACCATAATTTTCACTGACCGTTTGCATGATGAGTTTCTCACACAACTGGCCTATCTGAGTGATGTTTTTTCTCGCCTGAATGATCTGAATCTAGGATTACAGGGACTCTCCGCAACTATATTCAATGTGCGGGACAAAATTGAGGCTATGATTAAGAAGTTGGAGCTCTTCTCTGTCTGCATTAACAAGGACAACACACAGGTCTTTCCATCACTGTATGAATTTTTGTGTGCAAATGAACTCAAGCTTACTGACAATGTCAGATGAGTGAGGTGGGTGCGTAATTATGCAGGTACTTTCCCAAAACGGATGACACGAACAACTGGAATCGTTATCCATTTCATGCCATGCCTCCAGTCCACTATAACGATGTCGGAACAAGAGAGACTCTTTGAAAGCGGTTCTGTGAAAATGTTATTTAATCAGAAGACACTGCCAGATTTCTGGATTGGGCTGCGCTCAGAGTATCCTGCCTTGGCAGATTGCGCTGTTAAGACTCTTTGCAACCACGTTCCTATGTGAGAGTGGATTCTCGGCCCTCACTAGCATGAAAACTAAATACAGGCACAGACTGTGTGTGGAAAATGATTTAAGACTGAGACTCAATACAAAACAACTTTGCAGAGTTATGTGCATCCATTCAAGCGTACCCTTCTCAATAACCTGTGGTGAGTTATTCACAATTTTCAATGAACAAATGAAGTTTTATATGTAAGATGGCTAAATAAAAGCAAAATTATTGATTATTATATTATTATTTGTGCCTTGGTCCTATAAGAGCTCTTTGTCACTTCCCACGAGCCAGGTTGTGACAAACTTACTCATTCTTATGTTCAGTAAATGTATTGTATAGTGTGTGTGTGGCAGGCTTACAATGATAGCAAAAAACAACATTTGAGAGTGCGCTGACCCTGGTGCTAGAGGGGGTACGCAGCTGGAGGTTGAATGTTTGAAGGGGTATGGGACTATAAAAAGTTTGGGAACCACTGATCTAGGAGATAAGAAAGCTCAGGAAATGTTGTTGGTTTTTCTGGACACATATTTAACTTCAGACGAGTCCTCTGACACCTGGAGAACACCATCGGAGAACACCATCGTGTTTGTGAGAGTGTCCCCTTTTCATAGTGGGGTCATACTGTATTAGTTTGAAGCCAAAACGGTTCGGACGCAACAGGCAGAAGTTGGCACATCAGCGTTACCCATGGAGCTTGTGGGGGTTCATAGAGCAAAACGGAGGACACCATCGTGTTCGTGAGAGTCTTATCTTACCATAGAGTGGTCAAACCATTCTGACGCTACAGACATTTTCGTGAGAAGACCAATTTTCGGGATGTTTAATGGTCTGACAAACACCGCTGTAGCTTGGCCACCTCCCTAGGCCGACATGATGGGGATTTTTTATTATGTTACTTACGCACGGGTGCGTCAATAGACTCTTAAGGATTAATGGGCACCTGACTTGTAAACCTAATTACTACATTCATATACAAACAAACTATGCAATGAATATTCATACATACCCTGTCTGGTGAATTATCGCAAAGAACCATAAGCCGAAATGATTTGCTTTGAACAACAACAAAAAATATCTTCATCTTTTCCTCAATCTTTACTTCATCATCTCCATTAATTTCCTTGGAACAACTGGTGTTTTTTCTCACCACCAAGCTACAGAGAATTTACTTAGTCTCAAAAAGAATAACAAACTAAAAAATGTGAAGACAAGTAGGGTCTTTTCCATTACTTATGAGTATGAACTTAAATTTAGGCCATTAACATAATGCTTTTTCTGTATAAAGAATATCTCTAAATAATCATTTGAACTTATATTTGAATTCAACATACACAGTGTTGCATCTCCCTCCTGACAGTCTTACATGAAAATATTGGAAATCATGTAGCTATTTACACTGGTGCCATAGTGAACCTGTAGAATCAGCAAATATCTGGCCACATCCATTAAATCCCCTTACTTCCCATGTGTAAGCTAAGCATGGAGAAGCCACCGTGAAACCACCTTATTAGTCCAGTTAAAATAGTTATTTCGAACTTCCATTGCATGACAGAAAATATTCTCAAAAACATCTGTCCAGTTGGGGTTGTTTATAGTATAAGTTGTGTAGTATAAAGACAATAGGGTGCCAATTGGGACGCAGCCGGTGAACTTTGATTGCCTTTTCAAAACATTTGGGAGGATTAATATCAGTGGACGGACAAAGATTCCAAACAAACAAACAAAAGAGAATGCATTGAATCATCAGCATTCTGTTAATTCCACTTCCAGCTGTGCCTTCCACCCTTACCCCATGTACAGTAGGCTAACTAGGCCTACCCCTCGACTTCAAATAGATGTTTTAGGGATGCGCTGTGCAAAGTTGATTGCTTGCTTCTCTTCTTGCCAGGGATTCACAGCCACTCTTTATTATCAAATGCTTTTGAGCGTTGAAGAAATTATAGAATTTGTACACATCCCAAAATTACCTTCACGCCCCACTTTTACTTTAGTCAAAATGGATGAAAACAAAACTTGAGCTGAAATTTTCATCCCAAATTAGATTTTCTCTTAGCTCTTTCTACACGCAGAGAGAGATCCAGAGCTGGACTTATTATTAATGGCACCCACTCCTTACAGAGGCAGAGGTGACTGTCCAGCTAGCTAGCCTTTTGACTGGGGTAGAAGGGAGCCAGCCAGAGCTGCTGTGAATGATACACTGCTCTCTGTACAAGCCAGCATCCCAGCAAGGTAATCAGAATGTCGTTCCAGCTATCTCCTACTACTGTATGCAGTGCAGTCATTGAGAGTGGCAATGGCAATGTGCTCTGTCTGCAGCAACAGAAGACACCTATTTCAATTCTAAGTCTCACGTGGAGTGTAACCAGCACCGTTATTAATGCTGTCAGCTTTAGTCCTGCTGCAGCTGTGTGCAATAAATGGTATCCCCAGATCGCTTATTACAACTACACCCGTAATTTATTCTACAGAGGTTTCATCCCACAGACATTATTTAGCATAACACGGACGGATCTCCAAAGCTTACTTATGTGTCTCTAATGAAGGGAATTTTTACCTGCTTCCTGCATGTATTAAATTGGACTTACAATTTTCCGGTCGCAAAATGGCACTGGCAGATTGCGTTCAGAGCCCTTCAATATCTGTAGCTAAACAAGGTTTAAATCAAGGTGATTGGAATAAAATGGCACAGGGGGATATTTCTTTGCAGAGCGGAGATGCTCAAGCACCATGTCGGATTACACACTGTGTAAGTCGCCTGCACAGAGGCATGCTGCGAGGGGGAAAGTGTGTGCTTCTTGCTTGGTTTGTTGTTGGGTAGTCAGAGAGAATACATTTTCTAAACTTCTGCAAAACAAATTGCCAAGATCTTTGGGATGAGGAGCCTGTACTTCCAGTGTACAATGGACCACTGTACAATGGAGCAGGTAAGTCCCTTGCAGTGATAAAAGCCTAAAAGGTAAGTAAAAGTAACAAAGAGACTGCAGTGCTAAGGGGCTGTTTACTCCTTGTACAAAGACCTGTCAATCCACAGTGTTTATACCCCAGACACATACTCCCTTTCATCTTATGATTTAGACATTTTGGACCAAACAGCAGTTGGGAAGACAATTAACTAGGCCCATCACTGGAGGGAGTGGGTGCAAAGGTCTCAGTTAGTACACTTTTCCCCCCCACAGTTCCTCAGAAAACGGTACGTGACTAATTTTCCCAAACATTCCTCCTCTTTGCTCCATCAAACACTCTCTGTGAACCTCAGTAGAGCCAACAGTCGTGATGGAAGGCTGCTTCTTATGTTGAAAAACCAGTGCCCTCTAAAACAAGAATTGTTTCAATGTTGATAGTGTAAAATGGTATGTTTGAATCAATGTCATTGTTTTAACGTCATGCCATCAACCTAAATAAAGAGGAATATTGAAACAAATGTGAAACCACAGGCAAAAGATTTCTACAAGAACAGTGACTCTTATTGGTATAAGTGAAGAAATGCACATCAGTGAGAAGAAGTCTACCATGCAGATGCCTACTGCTATGTACCATGCTCAGTTTAAGAAACAAGCTGTAGTCGATTCAGCTGAGCTATCATATCTACTCAGTTAGCAAATTTCTATTTACAAAAAAAACACATTTTCGTCTTTTGAGCATCTAGTCATGAAATCTATGCAGCCTACTCAATCACTTTTTATAGCTACTGTTTACAGGCCTCCTGGGTCATATACAACGTTCCTCACTGAGTTCCCTGAATTCCTATCGGACCTTGTAGTCAATGGCAAACAATATTCACATTTTTGGTGACTTTAATATTCACATGGAAAAGTCCACAGACCCACTCCAAAAGGCTTTTGGAGCCATCATCGACTCTGTCGGTTTTGTCCAACTTGTCTCCAGACCTACTCACTGCCACAGTCATACTCTGGACCTAGTTTTGTCCCGTGGAATAAATGTTGTGGATCTTAATGTTTTTCCTCATAATCCTGGACTATCGGACCACCATTTTATTACGTTTGAAATCGCAACAAATAATCTGCTCAGACCCCAACCAAGGATCATCAAAAGTCGTGCTATATATTCTCAGACAACCCAAAGATTCCTAGATGCCCTTCCAGAATCCTTCCACCTACCCAAGGACGTCAGAGTACAAAAATCATTTAACCACCTAACTGAGGAACTCAATGTAACCTTGTGCAATACCCTAGATGCAGTCTTACCCCTAAAAACAAAAAACATTTGCCATAAAAAACTAGCTCCCTGGTATACAGAAAATACCCGAGCTCTGAAGCAAGCTTCCAGAAAATTGGAACGGAAATGGTGCCACACCAAACTGGAAGTCTTCCGACTAGCTTGGAAAGTCAGTACTGTGCAGTATCGAAGAGCCCTTACTGCTGCTCGATCATCCTATTTTTCCAAGTTAATTGAGGAAAATAAGAATAATCCAAAATTTATTTTTGATACTGTCGCAAAGCTAACTAAAAAGCAGCATTCCCCAAGAGACGATGGCTTTCACTTTAGCAGTGATACATTCATGAACTTATTTGAGGAAAAGATCATGATCATTAGAAAGCAAATTACGGACTCCTCTTTAAATCTGCGTATTCCTCCAAAGCTCAGTTGTCCTGAGTCCACACAACTTTGCCAGGACATAAAATCAAGAGAGACACTCAAGGTTTTTAGTACAATATCTCTTGACACATTGATGAAAATAATCATGGCCTCTAAACCTTCAAGCTGCATACTGGACCCTATTCCAACTAAACTACTGAAAGAGCTGCTTCCTGTGCTTGGCCCTCCTATGTTGAACATAATAAACAGCTCTCTATCCACCGGATGTGTACCAAACTCACTAAAAGTGGCAGTAATAAAGCCTCTCTTGAAAAAGCCAAACCTTGACCCAGAAAATATAAAAAACTATCGGCCTATATCGAATCTTCCATTCCTCTCTCTCAAAAAAAAAAAAGCTGTTGCGCAGCAACTCACTGCCCTCCTGAAGACAAACAATGTATACGAAACACTTCAGTCTGGTTTTAGACCCCATCATAGCACTGAGACTGCACTTGTGAAGGTGGTAAATTACCTTTTAATGGCGTCAGACCGAGGCTCTGCAACTGTCCTCGTGCTCCTAGACCTTAGTGCTGCTTTTGATACCATCGATCACCACATTCTTTTGGAGAGATTGGAAACCCAAATTGGTCTACATGGACAAGTTCTGGCCTGGTTTAGATCTTATCTGTCGGAAAGATATCAGTTTGTCTCTGTGGATGGTTTGTCCTCTGACAAATCAACTGTAAATTTCGGTGTTCCTCAAGGCTCTGTTTTGGGACCACTATTGTTTTCACTATATATTTTACCACTTGGTGATGTCATTCGGAAACATAATGTTAACTTTCACTGCTATGCGGATGACACACAGCTGTACATTTCGATGAAACATGGTGAAGCCCCAAAATTGCCCTCCCTGGAAGCCTGTGTTTCAGACATAAGGAAGTGGATGGCGGTTAATGTTCTACTTTTAAACTCTGACAAAACAGAGATGCTAGTTCTAGGTCCCAAGAAACAAAGAGATCTTCTGTTGAATCTGACAATTAATCTTGATGGTTGTACAGTCGTCTCAAATAAAACTGTGAAGGACCTCAGCGTTACTCTGGACCCTGATCTCTCTTTTGACGAACATATCAAGACTGTTTCAAGGACAGCTTTTTTCCATCTACGTAACATTGTAAAAATCAGAAACTTTCTGTCCAAAAATGATGCAGAAATCATGATGCAGCGTTTGTAACTTCTAGGTTAGACTCCTGCAATGCTTTACTTTCCGGCTACCCAGATAAAGCACTAAATAAACTTCAGTTAGTGCTAAACACGGCTGCTAGAATCTTGACTAGAACCCCAAAATTTGATCATATTACTCCAGTACTAGCCTCTCTACACTGGCTTCCTGTTAAGGCAAGGGCTGATTTCAAGGTTTTACTGCTAACCTACAAAGCATTACATGGGCTTGCTCCTACCTATCATTCCGATTTGGTCCTGCCGTACATACCTACACGTACGCTACGGTCACAAGACGCAGGCCTCCTTACTGTCCCTAGAATTTCTAAGCAAACAGCTGGAGACAGGGCTTTTTCCTATAGTCTGCCTATCCATGTGAGAGACACAGACTCGGTCTCAACCTTTAAGTCTTTATTGAAGACTCATCTCTTCAGTAGGTCCTATGATTGAGTGTAGTCTGGCCCAGGAGTGTGAAGGTGAACGGAAAGGCACTGGAGCAACGAACCACCCTTGCTGTCTTTGCCTGGCCGGTTCCCCCTCCACTGGGATTCTCTGCCTCTAACCCTATTACAGGGGCTGAGTCACTGGCTTACTGGTGCCGTGGCGGAGATCTTGTGGGCTATACTTGGCCTTGTCTCAGGATGGTAAGTTGTTGGTGGTTGAAGATATCCCTCTAGTGGTGTGGGGGCTGTGCTTCGGCAGAGTGGGTGGGTTTATATCCTGCCTGTTTGGCCCTGTCCGGGGGTATCGTCGGACGGGGCCACAGTGTCTCCCGACCCCTCCTGTCTCAGCCCCCAGTATTTATGTTTTGGGGTTTTAGGCTGGGTTTCTGTACAGCACTCTGTGACATCAGCTGGTGTAAGAAGGGCTTTATAAATAAATTTGATTGGAATTTTTGATTTGATGATAGTCTCAGAGTTGAACTATTTCCAGCCGTGTAGCCAATGCTCCACGTGGTATGGTTAGGAATTCAATAACTATTTGCAATCACAGCTCACGCTGTGGGTTTGCTTGGTATAAACTATTTGCAATCACAGCTCACACTTTGGGTTTGCTCAGTCTTGGTACTCAAATTTGATTTGATTTGATTTGATACGCAGGATATACAGGTGTGACAAGCTTGTAGCGTCATACCCAAAAATAATCAACGCTGTAATCGCTGCCAAAGGTGCTTCAACAAAGTACTGAGTAAAGGGTCTGAATACTAATGTAAATGTGATATTTCTGTTTTTTATTTTTAATTAATTTGCAAAAATGTCTAAACCTGTTTTTGCCTTGTCATTTTAGGGTATTGTGTGTAGATTTTATCAATTTTAGAATAAGGCTGTAACGTAACAAAATGTGGAAAAAGTCAAGGGGTCTGAATACTTTCCGAACGCACTGTATACAGTATACTATCAAGCAGAAGAAACATCTTCAAATGTTGATATTTGTTTGCATTCACAGTTTAATATCCAGTTTGTCTTCAAATAAATTATTGAAACGTTGGATGCACGTCTCCATCTCAACCAAAAATTTAAAGATTAGCACTAAATCAAATACATTTTTATTTGATTTAGCGTTTTGTAAGTGCCATGTGGAATGGAAAATAAAAATTAAAACATAAAAATAAAGATTCACGATTCCCAGATAGAAAACCACAGTCGAAGAATAGGACATTCTGGACACATTCTAGCTACTCATGACTAATCTTTCTTTGATTACTTGGAATCTTCAAGGATCAAACATTGGACCTTGTGCTGGGGACAATAAAAGGCCAATCCAAAATGTGCAGTTTTGTCAAACAATACAATTCCACAGATGCCTCCAGTTTTGAGAGAGCGTGCAATTGGTATGCTGACTGCAGGAATGTCCACCAGAGTTGTTGCCAGATAATATAATTCTAATTTCTCTACCATAAGCTGCCTCCAACGTTGTTTTAGAGAATTTGACAGTACGTCCAACCGACCTCACAACCGAAGACCACGTGTAACCATGCCAGCACAGGACCTCCACATATGGCTTCTTCACCTGCGGGATCGTCTGAGACCAGCCGCCTCGAAAGCTGATGAAACTGTGGGGTTGCACAACTGAAGAATTTCTGCACAAACTGTCAGAAAGCGTCTCAGAGAAGCTCATCTGCATGCTCGTCATCCTCACCAGGGTCTTGATCTGACTGCAGTTCGGCATCATAACCATTCTTCAGTGGGCAAATTCTCAACTTTGATGGCCACTGGCACGCTGGAGAAACGTTCCCTTCATGGATGATTCCCGGTTTCAACTGTACCAGGAAGATGGCAGACAGTGTGTATGGCATCGTGTGGGCGAGCGATTTGCTGATGTCAATGTTGTGAACAGAGTACCCCGTGGTGGCAGTGGGGTTATGGTATGGGCAGGCATAAGCTACAGACAAGGAACACAATTGTATTTTATCGATGGCAATTTGAATGAACAGAGATACCGTGACGAGATCCTGAGGCCCATTGTCGTGCCATTCATCCTCCGCCATCATGTTTCAGCATGATAATGCAGAGCGCCATGTCGCAAGGACCTGTACATAATTCCTGGAAGCTGAAAATGTCCCAGTTCTTCCATGGCCTGCATACTCACCAGACATGTCACCCATTGAGCATGTTTGGGATGCTCTGGATCAACGTTTACGACAGCGTGTTCCAGTTCCCACCAATATCCAGCAACTTTGCACAGCCATTGAAGAGGATTGGGATAACATTCCACAGGCCACAATCAACAGCAACTCTATGCCAAGGAGATATGTCGAGCTGCATGAGGCAAATGGTGGTCACACCAGATACTGACTGGTTTTCTGATAAAACACCTCTACCTTTTTTTTAAGGTATCTGTGACCAACAGATGCATACCTGTACTTCCAGTTATGTGAAATCCATAGATTAGGGCCTAATGCATTTATTTCAATTGACTTATTTTCTTATGTGAACTGTAACTCAGTAAAATCTTTGAAATTGTTGCATGTTGCATTTATAGTTTTGTTCAGTGTATATTATCTGGTATCTCCGTATATGCTCCAACCACATTTGAAAAAAAACTTTCTCATTTCACTATTTAGTAGAGTACATTAACTCAATTATCAGATTTTCAGTTGGTCATAGCAGCAGACATGATCGCAATTATCAACCCATGTGTAGATAGAGCCAAACCAAGCATGAGCAGCTCATAAACAACAGCTTCCAAGGTCCTCCAATGTCTGATCTCAGAACTTAGCCTGGTCGATCTTTGAAGACTTAAAAATCGATCTGTTAAAGAGTTTACTTTCTTTTCCCATAGACATCAGTCTCACTCAAGGATTGATTATATATTAGTCCTCTCAGTCACTATGTCCTTTATTACAGAGCACTCAGATCCTCAATTCTAGCTTGTCAGATCACCACGCAAATGGTGCTGTATTGTTGACTTCTACTCCCAAACCCAGAGCACCTTAGTGAAAATTCCATATATCTCTGCTCCAGAACGAAGACTTCTGTGCTCAGTTCAGATCCAAAATGCAAGAGTTTATTTCCTTCAATATTGATCAAGTAGAGGATATGAGAATTTCAAATTTATAAAGGACAATTTATAAAGGACAATGCAACATATTTTGCAACACATCTGAATAAATTTGGAATAAAGAGAATATCTGATTTAGAAAACCAATATTCTTCTCTTGAATTAGCTCAGCAATCCTCCTTCTGTGATTCAAATGCTCTCCAGCTCTGTCTTTTAAGAAGCAAGCTAAATTCTTTACTCAAACATCAAGTTACTTTTTTAATTCAGAGGTCAAGGCAAAACCATTGTTTTAATGGTAGCCGTCCATCACATCTTCTAGCCATTAAACTCTGTTCTAATGAGCAGCTGGTCTCAATATCTTTACTTCAATATCCTCAAGGTGACATTATTACCAATCCGTTAACAATTAACTCAATATTTTCGGATTATTACGATCATCTTTTAAAATCTGAGTTACAGCTCTATACAGAACCTTTTAATGATTTTTGTGACAATCTTGTCCTTCAGAAGCTGTCAGAGGCTGAAGATCTGGGTGCCCCTATAACTATGAATGAACTACGGGAATCTGTCAAATAAATTTATTTAAGAAAATCAGCAGGGTAAGATGAAATGCCTGTGGAAATGTACAATGCCGTATTTGCACTTTCTAATTTTCTCTACTTTTGCATATTTTTTATACTGAATAATATCAGATCTTCAACCAAAACCAAAATATTATATAAAGGTAACCTGAATGAACAAATAACACAACAAGTACATACTTATTTAATTGATCTCATAAACAAAGTTATGCAACACCCAATGCCCCTGTGTGAAAAAGTAAGTGCCCCCTTACACTTAATAACTGGTTGTGCCACCTTTAGCAGCAATGACTCCAACCAAACGCTTCCTGTAGTTATTGATCAGTCTCTCCCGTCGCTGTGGAGGAATTTTGGCCCATTCTTCTATGCAGAACTGCTGTAACTCATTACATTATTTGGGTTTTCAGGCATGAGCTGCTCGTTTCAAGCCATGCCACATTTAAATTGGGATTAGGTCTGGACTTTGACTAGACCATTCCTAAATTTTAAATGTGTTACTTTTTAGCCATTTTCATGTAGACTTGATTGTGTATTTTGGATCATTGTTTTGCTGCATGGCCCAGCTGTGCTTCAGCTTCAGCTCACAGAATTCTCTGATACAGAGCATAATTAATGGTTTCTTCTACTTAGGGAGCAGTGGGGCGCTAGCTAGCAGGGAGGAGTACGTCAACAAATCTCAACGTCAACAAAACAAAGGAGCTGATCGTGGACTTCAGGAAACAGCAGAGGGAGCACCCCCCTATCCACACCGATGGGACCGCAGTGGAGTAGGTGGAAAGCTTCAAGTCCCTTGGCGTACACATCACTGACAAACTGAAATGGTCCACCCACACAGACAGTAGAGGCTGAAGAAATTTGGCCTGGCACCTAAAACCCTCACAAACTTTTACAGTTGCACAATTGAAAACATCCGGTCGGCTTGCTCCGCCCGCAACCGCAGGGCTCTCCAGAGGGTTGTTTGGTCTGCCCAACACATGACAGGGGGCAAACTACCTTCCCTCCAGAACACCTACAGCACCCAATGTCACAGGAAGGCCAATAAGATCATCAAGGACAACTACCACTCGAGCCATTGCCTGTTCACCCCGCTATCATCCAGACGGCGAGGTCAGTACAGGTGCATCAAAGCTGGGACCAAGAGACTGAAAAACAGCTTCTATCTCAAGGCCATCAGACTGTTAAATAGCCATCACTAGCACATTAGAGGCTGCTGCCTATATCATAGACTTGAAATCCCTGGCCAATTTAATAATGGAACACTAGTCACTTTAAAAACCTATTAGGGAGCGGCAGCAGAGTTGTCGGTTTTTGAGAGTCTGGCGAGCCCAAAGTAAAATGCCTGCCACTCAGGCCCAGAAACTAGGATATGCACATAATTAGTACTATTGGATAGTAAACCCTCTGGAGTTTCTATAACTGTTAGAATAATGTCTGTGAGTATAAGATAACTAATATAGCAGGCAAATCCCAGAGGAATTTCTGTCCAGAATCTTTTTTTGTGTGACATTCCCTCACTATGAATGGCTCCCTATGGGATTTTCAGTAAAATAGCTCCCATGTTAATATATAGCTCCCATGCTCCCAACAGTCTTTAGACATTGTTTCATGCGTTTATCATTGAACAGAGCTGAATAGAAGAAGAATTGGTAAGAGAACCCAGGAATCAAGTTCAGTGTGCGAGACCGTGTGCACGTTCCTCTTTATTTACCTTTTATATCGTTTAGGATACTATCCGTGTGAAATATGATCATTAATATACATAAAAGGATACCTAAGGATACATTATAAATGATGATTGATTTGTTTGGGCAAAGTTGATAGGTATAATTTGAACGCTTTCTCTTCACTGTACAACGTGCGACTCAACAGTGGATTTTCTGAACATAACGCGCCAACCAAACAGAGATTTATGGATATAATAAATGACTTTTTCTAACAAAAGAAACATGGATTGTCTTGCTTGGACACTTCGGATTGGCCTCAGCAGAAGATCAACAAAGGTAAGCAATTTATTTTAGCTCTTATATGTGTTTTGTGAGACCCGGACTGGTTATGGATTTATGCTAATGCATAAAATATGAAAGGTGCTATCCTCAAACAATCAAATGTTGTGCTTTCGCCATAAAGCCTTTTTGAAATCTGTGATATTAACAAGACTCTCAGATTTTGATGACTATGCAACACTTGTATATTAATGAAGGTTTAATAATTCAACTTTTGGATTTTGAATTTGGCGCCTTACATTTCCCCGGGTAGTGTCGGGAATGGGGCGCTGGCACCCCAATGATCCCTAAGAGGTCACTTTAATGATATTTACATATATACATATCTCATGTGCGTATACTGTATTCTATTATATTCTACTGTATCTTAGTCTATGCCGCTCTGACATTGCTCGTCCATATATTTATATATTCTTACTTAGATTTGTGTGTATTATGTGTATTGTTGTGAAATTGTAAGATATTACTTGTTATATATTACTGCACTGTTGGAGCTAAAAAAAACACAAGCATTTCGCTACACCCGTAATGACATCTGGTAAACGTGTATGTGACCAATACAATTTGATTTGATTTAAAATACTTTTTCACGGGACTGTTTTGGTTTTTCTGGAAGGAAGTTGTCCCTCTGCTGTTGAATATGATTAATATCTCGATTTAAAAGGGTTAATTCATGAAATCTGTAAACACAGTTCTCATTTCACTGTTAATGAAGAAGGACAAAAGTACTGTATTGTGTTCTAGTTTTCATCTTTTGTCGCTTATTAATTCAAATGTATAGGCATTTTCAAAGGGCACACTGTCTGGATAAGTATTTGGCTAGACTAATTCATGGAATTCAAACTGGATTTTCTAGGGGTCGCCTTGCCCCTGACAATCTAAGAATACTATTACACATGATTCATTCTGCTCCTGATTCAAATGGTTCCCCTGCTATCTTATCATTAGATACTGAAAAGGCTTTTGATAGGCTAGAGTGGGGGTACTTATGAATGGTACTGGGACATTTAGGCTTGGATGATACATTTAGAAACCTGACTACAGTGTTGTACGCTAATTCAGGTGTAATGGTGATGACTGGCACTAATTGCTCACCCTTCTTTCACATTTTCTAGAGCGGTTAGACAGGGTGACCCTCTGTCCAGTTTACTCTCCATTCTCTCACTTGAGCCATTTGCCCAAGCAGAACGGCAATCCAATGTTATTGAACCAATTACCATCAATGATTCTCCCAATTTGTTTGTACTGTATGCAGATGATGTCCTCTTGTTTTGGACAACATCTCGCAAACTCTACCCTTGTCTGGATATAAAATTATCTTGCAAAAGTCTGCTTTGTTGTCCATTAATGATTCCCATTACTATGTGATAGCTGGCATACCCTGTGTTAAAAACTGTAGACATATTGCCGTTGATATTTACAAGAAACTGGAAACAATTGGTTGAATGTGACTTAAATAAATGGACTACCCTTCCAGTCTCACATTTCAGTAATTAAAATTAATGTGTTTCCCAGTATTAATTTAGGGAAGGGGCCCTAAGCGAGAACTTATGTCATTTATCCCCGGCCCTGGATGGGAGGTTCCGAATTGTACCTTTTATCACTGGGCTTTTATACTGTGAACAATTCCAATATGGATAGACCCATTAGTCACAGCTTGGCGCTCTATTGAAGGGAAGCTTGTTTTACCTAGCAAACTGCAAGATGTTATTTACTCAGATATCCCTTTGAAACAAGCTTCACTTCATTATGGACCCATATTTTCTAATGTTCTGTCGATATGGAAAGTAGCAGTGAGGCATACAGATTCTCATGTGATCTGGCATTGTCACACACCACTTTTTCATCATCATCATCATAACCTTCCATTAGGTAGACGACCAGTTACATATTCCCAATGGAGCAAGAAGGGTTAATTTACACTTTGAGATCTGTTTGACTCTCAAGGACTATGTGCTTTTTCAGATGTACAAGAAAAGTGTAATTTACCTGGTCTTTCCTTTTTTCTTTACCTTCAATTACGTGCTGCCTTAAAGGCTTATGGTGTTTCTTGGTCTTCGCACTTATGTAAACACCCATTTACTGTCTGGAAGTGTGCAAAATGTCAAACCACGGGAAAATTGTTAATGGTACAGTGCCAATAGTTAATTGATGCATGAAATGTGGAATTGTCCTCAGGTTTACAGGTTCACAATGACTAGACTAATTGATTTGTGTTGCTCTCCTGCTGTGTTACTATCAGTAGCGGTGCGTGGCAAAAATCACTGGGGAAGCCAATTCAGGAAAAAATATACATATTACAACTACTGATAGGGTCTATTTTTCTGAATTTCTGCCTGACTGACGTGCCCATAGTAAACTGCCTGTTACTCAGGCCCAGAAGCCAGGAAATGCATATAATTGGTAGCATTGGATAGAAAACACTTTGAAGTTTGCATAAATGTTCAAATAATGTATGAGACTATAACACAATTGATATGGCAGGCCAAAATTCTAAGATAAACCAAACGTTTTCTTTTTTTTTTGTTCCCAGGCTCTTTTAATGGAAAGCTCTGGGTCCTATGTAATTCTAGCTCCCAGATTGCAATTCTTCTGGCTTCCACTAGATGTCAACAGTCTTTGTTCATTGTTTCAGGCTTGTTTCTTCCAAAACGAGAAAGAATGTTGAGTTTTGGAACAAAGAGTCCCAGTGGAAAATCAGTCTGTCGGTGCACGAGGGGACGCGCACTTACTAATTTTACTTTTCAATTGAACATACTTATTTCCGTATTAAATATTATAGTTTATTTACATTTTAGGGTACCTGAGCATTTAATAAAAACGTAGTTTGACTTGTTTCAACAAAGTTTAGCGGTAGCTTTTTGGATTCTTTTGTCTGCTTGTTGAACGAGTGGATTACTGAAATTGATGGTGCCAACTAAACAGACTTTTTGGGGTATAAAGAAGGATTTTATCTAACAAAACGACCATTCAAATTGTAGCTGGGACCATTTGGATTGCAAACAGAGGAAGATTTTTAAAAGTAAGTGATTTATTTAATCGCTATTTGTGATTTTATAAGCCTGTGCTTGTTGAAAAATATGTTGATGTGGGGCGCCGTCCTCAAACAATCGCATGGTATGCTTTTAAAACGCTGTAAAGCCTATTTTAAATCGGACAATGCAGTTAGATTAACAAGAATTTAAGCTTTTAACTGATATGTTTAATATTATGATTTTTTATTTGAATTGCGTGCCCTCCAATTTCACCAGATGTTGTCAGCTGGTGTCCTGCTAGCGGGACGCCTAGCCTTAACAAGGCTCTATAACCTGTTAGTTCGTATGCCTTGCCATCTGATATCCTGCAATCTGGTCTCAAAGCATTTTGTATTATTCTGTACATAAATATGAGACACTCCAATTAGTATGGATTGTTATGTTTCGTATGATATGTATTAATTTGTGGATGTCCATTGCTCATTTCGTATGATATGTTACAAATTACAATTCATACTATATGTTACGAATTTGCAAAATGTACAATATGGTATGAATTGGCAAAACATATTATATGTTATGAATTCTAGCTAGGATGAATAATTCCAATGTTTACAATGCTTGAGATGAAAATGAGACAGTACTGGTTGATAACCTTTTTCAAATCCAATGACATTTTCCAAGTTGATTCCATATTTCAATATGTTGACAAATTATGTTGAATCAACATTTATTCAAACAGTGTGCCCAGTAGGAAGTGTGTCAAAAATGTTAAGGCCTTTTGCATTTACAAAGCTAGGGGCCCACAATCAAATTTCGTTGTGCACCCAATAATTTTGCCAGTGCTTCAGATCAAATGGGCATGCTGCCTCGCCTCTGAACAATCAAGGGGAAAGGCAGTGACTGGAGCTGGCTCTTGGATATTTAACAATAATGGCCTGCATCTCCTTCATTTCCTTCTGATAGTTTTATGCCGTAGACTTTGGAGAAAAGGGGATTCTAGTTTTCCAGAAATATATGAATGACTCCTAATTAACTTTTTACTTTTAAAAGCTTTCTCCACCCTTCTCCTCGGCGAAGGAGAGCTGCTGAAGGTCTAAGCACAGCACAGCACATCAAAACGACTTCTATCAAAACCCTGCTGCTGGTCAATGCTCCACACTTCAAAGTGCCCAGTACCATACAGCTGGAAAAGCTGGCTTCTAGTACAGAGAGACAGTTGACTATGTCAGTCAAGACAACGTTATTCATCATGCAAGGTTTTGACTTGGAATATGACTGAATCTACAGGTTACAGACACATAAATGGTAGCTGGCTGCAACATACTGTATTTATGTACTTGCATAACCACAAAACCATACAGTGCTGTTGTGCTAATATAGCCAATGTGAAATGGTTATCTTTGTGCGCTTGTAGTGTTCAATCGGTGACATCTGCTCAAGTCCTTGAAGTAGTTGTTACCTTGCTCTGAAGGTAGCTTATTTTTTACCACAGAGAGCATTTGATTTAATCTGTTCTCTTTTACCTTTCCTGGCTGGCAAAGTACCAGGTTGTTGTCTCTGGTTTTGAATCTGAATTGAGATAACTGAATTTGAAAACTGAATCTGAATGCATATGAGAAGTAGACTATATGAAACGCTGGTAAAAATATATTCTAGTTTGTAAACTTGATAAACAGACAATTATTGCAGTATTTGCCATTTGGAAACTGAATACGCAGTACCAGTCAAAGATTTGGACACACCTACTCATTCAAGGGTTTTTCTTTATTTTTATTATTTTCTACAATGTAGAATACTAGCGAAGACATCAAAACTAGGAAATAACACATATGTAATCATGTAGTGATCAAAAAAGTGTTAAACAAATCAAAATATATTTTCAAAGTAGCCACCCTTTGCCTTGATGACAGCTTTGCACACTCTTGGCATTCTCTCAACCAGCTTCATGAGGTAGTCACCTGGAATGCATTTCAATTAACAGGTGTGCATTGTTAAAAGTTAATTAGTGGAATGTATTTCCTTCTTAATGCGTTTAAGCCAATCAGGGTGGTATACAGAAGATATCCCTATTTGGTAAAAGACCAAGTCCATATTATGGCGAGAACAGCTCAAATAAGCAAAGAGAAACAACAGTCCATCATTACTTTAAGACATGAAGGTCAGTCAATCTGGAAAATTTCAAGAACTTTGAAAGTTTCTTCAAGTACAGTCGCAAAAACCATCAAGCACTATGATGAAACTGGCTCTCATGAGGACCACCACAAGAATGGAAGACCCAGAGTTACCTCTGCTGCAGAGGATAAGTTCATTAGAGTTAACTGCACCTCAGATTGCACCTCAAATAAATGCTTCACAGAGTTCAAGTAATAGATACATCTCAACATCAACTATTCAGAGGGGACTGCGTGAATCAGACCTTGATGATCGAATTGCTGCAAAGAAACCTCTACTAAAGGACACCAATAATAAGAAGAGACTTGCTTGGGCCAAGAAACATGAGCAATGGACATTAGACCAGTGGAAATCTGTCCTTTGGTCTGGTGAGTCCGAATGTGAGATTTTTGGTTCCAACCGCCGTGTCTTTGTGAGACACAGAGCATGTGAACGGATGATCTCCGCATGCGTGGTTCCCACCATGAAGCATGGAGAAGGAGGTGTGATGGTGTGGGGGTGCTTTGCTGGTGACACTGTCTGTGATTTATTTGTAGTTCAAGGCATACTTAACCAGCATGTCTACCACAGCATTCTGCACCGATACAACATCCCATCTGGTTTGGGCTTAGTGGGACTATCATTTGTTTTTCAACAGGACAATGACCCAACACACCTCCAGGCTGTGTCAGGGTTATTTGACCAATAAGGAGAGTGATGGAGTGCTGCATCAGATGACCTGGCCTTCACAATGCCCCGATCTCAACCAAATTGAGATGGTTTGGGATGAGTTGGACCGCAGAGTGAAGGAAAAGCAGCCAACAAGGGCTCAGCATATGTGGAAACTCCTTCAAGACTGTTGAAAAAGCATTCTACGTTAAGCTGGTTGAGAGAATGCCAAGAGTGTACAAAGCTGTCATCAAGGCAAAGGGTGGCTACTTTGAAAAATCTAACAAATCAGTTTAACACTTTTTTGGTTACTACATGATTCCATATGTGCTATTTCATAGTTTCGATGGCTTCACTATTATTCTACAATGTAGAAAATAGTACAAAAACCCTTGAATGAGTAGGTGTGTCCAAACTTTTGACTGGTACTGCTGTATAAATACTGAATTTGAATATTCAACTAAATTGAAACTGAATTATAAGTTGATTGATGAATTCAATTATTGCATTTGTGCATAACAAATTCAAAAATATAGAATTCAAATACACTAGCACTGAAATTGGCCCATAAAGGCAGAGACATTTTGGATGCAGACTGGGTAACCACAGTACACTATCCACTTCGACCATAACAACCTGTAGTTACACGTGAGTGCATTCACCTCTGAAAATTATTATTTCAAGCAGCACATCAGTTATCTAGGTTATTTAATATAGAATAATAATAATACATATCATTTGTAAAGCGCTTTTCATTACTGAGTTAATTCAAAGCTCTATTAGTGATAAAAAAAAAAAGAGCTGAAATGTCTAGATTCAATAAGTATTCAACCCCTTTGTTATGGCAAGCCTAAATAAGTTAAGGAGTAAAAATGTGTGTCACAAGGTAGGAGTGGTGGGTGCGAAGTCAGGCGCAGAGAGCAGAGGATCAAGGAATAACCGTCTTTAATTTCGGTGCGTAATAATAACACCAAAACACAACAGGCGCACTAAAACAAAGGCGGCCCAAAACAGGACACCGAACACAGCAAGTAACACAACCGAACGTCCACCAACAAACAGAGAACAAGCCCGCACAAAAGGAGGCGGGCCTAACCGGCTTAAATAGTACTAACCAAAAAAACACAAACAAGGCAACGGTGCAACCAATACAGAATAAACAATGGAAAGGAAAAGGGGATCAGTGGCAGCTAGTAGGCCGGTGACGACGACCGACGAACGCCGCCCGAACAGGCAGAGGAGCCACCTTCGGTGGAAGTCGTGACAATGTGCTTAACAAGTTGCATGGACTCACTCTGTGTGCAATAATAGTGTTTAGCATGATTTTTTAATGACTACCTAATTTCTTTACCCAACACATTATCTGTAAGGTCCCTTAGTCGAGCAGTAAATTTCCAACAGAGATTCAACCACAAAGACCAGGGAGGTTTTCCAATGCCACGCAAAGAAGGGTACCTATTGGTAGATGGGAACAAATGAAAAAGCAGACATTGAATATCCTTTTGGGCATGGTAAAGTTATTAATTACACTTTGGATGGTACATCAATATAAAGATACAGGCGTACTTCCTAACTCAGTTGCCGGAGTGGAAGGAAACCGCTCAGGGATTTCACATGGCCAATGATGACTTTAAAACAGTTACAGAGTTTAATGGCTGTGATAGGAGATAACTGAGGTTGGATCAATAACATTGTAGTTACTCCACAATACTAACCTAAATGACAGCTTGAAAAGAAGGAAGCCTGTACAAAATTTAGGCACTCAAGTAAAACTGCAAAGAATGTGTCCTGAATACCAAGCATTATGTTTGAGGCAAATCCAACACAACACATTACTGAGTACCACTCTTCATATTCTCAAGCATGGTGGTGGCTTTATGTTATGGGTATGCTTGTCATCGGCAAGGACTAGGTAGTTTTTTGGGGGATGAGAAGAAACGGAATAGAGCTAAGCACAGGAAGAATCCTAGAAGAAAACCTGGTTCAGTCTGCTTTTCAACAGACACTGGGAGACAAATGCACCTTTCAGCAGGACAATAACCTAAAACACAAGGCCAAATATACACTGGAGTTGCTTACCACGATGACATTGAATATTCCTGAATGGCCTAGTTACAGTTTTAAATAATCTTGAAAATCTATGGCAAGACTTAAAAATGGCAATCTAGCAATGAACAACAACCAATTTGACAGAGCTTCAGTGCTTGAGTACCACTCTTCATATTCTCAAGCATGGTGGTGGGTTTATGTTATGGGTATGCTTGTCATCGGCAAGGACTAGGTAGTTTTTTGGGGGATGAGAAGAAACGGAATAGAGCTAAGCACAGGAAGAATCCTAGAAGAAAACCTGGTTCAGTCTGCTTTTCAACAGACACTGGGAGACAAATGCACCTTTCAGCAGGACAATAACCTAAAACACAAGGCCAAATATACACTGGAGTTGCTTACCACGATGACATTGAATATTCCTGAATGGCCTAGTTACAGTTTTAAATCATCTTGAAAATCTATGGCAAGACTTAAAAATGGCAATCTAGCAATGAACAACAACCAATTTGACAGAGCTTCAAGAATTAAAAAAAAATTATCTTGAAAATGGCTGTCTAGCAATGATCAACAACCAACTTGACAGAGCTTGAATTTTTGACAGAATTCTTGAATTTTTTTAAGATTTATTGTACAATCCAGTTGTGCAAAGCTTTTAGAGACTTACCCAGAAAGACTGACAGCTGTAATCGCTGCCAAAGTTGATTCTAACGTGTATTATTGACTCAGGGGTGTGAAGGCTTGTGTAAATGATCACCTTGGTTTAATACGTTTTCAAACATTTCTAAAAACATGTTTTCACTTTGTCATTATGGGGTATTGTGTGGAAATAGGTGAGATGTTTTTAAATATTTTTTTATTCAGGCTGTAACACAACAAAAGTCAAGGGGTATGAAAAATGTCTGAAGGCACTGTATATACAAAACATTTTTTGATAACAAATCAAAGCAGGTAAAAGTGGGCTACTGGGCTAAAAATACATTTTGGATTGGGACTAGGATTATGTGAAAGAAAGTCTGTAGAAGTGAATTTTAAGGTCCATTTTAATGGCCACGATTGAGGGACCGGCTCGCAGATGGTCAGGTAGAGTATTCCAAAGCCGAGGGGCAAGAACTGTTCTGGATTACTTGAAGGCTCTGTAGTGATTTGGCTGGAGGCCCCCAAACAGCTTGTTGCCTTTGTCGATCCTAGAGAAGATGAAGATGTGAATGAGTTTCTCTGCATCTGGCCAGAAGAGCGATGGTTTGATCCAGGTAATGTTTTTTAGATGGTAAAAGGATGTTTTACATATTTGTTTTATATGGTCATCAAAGGACAGAGAAGGATCAGGTCGGAGATGACAGAGCACAGATCGAAGCCCTGGACGTTAATTTTAAGGAAAATGTTTCCAGCACTGGTGGCCTGCTTGGGTGTCCCAATAAGCATAGCCTCAGTCTTGCTGCTGTTCAACTGGAGGAAATTGTATTTTGAATCCATGCCCTGATGTCCTCTAGGCAGCTGCTGAGTTTTGCTAAGACAGAAATCATGGTGTTCGGTAAGGTGGTAATGTAAACCTGGGTATCATCAGTGTAACAGGGGGAGTTGATGGTACATCTCTGAGGATTTGTCAGAGAGGCCGATTATTAGAAGAGTTTAATAGCTTATTAGTCACTCTCACCGTTTCAATTGCTTTTAACCATTTAGATAATTTTTACTTTTAACATTCAGAATTTAGTTCAATTCTATATTTTCACAATAATATATAGGGCGGTAGGTAGCCTAGTGGTTAGAGTGTTGGACTTGTAACCGAAACCCACTGTTCCTAGGCCATCGTTGAAAATAAGAATTTGTTCTTAACTGACTTGCCTAGTTAAATAAAGGTAAAATATATATATATATATATATATATATATATATATATGAGATTTCCGAAAATGCTTTTCATTACCTACCAAGTACCAACAAAACAAAATGTTAAAAAAAAAACGAAACGACCCCTCGGTTTTCAATTAAAGGGAATGAATGACTCCTTTAGTTTCAAACCACCTCCACTAAATTGCTATTTTAGCTAATTGCATTCAACAGTCACTCACTGAGTGACTTCTAATGTGAAATGTGTAAAAAATAAAACAAAGTCTCAGAAATGTAACATTCTGCTTGACAATGTGTTGCTGCTTACTGTCATGTAAGCACTGATTGGTTTAAACCCTGAACCAGCTACTCTGAAATGCAGAGTAGGAAGAGCAAGAGCCTTTTTGGTATTGTGAATATGATAAGGAAATTTGTATCTGAAAAATGTATGCAATGATGATCCAATAATGTGTGTGTCTAGAATTTCTTTGTTTTGAGACTAGAACATTATGTTACTATGTTGCAATGTAAGACGAGGGTATTTGAGAGAACAAAGGAATCCTTGTGAAACCTAACTACAGAGAAAAGGCCTTCCCCATCCTGTTGCAGAAAGTGATAAGCCATGAATGTATACTGTGGAAAAGTACAGCTGCCTAAAGAGGGGTGGAGCTCATTTGTATGTAGCTCATTTGTATGTACAATATAAAAAGACTGTGTTCCCATTTTGAGATCAGAATTCTCATGAATAAACATTCTGACCATTGTAGCTGGGGTTACAGACTGAGTAGTTTATTAAAAAGTTCAGTTAGAATATTGAGAACAAAATTCTCATGACAGAATATCAGGTTATATAGGCTTTCTTCACCAGGTACAGGTAGCCAAATCTTGGATTATTATCCGGTAAGGACTTTACTGAAAGGTATTTCCGTCTCCCCAGCCCCCTATGTCCCTGAGTGTTCTTCAAGTCTTGTTTAGGAGACATTCTCTGTCATCACAAGCAACCTCTATCTCCATTCCAATGCTGCACTTCTGCACAGCATGTATAGACATTTGTTTTGAATAAGAGTTCAATTGTAGATTTTAAATTAAACTTCCTGGATGACGATCTAGCCTCAATTTGAACTTACATTTATTTTTCTAGTTACAACGTTAGGGTCACAAAAAGTACAGATGCAATGGTCTGTTAGAGAAGAGCCATACACATACAGTACTCCCACTGTTCAAGTGGTTATCCATAAATAGGCTTTACTATCTTACTGACATTGCACATTAAAATGACATAGTTCATTAAAGCTCCTCTAAATCCTCCTAACTCTACAGGGACCATCCAGAGACAGCCAGGTCAATACTATAAATAAAATATATTTTGGATGGGTTTGGATTTGTCAAGCTCCACAGACAGGTAAATGGTCCATGTTCACACTACACAGAGAGTAGGGGGGGACAAAAGGCTGTTTAAACAAAAGCTGCATGAGTTGGTTTATCAGTGAAGGTCAGACTGTGGGGTCCCGTGTGGCTCAGTTGGTAGAGCATGGGGCTTGCACTGCCATGGGGGACCAGCATGAGAAAGTACAGAAATGTATGCACTCACTACTGTAAATCGCTCTGGATGAGATCATCTGCTAAATGACTGAAAAGTAGAAGCATTATTGAGAGTGGAAGGTAGGTGGGCGCTTGATCATTGATAGAGGTCAAGCCTCACAAGGAAAATGGCAGCAGGATAAAATAGGGGGATTAAAACAGTCTTGTAATTACAGCCCACAGAAAAATTATGCATAAAGTCACACTAATCCCTGGGCAGAGTGCATGATGGGACATGGCATTGAAATTGGTCCAGTACCTCCAACAGTGGCAGTCTCCTCAACCAGGTGCAGCTGTTACATATATCAAGGAGGGGTTTACTATTCCCTCACTGTCTTTTGAAACACGTTCAGTATTGGTACATATGTAGGATCTTAATTTGAGCCAGTTTGCTACAGAAGGAAAATAATCCTACAGCAAAAGGAAATGTGAATTATTGTGTGGATGAATTGACATTTTTGCAAGGGGTTGACACATTTTTCATAAGGGAAAATCCAGTCTCAAATTCGAAGTGGAAATTACAAACTTCAGAAGCCTTTTTAAACCTCAGATACACCACAATATTTAAATGTCCTGCGATGGAGGAAAGTTATCCTGTAACAGGGTGATCAAATTAATATCCTACCTGTATGTTTAACTGATTCTCATAGTACACCTAGGCCTACACTTACAGAATATACATTTCCTGTCAAATATTCCGTTTTTATATAAGAGCTGAAGAGCAACTTGACACAAAACGAGGGGGAGGAATTGTAAATTGTGGCTCAAGGTTAACCCAGATAAGGTGTGACTGGCTGCTTTAACAGAGCTCTAATACCAGCTGCCAATCTGTTCCGACACTGGCTTTGTCCCAAATGGAACCCTATTCCCTACGTAGTGCACCACTTTTGACCAGAGCCCTATCTGGTCAAACGTAGTGCACTATTTAGGGAGTAGGGTGCCATTTCAGATGCACACAGTCAGATTAATGTTGTGAACAGAATCTCACAATATTCCCAGGACATTAGTCACTGTTTAGATTTTTTTGTATAACATGTCAGAGGCATTGCATAAATCTCTCTGAATAAAATTACCTGAAATCAGAGACGAATCAGAAAATATATAATGTGCAGTTATTAAAAAGAAATAGAAGAGGAAGCTTAGCAGATGGGATCTCGTTGAACTCTGTTATTATGGATGTGTCCTGCGCTTTTATATTTCAGGATGGTGGCGACATCCATCATAGCACCACAGAGTCAGAATGTGTTGCATATGGCAGCGAGAACATGGTCTGTGCCCAAAATGGCAACCTAGTCCCTTTGTAGTGCACTACTTTTGACCAGAGCCATATAGGCCCTGGTCAAAAGTAGTGCACTACAAAGGGAATAGGGTGCGACAGTTAATCACTGTCAGTAGATGCCGGTACTAATAACTATTCGCTCATGGTCGTCAGCGTACCATGTCAGAAATGATTGTGTGTAGTACTAATGAAACTGAGAAAGAAAATTAAACTGGAGGGAGACATGCAGTTGGTTTGATAGAGAGGAAGAGGGGAGGTGTTGATGATTCTCAACATGCATATCCCTGTCCTGTCCTCTCAACCAAGTCATTGCATGCACAGAGAGCAGAGAACAGTGGTGATAAAAATGCATTTTATATATTATTTATGCGACTTTTACAGCAGTGCGAGCTGCAGAGATTGAAAATGCACCTTGTCGGCCTTTGGTCCCCACATTGAAATCCATGGAAAGCACTGCTAACCTGCCACCAGCTACATGAGTGATTGAATTCAAAGAGGCTTTGAGGCTTAACACACTTCTGGAAGGAAACTGCAGTCCATTGGAACCCTGCCATGGAATAATAAACCAATGCAGGGGGGACTTTCCACCCCTCATGTTCCACTGTTGCCCCCTTGCAGTTCGGTCCCGCTCCCGCCACCAATGAATAGTCATCTGTATTCTCAAACAGCAGGTTTACACATCATTGCATGGCAGGGCCCCATTTCCATATCTGTGTCTTGTCCTGGGGATGTTTCACTCAGGCTTCTTCACATCTGAGCAACCACGCAAGCACTAATTAAATGACATCAAACAACTGACATCAGAAACCAATTCTTTTCCATCTACTGACACTGCATTAACATGAGGGGGCACCCCCTCTCTGATTCTCAAGGTACATAGACACACGCACACACACACAAACACGCACACACACGCACACACACTTTGTTTGATCCACAGTAGTCAGAGAGAGTGTGCCTGAGTGACGCACACAGTTGCAGGTATTGGTTGGACCACACACTAGCTGAGGGAGGTGGTCCAGCTCACCAGCCATTTCTCAGAGTCTTTAAACTATTAAAGAGGGAGGGCAGAGGCCCAAGTTTCCTAAGCTTATTCTCTCAGATCCGGTTTGTCTCCAAGGTATTACATGAGGAACTTAGAGCATGGAATTTTCCCTCTGCTTAAGATCAAAGAGGGGCTCAACATGTAATGATTTAGATTCCTTAGAAAAAAGATGCTATCTAGAACCTAAAAGGGTTCCTCGACTGTTCCCATAGGAAAACCCTTTGAAGAACCCTTTTTGGTTCCAGGTAGAAGCCTTTTGGGTTTCATGTAAAACCCTTTCCACAGAGGGTTCTACATGGAACCCAAAATGGTTATACCTGGAACCAACAAGGGTTCTATCCTACGGGAACAGTCGAAGAACCCTTTTGGAACCATTTTTCAAAGAGTGTATGGAATTTTCCTTGATACATTTGAATGATTCATGGGAAAGTAGGAAGTGTAGGATGTAGGAAGTCTCTACATCAAAAGCTACACGGAAATAATATAAGAACCAAGGACATGCTGTTCTAAATGTGACTTCAGTACTGTTTCTTTTTCTATATCTTAATAATGTATTTTTGATAACCAGTGCTTGACTTGGGCAGGACCTCACCAGAGCTGAGTACCAGCACATCAAATGTTCTACTGCTTGAGCTCCTGTTCCTATTATTGAATATTAGCTCAAAAATATAAACAGCACCGACACCTACTGTATTTTAATCCAAGTCAAGCACTGCTAATAACCATTTGAAAATCTATACTATTAAAAGGATCCATTCTAGTAATGTAAATGCATAGGCTACTCAATAAAAATAACAACTCCAGTACACTGGTAATATAGATGCTTCCTTTACTATTTTACTTTACTGAGTTTATTGTCCCCATGGGGAAATTTTGTTGCATTGTCATGTACAAGTTTTAAAGTGCCGTTTAAATACAAAACAAATTGACAATACCACTTTCATAACAGTTACATACCAATTAAAAGAGACTACCCCGAGTTATTTAGGAAAGATATCACACCTGGCACAAATTATTGTCTAGTTCTGTTTTTCCTGCCAAGGGGTGCCCTATACCTGTTCACAGAGTGGAGTAGTTCAATGTCTGTGTACAGGGGGTGGCTTGAATCTAAAATTATTTTGTGAGTCTTGCGGAGGGCCCTGACCTTAAATATCTCATCCAGGCCTGTCTGTTTGACTCCAAGTACCTTGCTTGCTGTAGTGATAATCCTTCTCAGCATATTTCTCTGGCTGACAGTGGCATTGCCAAACCAGCAAACAATACAAAAAGTTTAATACTCTCAATGAAAGATTTGTAAAACAGAGTCAGTATAGTACAGTCTACATTAAAAGATCCCAGCTTTTTGAGAAAGTACAGTCTTTGTTGACTCTTTTTGCAGATCAGGTCTGTACATGTACTCCACTGAAGCTTATTGTCCATTGCTTCCAACAATATAATACATCTTATTTCACCAAAATGTAAAAGTAAGAAATGCTTATTGGTATGATTCTACCTCAGGTCACAGAGCATAGCTTGGTTGCGAAATGTAAGATATTTGTATTTCCCTGAGAAAGATTTTCCTAAGGATGCTCCACCATAAAGTGAAACCTACCATGACCAGACCAGTACTGTCTGAGCAAAGAAAATGTCTCCCTTCACACTCCCTGCCTCTGCAGAGCCGTTTAGAACCATATATAAACCAGACTCACAATTCCCCCAGTCTAATAAACAACACTTTCCTTTTCTCTATTCTTTCAAATGGCATGCAGTGGCAGACTTCTGTAGCTAATTTCACATTGCAAATATTAGAGTGAGGATTAGACACTGTCACTAGCCGGCTACCGCCCAGTACTCTACCCTGCACCTTAGAGACTGCTGCCCTATGTACATAGAGTCTAGATCTGACTGGCGAGGAATGTGATTTCCCCCCAAAAATGTCACCATACAATATGACTCAGTGTGTGAATTATTTGTTTTGTGCAGACATTGTAGCTCATCTTTATCGAGGGTGTCAATAATATTTTAGCCCACTGTATAAAGAAACATTAAACACTGGACCGTTTCTTTTATACTGTTTTTCACACTGTGTATTCATATACTGGATTCTTCACATAGCTCATTCTAATATACTGTACAGTGTATATACATTGCATTTTTTATTACACTGTTTATACACACCTTATATTTATATACTGGATTATTTTTATACAGTCTTCCCATGCATAGTTTTCATGTTCTGCTGCTTTAAATTAAATCTAAAAAGGGATTAAATTAGATTTGTTTCCTTTTGATCTGCCCAAGTGAAAGAAACATTATTGAAAATGTTCCAAATTACAAAAAAATTACAAAATGAGGATGTATTGATTTCATATGTCTTCAGACCCCAGAGTTAATACTTGTATTGTGGAGACAGCATTATGTTATGGTTATGCTTGTCATCAGCATGGACTGGGAAGTTTGTCAGGATCAAAATAAATATGAAAGGGGCAAAGCCCAGGTAAAAGTTATAGGAAAACCTAAAACAAACTCAATCTTTTGAAAACATAACCCTGGGATGGAGTTAATATTTTATATCAAGACAATTACACAAATGTTTATGCCAAAGACACACCAGAATGTTCCTGAGTGGTCTAATCTCAGTCCTGACTTAAATTAGCTAGAAAATCAGAGACAATGTTTGAATATAGCTGTCCAAAAAATGTGAGCTTGAGCAAAAATAATGGGCATATGTTGCCCTAAGAGATGCAAAGTGTTTTACTTTAAACATGTTTTTAGATGTATTTTAATAAGGCAGTGAAATGTAAAGACTGTGCAAGGGGTGTGTAGACTTTCAAATCGAATCAAATAACATTTTATTGGTCACATTCACATGGTTAGCAGATGTTAATGCGAGTGTAGCGAAATGCTTTTGCTTCTAGTTCCGACCATGCAGTAATATCTAATAAGTAATCTAACAATTTCACAACATCTACCTTATACACACAAGTGTAAAGGAATGAATACGAGTATGTACATATAAATATATGGATGAGCGATGGCCAAACGGCATAGGCAAGATGCAGTAGATGGTATAGAGTACAGTATATACATATGAGATGAGTAATGTAGGTTATGTAAACATTATATAAAGTGGCATTGTTTAAAGTGACCAGTATACATTTATTACATCCAATTTTAATTATTAAAGTGGCTAGAGATTTGAGCCAGTATGTTGGCAGCAGCCACTCAATGTTAGTGATGGCTGTTTATCAGTCTGATGGCCTTGAGATAGAAGCTGTTTTTTAGTCTCTCGGGCCCAGCTTTGATGCACCTGTACTGACCTCGCCTTCTGGATGATAGTGGGGTGAACAGGCAGTGGCTTGGGTGGTTGTTGTCCTTGATGATCTTTTTGGCCTTCCTGTGACATCGGGTGGTGTAGATGTCCTGAAGGGCAGGTTGTTTGCCACCGATGATGCGTTGTGCCGACCTCACTACCCTCTGGAGAGCCTTACGGTTGTGGCCAGAGCAGTTGCCGTAGCCGGCGGTGATACAGCCCAACAGGATGCTCTCGATTGTGCATCTGTAAAAGTTTGTGAGTGTTTTTGGTGAAAAGACACATTTCTTCAGGCTCCTGAGGTTGAAGAAGCGTTGTTGCACCTTCTTCACCACGCTGTCTGTGTGGGTGGACCATTTAAGTTTGTAAGTGATGTGTACGCCGAGGAACTTAAACTTTCCACCTTCTCCACTACTGTCCCGTCGATATGGATAGGGGGCTGCTCCCTCTTCTGTTTCCTGAAGTCCACGATCATCTCCTTTGATTTGTTGACATTGAGTGTGAGGTTTATTTCCTGACACCACACTCCGAGCGCCCTCACCTCATCTCTGTAGGCCGTCTCGTCGTTGTTGGTAATCAAGCCTACCACTGTAGTGTCGTCTACAAACTTGATGATTGAGTTGGAGGCGTGCATGGCCACGCAGTCATGGGTGAACAGGGAGTACAGGAGAGGGCTGAGAACGCACCCTTGTGGGGCACCAGTGTTGAGGATCAGCGGGGTGGAGATGTTGTTTCCTACCCTCACCACCTGGGGGCCGCCCGTCAGAAAGTCCAGGACCCAGATGCACAAGGCAGGGTCGAGACCCAGGTTCTCGAGCTTAATGACAAATTTGTAGGGTACTATGGTGTTAAATGCTGAGCTGTAGTCGATGAACAGCATTCTTACATAGGTATTCCTCTAGTTCAGGTGGGTTAGGGCAGTGTGCAGTGTGATTGCGATTGTGTCGTCTGTGGACCTGTTGGTGCGGTAAGCAAATTGGAGTGGGTCTAGGGTGTCAGGTAGGGTGGAGGTGATATGATCCTTGACTAGTCTCTCAAAGCACTTCATGATGACGGAGGTGAGTGCTACGGGGCGATAGTCGTTTAGCTCAGTTACCTTAGCTTTCTTGGGAACAATGGTGGTCCTCTTGAAGCATGTGGGAACAGCAGACTGGGATAGGGATTGATTATGTCCGTAAACACACCAGCCAGCTGGTCTGCGCATACTCTGAGGATGCGCTAGGGATGCCGTCTGGGCCGGCAGCCTTGCGAGGGTTAACACGTTTAAATGTTTTACTCACGTTGGCTGCGGTGAAGGAGAGCCCGCAGGTTTTGGTAGCGGGCTGTGTCGGTGGCACTGTATTGTCCTCAAAGCGAGCAAAGAAGTTGTTTAGTTTGTCTGGGAGCAAGACATCGGGGTCCGCGACAGAGCGGGTTTTCTTTATGTAGTCCGTGATTGACTGCAGACCCTGCCACATACCTCTCGTGTCTGAGCCGTTGAATGCTTAGCTAGTTTGATTGCCTTGCGGAGGGAATAGCTACACTGTTTGTATTCGGTCATGTTTCCGGTCGCCTTGCCCTGATTAAAAGCAGGGGTTCGTGCTTTCAGTTTTGCGAGAATGCTGCCATCAATCCACGGTTTCTGGTTGGGGAAGGTTTTAATACCAATATTCACTAGACACTATACCGGATTCTTATTCAATGTTACCAAGATTATATTTTAAACTAAATATATTTTTATTTTAAGTGCAAAATTGTCCTCTGTAGTGGTCATTAGGACGTAAATATGAAAACATTTACATTACAGTCAGTGGGTACAGTAGGTGAAAACATAGTTGCGGCATCTACAGTTGAAGTTGCAAGTTTACATACAGTGAGGGAAAAAATGTATTTGATCCCCTGCTGATTTTGCACGTTTGCCCACTGACAAAGAAATTATCAGTCTATAATTTTTATGGTAGGTTTATTTGAACAGTGAGAGACAGAATAACAACAACAAAATCCAGAAAAACACATGTGAAAAATGTTATAAATTGATTTGCATTTTAATGAGGGAAATAAGTATTTGACCCCCCCTCTCAATCAGAAAGATTTCTGGCTCCCAGGTGTCTTTTATACAGGTAACGAGCTGAGATTAGGAGCACACTCTTAAAGGGAGTGCTCCTAATCTCAGTTTGTTACCTGTATAAAAGACACCTGTCCACAGAAGCAATCAATCAATCAGATTCCAAACTCTCCACCATGGCCAAGACCAAAGAGCTCTCCAAGGATGTCAGGGACAAGATTGTAGACCTACACAAGGCTGGAATGGCCAAGCAGCTTGGTGAGAAGGTGACAACAGTTAGTGCGATTATTCGCAAATGGAAGAAACACAAAATAACTGTCAATCTCCCTCAGCCCGGGGCTCCATGCAAGATCTCACCTCATGGAGTTGCAATGATCATGAGAACGGTGAGGAATCATCCCAGAACTACACGGGAGGATCTTGTCAATGATCTCAAGGCAGCTGGGACCATAGTCACCAAGAAAACAATTGGTAACACACCATGCCGTGAAGGACTGAAATCCTGCAGCGCCCGCAAGGTCCCCCCTGCTCAAGAAACCACATATACATGCCCGTCTGAAGTTTGCCAATGAACAGGACAACTGGGTGAAAGTGTTGTGGTCAGATGAGACCAAAATTGAGCTCTTTGGCATCAACTCAACTCGCCGTGTTTAGAGTAAGAGGAATGCTGCCTATAACCCCAAGAAAACTCTCCCCACCGTCAAACATGGAGGTGGAAACATGATGCTTTGGGGGTGTTTTTCTGCTAAGGGGACTGGTCAACTTCACCACATCAAAGGGACGATGGACGGGGCCATGTACTGTCAAATCTTGGGTGAGAACCTCAGCCAGGGCATTGAAAATGGGTCGTGGATGGGTATTCCAGCATGACATTGACCCAAAACACGCTGCCAAAGTAACAAAAGAGTGGCTCAAGAAGAAGCACATTAAGGTCCTGGAGTGGCCTAGCCAGTCTCCAGACCTTAATCCCATAGAAAATCTGTGGAGGGAGCTGAAGGTTCGAGTTGCCAAATGCAAAGAGGAGTTGCAAAGAGGAGTGGGACAAATCCCTCCTGAGATGTGTGCTAACCTGGTGGCCAATTGCAAGAAACATCTGAAGGGTTTTGCCACCAAGTACTAAGTCATGTTTTGCAGAGGGGTCAAATACTTATTTCCCTAATTAAACTGCAAATCAATTTATAAAAAATTTCACATGCGTTTTTCTGGATTTTTTTGTTGTTATTCTGTCTCTCACTGTTCAAATAAACCTACCATTAAAATTATAGACTGATCATTTCTTTGTCAGTGGGCAAACGTACAAAATCAGCAGGGGATCAAATACATTTTTCCCTCACTGTACACCTTAGCCAAATACACTTAAACTCAGTTTTTCACAATCCCTGCCATTTAATCCTAGTTAAGGTTCGCTGTCTTAGGTCAGTTAGGATCACCACTTTATTTTAAGAATGTGAAATGTCAGAATAATAGTAGAGAGAATGATTTATTTCAGCTTTTATTTCCTTCATCACATTCCCAGTGGGCCAGAAGTTTACATACACTCAATTAGTATTTGGTAGCATTGCCTTTAAATTGTTCAACTTGGGTCAAATGTTTCAGGTAGCCTTGTCCCATTCCTCCTGACAAAGCGGGTGTAACTGAGTCAGGTTTGTAGGTCTCCCTGCTCGCACATGCTTTTTCAGTTCTGCCCACAAATGTTCTATAGGATTGAGGTCAGAGCTTTGTGATGGCCACTCCAATGCCTTGACTTTGTTGTCCTTAAGCCATTTTGCCACAACTGTGGAAGTATGCTTGGGGCCATTGTCCATTTGGAAGACCCATTTGCGACTAAGCTTTAACTTCCTGACTGATGTCTTGAGATGTTGCTTCAATATATCCACATAATTGTCCTTCCTCTTGATGCCATCTATTTTGTGAAATGCACCAGACCCTCCTGCAGCAAAGCACCCCACAACATGATGCTGCCAACCCTGTGCTTCACGGTTGGGATGGTGTTCTTCGGGATGCAAGCCTCCCCCTTTTTATTCCAAACATAATGATGGTCATTATGGACAAACAGTTCTATTTTTGTTTCATCAGACGAGAGGACATTTCTCCAAAAAATACGATCTTTGTCCCCATGTGCAGTTGCAAACCGTAGTCTGGCCTTTTTATGGCGGGTTTGGAGCAGTGGCTTCTTCCTTGCTGAGGGACCTTTTCAGGTTATGTCGATAAAGGACTTGTTTTACTGTGGATATACATACTTTTGTACCTGTTTCCTCCAGCATCTTCACAAGGTCCTTTGCTGTTGTTCTGGGATTGATTTGCACTTTTCGCACCAAAGTACATTAATCTCTTGGAGACAGAACGCGTCTCCTTCCTGAGCGGTATGACAACTGCGTGCTCCCATGGTGTTTATACTTGCGTACTATTGTTTGTACAGATTAATGTGGTACCTTCAGGCTTTTGGAAATTGCTCCCAAGGATGAACCAGACTTGTGGAGGTGTAAAAAAAAAAACTGAGGTCTTCGCTGATTTCCCTTGATTTTCCCATGATGTCAAGCAAAGAGGCACTGAGTTTGAAGGTAGGCCTTGAAATACATCCACAGGTACACCTCCAATTGACTCAAATGATGGCAATTAGCCTATCAGCAGCTTCTAATGCCATGACATAATTTTCTGGAATTTTCCAAGCTGTTTAAAGGCACAGTCAACTTAGTGCATGTAAACTTCTGACCCACTGGAATTGTGCTACAGTGAACAATTGTTGGAAAAATTACTTGTGTTTTGCACAAAGTAGATGTCCTAAAAAAAACGAGTTTTAATGACTCCAACCTAAGTGTATGTAAACTTCCGACTTCAACTGTAGATGTTCACTACAGAGGACATTTCTTGATAAGCTCTTCTTTAGCTCTTATTTAATGTGAAACAAATACGACAGTCCTGACACCCACTTAACTATTTCTGAGATATTCACTTACTAGAATAAATTTGAATATCAAATAATTACACACTTCTTTTACAATTTCTTATAAAATGTGCTAATTTTGAAGGCAGCCATTCGTTTTTTAACCAGGAAGATAAAGTTGTCAAGGTCACATTCCCACACGTGATATCAATGAAAAGCCCAGAATGTCCTCTCAATGGGAAAACAGAAATGTATGGCCTCAGAGATATGGACCAAGAGCTGATGTCCACTAGAGAGGACAAAAATTAATTGCTGGGTCGATATACTGCAGGGTTTCTCAAACTCTGTCCTGGGACACCCTGGGTGCATGTTTCGGTTTTTGCCCCAGCACTACACAGCAAATGTAAATAATCAGAGCTTGATGATTAGTTGATTATTTTAATCGGCTGTGTAGTGCTAGGGCAGAAACCAAAACATGCACCCTTTTGGGTCACAAGGACTGAAATGCAAGGCATTTCCAATAGTTGAAAATGATTCATTGGTTACCCAACCATGGGAATTATCATTTACTGATTCTAAACCTCAGCCCTCTCAACTAGAATATTTATTCTCAAAGTACTGTGATGATTTGCATTTCACATATAAAGTGGCATACATCGTGTCGACACTTCTGCATTGTATAACTGAGTGGAAAACTGGGACACATTGATTTGAAACTCTACAAACAGGGTGACCTCGGAAGTCGTCAGTGATGTGTTCCCGCCTACCTGCTCTGCCCACCCTCTGTTTATTATTACAATGCGGTATAGATGCTTGCCTTGAGACCTGCTGGCATTACTCAGCTGCCTAACAGCACTTGGCACAAGGGATTCAGGCTGTCATGCTTTATATTCACTCAATGTGATGCCTAAATAGCAGAGCAATCCCATGATGCTTTGCATTTGACAGATTTTAATACATCTAATATAGCCAGTGCACTAAGTGTTATTGCTTGTAATACGGTGTAATACTGTCCCCGGGGTATGTAAGAACAATAGCCATAATGATAATAGAGAAACCTTGCGCTAGAACAGCACAATTGGTATTTTTGCGCTCCATTGCACTCAGTCAACGGTTGTACGTGACAACTTATACTATAGGACACCATACAATTACTATAAGCCCTCTTTCAGAAAAGGAAAGAGAAAATGTTAATTGAGACATACAGTATAAATCCTCAGCTAAATGTCAGGGAAATATCTTGGACAAAGATTTTAAAGAGTATTGGGTATTTGTGTCCCTCATACCATCAGCATTATATCAATAGACATTTAGAGTATAGTGAATGTAGGGTTTTTTATTACTTGCTCTATCATTTAAAAAGGACATGTATTGATGTGTATTTGCCATAATTGTTGCATTCATTCTTCCTTAATCTTCAGAAGAGAGACAGAAAGCAAAAAAATGTATCCTTCTAAGAGTTAAATATTAATGATAGTATCAATCAGGGCACTAAAGGCCAATGGCTAATTGATTTAAACTTCAGTCTGAGACATCTCTCCCACAATATACAGAGGTTACTATTATCATTCAACTTGGACAAAAAAAGGAATATTCCCCACAATAAAATAAAACATTTTGAACACCATCTAGTTCAGGGGTTCCCTACCTAGGGGTGATCCCCCATAGGTGGGCACAATAATTTGTGGGAGGGGGTGGGGAACTTCCTTTATTTGAGGGGTAACCTTTTTTTAAATCTGAGATGCTTTATGCTAGAAACAAGCGGTAAAATGCCAGAGGAAGATGCGACTCTGATGCACATGGGAATACCTTTGTGTCACAAGACGTGTGTGTAGCTGGTGCATGTGAGTCAGGCGCAGGAGAGCAGAGATAGTAAACGAAAGCAATTTACTCATCTGCACAGTATAAACACAGAACGCAACAATTGCGTCACAAAAACAAATGCCTACAGGGAAAAAGGTGCGGCAGCACAAAGAACAAAATACAGTCTGGCACAACCAGCCGGAACATGCCACTGACATAAAACAATCACACACACAGACATGGGGGGCACCAGAGGGTTAAATACATGACAAGTAATGAGGGAATGACAACCAGGTGTGTGGGGAAACAAGACAAAACAAATGGAAGATGAAAAGTGGATCGGTGATGGCTAGAAGACCGGTGACGTTGACCGCCGAACACCACCCGAACAAGGAGAGGCACTGACTTCGGCGGAAGTTGTGACACTTTGGTTTGTCTATGCCATTCAGAAGCTGAGCTATGTCCTTCTAAAGTCGAGGAGTCAAAAAAATGCTTGGGAAGTAATCTTATACAATGTGTGACTCTGTCGCTGTAAATTGATCTATTTACTTTCTGCAAAAGAGAATATGTATAATTAAATACCTGAAAGATGCCATGAGTCTTGTTAAACTAGGCAGAATTGCAAGAAATGAGCTTCGAAACAAGAAAATGTTCTTAGGTCTCTCAAATTAAACAAAATCAGGCTGGTGTGTTCAAATGTGAAAAGGGGACTCTGGGGAAAAAAGGTTGCGAACCCCTGCTCTAGATTAGAATGAAAGATTTATATATACACATTTTATATTCTCCTCTCAAAATATTGGAGAGCAGTATACATTTGAACAGTTGCAAATCAGGCCATATTTCCTTTATTGATCACATTACTATTTCGACATCCTGGGGAATGTTTGTAACCGTGAAAAGAGCTATTTGTCTCCCTAAGGACCACATACAATATTACTCAATGGTTGTCATGCACAAAACAGATTGAATGACTACTCCAGATGATTCCAGAAGCAGCCGAGTAAATGGTGCTAGAACTTCAGCAACCTCTAAGCGTATTCAGATCGGTAGTTTGATAGAGTCACAATTTGAGTTACTCTGATCTGTTCTTATACTGTTTTCAGGTTACATCATGGTAATTTTAAAGGTGCCATTCGTTTCTACTGAGTCTAACCATGTCTAAGGCATGACTAATCAATGATCCAATCCCACACCACACAACAAATTACCCATTGCTCTGGAACTCAGTTCTCATTGGTAAATATAATGTCCACATAGAATATTCAATTTGTTTATATTTGTCCACAGAATACATTAGCGTTGTGGTGCCATCTAGTTCCTGTGACTGTGCCTGAGAACCCTTAGCATACTGTTACACAAGCTGCTAGAATATTGACAGAAACTGACATCCACTGACATGACAGACAATCTATCATTTAAGTCTCAAAATATTGTGACGGATGGCAGGAGAGAGAACAATCTCAATCTCTGAAGGAATGTATACTTAAAATGTTACAGATAACAGTTACAGAGTTTAATGGCTGTGATAGGAGAAAACTAAGGTTGGATCAACAACATTGTAGTTACTCCATGATACCAACCTAAATGATAGAGTGAAAAGAAGGAAGCCTGTACATAATACAAATATTCCAAAACATGCATCCTGTTTGCAATAGGGCACTCTAGTAAAACTGCAAAAAAATTGTCAAAGAAATGAAGTTTATGTTCTTAATACTGTCATGATGTTGCCCTGTTGGGTGAGGTTTATGACCCCCCATAAATACCATTCCCCCTTTTCTCTCCACTCTACAGAATGGACTCTTGGAAAGCCCTTCGTTAACATATAGAGAGTATGGTAACATCAAAAGGTTGGGGAATGGAACAATATTTCCCTTTCTCGACCAGTTGAAAGTGTCCGTTGGTACTTAAAGAATATTATATCAGATCAGTTGGTGTCTGGGACCTTATATCTGATGACAGGATGACATAAATTGTATCTTGGAAAGTCTACACATTCTAGTTATCAGACTCACATGGAATTGTTGTGCAATTTAAAAGTTTAAATATGAAACTATTTGTGAAAAGATTTAATTTAAATTTAGTTTCTAAATGAGAGAATTGTTTTGATTTGATTTGATGTGTAATCAATCCTGTGTATATACAGTTGAAGTCGGAAGGTTACATACACTGAGGTTAAACCTTGTTTCATTAAACCTCGTTTTTCAACCACTCCACAAATTTCTTGTTAACAAACTATAGTTTTGGCAAGTAGGTTAGGACATCTACTTTGCGCATGACACAAGTAATTTTTCCAACAATTGTTAACAGACAGATTATTTCACTTATAATTCACTGTATCACAATTCCAGTGGGTCAGAAGTTTACATACACTAAGTTGACTGTGCCTTTAAACAGCTTGGAAAATTCTAGAAAATGATGTCATGGCTTTAGAAGCTTCTGATAGGATAATTGACATGACGGCAGAACTGAAAAGCATGTGCGAGGAAGGAGGCCTAAAAACCTGACTCGGTTACACCAGCTCTGTCAGGAGGAATGGGCCAAAATTCACCCAATTTATTGTGGGAAGCTTGTGGAAGGCTACCCGAAACGTTTGACCCAAGTTAAACAATTTAAAGGCAATGCTACCAAATACTAATTGAGTGTATGTAAACTTCTGACCCACTGGGAATGTGATGAAAGTAATACAAGCTTAAATAAATAATTCTCTCTATTATTATTCTGACATTTCACATTCTTAAAATAAAGTGGTAATCCTAACTGACCTAAAACAGAGCTTTGTACTAGGATTAAATGTCAGGAATTGTGAAAAACTGAGTTTAAACGTATTTGGCTAAGGTGTATGTAAACTTCCGACTTCAACTGTATATGTAATTCTGTGTGATTATTTGGGTATTTAGAAAATAAATAATAAGCCAATTTGTGTATTGCTGATTCAACTTATTAGCTAGGGTTTGTGCAGATAACCAAGTACTTTACGACAATCAGAATGAGACCAATCGAGGTGATGATTAATAATTAACTGCTATCGATGTAAAAGATCTTAAGATCTTTAAGAGAGTGGATTCGGGAGATAACCCCTCTATATAAATGAAAGCTTCCATGGTGCCCCAGGTTATTAATTGTTTAGTTGTTGCATGGTTTAATTCAATCACGTAATCAATTAAACGTTAGGTAATCAATTTGATAAAATAGCATGTCATATCATTTAATCATAGTCAGACAAAAAGTGTTATACAACACATCACTGATTAGATTAGATTAAATGTAATTGTCATTGAACAAGTACAGTACAACGAAATGCAGTACCGGCCTTCATATTTTCAAGAATGGTGGTGGCTGCTTTATGTTATGGGTATGCTTGTAGTTGGCAAGGAATAGGGAGTTTTTTAGGATAAAAATAAATGGAATAGAGATAAGCACAGGCAAAATCCTAAAGGATAACCTGGTTCAGTCTGCTTTCCAATAGACACTGTGAGACAAATTCACATTTCAGCAGAACAATAACCTAAAACACAAGGCCAAATATACACTTGCTTACCAAGACGACATTGAATGTTCCTGACTGGCCTAGTTAACATTTTTACTTGAATTGGATTGAAGCTCTATTACAAGACTTGAAAATGGCTGTCTAGCAATGATCAACAACCAACTTGACAGAGTTTGAAGAATTAAAAATTATAATGTGCAAATGTTGTACAATCCAGGTGTGCAAAGCTCTTAGACGTACCCAGAAAGACTCACAGCTGTAATCGCTGCCAAAGGTGATTCTAACATGTATTCATGACTCATGGGTGTGAATACTTATGTAAATGAGATATTAATGTATTTCATTTTCAATAAACATGTTTTCACTTTGTCATTATGAGGTATTGAGTATTGATGAGTGAAGGCACTGTAGTATTTTATTTTATTTTATTTAACTAGGCAAGTCAGTTAAGAACAAATCTTCTTTACAATGAAGGCCTACCAAAAGGCAAAAGGCCTCCTGCAGGGACGGGTGCCTGGGATTTAAAAAATAAATAAATACAATATAAATATAGAATAAAACACACATCACAACAAGAGAGACAACACTACATAAAGAGAGACCTAAGAAAACAACATAGCAAGGTAGCAACACTTGACAACACAGCATGGTAGCAACACAACATAACAACAACATGGTAGCATCACAAAACATGGTACAAACATTATTGGGCACAGCCAACAGCACAAAGGTCAAGAAGGTAGAGACAACAATACATCACACAAAGCAGCCACAACTGTCAGTAAGAGTGTCCATGATTGAGTCTTTGAATTAAGAGATTGAGATAAAACTGTCCAGTGTGAGTGTTTGTTGCAGCTCGATCCAGTCATTAGCTGCAGCGAACTGAAAAGAGGAGCGACTTAGGGATGTATGTGCTTTGGGGACCTTTAATAGAATGTGACTGGCAGAACGATTGTTGTATGTGGAGGATGAGGGCTGCAGTAGATATCTCAGATAAGGGGGAGTGAGGCCTAAGAGAGTTTTATAAATAAGCATCAACCAGTGGTTCTTGCAACGGGTATACAGAGATGACCAGTTTACAGAGGAGTATGGAGTGCAGTGATGTGTCCTATAAGGAGCATTGGTGGCAAATCTGATGGCCAAATGGTAAAGAACATCTAGCCGCTCAAGAGCACCCTTACCTGCCGATCTATAAATTATGTCTCCATAATCTAGCATGGGTAGGATGGTCATCTGAATCAGGGTTAGTTTGGCAGCTGGGGTGAAAGAGGAGCGATTACGATAGAGGAAACCAAGTCTAGATTTAACTTCAGCCTGCAGCTTTGATATGTGCTGAGAGAAGGACAGTGCACCATCTAGCCATACTCCCAAGTACTTGTATGAGGTGACTACCTCAAGCTCTAAACCCTCAGATGTAGTAATAACACCTGTGGGAAGAGGGGCATTCTTCTTACCAAACCACATGACCTTTGTTTTGGAGGTGTTCAGAACAAGGTTAAGGGTAGATAAAGCTTGGACACTAAGAAAGCATTGTTGTTGAGCATTTAACACGAAATCCGGAGAGGGGCCAGCTGAGTATAAGACTGTAACATCTGCATATAAATGGATGAGAGAGCTTCCTACTGCCTGAGCTATGTTGTTGATGTAAATTGAGAAGAGCGTGGGGCCTAGGATTGAGCCTTGGGGTACTCCCTTGGTGACAGGCAGTGGCTGAGACAGCAGATTTTCTGACTTTATACACTGCACTCTTCGAGAGAGGTAGTTAGCAAACCAGGCCAAAGATCCCTCAGAGACACCAATACTCCTTAGCCGGCCCACAAGAATGGAATGGTCTACCGTATCAAAAGCTTAGTAAGTGCCTATTAGTTCAAATAAAGTAACAGGGATGACCGTAACAGGGTTTCACGATATCTTCATAAATCAGCCATAAATCCCATTTTCACAGGGGGAATGGAAGCTTGTTGTCTGCAACAGGGAGTGGCAACTGAATGCAAGCTTCATCTCCCCAAAAAGAATTCAAGCATTTCTACCCTGTCTATGGGTAACATGGTTTACCACCACAAAACACCAGAAAATGGCCAAAAAGAGTAGAAGGAGTTCACCTGCTTTTACACAATAATTGAACTATTAGATGTTCAATGTTTCTTTTGAAAAAAGAACATTTTTAAAGGAAAGTTTCACCATATTGAAACGAGAGTTCAGTTCACGTACCAGGGTTGACCTTAAAATGAGGGACAGATCTAAATGAATCACTAATCACATGAAATAAATAATAATCTACATAAATTACTTTGTTAAAGCAACAAAATAACTAGGGCTTTACAATGATGGTAAAACTTGTAGGAATTTGGGGATTAAGTGGGTTAAAATCTTCCTAGAAGTGACACAGGGTTGATGTAGGGACATGTCAAAATGCTGAATTTTCGCACTTTAACAAGCATATATTTTTTGATGTTATATTAAAAGGCACTTCGTTTAATATAACAGTCTTTTAAAATGCAATATTGGTGCACAATTTCTACTTCAAATATCAAAGGGACGCAAAAGACCGTCTTTTCATGGAACGAACCAATTATTACTGATTCTAATGTGTGCTAAACATGGCTACAAGATAATACATTATAGGGAGAAAACATATGTTATATACATTCATTATAGACTAATTACAGCCTAATTAAAATGAATCCACAAACTGTCAAAATAAATGTACAGTCGGATCTAGCAGAAAATCACCAATGCAATTCTCTTTCTGCAGGAATTTCCCTGCATGGCTAAGATATCTAACTGAGCATGCTAAATCCAGTTTATTTTCGGTCAAGTGCTTTCCATAACAAATGCCCATTAGGGACAAAGGAAGTACCAGAGAGCTCATTAACCCTGGGATTGTCTCCGAGATACCGGTAGAAACCCCACCCCAGACCACATCAGCCTGGATTACACTATTGAGACCACTTGTCCCAAGAGATTACAAAATGTTTGGAATTATTCAGAGAGACTCATTAAATTGAGAATGATGGTAGCTGAGCTTCTGGAATTCATTATAATTATGCCTCAGTCATGGTTATGCAGTGTTACTTTAAACATGCAAGCGCACACCATTTTTCAGAGGGTAAACATAATTGTCCTCTCTTTGTCCTTTCATGTTTGACACATAATTGACTATGGACCACAGGTAATTTGGCCCGGCAGTGACTGTGAATAAATTCACAATTCACAGCTTCAACGTTTTGTACAAATGTGCAGCAAGACAATGTGCCTACAGTCAGTAGTAGCCTTGCAATGCTGTTCCTTTTGCATCAAGTGTCTTCCCTCTGCACTGCACAGATATGAAAAGGTATAGCCTTTACATCACAATGTGGAACTAGTGTGGGTTGGCTCTGAGGGTTGCAACTGCTGTCTTCCTTTTTACTGCCCTCTCAACACTGACTGTGGAGAGACAGGCAAGCCCTTCTCTCCTCAGCCATCTCTTTCAGAAAAAAACCCCACTAAAAAATAAAGTCTAGTCTTTGAACTTCACTCTATAATTGCCAAGGCATGGGGAAAGCCTAGCTCTACTACCAGCACCATCTTCAACCCCGCAAACGACAGACAAAATGGCATCCAGGACAAGCTGTAGTGTTGGCTATATTTTGTGCACTAATGAGAACATCTGTCTGGTACCCGGCAGAGTTAGATACTGTCTCCTAGCGAAGGTGGCGGGCAGGGGGCGTGGGCAGGCAGCTGTTGTTGTAAAAGTGGCAGTTTACACTGGCACAGAGGTTACATCAGCATGGTACTAAAATAACTCTGCAGTCTGAAGGGGAATTAATAAATTCTTACTGCCCAAATAATTAATTTCAATTTCCAGAACTCAATTGGTCTCTGAAGTTCCTTGTCTATAATTTTTTATTAGTGTGGATTTCAATAATCTCGTTGAGAAAAATAACATCTGAGGTGATTGACACTGCATTGATTTAGTAGCTAGGTGGTAAGCATTGCAAAATGTGATCTGTAGATTGAAGGTTCAACATATGTGAGGCTTAATGTACTAGAAGGTACTGTAGTACCCTTGAGAAATGTATTTAACCTTAATTGCTTCAGGTAATGTCATGCTGTCCTAGATAAGGGTGTCTGAGGGGGAAAAGTGTACAAGATCAAAATGGAACAATGCTACCCTCTATTGGACATTTCTATATTTTCACACAGTCTGAGTAATATTTGATATAGCATGAATACAGGACTGCACTTTGTAGCATGAGAGAAAATAAGAAAATCAAGAATTTGTCAAACCATAACAATTTATTGGTGACAGTGTCTCCTGTCTACATTGTACATATATTATGTCACTTTCAGTACAAAGTCTCACATCGATAATGACCATATTTTGGCTGGCAGAGGAGCTGCCCTTGAGGACAACTACAAGCTGGCAAAAAAGTGCAACTTGAGAAATGGAGCCAACTGGTAAAAGTCTTCAACCTGCAACTGGAGCTAAGTGGAAACATCAATATGTGAGTCAGAGTTTGACCTTCAGGACAAAGGTGTAAACAGTCCCAACTCAAAAACTCCCCACTCGGCCGACAGAATTTATACAAATGCAATTAATGGTCATCCACAGTGCGAGTAAACCTAAAGTGACAGCATGTCGGCAGAAGAATTACATTTAAGTCACGGTACTTAGTTGTCCTGCATCTCCCCATTGTAAAGCCACCTGTAATATGAGTCAGAGTCTCAGCTTCAGGACAAAGGTGTAGCAGCAGCTGCAATGTCTATTTCTCCTGGTTCCCTTCGTCTCCTGCTGGCCAGTTGACAGAGATGTGGTAGGATTTAAGCTCGTCTTCAGAGACGAAATCTGGAGCACGACTCATCAGGTCATGGCCCCTGAATGATTTGGGGAAAGCAATCACGTCCCTGATGCTGGGGGCTCCGACGATAATAGACAGAAAACGGTCCAAACCTAGAAAACAAGGGATTTTAGTCAGGGAAAAAAACATTACTCACAAATTAGGTATTGCATTTTGCTGCAGGAGGACAAGGGGATAGGTCTACTTAGTCTTACGAAGTCTACTACTAAGCATCTGTAGAACAAATGGTGAAATATCAAAGCATGAGAAACACAAATCTGAGTGTGTCAGGTGTCAGTTATGATGGTTATTATGGCTGACTTACCCAATGCAATCCCACCATGAGGGGGAGCCCCAGAGTCCAGTGCCTCTAACAGGTGAGAAAGGAGAGATGGATCCTCCTGAAAGACAGAACAAAGTCAGGGGGTTTCCCAACTCTAGAGAGAGATTCACTAAGTCTGCCCTTTTTTATTCACCGCTAAGCTGGAAGGCTAATGCCAGAATCTAGCCTACATCTACAGTAGTAAATACTGTCTTATTACCAGTGATAATAAATATTACCGACTGAACTTGCAGCAAGCTAGGAGAACATGCAGCTCAGAAACTTGCAGCTAGAGGCAGCAACAAAATTAGCGCTGTGATTACCGATCCTAATCAGTTGTTTATTTCGGTACTAAATCAAATCGTATTGTTCATATGCGTGAAATGTTTAATTACGAGCCCATTTCCAACAATGCAGATTTAAAAAGTAAGAAAGATATTTGCTAAATAAAAAGGGAAATAGTGACAAAATAATGTGGCTTTATACAAGGAGTACGAGTACTGATCAAGGTGCAGTGGTACAAGGTAGTTGAGATAAAAAGGTAATACAGTATGTACATGTAGGTACCGGTAAAAAGTGACTAGACAATGAGGATATATAATAAACAGAGTAGCAGCAGCGTATGTCAAGTGTGAAAGTGTGTCTGTGTGAGTGTGTATGTGTGGCGTCAATATGGATGTAAGTGTTTGAGCATACGTAGTGTGTGTGTGTGTGTGTGTGTTTGTTTGGAGTGTCAGTAGTATGTGTGAGTAGTCTAGTGAGTGTGCATAGAGCCAGTGCAAGAAAATCAGTACAAAAAAATTAAGATAAAATGTGTATAATAAAGGGGTTGCCATCAAAAATTATTCACACCCCTTGATTTATTCCACATTTTGTTGTGTTACAAAGTCGTATTAAAATGGATTTAATGTTGCACAATCCAGGTATGGCAAGCTCTTAGATACTTATCCGGAAAGACTCACAGCTGTAATTGCTGCCAAAAGTGATTTAAAAAAAAATACAACACTAATATATCTTGATTAGATAGGTATTCAATCCCCTGAGTCAATACATGTTAATACATGAGTCTTTCTGGATAAGTATTTAAGAGCTTGCCACACCTGGATTGTGCAACATTTGCCCATTACTCTTGTCAAAATTCTTCAAGCTCTATCAAATTGGTTGTTGATCATTGCTACACAACCATTTTTAGGTCGTGCCATAGATTTTTAAGCAGATTTAAGTCAAAACTGTAACTCGGCCACTCAGGAACATTCACCATCTTCTTGGTAAGCAACTCCAGTGTAGATTTGGCATTGTGTTTTAGGTTATTGTCCTGCTGAAAAGTGAATTAATCTCCCAGTGTCAGGTGGAAAACAGACTGAACCAGGTTTTCCTTTAGGATTTTTCCTGTGCTTAGCTCCATTCCATTACTTTTTTATACAAAAAAACTCCCCAGTCCTTAACGATTAGAAGCATACCCACTACTATGCTTGAAAATATGGATAGTGGTACTCAGTAATGTGTTGTATGAGATTTGCCCCAAAGATTATTCATGACAAAAAGTACATTGCTTTGCCACATTATTTTGCAGTATTACTTTACTGCCTTGTTGCAAACAGGAGGCATATTTTAGAATGTTTTTATTCTGTACAGGCCTTATTTTCACTCTGTCAATTAGGTTAGTAATGTTGAGTCATCCTCAGTTTTCTCCTATCACAGCCATTAAACTCTGTAACCATTTTAAAGTCACCATTGGCCTCATGGTGTAATCCTTGAGCGGTTTCCTTCCTCTCAGGCAACTGAGTTAGAAAGGACGCCTGTATCTTTGTAGTGACTGGGTGTATTGATACACCATCAAAAGTGTAAATAATAACTTCACCATGCTCAATGGGATATTCAATGTCTGCTTTTTTTTGATGATCTGAGGGCCCATGCCAAATCTTTTCAGCCTCCTGAGGGGGAAGAGGTGTTGTCGTGCCCTCTTCACGACTGTGTTGGTGTGTTCGGACCACGATAGGTCCTTAGTGATGTGGACACTGAGGAACTTAAAGCTCTCAACTCTCTCTCTCTCTAGGCCGTCATTGAAAATTTGAATTTGTTCTTAACTGACGTGCCTAGTAAAATAAAGGTCAAATAAATCAAATAAAAAGGCCTTACTGAAGAGCTCAGTGACGTTCAACGTGGCACTCAGAGGATGCCACCTTTCCAACAAGTCAGTTTGTCAAATTTCAGCTTTGCTGGCACTTACCTGGTCAACTGTAAGTGATGTTATTTTGAAGTGGAAACGTCTAGGAGCAACAACGGTTTAGCCGTGAAGTGGTAGCCACATAAGTTCACAGAACGGGACTGCCGAGTGCTGAAGCGCGTAAAAATCGTCTGTCCTCGGTTGCAACACTCACTACTGAGTTCCAAATTGCCTCTGGAAGCAACGTCAGCACAAGAACTGTTCGTCAGGGGAGCTTAATGAAATGGGATTCCATGGCTGAGCAGCCACTCACAAGCCTAAGATCACCACGCGCAGTGCCAAGCGTCGGCTGGAGTGGTGTGAAGCTCGCCGACCATTAGACTCTGGAGCAGTGAAAAGGCGTTCTCTGGAGTGATGAATCACGCTTCACCATCTGGCAGTCCGACGGACGGATCTGGGTTTGGCGGATGCCAGGAGAACGCTACCTGCCCGAATGCATAGTGCCAACTGTACATTTTGGTGGAGGAGGAATAATGATCTGGGACTGTTTTTCATGGTTCGGGCTAGGCCCCTTAGTTTCAATGAAGGATAATCTTAACGCTACAGCATACAATGACATTCTAGACGATTCTATGCTTCCAACTTTGTGGCAACAGTTTGGGGAAAGCCCTTTCCTGTTTCAGCAGGACAATGCCTCCGTGCACAAAGATGGGTCCATACAGGTTTGTTGAGATCTGTGGAAGAACTTGACTGTCCTGCACAGAGCCCTGACCTCAACCCCATCGAACACCTTTGGGATGAATTGGAACGATTGCGAACCAAGCCTAATCGCCCAACATCAGTGCCCAACCTCACAAATGCTTGTGGCTGAATGGAAGCAAGTCCCCACAGCAATGTTCCAACATCTAGTGGAAAGCCTTCCCAGAGGCGCCGGCCTCTATAGCGCCGTCTCCTCCTCCGATGAGTGTCAGGGATTTGGACCTGGTCCGGAAAAAACGTTGTATTCGCCTCCAACTCATTGAAGTAGAAGTCCTCGTCTAAATCGAGGTTAGTGATAGCTTTTCTGATGTCCAGAGGCTATTCCAGTCATAGGAAACAATGGTGGAAACATTATGTACAAAAAAAGTTACGATCAGCTGAAAAAAGGTTGGTCAGAAGCCCGCAAAATGTCCGCTTTCCAATGCAGCGCCTTTCGACATGCGGTATACTAATGGTAACTGTGCTTGCATATCCTCCTCAACCTGATAGAAATGGGACATTGGAAATCAGCATTCTGGTACTCTTACTTATCCAGTCCAAGTTCATTACCTTGAGGATCGTCTCCAGCACATGCTGCTGATCAGAGGCCTTGTGAATACGAATGGATCCTCCTCCAATCTCACACCCATTCAGGACCAGGTCATAATGCTGGCCACGTACCTGCCATATTGACACAGGAGACATAGATGAATGATATGGTCTCAGTGCATAAGAAGTTACAGTACAGGATACTCTGATGTCAAGTTTGTTTATATTGATAAGACTGACTTATGGTGAGTAGTTTATACTATTATTAGTTATACTTGAATACATCGTTTTGAATTTCCAAACTTCTTGTTTGGACTACATCATGGTTGGAAATAGCACAGCGACAGCTATGTCAGACAACACTTTCTTAAACAGTTTTCTATTTGTACCAAACAGCAAGGAAGGGCACAGAAACAAGTTGATGAGAGGGTTCTTCTCTATAAATATGTGACCAAGGAGACAACCCTCCTCCTACTGTATATGACCCTAACCTTGTGAGGCAGTGAATACAGGAGATGAGCATCCTCAGGGAGAGGTGCAGTGAAAGGATGGTGGGCTGACTCAAGCTGATCAGGGTCCTCTTCTTTTGGCAGGAACAGTGGGAAGTCTACCACCCACAGAAAGTGAAACGCTGAGGGGTCTCGAACAACCACACCGGAGCCCTCTAGGAGTTCAGCACACTGAAGCCTCAACTTGCCCAACAAAGGGCGCTGTGGGAGGAAATAATGGAAATCAGGAGAGTGAAAGCTGCATTCACTGTGAAAAACAAAAGTAAAAGGTTGTTCTGTATTGTTGAATGTCAAAAACATTGTTTATTTTCAGAACGCACTGGCTTTCAACTGCTTGGTCACAAAAGCCTCTGACGCCTGACAATTGACTATTGCATGGGTGGATTTGACACACCTCTTCATTTTCTTCTATTCTGACATTTGATTGCAATTCTTTCCACATTCTATGGACAAAAGTACACTATTGCTCCACAGCTACAGTGCCTTCAGAAAGTATTCATAACCCATGACTTATTCCACATGTTGTTGTGACACAGCCTGAATTCAAATTCAAATATTTTAAAAAATTCTCTACCATCTACACACAATATCCCATAAAATTTTTAAATATCTAATTTACATACACGAGTCAATACCTTTGGCAGCGAATAAAGCTGTGAGTCTTTCTGGGTAAGTCTATAAGAGCTTTGCACACCTGGATTGTACAATATTTGCACATTATTATTTTTAAAGTTCTTAAAGCTCTGTCAAGTTGGTTGTTGATCATTGCTAAACAGCCATTTTCAAGGCTTGCCATAGATTTTCAAGACAATTTAAGTCAAAACTGTAACTAGGCCACTCAGGAACATTCAATGTCGTCTTGGTAAGCAACTCCAGTGTATATTTGCCCTTGTGTTTTAGGTTATTGTCCTGCTGAAAGGTGAATTTGACTCCCATTGTCTGTTAGAAAGCAGACAGAACAATGTTTTCCTCTAGGATTTTGACTGTGCTCTATTCCATTTTTTTCTTTATAAAAGCATACCCATAACATGATGCAGCCAACACAATGCTTGAAAATATGAAGAGTGGTACTCAGTGATGTGTTGTGTTGGATTGGATTTGCCACAAACATAACACTTTGTATTCAGGACAAAGTTCATTTCAGTTTCACTTTAGTGCCTTATTGCAAAACAGGATGCATGTTTTGGAATATTTTTATTCTTCATTTATGTCAGTATTGTGGAGTAAATACAATGTTGTTGATCCATCCTCAGTTTTCTCCTATCTCAGCCATTTAACTCTGGAACTGTTTTAAAGTCACTATTGGCCTCATGGTGAAATCCCTGAGTGGTTTCCTTCCTCTCCGGCAAATGAGTTAGGAAGGACGCCTGTATCTTTCTAGTTACTGGGTGTATTGATACACCATCCAAAGTGTTATTAATAACTTCACCATGCTCAAAAGGATATTCAATGTCTGCTTTTTTTTTATTTTCACCCATCAGGTGAAATAGGTGCTAATAGGCGCCCTTCTTTGCATTTCAATTTAATACACATTTCAATTTAATACATTTTAAATGCAGGCTGTAACGCAACAAAATGTGGAGAAAGTCAACAGGTGTGAATACTTTCTGAAATACTTTTTCATTTGAACAAAACAACCATAATTTTTTATGTATCATCTGTACCAGGCCCAATCACGCATGAGAAAAATATAAACATTTAGCTTTTAATTAAAAAAAAGAAAACAAATCAAACTTTGCAGTGTGTTGTGTGTATGAACTATACTGTGCTACTGGTTCATATCAAAGCGATCAACCTCAAAGCACTGACCACCACATCACTTATTTCGACCAACAGGACTAACTTTGAAACTGTTCCATGATGGTAATCTTTAATGGAGGTGAGGTATGCAAAGGATCTACGTCCCAAATGGCACCCTATTCCCTACATAGTGCACTACTTTTCACCAGAGCCATATGGGCCCTGGTTAAAAGTAGTCCACTATATAGGCAGGGTGCCGTTTGGGACCAAATCAGATTGTAACTCACCACACATTCCTGTGTCCCAGCAGAGATGAGCAGCAGGTCCCCAGGTCTGGCCTGGGCCATCTGGAGCAGCTGCTGTTTAGCTGAGGCAGGCATGAGTCTGTTGAGGGGAGACTTCAATGCACCATCTGCCTTCACCAAAACTACACTCACTTCCTAGGAGAAAAAAAGTATAAAAATATCACAAAAAATACTAGGCTTAATTGGCATTCCTCTGATGCAGCTAGCCTCCGGGTATGGCGCCAACAGACTTGAATGCCTAGCAGTCATTGGGTTTTCATTTCTCTCTAACCATGAATTGCTAAACCCAATAAATCATTAGCTGTAATGGAGTCTCAAATGAGTTTACCAATCATGTCACTTCGTTATAAAAGGAGATCCTACAAGATTTTCAGGTTTGAACAAATCTAGGATTGGTGAGGTCTACCCTTGCCTCAGGGCAATTATGCCATGTGCTTCGTTCAATATTTTCTTCACAGTCATCTTGGCTTATTGATCATATTCCAGATTAATATTTCATGAAGACAGTCTATTCACTTTTGCTGAATGTCCTGTAAAAGCAGCGGGGGGGTCCTGGCGCGAGGTTACATACCTGGCCGAACTGGGTCCTGGCAGTTTGCTTCAGGGATTCGTGATCTTTGCCCTTCAAATGTTTCTGAAGTGAAATATTGAACAAAGTCAACACCCCCTTAAACTTTTTTCACATTTTGTTGTCAGAGCCTCAGAGTTTCATGGGAATAAAATCTTTATTTAAATACAATTATCTAACACCATACACAAATTATATATATATTAAAAATACTAAACTGAAATATCATTATTGGATATGTCTCCACCCCCTCTGAGTCAATACTTGGTGGAAGCACCTTTGGCAGCAATTACAGCTGTGATTAGGTCTCTATCAACTTCTGCATGTCCTGCAGACTCTAGTTTTGTCTTATTGTCCAGTCATGTGGTCAAATGCTGCAAAGAAAGACCTAGTTAAGCTGCAGCTGGCCCAGAACAGAGCGGCAGGTCTCTCCTGGCTAAGAGTTGTTGAGAGCCTAACTGCATCGCTTTTTTTTTTTATAAGAAAAAATGTATTGAAAATTCCAAATTGTTTGCAAAGTTAACTTACACACAGCTCTGACACACACACACTTACCCCATTAGACATGCCACCAGAGGTCTTTTCACAGGCCCCAAATCCAGAACAAATTCAAGAAAGCATACAGTATTATATAGAGCCAATATTGCATGGAACACCCATAATGTTCAAATGAATAGCAAACCTGGTTTAAAAAAACAGAAAGCTACACCTCGCGGCACAACGCCTCTCCCTTTATTTGATGTAGATATTTTGTGCGTATGTATTCATATGTAGGCTATTTGTGCCATTATTTTAAGTATGTAGTTCTGTCCTTGAGCTGTTCTTGTCTATTACTGTTCTGTATTATGTAATGTTTCATGTTTTGTGTGGACCCCAGTAAAAGTAGCTTCTGCTTCACAACAGCTAATGGGGATCCTAATAAAATACCTAAATATTTGACCATTCTTTACAAAACTGTTTAAGCGCTGTCAAGTTCCTTGGGAAGCATTGATGGACAGCAATCTTCAAGTCATGCCACAAATTTTAGATTGAATATAGGTGGGTGCTCTGACTGGGCCACTCAAGGAAATGTACCTTTTTATTCCTTAGCCACTCCACTGTAGCTTTGGCTGTGTGCTTCTGGTCGTTGGAATGCTGAAAGGTTAACTTCCGGCCCAGTTTCAGCATTCTTGCAGAGGGCAGCAGGTTTTCCTCAAGGACTTCTCTGTATATTTCTCCATTCATTTTCCATACCATCCCTTCTTTCCCAGTCCCTGACAATGAGAAACATCCCCGTAACATGATTCTGCCACCCAGGCTTCACAGTAGGGATGGTGTTCTTTGGGTGATGTGCTGTGTTAGGTTTGCGCCAAACGTAACGCTTTGCATTTAGGCCAGAAAGTTCAATTTTAGTTTGTTCAGTCCACAAAACTCCCAAATGTTTTTTTGCATACTTCAAATGGAATTCAAGGTGGGCTTTCATGAGTAATGGCTTCCTTCTTGCCACCCTACCATACATGCCAGATTTGTGAAGCGCTTGGGATATTGTTGTCACATGCATACTTTGACCAGTCTTGGCCATAAATGCCTGTCGTTCCTTCAAAGTTGCCATTGGACTCTTGATAGCCTCTGATCAGTCTCCTACTTGCTCAGTCATCCAGTTTGGAGGGATGTCCTGATGTAGGCAGGATCTTGGTTGTGCCATAAACCTTCCACTTCTTAATAATCGTCTTGACCGTGCTCCAAGGGATATTACCCATCCCCTGATCTGTGCCTTTCCACAACTTTGTCCCAAAGTTCTTTTGAAAGCTCCTTGGTGCTCATTGTTGAGTGTTTGCTTAACTTGTGTGATTTTGAAGGTGATTGGTTACACCTGAGCTAATTTAGGATTGCTATTACAAAAGGGTGGACACTTATCCAACCAAGCTATTTCAGTTTTTATAGATACAAAAATATATATATAGAATATTTTTTCACTTAGAAGTTGTGGGGTAGGATGTGTAAATCAATGGGGAAACAACTACTTCAATGTACTGTAACTCAAGGCGATAAGACAACAAAAGGTTGAAAGGGGGTATAGACTTTCTATAGGCACTATATCATCTCAACAAGCTTAGACAATCTTTACTTGATGCACAAATCTTAACAAAAGTAATAGGCTAACAGAATCTACTAGAACAGTCTACCTAGGGTTGCACATTATAGGGAATATTAAGAGGTGGAAACTTTCCGTGGGAATTAACAGGAATATATGGGAATTAAAGGAAATATATGCAAATTAATATGATTAATACCAATTAAATGTAGATGTTTTTTGCATTGGATATATTTACCATATCATACGGAAAGAGAAGCATAAACATTTTACCTTATCATAAGCAGACATAATTGCAAATGAGTAAATCCTTCCAATAGAAATAAAAAACAATTTAGTTACGAATTGAACTTTAATTAAATGAGTTGACTCTTCACATGGGATGATTTCACTGAACAACAAAAGAAATGGAATATTGAATGATCCCCAATGATCCATCGTATTTCCCACATCTGTAAAATGATAGTCTAGAAACTAAAGCTTTGCTTGTCTTCATCTCAGGCTTCCATGTCTTCTCCCTGGACCTCCTCAATGTCCACCTCTTGAACATCAGACTCTGAGGCCTCCTCTTCACACACTTTCCAACCCTGTTGAGGATGGCTCGTTGTCAGGCTCAAAAAGCCTCAAATATGCCCAGATGGCCACCAATTTTCAACCCTTGAATTGGTCAGCAGGTTGTGTGCTTTGGTGTGTGTGTTCCCAAACAAGGACCAGTTTCGCTCTGAGGCGGCTGATGTTGGTGGGATTTGGAGGACGATGGAGGCAATAGGGGAAAGAGCCTCAGATCCACAAAGTCCCTTCCACCAGATAGCTGATGAGATATGTTGGCACGACTGCCATATTGCATTTCCATCCCAAAGTCCTTGCTTGGAAGTGTACTTCGCCAGACTGCCAAGACACGGTAGTGATGACACCATAGGCCTTGTTGATCTCTGCACCAGACAGGATGCTCTTGCCAGCATACTTGGGGTCCAACATGTACACTGCGGCATGTATAGGCTTCAGGCAGAAGTCTTCACGCTTTTTTATGTATTTCAGCACTGCAGTTTCCTCTGCTTGGAGCAACAGTGAAGTGGGCAGGGCAGTACGGATTTCTTCTCTTATATCTGCAAGCAGAGTCTGAACATCAGACAGGATGGCATTGTCTCACTCAATCCGTGCAATGGCTATGCTATAGGTTTCAGGCTGCTTACCACTCTCTCCCAAAATACATCATCCATGAGGATCCTCTTGATGGGGCTGTCCATATCGGCAGACTGTGATATGGCCATTTCTTGGAGAGACTCCTTCCCCTCCAGGAGACTGTCAAACATGATGACAACACCACCCCAACGAGTGTTGCTGGGCAGCTTCAATGTGGTGCTCTTATTCTTCTCACTTTGCTTAGTGAGGTAGATTTCTCCTATAACTTGATGACCCTTTACATACCTAACCATTTCCTTGTCTCTCTTGTAGGGTGTATCCATTGTTTTCAGTGCCATGATGTCCTTGAGGAGCAGATTCAATGCATGAGCAGCACAGCCAGTGGGTGTGATGTGAGGGTAGGACTCCTAAACTTTAGACCAAGCAGCCTTCATGTTCGCAGCATTGTCTGTCACCAGTGCAAATACCTTCTGTGGTCCAAGGTCATTGATGACTACCTTCAGCTCATCTGCAATGTAGAGACCAGTGTGTCTGTTGTCCCTTGTGTCTGTGATCTTGTAGAATACTGGTTAGAGGTGGAGATGTAGTTAATTATTCTTTGCCCACGAACATTTGACCACCCATCAGAGATGATTGCAATAGTCTGCTTTCTCTAACATTTGCTTGACCTTCACTTGAACTCTGTCGAACTCTGCATCCAGCAAATAAGTAGATAAAGCATGTCTGGTTGGAGGGGTGTATGCTGGGCGAAGAACATTCAGAAATCTCTTCCAATACACATTGCCTGTGAGCATCAGAGGTGAACCAGTTGCATACACAGCTTGAGCAAGACATTCATCAGCATTTCTGACTACGTTCAAAAAAACTTCTGATTCCAGGAGGACCATGAACTGTTGCTATCGATAAGGTGTCTGATTCATCATTTTCACCTCGAATAGAAGTACAGGGACTTTTGTCAGAGTTTGCTTGTTGTGAACGCTGAGGGAACTTTATGCACTTGGCCAGATGATTCTGCATCTTCGTTGCATTAAACACACTTTGCTGTAGGCTACTATTTACTAGTTAACAAAAAATAATGTATGTCATATAAAATATATTCACCCCACCCAGTACTTTAATCAAAACTTACCAGAAAGCATGTAGTCCTTGGCTCAGACAGTGTAGTAGTGTGGGCTCAATAGCATCTCATTAGTGTGCAAGATCTTGAGAATCAGTTGTACATGTGATGGAAGAATGCACTGTGCATGCAGAGGGTTGCAATTCCATTGAATTGGGGATAGTTTAACCAAAATATGCCACAAGACCTAGAATTGCCTTATGTGTATCCCACAGAAAAGGTTCACTGTTATAAGCTAACGTTTTTGATGAATTTAAGCAAAGTTCTCCAAATTCCAGGGCCTAACTTCCCATATAAAATGTTCGAAAACCCCCCCCCGAAATTTCCCGGAAAGTTTCCGACCCTTTGCAACCCTAAGTCTACCAGAATCCTTTATTATGTTTTTAAACTGTACTTACTGCTCCATCCGGGATACAGATTGCCTGGATACAGCCTCCTGGTTGGTTGAGGGCGTCTTTAAGGAACTCAATTTCTGTGTTGTGGAATGTTTTACTGATGTCCATGAGCTATACAAGTAGGAAACACATTTCAACTTAAAACACTGGAGCAGGATATTCTTACTTCACTATCAGACTGTAGCATTTAAAAATACCTCCCAAAATGTAAAATCATACTTAAGTATTTTGAGCAAACCTTCATGGCGAATCGTGTGTCTGGCTTGTCCACTCCATAGTCCTTCATTGCTTTTTCATACGTTATGCAGGGGAAGGGTGTGGAGACAGGACCTTTCTCCACAGGCCAGGAGTACTGGACCAAGCCCTCAATCAGCCCTCGGATTCCAGCTTGATCCACAAAGGACATCTCAATGTCCACCTATGGAGGATAGATAAGAGAGGAATGAGGGCAGAATTAGACTTGGATTATCTGTGTGTTTGTGTGTGTGTCTGTATCAAACTAGGAACCCCATTAAAGCTGTTCGACACTCATCTTCCAAAGTTATTCTATCTGCCCTAAGAAATAGTTGATAATGTCTCTTCTCAGAGCTAATCATCGCATTACCTGGGTAAATTCTGGTTGTCTGTCTGGTTTGGAACCCTCATCTCTGTAGCACCGGGCCAGTTGAAAGTACCTGCAAGACAAATTTACATTAGAGAGCTACAATTAGAAGCTCAAAACCAAAGTTGTTGATCTATGAAACAATGGACAGAGGGCATCAGGTGTAACAATGCAATTGGTGATTCAGTACAACAGATGAATTTTGTTTACCTGTCAATGCCAGCCACCATGAGAAGCTGTTTAAACTGCTGAGGACTCTGAGGCAGGGAGTAAAATCGACCAGGTTCTCTTGAGGGCACCACAAACTCCTTTGCACCCTGGAAAAAACAAAAATATGAGGGGAGGACTGACTCCTTTATAAATAATTTCATAGAGGAGCTCCTACTCTATAATACACATAATTTCTCCAAAATAGAAAGTAAAATGTGTTGAGTACAATGGAGAGCACCTACCCCTGGAGTCCTCTTAAATAAGGTGGGAGTTTCAACATCCACAAACCCTGGAATAATGGAAACAAAAAAATATTTGAAAACAAATACACTACAGTACAGTAGGATAGGAACTGGAGAGGCAACTCATGGACCCGTACCATGCACATTGCAGAGATACTCTCTCATCTTCATCACTAGCTGGGACCTCAGCCTCAGGTTATACTGCATTTGTGACGAACGAAGGTCCAGATAGCGATACTGCATCCGAAGGGATTCAGATTTCTGTAAACAAAGAGTAAAGCTCCTCAATACTGAAATAATAATACTAACAATAAATGTGTTTTTTTTTTTGTGTGTGACGTTATTATGTACTCACTTTCACAACATCTTTAATTTCAAAGGGAAGCTTACGGCAGACATTTAGAATCTCCACACTCTCTGCAAGAACCTCGATCTCTCCTGTGGGCATCTCCTACAATTTACAAAATGGCGACACAATCAGAATGGAGTCATTCACAATAACACTGATGGTAAATGTTATTGACACTTGCCTTGTCATCACAGTCTCACCTTGTTCTCTTGTCCATCTGGTCGAAGCCTGACCGTGCCTTTCACCCTGATCACTGATTCAGGTGGTAAGTCACACAAGGCTGTTTTCAGATCAATTTTGGCCTAGACCGAGACACAAAATACAAATAAACATATAGTCAATATATAGTAACGTTAAAATATATGACATTTACATCGGAATCGGAATATGATGACCAGAAATATTAAATGCAGTAGTGTTTTTGGAATAATTCATAAAACTGTTGAACAGTCTTACCTCGTCTTGAGGGATAAGAATTTGTGCCAAGCCACTGAAATCTCTCATGATAACAAATAAATCCTGTCTGATTGGAGCAAAACAATGTGTACACTGTTAGAGTCAGCACAATGCAATTCTTTCCATGTGATGATATAGGCTACTTTAAATATGAATAGAAACAGTATGTGAGAAGAATAAAGTGTTTGAAACAGTGAAACATGTCAAACCTCAGGTATTGAACCCAGCCACACAGAGTGACTTCCTCTCCTACATCAGCAGGCCGTAGCTCCCCACAAGTGTGACTTCGAAAGGACAAGCTGCTAGAACCTGGAGAGACATAAAGTTAGTGTTATGCTTGCTCTATATTAAGCATTGAAATAATTATTTGTTGAGTAGTGTTCTTCCATCCTGGTCTTGGACACCCATGTTGTACTCTTTTGTTCCAGCCCAGTAGTAACAAAACCAACTCCTCTAGTCATGAGCTTCATGAGTTATTGACCACTTGACATTAATGCTGGGCTGGGGGGAAACGCTGCACACCTCTGTGGGTGTCCATGATCTGGATTACAGAACATCAGTGGTCAAGAACCCCAGTCCTGGACAATGTTAGATAGTTCTTGAGATTTTGAGTCAGGTGTTAGTGCTAAACTAACACAAACCCTGCACACACCCTGGGTCTCCAAGATCAGAATTGATGGACCGATAATAAGTAAATAATATAGGCTACCTGTTGTGCACGTTGAGTGTTTGTTGACATTGAGAGAGAACCTCAAATGCATAATGCTGGGTTTGATCAGATGTCCTTGGCTTGCAATCGGAATTATTGTCCTTCGCCATAGTGAATATGCCCTGGTCTCCCGTCTACAGATGAGAAGCATTCTCTGTGCCAGTGCTCTGCTTTTATTGGCCATTTCAGACAGCTTACTAGCTAACAGTAATGTAGTTAACTAAACAGCTATTATCTAATATTGTAAAGATCTGTCTTGTAAGCTGGCTGCTTGTTGCATATGGGTGCTAGCTAGATAGCTAGCTACATAAACCTCATACGATTTACGCCCGATCAAAGCGACTGGCAACCTTGAGGTGAAAAATGTTGCTGCATCATGTCGATTTTGTCCAAACGACGCCCATAGTTAGCTAAAACTCGCCGGTTCCTTCAATGTGATTGTGGCACCTTCCTTGTCTCGTCCACGTTCAGGCGGAAGTAGAAAGCACAAGTCTGAATAAACATGGATGTGCTTGGTATCGACAGTTAGTTGCATGTAGTGTGTCCATTCGTTGTATTTACAGATTAGGGATTTTGTGCTCAACTTGTATAACACATGGTGGGGAAGGAGCGATCTATGTCTAACCAAAGTAGTCAAACTACGATAAGGATCCATTACAATATTTGTAGATAGATACGAGACATTGGGCAGCATTTGAAGCGTCAACTGTATGAAATAATTCGACGCATATATTTGACGTCGAAGTTGAATGATGCTGTAATTGATTACTTTTCCTTATCTAGATTCCAGTTGCATCATGGGAAAGCGCGATGTTCAAAATCCACTTCCTGTTGTTGTTTTTTTCAGTCATGGAGGAACGGAGCAGGTACACAAGTAGTGAGATCGCTTATCTATTGTTCGACAATTTATCGACGTTAACGTTATAAAAAAGATTGCTAAATAAGCTGTTGGACAGCGAGGAAATCAGCAGCTGCTTAGCCCAAAACTAGCTCTCAAAAACTCTAGGCGGCATTCTGCCTACTACAGTTTTCAGCGGTTAGCTTCGCCGACGACTAGCCCATGCGAACTACAATCCCAATGTTTTAATGTTTAGAAACGTCATCACTTGCAATGCGGCTTTCGAAACAAATGGTCATTATCTTTCATCAACGAGAAAGACTCAACATAAAAAATATACTGTAACTTAGCAGTTTTGCACAGATCCATAATGCTATGGGTGCCTCTGGCCCAATATTGGACAACATGAGTTTATTCCTTAGTCAAAGGACCTTACATGTTCTGTTTAAAGGGCGAATTGGCTCTGGAAGCTAAAACAGCCAAATATTCAATCTAAATGTGAATTGATTCTCAATTGCGGTAAGGTTTTAGAAACATACAGTTGAAGTCATTAAAACTTGTTTTTCAACCACTCCACAAATTTCTTGTTAACAAACTATAGTTTTGGCAAGTCGGTTAGCACATCTACTTTGTGCATGACACAAGTAATTTTTTCCAACAATTGTTTACAGACAGATTATTTCACTTGTAATTCACTGTATCACAATTCCAGTGGATCAGAAGTTTACATACACTAAGTTGACTGTGCCTTTAAACAGCGTGGAAAATTCCAGAAAATGATGTCATGGCTTTAGAAGCTTCTGATAGGCTAATTGACATAATTTGAGTCAATTGGAGGTGTACCTGTGGATGTATTTCAAGGCCTACCTTCAAACAGTGCCTCTTTGGTTGACATCATGGGGAAATCAGCCAAGACCTCAGAAAAAAGTCATACCGCTCAGGAAGGAGACGCGTTCTGTCTCCTAGAGATGAACGTACTTTGGTGCGAAAAGTGCAAATCAATTCCAGAACAACAGCAAAGGACCTTGTGAAGATGCTGGAGGAAACAGGTACAAAAGTATCTATATCCACAGTAAAACGAGTCCTATATCGACATAACCTGAAAGGCCACTCAGCAAGGAAGAAGCCACTGCTCCAAACCCGCCATAAAAAAAGCCAGACTACGGTTTGCAACTGCATATGGGGACAAAGATCATACTTTTTGGAGAAATGTCCTCTGGTCTGATGAAACAAAAATATAACTGTTTGGCCATAATGACCATTTATGTTTGAAGAACAAAGATGGAAGCTTGCAAGCCAACCGTGAAGCTGCATCATGTTGTTGGGGTGCTTTGCTGCAGGAGGGACAAACTTCACAAAATAGATGGCATTATGAGGAAGGAAAATTATGTGGATATATTAAAGCAACATCTCAAGACATCAGTTAAATCATGGTTGCAAATGGGTCTTCCGAATGGACAATGACCCCAACCACACTTCCAAAGTTGTGGCAAAATGGCCTAAGGACAACAAAGTCAAAGTATTGGAGTGGCCATTACAAAGCCCTGACCTCAATCCTATAGAAAATTAGTGGGCAGAACTGAAAAAGCGTGTGCGAACAAGGAGGCCTACAAACCTGACTCAGTTACACCAGCTCTGTCAGGAGGAATGGGCCAAAGTTCACCCAACTTATTGTGGGAAGCTTGTGGAATTCTACCCTAAATGTTTGACCCAAGTTAAACAATTTAAAGGCAATGCTACCAAATACTGAGTGTATGTAAACTTCTGACCCACTGGGAATGTGATGAAATAAGTAAAAGCTGAAATAAATAATTCTCTCTACTATTATTCTGACAATCCACGTTCTTAAAATAAAGTGGTGATCCTAACTGGCCTAAGACAGGGAATTATTACTAGGATTAAATGTCAGGAATTGTGAAACTGAGTTTAAATGTATTTGGCTAAGGTGTATGTAAACTTCCGACTTCAACTGTAAATCCCTCTACTTTCATATCACAATTTCACAAATGTAAAATACACGCTTACTGTACGCTGTTTTAACACCAGTTGCAGCTACAGTATTTTTCAGTGACTACACCTGGCGTCTGTCTTCTGTTTACACACAGGTGTTCGGAGATGCAGATTGCTAATTAGCGCAAGTAGTCCACTTTGACTGTTTTCCTTAAACAACCACTGTGACTTAGAACAATGGCAGTGTGGGAACACTAACCTTATTAAGGTGTGTAGTAATTGAACAATTTTTTTTCTCGCTGATATGAAAGATGCCTTCCTGTTTCCAAAACCATACCGCAAGCGATATTTTAATGTTTAGAACAAGCGATGGGGCTCTTAACAAAACACCCCTGGTCAGAAGAGACTATCGTCAATAGGAGAGTTTTAGCCTCTATGAATGGAGTAATCCAAAGCTTGCTAGCGTTAGAAGTAGCAACCCTTTTGTGTACTGGCAGAGAACAAGGCTATGCTAGCTAGTTTGTGACAATGTTTTCTACTTTTCATCAATTCAGCTTTCCTTTTTTTTCTCATTATTTATTTTACACTGCTTGGTTTAAAATAAATGTTACACTAACTATTCTAACATAATGTTCTTTACAGCATTGTAAAGACCCCACTCAACAATGTCTTGACACAAAGAAGGAGCAAGAGTTACAGGCGATCCATGCGAAGCTGTGTTGAAGCAACTAATCTGGGATACACATCAGGCCATCTGACAGCTCTCAGAATACCAAGAAGTAGAAGAACTCCAAAATCACGTGATATCACAGTAAGTAGCTAAAACCAATAATTGTGGTTGTATTCACAACTATTCAACATCATTGGGTAAAGTTGACTCGACAATGTGTAGGCTTGATCCTGTAGCCCTGCTTGATATTTTTAGACATTATCCTTTGAGTGTAGTATTTGCAGCCATCTGACTTCTCTCTTTGCTCTCTAGAAGCAGGTTGACCCAGACCAAGTGGCACTCCTGGTGACGAAGGAATGGGAGCTGTCGTACGTCACACCTTTGTACCAGTTCAGACACACTCAGTTGAAATCCTATTCAAAGCATCTATCAGCTTTCATTGTATCAGAAAAGCAACAGGGCCTGGCGATTGAAGTTGGCCAGGAATTGGGCTTCAAGGTCAATTTCTCGGTGGTCCTGGGGTTGGCAGAGACTGATGAAGATGCTGAGACGGTTTTCATACAGGTACGTTTTTTTTCTCTAAATGTACTTTACAGTACATACTATATTCTTCTGTGAAATCCGATTGCGTTGTTCAACATCATCTGTTGTTCTCATCCTCAGATTCTCTCCAAACATGCGTTCGCTGCAAAAGATGATGCTCAGAAGGTTGTGTGGAGTGGCTGGCTGACCTGTGTCAACGGTGACTTGGAGTATCTCCGCTCACTACCATCAGAATTTGTCAGTTTGCCTTTGCTCTGTACCAGGGGACCGGAGTCTCTCACAGTTTTGGTCAAATCCTGGTTTGAAAAGACATTTGACTGTTGTTTTGGCCCTCTTGGTATCAACTCTACCAACCTCCAGTGGCTCGCAGCCCTGTGGATTGGGTGCCACCCCACCATCAACATCCAGTACCTGAAACTGGTTTGGACCCTCCCAACACTACCCCCTATGGACGTTAAGTACACCATCCACCCACAAGATGCCTGGGAGCTTTGGGACAGTGTGCGGCAGGATGACACAACAGATGTCAGCATTGAGGAGGTCACCAGGTTCATCAAAGGGCTGCAGTCACACTTCTTCAGGCACTTCAGGATAGAATTGTCCGCTGGGTCACTGATGCAGGTCTCTACGGCTTTGGGTTCTTCTCACCATAGTGGAAAAATCAAGGTAGATATCATAGACACGTGGAGAAGTATCTAGAACTTTAGATCCTAATGAAATGTTATGACTGAAACAGATCTGCAATCTCTTTTCCTTCACAGATTGCAAGCCCTACCTACATCACCACCATCCTGCAGCTGCTGACAGAATGTGCCCTCCTGAAGATGCCCATCTAATCAACATTTGTGCATGTAAAGTACATGGAAACCCCACAATTACTGTCCATATGAAATTAAACTGTTTGACACTTATGTTTCTATAAATATCATAAGTACCTGTATTGTATGAAAAGGCAAGTGCATACATTTCAAAATAACCATTCCTGCTGCTTTTGTTCTCTATAGATATTATTCATTACAAGCTTAACAAGCTTGGACATAATTGTGCTACCGCTTAAAACTGCACAGTGTGGTTCTGTCAGTGTGTGGGTGATAATTAAGCAATAAGTCCCGGGAGGTGGTTTATGGCCAATATACCATGGCTAAGGGCTGTTCTTAGGCGCAATGCGGAATGCCTGGATACAGCCCGTAGCCGTGGTATATTGGCAATATACCACAAACACCTGAGGTACCTTATTGCTATTATAAACTGATTACCAATGTAATTAGACCAGTAAAAATATTTTTTTTGTCATACCCATGGTATACGGTCTGATATACCACGGCTTTCATCATTCAGGGCACAAACCACCCAGTTTATAATTTATTATACAATCAGGTTTGAGACATGGAAACCCATTGCCATCAAGTAACTTAGAAATTCTCCTATATATACACAATCCTTTCAGTCCTGACATACAGTACAGTGAATCAGGTGGCTAAGTGAAAACTAACAAAGCCTAGTTCCCCAGAGAACTAGCCTTGTAATCCATGTGCAGTGATTTCCTAAATGGTTAAGAACAGTGATGTAACCGCTGAAAGAACAGAACCTGTAAATACTTTTCAAATACAGATAGTTTTTTGAGCTTATTAAAGTTGGAAATAAAAAAAGGTTTTTATTAAAAGAATGGGTTATTTTTTCAGTACACAGACAAATCCACAACAGTTAATAATGGTAAAATGCCACGTGTTTTATCAAGGCTTACAGCTCATAAAGAGAAATCTCAGACCTTTAGCAAAAATTAAGCATCCCTCCCTTTCTTCTAAACATTTGCCCCCAAAACACTTCCATACTTGTGCGTTTTAGTGCCTTAACCCCTTTTAAAACAGACTTCTGGGTTTTTGCATTGGATTCGTCTATTTCTTCTGCGATTAACAGCATCTGAGCTGGAGCTGTCTTTGTGAGACAAGGAAGACAGTTCTCACAAAAATGTCTGAAGTCTGAACGGTTTGAGCTACAAACGTATGACTCCACTATGAAACTGAGACACCCACAAACATGCACACTGTTTTGTGCACAAGCCACAAGAGTCGTTAGAAGGTAAAGGTTCTTCTACATAGATTGGACATCCCAGGACATAGTGTATATAATACTGTAATAAGCTCAAAGTTGCTGCCACAAACTCCACACAGCTGTCACTGAATAGTTGGATATTCTATACTTACATCAATCAACAACTTCTATACTTACATCAATCTTATAAATTCATTTTCTATAAGGTTTTTGCTTGGTGGACCTTGTATTTTCATTGACATTTGTGAATAAAACTCATAAATGCAACTGTTCATGTCAAATTATTTGGTGTTATACTTGTAGCCATGGTTGTCCTGAAAAGAAAATGGCAAAACACTTCAATGTGAGGATAAATTTGAGGGCGTCGCAGGCAGCTAAATTAAAGTAGTGTATTTCAGGTTTTTCACCTAGGGATTGCCTGGGTCGGGTCTGTTAAGGTTAAGATGAAGTCATTTTTCAAATAAGCATATTACTGAATGTCCATCAATGTTTTGCATGTTCACCAAATAATAGGTTAAAATGCATAATACATCAACCGGTTTATTATTCCTTACTGTGTCTTAGATTAACCGCAATGCAACCCATTCCTCTAGAATAATATATAATAGATTAAAGTGCAAGACTGTCTCAGAAATGTGTCATATAATGTTAACCGCACAAGCGATGTGTCAAAGAGTTGCTCCTAAAATAATATCCACTGTTATCCAGCCTTAAATAGGCAACAACAATCTTGTATGAAAGTTATATACACTGAGTATATAAAAACCTTAAGAACACCTGCCCTTTCCGTTACATACTGACCAGGTGAAATCCCTTATTGATGTCACTTGTTAAATCCACTTCAATCAGTGTAGATGAAGGGGAGGAGACAGGATTTTTAAGATGTGAGACATGGTTAGTGTATGTGTGCCATTCAGAGGGTGGAAAATATAAAAAATTTAAGTGCCTTTGAACATGGTATGAGGGGGCGTGCAGCTCAATATTAGGAAGGTGTTCCTAATACTTGGTATACTCAGTGTAATATTGTGTAAGCAGCACAGTGCTAACATCTTAGTCGGCCAACAATTGACCCCCAGTTGTGAATGTAGAACTCCAGGTAACGCTCAGTGTCTACCTCCAGTAAAAACAGCCAAAAAATAAAATATTCAAAAATAATTATAATCACAGTGCATTCAATTTAGAGGAGATTCCAACAACTGCCTAACAAGTTCAACTATTCACAATGAAGATCAGGAAAAGCAATGCGACCACATCCTACATTTTCAGTTAAACATCAGTCCTCTTTGACGATTCTTCGTCATGCCCCATTTAATATTTAAATGTAAACTCAACGTTGGTATAGTATAACAGGTCACACAGCAAAAGTCTGAACTGTATCCTAAAGTGCAGCTGCATCATTCCATTTCAGTAACAGAAAAAGGGGAAATGAAGTGTTTGCCGCCGTGATGTCATAAATAATAGTTCCTCATGTGATTGATGCAGGCCTATTCAGTTGGTTCCTCTTGGCCTTGGCTGGCTTGGTGTGTCAAGTCATAATACAGGAAGTACAGAATAGAGCGATGAACCATAGACTACTAGATGAGAAGCCTTCCAGACTTGACACATCTTGTAGTCACTCAAGACATTTCCTTGGCTTGCCAATTACACGGCTGTGGATGAGTTACAGTTAATATAGTCAGTCTTCCTTCCTTGCATGATAAACAATGTTTCTTTCAGAGGCACAAGCGACGGTGAGGCCTTTAAACTGGAGGCGTTACCATATGTGGGATTCACAGTGAGTCATTTTGATAACACCAACCCCTCCTCCAAGTCGCCTGTAGTTCATTCCACCGTAGAGTCTGGAGGACAAGAAGAAAATTAATAACAGGTTCAACACAAGCATTCTTAGGGTAATACGTCTTAAGTAACCTGTTGCATGCAGTTACCTACCTCCATGTGTTAGCGTCAGGATCATAGACCTCTATTGTTTTAAGATATGTTGTCCCGTCAAAGCCGCCCACGGCCATTAACTGACCATTTACCACCGCTAGTCCAACCTGCAAGACAACCAATGCTCCAAACATCAACAGGTGAAAGCCAACATTTGATTAATTTCTTATTCTTCCACATCTAGTTCATCCCAACAAAATTGCTTAAATTATCTGATTTGATTGAAAGGTCTAACACTTTGCCTGCTTATCCTAAAATAAAAGACCCAAACCAATCAAAAGTCAAATGTAAGAGATCCAGACTGACCCCACTACGCCTTGAAGTCATGGCTACAACAGGTGACCACTGGTTGGTCCTGGGGTTGTAGCGCTCGGCGCTGCTCAGCTCTGTGGTGTCGTCACGACCACCTACAGAGTAGATCATGTCCTGGTACACTGCACAGCCTAGGTGTTTCCTCCTGGTGCCCATGGGAGAGACGGTGTGCCAGCGGTTCTCTTGAGGATTGTACCTCTCCACTGTGCTCACAAAAGAGCAGCGCAAACATGCATGGTTGGGGGGTTAGAGCAGGGTCATATTCATTAGGGTACACTGTGGCAAAATGTAGCAAGAAAACAAAAACAAGTGTTTTTTACTGGACAAGTTCAGGTGGTCCCTCCCTGTTTCAGTCAGTCTTCTTCCATTTGGTGCCTAACTAATACAATAAAGATCTCTGTAGGGAACTTTGTGGACATTTATGTGATTCAAGGATCTCTTTTCTTAGGATCTCTGAAGCTTCTCATGTGACTTATAAGTAGAAATAAATAAAGTAATATACACCCTTTTTGTGACGTGCTGACCAATGAAAGCTACTGTACTGTTTTCTAAGTAATTCATATGTACCTGTATTGAGAGGGGGACGTGCCATCAGACCCTCCCACTGCATAGAGGAAGCCCCCCAGTACAGCCACGGCTACACCCAGGCGCCTGGTGCTCATCGAGGCCACGCGCGTCCATTTGTTCTCTTTGGGGTCATATCTGCAACAGATCATGGATACAGTCAGATTACTCAGAGGAGTCAGCTTTCTATGATATTTTAGGATGCATGTAAAAATGTTTATTAAAATACTTTTAGTATTGCAAGATGATTTGTCTTTGCCTCAGCGTGATAGAACACACTGTATAGTCACCTTTCAACAATGTTGAGACACGATACTCCATCTTGGCCCCCTACTGCGTACAGATACCCTCCCAGGACAGCCACACCCACACTGGTCCTGCACGTGCTGGTGGGAGCCACATCACTACTCCACTGATTGGTCTTGGGGTCATACCTGTTGTGAAGAGTGAGTTCAGGACAGTACAGTAAGATAAAGAGGTTAAACAATGGAAGGAAGCTAAGCCTCTTGATAAGATCTGGCGGGTGTTCCAATATTTCCTATTTAGTGCACTACTTTGACCACAGCCCTATGGACCCTGGTTAAAAGTAGTGCACTATATACAGTAGGGGACATAGTGCCATTTGGGATGAGGCCCTATAAATAAACATTAACGAGGTGGTGACACGTGGACATTGTTTTAGAAACAGGGAAGGAAATGCTAACCTCTCCACACTGTTGAGATATGAGGACCCGTCATGGCCGCCGACAGCATAGAGAAGATCATCAAGGACACTGACCCCCACTCCACAGCGCCTCTTACTCATGGAAGCCACCATCCGCCACTCGTTGGTCTGTGGGTCATATCGCTCCACACTGGAAATGGCATCCCCACTGCACCACCCTCCAACTTCGAATATGAAAGAGGAAATAAAACACTTTGTAGGACTTTGTCTCTTCTAACCCTACCCGTTGGAATATTCTGTATATTCAATGGACAACATGTTGGCCAAACTAGGCATGACTGTTATTTTGAAAACCTTTTGAAAGCAGATGTGATCAGACACACATACTGAAAGAATGCTGTAATGTTAAACAGTTCTAAGACACTAACCTGCAAACAGCACTTCTCCACACCGGATGGGCTTCCGGGGCCGTGTTCTTGGCCCTTGCATTAGAGGTCGCTCTTGGGGCAAGAGAAGGTAGTTCTTTGCCTCATCAACCAGGTCTCTGCACTCCTCATCACTTTTGATGAGAGGGTCTGATCCCACCGTTCCCACCAGAAATTTAGGGCTCAGAAGAGGAAGACGAACATGCTGGAGGACCTACAACCAGAAAACATATCCTGAATCAATGACTTACCAGGTGGAATAACACACAAGCACTTTCGGTTTCACACCGTCGCTAGTCTTATGTCTTACATTTCCCTTCTGAATTAAAACTAAAATGTGTATAACGTTACTGGAAAACAACATTGTATCTCATACTATGAACTGATCAAGTGTTTACACAGCAGCTATCACCTGTGGCAGCTGTGGCCGGCGCTCCTGAATGCTGTACTTGACCCAAGCCATGACTGCATTGAAGACCTGCTCTTCACTTCGCACATTAAGTTCATCGCTGGAGATTATGTCTATCAGCTGGTTGGCTGGAAGCAGCATGAACTCCTCACTCTCCATCACCTGAGGGCAAAGTAAACAAAATGACTCATCCTTTTATCAGTTGAAAACTGTTAAAAGCCCACAAAAAAAGACAGGGGCTGTGCTCAATAGAATGATGAATGGTAAGGCAGTAAAGTTCAACCGGCAGTAGCATCTAATTCACATTTGAAAATTCTCAAAGTTCCTTGGCAGTTATTTCCTGAGGATACAAATAACATGGGGATTTAACTTCATGGAAATACTAAACTGTGGGTGAATAATGTTTTGACACAATGTAGAAAAGGGATTAGCCTAACTTTATTGCCAGGCTATGGGGCTAAAATTAGACTCAGTGACAACTCTCTCTGGAGTTCACTAACGGGTAACCAGTGTGGATTTTCAAATTAATAGCTAAACTAAGTGACTAACTAATAAAAAAATATATAATCTTCTTATAAGCAGAGGTAAGATAAGCAACATTTTCTAAATGATCAAATAAACAGATTCAATATTGTGCCTCAGAGAGTGAGTGCACAGACTCACATGTATGCAAAAGAGAGACCACCTCACCTCTTGAAAGTTGTGCTGTGTAAACTTGTCAGCTATCCGCAGCAGCTCGCGGCAGGAGTGGGTGTCAGCAAATGCACGGATACCCAGGCAATTGGAGGGGTCCAACTGACGCTTGAGAAACTCGCAGCAAGCCTCTTGAATCTCAGCCAGTTGTAACAGACAAGCGGCGGGCAGCAGCGTCTGCACGTTGCCCTCCTCTACAGTAACCTGCGAGGTGTAGGCAAAGTCAATGAGAAGCTCCATGGCCCGCTCGTCAATGTCTCGGATCACAACCTCAGTCTGCCGACTCTCGGCCAGCTCGCCTGTGAACATGGCCCTGAAGTAAGGGCTGCAGGCCGACAGGATCACCCGGTGGGCATATATCTTTTTGGCGCCGACCACCAACACGACATCACACAGTTCCCTGTGCTTGCGTAGCAGATTGATGACCTCTAACGTCTGGCGAGGGTGCTTGTCCGACACATAGGGCATGCGTGCCGGCTGGGGCACACCCTCTGGGAGCTTGTTGGGGTCACCCAGTGTGCAGCGTGCAGTGATGTCCATTCCGGTATTGTCTGGGCGTGCACTTGTACCCCTGCAGAACAGACAAATAAAGCCAGACAGATCAGGGATAAACATCCACAATCCAACATTGATTTATCATAAAAAACAGCCACCACAAAACCTAATCAAAGTTAATAATTGGTCTTGTTGGTACTGTCAATGTTGGTATTGGTGGGAGCCAGAATCAAAGTTGACATAATAGCCTAATTCCTTAAGCTAAAGAGACATCAGCTATTTCTGAACTATGGACAGTTGAGGTCTATATGTGAAAGAACCAAGTACCAAGACAGAAACATCCCCTTTCAACTAGGCTATGACTTGCAATCCAAGGCCTCTTCAGCTAGCATCTGTTACCCCCCAAGCAACTGCCTCAGCAATTCTTGTTGCCAAACAGTAATCAGCTTTTCCAATTATAGCTCAATTTGCAGTGGCAACAGGATACTTTCTCTGACCTCCTACACAATGTAAAGGGAGCATAGGCTACTCCACAGAACAAATGAGGACTGTCTTTCATATCTAGTTTTACAAGAGGTCCAAGGTACATCAATACTTACCGGGCCAAATAAGGTCTTTCTTCAAAAAATAGTTGATTCTACGTGGATGAATTTGTCAAACCACAAACTCAAATTGGCCTTGAAACATGGGGCCACAGCTGTTTAGGTATTGATGCAAGTGATACTGGCTACAGGCCTAGCACTCCCAGTTTCACCAAACCCTAGCTGGGTTTCTCATCTCTGTGGAGTTGGGTTGTGTGTACCTCTGACTACATGGAGTTGCTGTCAGTTGATAGGAGAAAACAGCCAGTGGTTGCATTTGATGAAAGGTTTATTTAAAAAGTATGGATTTCAGCAAACTTCAAAAGGCACGCAGCTAATGTTTACATTTCCTACATTACTCATCTCATATGTATATACTGTACACTATACCATCTACTGCATCTTGCCTATGCTGTTCGGACATCGCTCATCCATATATTTATATGTACATACTCGTATTCATTCCTTTACACTTGTGTGTATAAGGTAGATGTTGTGAAATTGTTAGATTACTTGTTAGATACTACTGCATGGTCGGAACTAGAAGCACAAGCATTTTGCTACACTCGCATTAACATCTGCTAACCATGTGTATGTGACAAATAAAATTTGATTTTTAGCTACAGAGGACAAACATAGGGGCACCACAAGGGTTTAAGAATATATATTTTTTTATAAGTATCGACTGACATCGACTGACATTGTTTCCACTCAACTCCATTGATGTGATGTACATTGTTGAGTTGAGAAAAACTTGTCTAACCAACCCCAAGACACCTCACTGGTTTGGGGTCATTTCCAAATAATCATAGTTGAAGCATCCTACTCCACTTATATAATAGAAGCATAGAGAACTCAACCCCCATTCATTTTGATCTCATTAAATTTGTATACATGTTGATTTGACGATTTCCAACAAAACCAGCCTGCATAATAATAAAAAAAAAAAACACTCTGAAATTTCTATAATTTGTCATGAAGAACGATTAACTAAACACGGATAAAATTGTCATTGAATGTCAAAGGATGAACATGTATCTTAAACAGAATAAAATAAACATTCAAGCCACGCACAAAAACTCAAGTCATCACATACCTGCGCATTGGCTTTCCGTCCATGCACAGAAAAACAACCTTTGGTCCCACAACTTTTTGCCAACCTTTGTGAATGGAAAAACAAATGAGGGATAAGTTCCAATTTATTATAGGGAGGGATTTTAGCCTACACAAGCCACTACTACTGTAACATACAGGGAAAATATTGAGGTTACCATGATATGCAAGTAATGACTAGTTAGACAACTAGCTAGAAAAATGTTTACCCTATTCGAAATGTCTTGATAGATAGCTGACCAGCTAACAGGCCAATATGCTAATAGCTAGGTACTGTTGATCCAGATGAGATTTAAATATAACTATTGTAGCTAACAAACTAGCTAGCTAAACAAGCTACTGTTAGACAAAGACTCAAACTAAGCTAGGAAATAACTGACGCTTACTAGCTAGCTAATTGTTATATTTAGAGGGCTATATAGCTAGCAGACTGGATTTCATTCTAAAAAAATTAAGATATCTCGCAGACTTCGAATGTTAGCATTTAGCAAACTAGCTGGCTACTCTAGCCAACTTTCAGGAAAGCAGCTAACGTTAGCTAGCCGCCTCCTGCTAGAGCTAACGGTCTGGCTAGGTTAGCTAACCACAAATATTTTCCATGGAGAAATGCTATCGTTACTGGATCAAGAAAAGATGCAGGTCGAAAACAAATACTTACCTTATATTTCCATTCGAACGTCTAGCAAAGTGACAGATCGCCAATATTTCAAAAGCTACATTGCAGAATCACAAGCTACGCTATCTTTAGACATTCCATAAAATTACAATCAACAGGAAATGTGCATTGTTGTGTATTTCAGCGCAAGGTCCCCCCTCGGAACGATTATTGGCTGGTGTTCTACTGGCATATAGTTCCGATGTGCGCATTGCACAGGAAAACACAATAATTAGTACATGTTTGTGGCTATTATACACTTTCCAGAGCTTTTTTGTGTATATAACGTTGCACTTCCACCCAAATAAAATGACAAAAAGACAATACAGGTAGTCATCCTTTCCTTTTATTTTAAGGATTTGTGTTAGCAGGGAAGGAAAAGGGAGTGACCCTTGTATCCATGGAAACAATACGTTTCATTTATTTATCTAGCAAAACTACTTTGCCAATGAACCACAACATAGTACGCTATACCAGAACAATGCAGTCAATTGAAGAAAATTCTATATTTCACTATGCTTTGACTGGAGACATCGAAGGTCTACAAAAACATTTGGAAAACGACTGCCTTTGTGGCAATGAAGAGCCACCAGAGGATTTGTTCTGGAAAAAGGATGAAATGGGCAGAAATGCACTTTTCACTGCATGTATGCTGGGAAGAAGCACCACCGTGCGGCAACTCTTGAAGCATGGAGCTCATGTTAACGAGTGTACTGCAAGAGGTAGGTGTTCCAAGTTCCAACAATAGAATTGGAACTAGACTACTTGGTGCGCACACACACACACAAACACACACACACACACTTGTTAAACATCAATTGATCACATCTCTAGTAATAATACACAATACTATGGCCATTTTGATTTTCAAATACAGGTTATTCCCCACTGCATTGTGCGGCCCTCTGGGGCCAGCTTGAGACAGTGAAAACTTTGGTGGAACTTGGTGCCGACATGCAGGCGAAGAACTTCCGCAGGGAGAGAGCCATGGAAGTTGCCTCCCGTTATTCTAAAATGGATTGTGCAGAATATCTTACATGGGCAGGTGAGATATAATGAAAGTATGAGAGTCAGGCACTTGTATAAGCTTCTGGATGAGGCCAGTGTGTGTGTGTGTGTGTGTGTGTGTGTGTGTGTGTGTGTGTGTGTGTGTGTGTGTGTGTGTGTGTGTGTGTGTGTGTGTGTGTGTGTGTGTGTGTGTGTGTGTGTGTGTGTGTGTGTGTGTGTGTGTGTGTGTGTGTGTGTGTGTGTGTGTGTGTGTGTGTGTGTGAGAGAGAGATGAGATAAACTTCATTTCATAGCATGTGCTGCATGTAAAAACATAATTATTCACTCACTCCAGAGGCTAAGCAGGACTTGCAGTCCTACATAACACATGTGAGAGACACCATTGCTGACCCAGAGAAGGTTCAAGGGAAACTCAACAAGGAGGATAAGGTAACACAATTACATCAACTCTATAAACTATTATACTTCCAGTAGATATCTCCCTCTCCTTTTACAGCAATTTTTTTCTCGCTACCTAGATCATATGTACAAACACCTGCTCAGTAAAGTCGGATTGGATCCAGAATGCCAAGAACCCATCTATCCAAGACTTCATTGAGCAGAGGAGGCATCTTGAGGACATTATTATCCCCATTCTGTCCAAGCTCACGACTCAACGTGAGTATGACTTTCTCATAATTTTTTTTCAGGATCGTAATTCAATTCAAGTCTCATTTGTTTATTTTCCTTATCTACACAGCACATTATGCATCCTGGATGTGTTATATCTTAAACCTATTCTACCCACTTTGACATTGTGTGGATGTATACTGACTGAATATCTATGACTTGAGAGTGATGCATTTTTATTTCTATTTGCAGCTGAAGTCACAGCTAAAGCAAGCAAAAACTGAAGATAAACAACGTGTCACAATCAAATATGCTCAAAGGGTCCAGAGAAGGTCTAAAACGGTTGAACTGACCAAAGTGGAATTTGTCAACCATTGCATGGACTATCGAAATATTTAAATAATAAAATATCAGAACCACCATAATTTATCATGTGTGCATTGTCTTTGCAAGTTAACAGATGACTGGGTTGATGACTGGGGTTATGATTTTGAGGTGGAATTTCTCAACAGACTGAATAAACTATACTTACCACAGTGGGGAGACATAGTACACAGTTTGGTGGTATGAGAAGTGTGAGTGAAAAGACATAAACCAATGGTTTATATACATAATTGATATAAGCATGTATAACACATGCTGTGAGTAGTATTTATGTAATCTATTGATGATATAAATTATAAAACTAGCAATAACATAATTGAGGTATGGTAGTTTAATTCACTCACTTGAAGACAACTTTACATATTTTAAATGGCAATCAAATAAGACAATTAGCTAGGTATCAATTCAATGTATCAAATAGAGAATTAGTTGCTGCACCATTATGCTTTTATTAGTGAAATAATATATTCAATTGCAGCCTACATCAGACCTATATTTGCAATGTTAATACAATTTAAGTGTGTCCCATTGCTGGAGTCTATAGTTCAAAGATTTCTAATAATTAACCAAAAATATGTTCATAATATATACACATCATAGGCGCTTCTAAATAATTGTTCTTACTCTTGTTCATGTGGAATCTGACACAGCAGGGCACACCCCTTTGCTTTGAACCCATGCGTAATCGATTGGCTCTGTGATCCTTTGCTCTCTCCTGGATCCCAATAATATTGCGCTGGCATGTGATAGAAGTGGAAATTTGGGTTTAGATAATAAATGTTACCCCCATGGAAGAGGGAAGACAAACCTAACCTCGTGAGTACCAACCTGTTCGAGTATTCAAGAATGGGCGAATCACTGACGTAACGGCTGCACCAACTTATTTGGCTACCTACACATTTTCTTGGAATAACAAGGTGATCGTACTGGACGTTCGGGACTTTTTCTGCGCGTGGTCCTGTTGGAGCAGCACTCTACCTCTGATCGCTGGGTAAGGAGGATATGGGAACAAGACCGTTGGCGACAATGTCAACAGTGTAGCTATCAATAGCTAAAAACTGTATTGTTACCACTAGACTACAATACAATGTTGATTGCTAACCCGCAGTAGTCTGAAAGAGCATGATGGTAGGGCTTTCGTCTAACTAGCTGGAACGCTAGCTTATACCAAACAATGAAATAGCTAGAGCGAGCTAGTAAACGCGAGCAAACTTAGCCCGGTTAAACTTTAATTTTTTGACATAAAGCTAACTCACCAGCAGTTAAATTAAGTAGCTAACGTCATTGCTTCCCTTTGAGGATTAACGATACGTCGTGGGCTTTCCGTTTTGGACACAGTTTCTACTTGGAAGTTATTGGAAAGGTGATTCTAGTATGCAGACCGACTTAGTCACAGGCGACGTGGATACTCTTCATGGTGGACTTCTTTCCTTGGATCCATTGGTGGACCGAATCCTGCGGGATTCTTTATGTCAGCAACAAGGATGGGTGCGCGTATATGGTAAGATGGACAGCCAAATTTCAAAGCTGCTTCTCTAACTGCATTGTGCACTGAGGTGAGAAGTGTTCTGTGCATTTTGACATCTAAAAATCATATTCCAACGTTGCCATAATAACACCAGTGTCGTGGTTGAAAAAAATGGCACATTGCTTGAGGGAACAAACATCTACTTCCCAGTAACCATAGACATAATTTACCCCATAAATAATATGACACCATTGGTTGAGCCTATTGTGCGATTATGTACATTGGCTTTGAATGATCATGCCATAACCACAGTAAGTATAATTAGAGTTTTTGCCATTGCACTGGTACATATTTGCCACCCAACAGAAGGATATCTAACTTCCTACTTTATTTCATATTTGTTTAAGGTGAGTCATGATGGAGAGATTGAATTACATATTTTTGTCAAGTGGCTAGAACACATGAAAGGCTCATATTCAGAATTCCATGTGCATCATATGTCCAAAAAGTGAATTATGGCAACAACCAAAGATACATGAAGGTCATTTCTTCTTCTTGATATTCTTTCAATTCATATGAAGTCATAGGTCTGAGCTGTAGCCTAATATCCAATACTTTGCATGCTTATTTCCCTAGCCCCATCATAGACTAAACACAACATACAGAAAAAGCTGTTAATTAAACAGTAACACGTCTATACTATCAGTGGACAGTTCACGCCACTACCACCAGTAGTGGGGGATTTTCAGGCACCTTATGCATCTACATGAATAAGTCAGATCCTATTGTTGGGGCTGGATGAGTAGCAGTAGGAATTTACAAGGTGATGTATGGGAGTTTTGACCCTCTGAAAATTACATTCCTCACTAGTGAACATGTAGCTAATAGGATTGCAGCATTACCACCACTATGCAATATGGCTGTGACTTGTGATCAGAGGAAGATGAGCACATAATGTAATTGCTCTCAGCTGGTGTTCATTTACTGGCCTGATTAATTGCAATGCTATTTATTGATTGCTTGTCTTTACAACCAGGCAGGGTTTGATCTAATTGCTAGCTACATTTGAACTGATGTGCCTTTATAGCCTACATCCTGTGGTCATGTTTACATAAACATTTGTCATTTAGCAGACGCTCTTATCCAGAGCGACTTACAGTAGTGAGTGGATACATTTTCCTTTTTACTGGTTCCCCCGTGGAAATCGAACCCACAACCCTGGCGTTGCAAATGCAATTCTCTACCAACTGAGCCACACAGGACCAATAGGCAGGGACCGTTGTCATGGTAGCTCACTCACTTCGATGAATAGAAAGGGATGCTCAATAATATTGTTCTTAGACAAAACATCTTTCCGCTACTGTATTTTCTTCAATGTTTTTTGATAAGCTTGGATTCCATTCTGTATTGTTTTCTCTTGATGTTTGCAACCATAAATATTTTTTTGCAATTAGTCTAGGCCTGAATTGACTTTGTATTTCCTTTGTCATGCTATAAGCTACCTAGAGCTACTTTGGGTAATTGAACTGTAATGACATGTATAGACTGGATTGATTTTCTAGGGTTTTTCCTGCTCCTCTCTCAAAATTATTATTGAAGGGTCGTTCCACCTCAAAAAGCCCAAGAAAAGGGATTTCGATACCCACCATCTCAGATTGCCCTGAAATTGTTTCTGTTGTTAGGAACAGATAAGATTAGCATTCCTGCAACATTATTTTACTGAAATATAGTTTGATCTCTGAGAAATTAAGATAATCGATTGCAAAAGTACCATTTTAATTGATAGGATTTATATAATATTCAATAAATATAGTACCAAACATCTGATTTGGACCAAACTTTTTTTCCTAGCAATGAGTTAGACATGAGAAATCCAAAGAAATTGTCAAAAGCCCCTATGGATCTGCCCAACACCCCATGCCAATCCCGCCCAACAACGAGTATATAGTATCAGTTCTGTCTGACAAGTAGTATGGAGCTGCGGCTCGGAGTATTGTTTCTTCATCCTATGTAATGTATTCCCAGTGAATTTGGTGATGTTTTTTTCTTCCTGTTCAGATAAAGGAGTCATTGAAGGTAGGTTTATGTCCCATCCTGCATCCTGAAATTACCAGGTTCTGACTACTAGATGGTGCTGTTCCAGGTTACAAAAGGACATTTTGGTTTCCTTGCCCTGTATTCAGTCTATGGACAAGGTTGACAATGGTACCTATATTAGCATTTTCACACTTCATGTCCAAATCACCCTAAAGTATAAAAACAATTGATTGTGTAACCATTGACTTGCATTGGATATGTGCCACAAATGCAAAAGATTTAAGTGGTCAGGTTAACAAAACCAAAGCATGGGTTGCTGGCATACCTTGAAAACAATATGTAGAAAAATATACCACCTAATAGCAGGAACAGTGCCATCTAGTGGTATGAACCGGGTCTTATCAGAATGTAGGATGGGACAATAAACCTAAACTTTAATGACTACTTTCCATGAACAGGGGAGAAAAACATCACCAAATTCACAGAGAATACATTACATAGAATGAAGAAACAATACACTGAGCCACAGATCCATACAATTTGACAGACATAGAGAACTGTATGCTCGTTGTTGGGGTGGGATTGGTCTGGGGGGTCTGTGGGTGGCTTTTGGCATTTTCTTTGCATTCCCCATGTCTTATTTTTTTTCTAAAAATAATTTGGTCCAAATCAGATGTTAAGTCGTATATTTCTTGAATATTATATGAATCCTATAAATTATAATGGTCAATTTGAGTGCAATCAATTAGCTTAATTTCTCAGAGATCAAATTATATTTAAACAAAATAATGTTGCAGGAATGATAACCTTATATTTTTCTAATTACAGGAATGTTTACAGAACAATCTGAGATGGTGGGTGTCATGGCTTGCCGAAATGACATGGAACGACCCTGAACCTTTAAAGGACAGGAGTGATACAATGGAGAACAGAAGCATAATGATGTTATTGACGGTGTCATGTTAATATGCAAGATGGCTTCCTACTTGAAGATTGACCGGAAGAGAGCTTTTTCTTTATGAAAATGGAATATTTTGACCTCGGCACAGTTCTGTTTTCAATGGATGTAGTTGTTCTTGAGGGAATCCTGGGAATGTTCTGCCAGGCCTATTTTTGGTTTTATAAACTTGATGTTAAGGGGTCAGTTAACAACATGTTTAGTAATCCATGAATAGGCCTAGATGATGTGTCATCTGATTATAAGAATGATATGATGTTCAGTGGCTAGGATGAGTCAGTGATAACATCAGATACCTCAATGACTCAAACAACATTGGGTTGTTGTCTGAGAAATTATAGATATTTGTCTTAGGCTATAACCGTTTTAATCGTGGCTTTAAAAAAGACCGGTTGATGAGCAATTTTCTCCTTAGGCCAGCAGAAAAGTCAAAATTGGCTATATTGTAAAAATTCATGACTTTTTGTTGTTGACGGTCTTAATTTAAGGCATTAGGGTTAGCAGTGGGGTTAAGGTTAGGTTTAAAATCTGAATGTATGACTTTGTGGCTGTGCTAGCTAGTGACCACTGCAGAGCTACCTCCAGAACAAGATTCATGACCAAAAACGCTAACCTGCTTGAAAAGTGATATATTTCAAATTGAAAGTCGGGCTGTGATGGTCTTGGAATTTGAGGTGACGGTAATTGCCCAGGCCAATGTACACGGCCACCGATAACCGGTGGGGGGAGGATTGGCGCATATCAGACTCAAAAGAAAAACGTGCCTTTTCTCTGAATCTTCACTATTACCATTAGACTGAAAATATGAGAATGTAAGCTATGAATAATTTAAAGGAACTTGGCTACATTTCATTTAAAAAGAGAGGAAATTGGCACCTGTCATCATTCGTCTCATACATGCTGACCTTGCAACAAGACACTTTTTCTTTTGTCTGATTAGAGTCCAGACAGGCTAGGCCTATTTTAGGAAACTTTCTGAATGAACATAGAGCATTTGAACTCATATGTGCACACCCACCTACCTAAAAGGACCAATGAAGCAGATTTTTTTTTTTGTTGCCTTTTATGTTTGCCTATAACACAGGTTGTCGCTTAGATTCACTTTAGGAGGCCTATAATTGTAACCTATTATATAGGCTATACGAATGATGCGTTTAATATCTTACTTATCTTCTAACTGACATCTCTCTGCCTTCTCCAGTGTTCCCTTGCGCAATTCATGCGTCTCCACTCGGCAATCTATTCCCCCTCTCTCTAGCTCTTGAACGAGTAGCATATATATATATATATATATATATATATATATATATATATATATATATATATACACTGCTCAAAAAAATAAAGGGAACACTTAAACAACACAATGTAACTCCAAGTCAATCACACTTCTGTGAAATCAAACTGTCCACTTAGGAAGCAACACTGATTGACAATAAATTTCACATGCTGTTGTGCAAATGGAATAGACAACAGGTGGAAATTATAGGCAATTAGCAAGACACCCCCAATAAAGGAGTGGTTCTGAAGGTGGTGACCACAGACCACTTCTCAGTTCCTATGCTTCCTGGCTGATGTTTTGGTCACTTTTGAATGCTGGCGGTGCTTTCACTCTAGTGGTAGCATGAGACGGAGTCTACAACCCACACAAGTGGCTCAGGTAGTGCAGCTCATCCAGGATGGCACATCAATGCGACGTGGAGACGTGGAGGAGGCCGTAGGAGGGCAACAACCCAGCAGCAGGACCACTACCTCCGCCTTTGTGCAAGGAGGAGCACTGCCAGAGCTCCTGCAAAATGACCTCCAGCAGGCCACAAATGTGCATGTGTCTGCTCAAACGGTCAGAAACAGACTCCATGAGGGTGGTATGAGGGCCCAACGTCCACAGGTGAGGGTTGTGCTTACAGCCCAACACCGTGCAAGACGTTTGGCATTTGCCAGAGAACACCAAGATTGGCAAATTCGCCACTGGCGCCCTGTGCTCTTCACAGATGAAAGCAGGTTCACACTGAGCACGTGACAGGCGTGACAGAGTCTGGAGGCGCCGTGGAGAACGTTCTGCTGCCTGCAACATCCTCCAGCATGACCGGTTTGGCGGTGGGTCAGTCATGATGTGGGGTGGCATTTCTTTGGGGGGCCGCACAGCCCTCCATGTGCTCGCCAGAGGTAGCCTGACTGCCATTAGGTACCGAGATGAGATCCTCAGACCCCTTGTGAGACCATATGCTGGTGCGGTTGGCCCTGGGTTCCTCCTAATGCAAGACAATGCTAGACCTCATGTGGCTGGAGTGTGTCAGCAGTTCCTGCAAGAGGAAGGCATTGATGCTAAGGACTGGCCCGCCCGTTCCCCAGACCTGAAAACAATTGAGCACATCTGGGACATCATGTCTCGCTCCATCCACCAACGCCACGTTGCACCACAGACTGTCCAGGAGTTGGCGGATGCTTTAGTCCAGGTCTGGGAGGAGATCCCTCAGGAGACCATCCGCCACCTCATCAGGAGCATGTCCAGGCGTTGTAGGGAGGTCATTCAGGCACGTGGAGGCCACACACACTACTGAGCCTCATTTTGACTTGTTTTAAGGACATTACATCAAAGTTGGATCAGCCTGTAGTGTGGTTTTCCACTTTAATTTTGAGTGTGACTCCAAATCCAGACCTCCATGGGTTGATAAATTTGATTTCCACTGATAATTTTTGTGTGGTTTTGTTGTCAGCACATTCAACTATGTAAAGAAAAAAGTATTTAATAAGATTATTTCATTCATTCAGATCTATGATGTGTTATTTTAGTGTTCCCTTTATTTTTTTGAGCAGTGTGTATTACACACACACACACAGTACCAGTCAAACGTTTGGACACACCTACTCATTCAAGGGTTTTTCTTTGTACTATTTTCTACATTGTAGAATAATAGTGAATACATCGAAACTATGAAATAGCACATGGAATCATGTAACCAAATATATTTTATATTGTACAAAGTAGCCAACCTTTGCCTTGATGACAGCTTTGCACAATCTTGGCATTCTCTCAACCAGCTTCATGCGTTTCAATTAACTTCTTAGGGAGCGGGGGGGCGCCCCACTCCCGACACTACCAGGTGAAATGCAAGGCACCATATTCAAAATCCAAAAGTTGAATTATTAAACATGCATCAATATACAAATGTTGTGTAGTCATCAAAAGCTCTGCTGCTTGGCAATATCACAGCGTTGTCAGATTTCAAAAAGGCTTTACGGCGAAAGCACCACATTTGATTGATTGTTTGAGGGTAGCACCTCCAATATTTTTCTCATTACCATAAATTCATTAACCATCACGGTTCACAGAAAACACATTTCACAGCGAAAACAAATCAATTACCTTTTGAAGAACTTCTGCTGAGGGCTTCCTAAGTGTCCAACGAAGACAATCCATGGTTCTTTTGTTAGAAAAAGTAATGTATTATATCCATAAATCTCCGTTTGGTTGGCGCGTTATAATGAGAAAATACAGCGTCGACTCCTCCATTGAAACGTGAAGAGAACTCGTTCAACTTATACCTATAAACTTGTCCAAGAACAATCTAACATAATTGTAATTGTATCCTTAGGAACACTTATGTATATGTTGTATAATATTTCTACTGGAATATAAACTGGGTGATAAGAAAGGAAAAAACCACAGAGCGCGCCAGCCGGGAACGAGCATTTTCTTCTATTGACATCTGTGTGGGCACTTCCTTATTCGTCTTCTTCTACAATCTAAAAGCATCTAAAAAGACTCAAAACACTTTCTCAAGACTGTTGACATCCAGAGGAAGCAATAGGTACTGCATTCATATGCCCTTATATGGGGCATTTTCATACGGGAGGGGTTCTAAATGAGGCAATGTGTCAAAACCACTTTTTCCAGGACAGAAATTCCTCGGGTTTTCGCCTGCCATATCCGTTCTGTTATACTCTCAGACGAAATGTTAACACTTTTAGAAACTTCAGAGTGTTTCCTATCCAATGGTCCTCTCCAAATATGTGCATATCCTATTTTCTGGGCCTGAATGGGAGGCATTTTACTTTGGGCACGCCAGGCTCTCCAAAACCGTCACCTCGTGCGCTGCTCCCAAAGAAGTTAACAGGCCTTGTGCCTTGTTAAAAGTTAATTTGTGGAATTTCTTTCCTTCTTAATACAGAAGATAGCCCTATTTGGTAAAAGACCAAGTCCATGTTATGGCAAGAACATAAGCAAAGTGAAATGACAGACCATCATTACTTTAAGACATGAAGGTCAGTCAATGCGGAAAATGTAAGAACTTTGCAGTAGCAAAAACCAGCAAGTGCTATGATGAAACTGGCTCTCATGAAGACCGCCACAGGTAAAGAATACCCAGAGTTACCTCTGCTTCAGAGGATAAGTTAATTAAAGTTATCAAACTCAGAAATTGCAGACCAAGTAAATGCTTCACGGAGTTCAAGTAACAGACATCTCAACATCAACTGTTCAGATGAGACTGCGTGAATCAGGCCTTCATGGTCGACTTGCTGCAACGAAACCACTACTAAAAACACTGATTAGACTTCATTGGGCCAAGAAACACGAGCATTGGACATTAGACCGGTGGAAATCTGTCCTTTGGTATGACTCCAAATTTTAGATTTTTGGTTTCAACCGCTGTGTCTTTGTGAGATGCAGAGTAGGTGAACGGATGATATATGCATGTGTGGTTCCATTGTGAAGCATGGAGGAGGAGGTGTGATTGTGCTTTGCAAATTTTTTTGAATTCAAGGCACACTTATCCAGCATGGCTACCACAGCATTCTGCAGCGATTACACCATCCCATCTGGTTTGCGCTTAGTCCCACTCCATTTGTTTTTCAACAGGACAATGACCCAACACACCTCCAGGCTGTGTAAGGGCTATTTGACCAAGAAGGAGAGTGATGGAGTGCTGTGCCAGATGACCTGGCCTCCATAATCAATTGGGATGGTTTGGGATGACTTGGACCGCAGATTGAAGGAAAAGCATCCAAGTGAAAGCGAATCCGCTAGATTCCAAGTGCTCAGCATATGTGGGAACTCCTTCAAGACTGTTGTAAAAGCATTCCAGGAGAGAATGCCAAGTGTGTGCGAAGCTGTCATCAAGGCAAAGGGTGGCTACTTTGAATAATCTAAAATATGTTGTGATTTGTTTAACACTTTTTTTTTGGTTACTACGTGATTCCGTATGTTATTTCATAGTTTTGATTTCTTCACTATTATTGCACATAGTGAAAAATAGAGAGAAACCCTTAAATAAGTAGGGGTCACTTAGAAATGTCCTTGTTTTTTTGTTGTCTATTTTAAAATTGATCAGAAATACAGTGTAGACAATGTTGTAGCTGGAAACAGCTAATTGTTAATGGAATATCTACATAGGCGTACAGAGGCGCATTATCAGCAACCATCACTCCTGTGTTCTAAGGGCACATTGTGTTAGCTAATCCAAGTTTATAATTTTAAAAGGTTAATTAATTATTAGAAAACCCCTTTGCAATTTATGTTAGCACAGCTGAAAACTGTTCTGATTTAAAGAAGCAATTCTTTAGACTAGTTGAGTATCTGGAGAATCAGCATTTGTGGGTTCGATTTCAGGCTCAAAATAGCCAGAAACAAAGGACTTTCTTCTGAAACTCGTCAGTCTATTCTTGTTCTGAGAAATGAAGACTAATCCATGCGAGAAATTGCCAAGAAACTGAAGATCTCGTACAACGCTGTACTACTCTGGGGCGGCAGGTAGCCTAGTGGTTAGAGCGTTGGACTATGGACTAGTAACAGAAAGGTTGCAAGATCGAATCCCTGAGCTGACAAGGTAAACATTTGTCGTTCTGCCCCTGAATAAGGCAGTTAACCCACTGTTTCTAGGCCGTCATTGAAAATAATAATTTGTTCTTAACTGCCTTGCCTAAAAAATTACAAAATAAAACTCCCTTCAGAACAGCGCAAACTGTCTCTAACCAGAATAGAAAGAGTGGGAGGCCCCGGTGCACAACTGAGAAAGAGGACAAGTACATTGGTGTCTAGTTTGAGAAACAGACGCCTCACAAGTCCTCAACTAGCAGCTTCATTAAATAGTACCCTCAAAACAACAGTTTCAACATCAACAGTGAAGAGGTGACTCTGGGATGCTGGCCTTCTAGGCAGAGTTGCAAAGAAAAAGCCATCTCAGACTGGCCAATAAAAAGAAAAGATTAAGATGGGCAAAAGAACAGACACTGGACAGAGGAAGATTGGAAAAAAGTGTTATGGACAAACTCATTTAAGTTTGAGGTGTTCGGATCACAAAGAACATTCGTGGGTTGATGAAAAGATGCTGGAGGAGTGCTTGACGCCATCTGTCAAGCATGGTGGAGGCAATGTGATGGTCTGGGGTGCTTTGGTGGTGGTAAAGTGGGAGATGTGTACAGGGTAAAAGGGATCTTGAAGAAGGAAGGCTATCACTAAATTTTGCAACACCATGCCATACCCTGTGGACTGGGCTTAATTGGAGCCAATTTACTCCTACAACAGGACAATGACCAAAGGCACCGCTACAAACTATGCAAGAACTATTTTGGGAAGAAGCAGTCAGCTGGTATTCTGTCTATAATGGAGTGGCCAGCACAGTCACCGGATCTCAACCCTATTGAGCTGTTGTGGGAGCAGCTTGACCGTATGGTACGTAAGAAGTGCCCATCAAGCCAATCCAACTTGTGGGGGGTGCTTCAGGAAGCATGGGGTGAAATCTCTTCAGATTACCTCAACAAATTGACAACTAGAATGCCAAAGGTCTGCAAGGTTGTAATTGCTGCAAATGGAGGATTCTTTGACAAAAGCAAAGTTTGAAGGACACAATTATTATTTCAATTAAAAATCATTATTTATAACCTTGTCAACATCTTGACTATATTTCCTATTAATTTTGCTACTCATTTCATTTATGTTTTCATGGAAAACAAGGACATTTCTAAGTGACCCCAAACCTTTTAACTGTAGTGTAGTTTGAAACTTATTTCGAGCTGTTTTAAAAACGAATACTAGGCCTATTTGAGGAGAAAAGCATTGATCGAACCTCTTGCCTGCTGAATTACTAGAAAATAGGCTACAGCATTGGCAATGTACTGGCGGGGAATTTTGAATGACGAGAGTGACGTGTAGCCTAGCTCTGGTGTGATGTGATAACAGGCAGAGAGAAATTAATTAATTGATTCACGCAACGAACCCACAGACCTGTCAGTAGCAGTGCACAGCCTGTCAGTGGCAGTGTCCTAGGTAGATGGGTTTGATTTTTTGCATCTGTTAACCAGTTTTAAATAAATAATTGACGGATTGTGACTGGATGATATTTCGCAATTGGTGTTAACCTGCGTCATAAAAAAGACACGTTCTCTTTTTGTCTTCCTAATTATTCGGGCAAAAATAATGGACTTGGTGAGAATGGGCCTTTACTGAAAATGGGCCTTTACTGAAAATAGGCATTTTACAAGATTAAATCATGACAGGAGCGTTTGATTCATATTAAAGAGAGTGAGTCCAGACAGGCTACTTTAGAAAACTTTCTGAATGGACATAGGCTTATAGAGAGAATCAGCGAACTCACACACGCAGGCAGTAAAAGGACCCGTCAATCAAAGCCACCAGAGTATGTCAGACACAAGCTAATATTTCTCCTTTCCTTAAAACATATTAAAAAACCTAGGCCTACCTTTTGGCTTTCTGAAAGTAGGCTATACGATAATAGACAAGCAAAGTATAAAGGGGAAACATATGCGATAGAATGAAGATGAAATGTACAATCGTTAAAATAAAAACAAAAATACACAACATATCCATAGCCTATATAATGTTGATTAGGCTATACATTTTAATGAAAGATTCCATATCAAATTTTACCATGCCAGGTTGGACAAGATTGGTGCGTTGTCCATTTGACATATTAGTGCATTATAGGCTTCAGAGCCAGAACAACCTTGTCGACTACTGTTGCATAATTAATGAATAGTCCGACATATCCAGCCTTTTTTAAAAGACAGATTTATTTAATAGCAAGTAATGAAAACGTGCATTGTACAAAAGAAAGTCCACATATCAAACCATTTATTATAACATCTAGTGTATTCGCTGCACGAGCATCGAATGACAGTTAGAAAAAAGAGATGTAGACAGACTAAATTAGCAAAACAATTGCTTATAATCATTAGTAAACACTCCCGCTATTAGTTGAAGTTTATCTACCTGAAAATTAAGTAAATACAAATAAATAAAAAATATGAATGTAGGCCTATTTAAAAGTTTTGGACGTTGTTTTTATTTTCTTGGCGGTCTTCATCCATCACTGTCAGTTACAGTTTTTCAATTCCCATCACAGCCCTAATTGAATGTGTCAACAGTTGAGTACATAGGTGAGCTTTAGATTTGTTTCTTTTGGTCTGGACAACTTGGGTTTTAGACTAGCCTAGCTATAGTGAGTAGTCTGATTGTACTGTGGCCCATGGACAGCAGTAGCCCTGTCTCTGACTTCCAGCACTCTCAGGATGTTTGCCACTTCCCTTCTCTCCCCTGCCTGTTTCAAGTGACTTGCCAGAGCTGTGATGTAAGCAGACAACTCTGTGAATGACCTCAGTGGCCAGGATTCCAGAGCAGCAGACAGCAGTGTTCCAACGTCACTGCTTTCCAATGCTGAAATAACTCTATAAAGATGCCGACTGGCTGATCCCAGTGTAACCATAGGCAAAGTAACCTACATTTTGAGTAAAGTTATTATTTTAAAAAATGTATGTGATCGCCTAGGTGACATTCTCGATTAAGTTGGTTGAAGAACTGTGATTCTGGGGAATAATTGGACTATTATGCTATTTAGCCTTTTTTGTTGAATGAGTAGCTACCCATGTTTAGCCCAGCGTTTTTTGTTGAATGAGTAGCTACCCATGTTTAGCCCAGCGTTTCCCAAACTCTGCACTTTTTGGTTTTTGCCCTAACACTACATAGCTGAATCAAATTATCAAAATGTAATGATTTGGGCAAAACCCAAAATGTCCACCCCTTGGGGTCGCAAGGACTGAGTTTGGCCACAGTGGAATGGGCAGAATGGCAAGGTATGGTAGAACGATTATGCCTTTTAGTTCTTGCATGTGAGCTGAGCTGCCAAATGTAGTTCTATTCAGGCTGAAAGACTGGTTGTCATGGCTGCCTCTCATAGGGCACTCAGGGTCACCGTAGCAGCTGTCTACAATTTCTTCAATTAGGCTAGTAAACACTCAGAACAAGAACAATTACAATTTACAGTTATGGGAACAAATGTTGTTAAAGTAGCCTAGATTTCAGATTCTAGGCCTATGCGTTTAGTTTGTGTTACTCCATCCAATTGTCCGTCCCTGAATCTCAAACAGCACCATATGGATTGGGATTAGTTAATAAGGATTTGTGGTGCCCTGCCTAAATCCTTTGAAAAAGTGCATTAACCAGAGAAAGGGTATTGCGTATAAGCCTATTAAAGGTTGACTGAAGACAGGAAAGGGTTTATCTGTTAGTAACTGCTATTGATGAGAATATTCATCCATTCTCATATTCAATTCATCCAAGCCTCATTTGAGGAAGAACGTATAGGCTTTGAAGTGAGTATAGGCTTAAATACAGATTTATTTTAGAATCCCTGTCTTCTAACAATGCATAGTTTTGTTTTTTACCTACCCAAACTTTATCGGTTTAGACAATGGCTTAAATCAGGGGGGATGAAATTGAACTCGTAAACCAATCCCATTTCTGCCAGCTTGTTTATAGTTTGTCCTCGGTAGTTCACATGTTGTCCATAGAGGAGCCATTTGCCCATATGGCCTTCTGTTTTTAGACAGAGTTGTATTCCTATTCATAGAAGACCAGTGGTCGACGAACTCCCTGTGTATGAATGCAGAAAAGGGCAGGTATCTACAGATCCTCCACCCTTTCCTTCGACACAGACTAGTTGGCTGCAAGACAACATTCTGGGATTACAGGCGTTACCTGAAAACACAGGAAGTCCCCATCCTGTTTTTGATCTAATTCCAGATCTTTGAAGGATAGGCTTAAATGTTTTTGTCTTCGTTCTGATATCAAATTAACAGCCTACATTAAGTTGGCCTCGACCTGGGCAACATTGCACAATTCCTAGATAAATCCACCATTTGCATCTGACCCACCTTTTCTTTGTCCTCTTGGTGTCAATGCAAGTGAAAACTCAAAAGTTCCGGTTTGTCTCACACAACACAGAGTGCTGTCTGCGTCAATGATGGATGTCATGTGGCTATGCGGGTGTAGGTCATTTAGGGTTTGACTGAGGTAAACATTTTCATGAAAGATCCCTCTATGTAAAGCTGCAACGTGAGAAGTGTTTAGTGTAGAGTGTACAAGAGAAGCTTTAGTCTTCCAGCATGTACCTAATCAAACTACTTCACGGAAGCCTCAATCCTTTGCCCTGATTCATCTCACAGTTCCAAAGATGGTTGAAACAGACAGGAGAGATGGAATGTATCTAGACCCTTTCATTCAATACAGCCTGTCACATAAAATAATCATCCCAGTCAGTTATAATGTATATATATTTTTAACAATGATTGAATAACTTTACCTCACACTCTCCATTCTGTGCATTCAATGCATTTAAATAAAAAACAACTTCCTGGTATCCTTTGTGACATCGGCTGATGTAAAAAGGGCTTTATAAATACATTTGATTGATTTGATTGTAGAATCAAAGAAAAACCCTTGAATGAGTAGGTGTTAACCTTTGACCGGTAGTGTAGGCCTAGATAGAAATGTGACGTATTGTGTGGTGGCCCTACTAGCACTGACTTTGCTGATAACTACTTTATTGAGGAAAAATTTACTTTAGTATGACTGAGATATGTGGTTGTCCCACCTAGCTATCTTCAGATGAGTGTACTAACTCTAAGTCGCTCTGGATAAGAGCATCTGCTAATTGACTAACATGTCAAATGTCCTGAGAAGGCATGTCCCTTTGCTACCCTGATTCAACCTTAGCAGACCTCAGGTCTGCGTCCCAAATGGCAGTACGGCACCCTATTCGTTTTATAATGCAGTACTTTTGACCAGCAGGTGATACCAATATCATATATGTCAATTGTATATCCATACTGCAGCAATATGACAGCTTAGGTTCTAGCAATGCAGATGTAGAAGCACGGCGGCTAGGAAAAACTCCCTAGAAAGGCCAGAACCTAGGAAGAAACCTAGAGGAACCAGGCTCTGAGTGGTGGCCAGTCCTCTTCTGGCTGTGCCGGGTGATTATAACAGAACATGGCCAAGATGTTCAAACGTTCATAGATGACCAGCAGGGTCAGAAAGTAATCATCACAGTGGTTGTAGAGAGGGTGCAACAGGCTTTTCATAGCCAATCATTAGTGAAGACATCAAAACTATGAAATAACAGTAGTAAAAAAAAAAGTGTTAATCAAAATATATTTTATATTTGAGATTCTTCAAATTCTTTCATCAAGGCAAAGGGTGGCTATTTGAAGAATCTCAAATATATTTTGATTTGTTTAACACTTTTTTGGTTACTACATGATTCCATATGTTTTATTTCATAGTTTTGATGTCTTCACTATTATTCTACAATGTAGAAAATAGTAAAAATATAGAAAAACCCTTGAATGAAAAAAAATGTTGACCGGTTGTGTGCATCACACATGGCTGTGCGCATCACACATGGCTGTGCCTGAAAATCAGGCCAGTCTCAAGCTTATCTAGATGGCTTCGTCCAGCTGACCGAAAGCCTCCCATGAATGCGAAAGATGCTCAGTCTTCAACTATCCTACTACTGATGAAAGAAGCTCATATCTAAGCATGCATCCACATCTTCCTTTTCCACTACTTTGTGCATGTTTTGTTGAAAAAAATTACAAGCCCAGGCACTGCTAAATATTATGACATGATATAATCCGCCTGGAAACGTTTCCTCTTTGGGAGTTATTTATGCTGACTGTTTCACTCTAAGCATAAAATTACTGATAATGTTTTTTCAATTGCACATCACCCCTCAGTGCTCTGTAAGGCGAAGCAGGCTTGCCAAGACTGAGTGAGGCAGAAATAAATGGCTGTTGAAAATCCTGCTTAAGGGTCAGGAGTGAAGGGAAGGGTGGCTCAATTCAGTTTGTTCAGTAGCAGCAGGCAACTTGGCTACTGAAGCACTTAAGGATATTTGGCAGTGTATTAGAGTACCATCTGATCGTATGGTAGGAGCCTGTTAAACAGGGCCAGGTGATAGGCCGCAGACAGCCGTAGAGGTTTTCTGATTCATATTGAATTGGGCCTGTGGGAGTCTGCCTTGTCTCTTTTAGCTTATTCACACATAACACACCTTACAGGGATGTATAGGCCTAGTGTCTACATGGAGGATTGGATCTGTCATCTTGTGACCTGATCTGTTGAGGGCCACAAGATCCCTATCATGAATATTTTTTGCAGTACCCTGTCCTTGTCAAGTCACCATCCCATTTGAAATACAAATTTGTCTGAACCTCGTTTTTCTTTGTCCCCTCCTGCTGCCGCTCATTACAAATTCATGAATATAAAATTGTATTTGATAAGATAATAGTTCTAACATTTATTGGTAGACCGCTAATAGGCTAGATATGAACCTCACACCATGGTTGTGCTTCATTGTGAGGACAGAAACCCTTCTCTCTAGGAGAGAGGAGACACGGTTCATTGGTCATCTTCAGCAAAGGAGAAAAATGCTCCCTGAACTGGAAGATCAGTCCTCTCTCCATTGCCAATCGGAGGTCAATGCTGCATAAATTGTGCTATCTAGAAACAAGAGGCAAACACAGCTGAATAGCACCATAATGGGTTTGATATTGTTTTTTGTGCGTGCAGAAGAGTGAGGGGGAGAAGAGGGAGATTAGGGGCTCGATTCAATCCGTATCGCAGAAGTTCAGCGCTACAGCATGATTATATATTCAAAGGCAATGTTCCAGCGTTCACGGGAAATGCTGCATATGTCAGCTCAATCTGAAATTACCTTTACATTTAAATCGCGCTATAGCACTGAACTTCCGCGATATGGATTGAATCGAGTCCTAAGCCTACGTCTAGCATTGTATGACCAACCACCCTACAGTTGCTCGGCAGAGCGGAGGAGGAAATGGAAAGTTCCCTGTTTTCATCCGTCCCATCTCCAGCTTGCTGCATGAGGCAGCCATGCTGTCATGAGGGGGTTTCGATGGGGGACAGAGGCAGGATATCCCCTCCGAAACAAAAGAAGAAACTAACCTGTGCTGTTCAAAAATAAATGTTTGTCTATTTCAGGCTTCTGTCCCCCTGGTGAGTGGAAAAACACGTGGGTTAGGAACTAAGGCTGCTCGTGTGTTAATTAAGAGGATGACTTAAACTAGTTTTGTGTACCGATTGAGTTGGTTTTCTCAAACCGTTTTTGTTTTGTAGTCCCTTTGGTGTAGGCTAGCTGTTGAATTCCAGTGGTGGGTTAATCATTATATGCAGCTATTTAGGGTTATTATAACAGCATCAAGCCATTTTTCCTCTCTTGAAGGGAAATAATTGAATGACTCTTGGCTGGTTGGGGTGTCAAATACCATAACCCTGGAACATTGAACACTGCCAGACACAGTTCCCAAGTCGTTATAGATCTGCTCGCCAGCTCCAGACAGAGGCTGTCTCCCAAATGGCAACCTATTTCCTTATATAGTGCATTAAATAGAGAATAGGGTGCCATTTGGAACACAGACACTAGTATTTTGAGGGGAACTTTTCAAGGCCTTGTCCCCATAAACCTAGGGTCCTGTAAAATCTGTTTTTGTTTTTCCAGGTTTCCGATTTATCATTCTGCCAGGTAGGTATAGGCTAGTTTGTAGTTAACATTTTAATTGGGAAGGTTTTTGGGAATGCTTTAACAACTACTAGAAGACTGTTGTCATTACATTAGCATCATTGCTAACGCCTACACAAAGTGGTGGACAAACACACAAATTAATTAATTTTCTAATGAATTCAATACATTTAGTACTGAACTTTGTTGGAAATCAACATCTTTGAATTCTGTTTTAATGTCTGGATTCTGTGATTCTGCAGATTTTATAGGGCCCTATAAACCCCCCCCTCCTTCCTCCCTTCATGGACTGATTTATTGCCCTCTTAATGGCAAAGTGCTATTTTTAGATCAGGGGGGTGTTCATGCTCTCTTATGTCCTGAGTCCAGTCCTGGTTTCCTCCAGGACAGGGACGAATAAAGACTACAAAGTGACATGGCAAAGCCATTCCAGAGGCCCAATGTCATTTTTCCTGTGCTCCGGATCGGAGACGCTATGTTCCCATGCGTCACAGTGGTAGCAGCCAGAGCCTCCGGAAGACGAGTTATGGGACTGGAATAGTAAGTCAGTCTGTAACCGTTATCAGGCAACAACTGTCAACAGAACAGGTTGCTGTCTCACTAGAGATTCTCACGCTACCCCTCTGTCTCTGTCTCTGGCTTCCATTCTATTAACTTCCTGCTACTGCTCTTATACCCATTAGAGGAGTTATTTTTATGCCTGCCATGTCATTGCCCTGTGGTGTTGAGCATTGGAGGTGAATGATTTCTCTCACTCATATTCCATGTGTTGGTAGGAATGAGGTTCTAATGTGCGCTGTCCAAACCAAGGGCCATCTGAACACTTGCCATTACAGATATCTTGCTCGATTGGTTATGTCTGCGGTAAGCTCTACTAACTTGAAAAGATGATGTGATGCTTCTTTGTGCTTACATTTTCACATCCTTTGCCAGGCTATGCAAATTGAGTGACTCTCCATGGAAACGAGTTCCACGTGAATAGAAGTGCTTGTAGCCTATGTGGAAGGGAAAGTACAACTGAATACGTTCAACTGAAATGTGTCTTCCGCATTTAACCCAACCTCTCTGAATCACAGAGGTGCAGGGGGCTGCCGTAATCGACATCCACATCTTCGGTGCCCGGGGAACAGTGGGTTAACTGCCTTGCTCAGGGGGAAGAATTACATATTTTTACCTTGTCAGCTCGGGGATTCGATCCAGCAACCTTTCTGTTACTGGCCCAACGCTCAAGGCTATTAGAAAGTGATTAGCTTATAAGGTAGGTGTTTGATGATCTCTAAGCCTGTATATACACTGACCTTATTGATGTCACCTATCAAATCAAACTATTTGTCACATGCGCCGAATACATCAAGTGTAGACTTTACCGTTGAATGCTTACTTACAAGCCCTTAACCAACAGTGCATTTCAAGAAGAGTTTAAGAAAATGTTAACCAAATAAACTAAAGTGAAATAAAGTACAAAAATAATAAGTAACACAATAACATAACAATAACGAGGCTATATACAGGGGGGGTACCGAGTCAGTGTGCGAGGGTACAGGTTTGTTGAGGTTAAAATATCTATGTAGGTAGGGGTGAAGTGACTATGCATAGATAATAAACAGTAAGTAGCAGCAGTGTACAAAACAAATGGAGGGTGTCAATGTAATAGTCCGGTGGCCATTTGATTAATTGTTCAGCAGTCTTAAGGCTTGGAGGTAGAAGCTGTTAAGGAGCCTTTTGGACCTAGACTTGGCGCTCCGGCACCGCTTGCCGTGTGGTATTAAAGAAATAGGTCCTGGATGGCAGGAAGCTTGGCCCTTAAAGCTTAAAGCCTCTTCAATCAGTGTAGATGAAGGGGAGGAGACTGGTTAAAGAAGCCTTGAGACAATTCAGACATGGATTTTGTATGTGTGCCATTCAGAGGTTGAATGGGTAAGACAAACTATTTAAGTGCCTTTGAATGGTAGTAGGTGCAAGCTGCACCGGTTTGAGTGTTTCAAGAACTGCAATGCTGCTGGGTTTTTCACACTCCACAGTTTCCTGTGTGTATCAAGAATTGTATATATGTATGCGTGTATGTATGCATGTATGCATACATACGTACAGTGAGGGGAAAAAAGTATTTGATCCCCTGCTGATTTTGTAGACAAAGAAATGATCAGTCTATAATTTTAATGGTAGGTTTATTTGAACAGTGAGAAAAACCTATGTGAAAAATTTTATAAATTGATTTGCATTTTAATGAGGGAAATGAGTATTTGATCCCCTTTTAATCAGAAAGATTTCTGGCTCCCAGGTGTCTTTTTATTCAGGTAACGAGCTGAGATTAAGAGCACAAGTGGAAGACGCAAATGGAAGAAACACAAAAGAACTGTCAATCTCCCTCGGCCTGGGGCTCCATGCAATATCTCACCTCGTGGAGTTGCAATGATCATGAGAACGGTGAGGAATCAGCCCAGAACTACACGGGAGGATCTTGTCAATTATCTCAAGGCAGCTGGGACCATAGTCACCAAGAAAACAATTGGTAACACACTACGCCGTGAAGGACTGAAATCCTGCAGCGCCTGCAAGGTACCCCTGCTCAAGAAAGCACATATACATGCCCGTCTGAACTTTGCCAATGAACATCTGAATGTTGTGTTGTGGTCAGATGAGACCAAAATGGAGCTCTTTGGCATCAACTCAACTCGCCGTGTTTGGAGGAGGAGGAATGCTGCCTATGACCCCAAGAACACCATCCCCACCGTCAAACATGGAGGTGGAAACATTATGCTTCGGGAGTGTTTTTCTGCTAAGGGGACAGGACAACTTCACCGCATCAAAGGGACGATGGACGGGGCCATGTACCATCAAATCATTCCCTCAGCCAGGGCATTGAAAATGAGTCGTGGATGTGTATTCCAGCATGACAATGACCCAAAACACACGGCCAAAGCAACAAAGGAGTGGCTCAAGAAGAAGCACATTAAAACTACTTAGGGAGCACCGGCACGCTAGCGGGCCACTCCCGACACTACCCGGTGAAATGTAAGGCGAAAAATTCAAAATCCAAAAGTTGAATTATTAAACATTCATCAATATACAAGTGTTCCATAGCCATCAAAAGCTCTGCTTCTTGGAAATATCACAGCGTTGTCAGAAAGGCTTTACGGCTAAAGCACACCATTTGATTGTTTGAGGATAGCATTAGCATAAATTCATAAACCAGCACGGGTCACACAACACATATCACAGCTAAAACAAATCCCTTACCTTTCGAAGAACTTCTGCTGAGGGCTTCCCAAGTTTCCAACGAAGACATCCAATGGTTCTTTTGTTAGAAAAAGTAATTTATTATATCCATAAATCTCAGTTTGGTTGGCGCGTTATGTTCAGAAAATCCAACGTCGAATCGCCCATTGAAACGTGAAGAGAACGCGTTCATATATACCTTTAAACTTATCCTAAACAAATCAAAGTCCAGTTATAATGCATCCTTAGCTATCCTTTTATGAATATTAGCGATAATATTTCACTCGGATGGTCACCTAAACGTTATAAAAGGAAAATACAGTGGGGTGCGCACCCGGTGTCGCGCCCGAGAAATCTTGTTGACATCTGAGCTCCCTTGACCGTTTCCTCTTCCTATCCGTTCTGCTTACTGCTATCGCTTCCAGGCTCTGTATAAAGACTGGAAGCCATAGGTACTGCAATCTCGGAGCTGGATTGCATTGAAGTCAATGGGGAGAGTCAAACAGAGCAAAGGTCACAAAAAACTGCAATTCCGGATGGATTTTCCTCGGGTTTTCGCTTGCTATATCAGTTCTGTTATACTCAGACATTATTTTAACAGTTTTAGAAACTTAAGTGTTTCCTATCCAATGGTACTAATTATGTGCATATCCTATTTTCTGTGCCTGAGTGGCAGGCATTTTACTTTGGGCACGCCAGACTCTTCAAAACCGTCACCTCTGCTGCCGCTCCCTAAGAAGTTAAGGTCCTGGACTGGCCTAGCCAGTCTCCAGACCTTAATCCCATAGAAAATCTGTGGAGGAAGCTGAAGGTTCGAGTTGCCAAACGTCAGTGTCGAAACCTTAATGACTTGGAGAAGATCTGCAAAGAGGAGTGGGACAAAATCCCTCCTGAGATGTGTGCAACCCTGGTGGCCAACTACAAGAAACGTCTGACCTCTGTGATTGCCAACAAGGGTTTTGCCACCAAGTACTAAGTCGTGTTTTGCAGAGGGGTCAAATACTTATTCCCTCATTAAAATGCAATTCCATTTATAACATTTTTCACATGCGTTTTCTGGATTTTTTTGTTGTTATTCTGTCTCTCACTGTTGAAATAAACCTACCATTAAAATTATAGACTGATCATTTCTTTGTTAGTGGGCAAACGTACAAAATCAGCAGGGGATCAAATACTTTTTTCCCTCACTGTATGTATATAAATGTGTGTGTGTGTATATATATATATATGTGTGTGTGTGTGTGTGTGTGTATATATATATATATATATATATATATATAAGCTAGGATATGCATATAATTAGTAGCTTTTGATAGATAACACTCTGAAGTTTCTAAAACTGTTAAATAATGTCTGTGAGTACAACAGAACTGATATGGCAGGCAGAAACCTGAGCAAAATCCATCCGGGATGTCTGAATCAGTCATGTCACACTGTTTTCAATTGGCCAGCTATTCAAAGCCTCATAGTTTAACCCCCAGATTGCATTTCCTATGGCTTCCACTAGATATCAACAGTCTTTAGAAAAAGGTTGGAAGCTTCAATCATGAAAATCAAGGGACTAAGACCACTTGTTTTTGAGTTCACGTCAAGTGTCCTCTTTTGGATTTTGCGCGTAACAGGGAATGCGCGCTCAGTTCTTTTTCTCTTCTATTCAGCAGGTTATATTCCGTCTGAAATATTATAGTGTATATTAATTTTAGGGTATCTGAGTATTGATTACAAATGCTGTTTGAATTCTTTCTACAAACTGTACGTGTACTTTTGGGATATCGTTTGTCTGCATGGATGAAAGCCTTTGGGTAGGTGGATTACTGAACAAAACGCGCCAACCAAACGGAGCTATATGGATATAAAGAGGAACTTTATCGACCAAAAAGACCTTTTATTGTGTAACCTGGACGCTTTGATATGCCATCAGAGGAAGATCATCAAAGGTAAGCTATTTATTTTATGCTATTTTTGAGTTTTGTGACACCTCTGCTGGTTATGTTATTATGCTAATTGAGTTTTTGAGTGGGGCACTGTCCTCAGACAATCAAATGTTCTGCTTTTGCCGTAAAGCCTTTTTGAAATCTGACAATGCTGTTAGATTAACAAGAGTCTAAGCTTTTGTAGGGTGTGCCACATTTGTATTTTCATGAATGTTTAAATTAGTATTTTTTGAATTTGGCGCTCTGCATTTCACCAGGTGTTGTCAAAATCGATCCCGTTCACGGGATTGGATCCGTAACAGGTTAACTGACTTTCCTGGTTAAATAAATAAAATCCCAGAAATTTTCCACACGCACTAAAAGCTTATTTCTCTCAAATGTTGCGCACAATTATGTTTACATCCCTGTTAGTGAGCATTTCTCATGCTGGGGACAATAAAAGTCCACTCTAAAATGTTCAGTTTTGTCACACAACACAATGCCACAGATGTCTCAAGTTTTGAGGGAGCTTGCAATTTGCAGAGCTGTTGCCAGAGAATTGAATGTTAATTTCTCTACCATAAGCCGCCTCCAACGTAGTTTTAGAGAATTTGGTTGTACTTCCAACCGGCCTCACAACCTCAGACCATGTGTATGGCGTCATGTGGGCGAGCGGTTTGCTAATGTCAACAGAGTGCCCCATGGTGGCGGTGAGGTTATGGTATGGGCAGGTATAAGCTATGGACAATGAATCTGCATTGCATTTTATCAATGCCAATTTATATACACCAGAAGACCGTGATGAGGTCCTGCGGCCCTTTGTGAGGCCCATTTTTATTTTTATTGATCTGTGACCAACCGATGCATATCTGTATTCCCAGTCATGTGAAATCCATAGATTAGGGACTGATTTCTTCATATGAACTGTAATTCAGTAAAATCTTTTTAATTGTTGCATTTATATTTGTGTTCAATGTATATATATGTTTGCTTCATTAGGACCATCGCTGCTTTGTTAGCAAAGGCCAAAAATACCAAGCTGTTCTCCAGCTCATTCCACCTATACAGTGGGGCAAAAAAGTATTTAGTCAGCCACCAATTGTGCAAGTTCTCTCACTTAAAAAGATGAGAGAGGCCTGTAATTTTCATCATAGGTACACTTCAACTATGACAGACAAAATGAGGAAGAAAAATGCAGAAAATCACATTGTAGGATTTTTAATGAATTTATTTGCAAATTATGGTGGAAAATAAGTATTTGGTCACATACAAACAAGCAAGATTTCTGGCTCTCACAGACCTGTAACTTCTTCTTTAAGAGGCTCCTCTGTCCTCCACTCATTACCTGTATTAATGGCACCTGTTTGAACTTATCAGTATAAAAGACACCTGTCCACAACCTCAAACAGTCACACTCCAAACTCCACTATGGCCAAGACCAAAGAGCTGTCAAAGGACACCAGAAACAAAATTGTAGACCTGCACCAGGTTGGGAAGACTGAATCTGCAATAGGTAAGCAGCTTGGTTTGAAGAAATCAACTGTGGGAGCAATTATTAGGAAATGGAAGACATACAAGACCACTGATAATCTTCCTCGATCTGGGGCTCCACGCAAGATCTCACCCGTGGGGTCAAAATGATCACAAGAACGGTGAGCAAAAATCCCAGAACCACACGGGGACCTAGTGAATGACCTGCAGAGAGCTGGGACCAAAGTAACAAAGCCTACCATCAGTAACACACTACGCCGCCAGGGACTCAAATCCTGCAGTGCCAGACGTGTCCCCCTGCTTAAGCCAGTACATGTTCAGGCCCGTCTAAAGTTTGCTAGAGAGCATTTGGATGATCCAGATGAGGATTGGGAGAATGTCAGATGAAACCAAAATAGAACTTTTTGGTAAAAACTCAACTCGTCGTGTTTGGAGGACAAAGAATGCTGAGTTGCATCCAAAGAACACCATACCTACTGTGAAGCATGGGGTGGAAACATCATGCTTTGGGGCTGTTTTTCTGCAAAGGGACCAGGACGACTGATCCGTGTAAAGGAAAGAATGAATGGGGCCATGTATCGTGAGATTTTGAGTGAAAACCTCCTTCCATCAGCAAGGGCATTGAAGATGAAACGTGGCTGGGTCTTTCAGCATGACAATGATCCCAAACACACCGCCCGGCAACGAAGGAGTGGCTTCGTAAGAAGCATTTCAAGGTCCTGGAGTGGCCTAGCCAGTCTCCAGATCTCAACCCCATAGAAAATCTTTGGAGGGAGTTGAAAGTCCGTGTTGCCCAGCGACAGCCCCAAAACATCACTGCTCTAGAGGAGATCTGCATGGAGGAATGGGCCAAAATACCAGCAACAGTGTGTGAAAACCTTGTGAAGACTTACAGAAAACGTTTGACCTCTGTCATTGCCAACAAAGGGTATATAACAAAGTATTGAGATAAACTTTTGTTATTGACCAAATACTTATTTTCCACCATAATTTGCAAATAAATAAATTAAAAATCCTACAATGTGATTTTCTGGATTTCTTTTTCTCATTTAGTCTGTCATAGTTGAAGTGTACCTATGATGAAAATTACAGGCCTCTCTCATCTTTTTAAGTTGGAGAACTTGCACAATTGGTGGCTGACTAAATACTTTTTTGCCCCACTGTATATATTTGCAGTCCTGTTGTTCAAAGCTGTTTCTACAGGATAGTCTCAGACCATCACTGTCAGGGAAAGAGGGTCTGTAACACCACAGGAGTCTCTGACAGAGAGGCTGCTGGGTCCTCCCCCCTCAAGTGCACAGGAAGCAGTGATGAGTAAATTGTCCATCTCTTACCACTGACTCTTAAATTCTCACATTCACACTGTGAACACATCCCTGGTGGGACACCCCTGCTCTGCATCTTAGGCTTTTGGTTTGTCAGCACAGCAGTCAGCACTGACCTAGATGTGATGAATGATGGTACATGTTGCTCACCTTTGCCACCTGGTTACTACCTTGCATGACACAAGCATGTGGGTCACATGGGTGCCCCGACCCTATTCCCTATATGGTGCACTCCTTTTGACCAGGGCACATAAGGCTCTGGTCAAAAGTGGTGCACTAAGGAAATAGTGGGCCATTTGAGACAGCCATGCTTTTCTTTCTTCTAAAACTAAAGCATCCTTTAACAAGGGTTTCGATCGTCAGTCTTGCTGTGGTGGTTTTCAAGTTGCGCTCCATGGCTCCTTCCATCCCTACCCCTGATAGTGATTAGCACTCTAATAAGCCCTGATGACCAAGGCAAACAAGGTGCTATGGCCTGTAGCTAGCATAGCCCCCAGTGGGACAACTCTCCCATTTCCTCTCTGATCACAGAGGACTGGGGCCCAGCTAGGAGGATCCATGCATATTTATGACACCGTGCCATTACGTTCTTGCGGTCAATTTGCAGTCTAAAAATTATTTGTAATTATGTTCCATCCTCCTAACCATCCGCTCAACAAATAATCTGCCAATTTTTCTTTCATTTAATTTTCAGGACCACTTCACTGTGGAATTGCCAGTGCTACACTTTTCACTCTCAACTTGATGAGCATGTGGGTGTATGTAGTTCTTCAGCAGCCATTGACACAGACTGTCATCATGCATACTGTTATGTCCCCGGCGTTAATGGCACCCCTCCTTGTGTGATGTGACAATCATTCATTTTGTCTAAAGTACTTACTAAGTCTCCTCCATTTTTTTTGTATTACTTAAATGTCAAAAAGCATGATCGAAAAAAAAAAAGAACTCTCAAGTGAACAGTTCATATGAGTATCATGGGGCCGTAATGACGATTAACAAACAGTCCTTTCTATTTTTTAACGAGCACAAAGACCGGTCTAAAAAAATAAATAATCGTAACTGTTTTTACGGAAAACCACAACCTGAGGCCTAGAGTATAGTAGCATCTGATTGGACAGGCCTTAAGGAAGCTTACTTATACATCTGACACCCCACTTCCTCCCAGGAAGGCCACTATCAGCCAGTTAGCAAGATACTGAACTCGAAGACCTTCGACTTATTACTCAACTATAGTTTGAGATGAACCCGTGGTCTACCTTTCTTAAAGAGTTTTCTACTCAAGGGTTTGGCGCATTACTACTACGCAAAGAAATGGTTGTGTGTGGTAAGTTAAAAGATCTCAAAGCTGTCAACCAACCATCAGGTTGAGCAGCCAATGGCTGGTTTTAATCTGTGTTTGCTCACACAAGATTTGATCTACCGCTTCATTGTTTGGATTTGATAATGAGTCTACCGAGAAAGTCTCCAGACCACAGCAGACAGAGACCTACTCAGTCTCAATTTGGCATGGATGGTTCTTACCACTGGCACCATTACAAAAAACCCTGGCTGAAGCAGCGCTCACAGTCCACTCCAGAGCAGCCACTGGACGGTTACGACTGGAGGACTTCTGCCAGGTTGGACAGTAGAGATCACAGCGTACTGGAACCTATCCACTTCAGGGTATTGAGTCTCCCCAGAAGGATGACCACCTCCAGCAGTACTACTGGACCTGCGGAGCAGCACAGTGGACAGGAGAGGCTGCGGTCACTGCGCTCCCTGATTCCCTACCACAGGTCTGTATCTGAGCCAGGGGCTGGCAGCAGTACAGACAAGACTGCAGTCGGGAAGGTGCGCTCAGAAGTGGAGGATCAAAATGGCCCCTTTGTCCACGGCCTGTTCTCCTCTGTATCGCAGAGGATCAGTAGGATTCTCAACATCAAGGATGAGCCTGATCCTGAGAACCAAGTGCCTGGTAGGAGAGCTCTCTCTCTCTCTGTGTGTGTGTGTGTGTGATCCTCTTTAGAATGGCAATTATTGTATGCAATAGTGTAGTAAGAGACCTTCCTTCTGAAGGCGCATCTCATTTGAGTTTGCTCTACAGTTTATTTTGAGTGGTGTGTTTATTTATTAAGTCCAATACATTACATGGGTAACATGTAACAAAATGATTAATGACCTAAAGTGTTTAAAATGGTTTGCAATTATTTTGAAATTGAAATAGCCTAACTGCTGCACCAAGTAGGGCTGCACAATTAATCAAATTCACATTCACAATGTTGACATTGTCAATATCCATATTGCAAGAGATCCATATTTTGAAAAACCACCCCTCTGCGTGTAACATCCGTTTTTATACTTTACTTATAGTTTTCTTCTCTTGCAGCTGCTTCCCACACACTCCAAGTCCCGCCCCCTGTCACTCAAGCTGCGCAGTTTCTCCTCCTCGCTGTTATATCCCCTTTACAGTGCATTCGTAAAGTATTCAGACTCCTTCCCTTATTCCACATTTTGTTAAGTTACATTCTTATTCTAAAATGGAGTAAATAAAAAAAAATCAATCTACACACAATACCCCATAATAACAAAGGGAAACAGGTTTTTAGAAATGTTTGCAAATTTGCAAAGTCGGAGGTTTACATACACCTTAACCAAATACATTTCTACTCAGTTTTTCACAATTCCTGACATTTAATCCTAGTAAAAATTCCCTGTCTTAGGTCAGTTAGGATCACCACTTTATTTTAAGAATGTGAAATGTCAGAATAATAGTAGAGATATTTATTTCAGCTTTTATTTCTTTCATCACATTCCCAGTGGGCCAGAAGTTTACATACACTCAATTAGTATTTGGTAGCATTGCCTTTAAATTGTTTAACTTGGGTCCAACGTTTCGGGTAGCCTTCCACAAGCTCCCCACAATAAGTTGGGTGAATTTTGTCCCATTCCTCCTGACAGAGCTGGTGTAACTGAGTCAGGTTTGTAGGCCTCCTTGCTCGCACACGCATTTTCAGTTCTGCCCACAACATTTTCTATAGGATTGAGGTCAGGGCTTTGTGATGGCCACTCCAATACCTTGATTTTGTTGTCCTTAAGCCATTTTGCCAGAACTTTGGAAGTGTGCTTGGGGTCATTGTCCATTTGGAAGACCCATTTGCGACCAAGCTTTAACTTCCTGACTGATGTCTTGAGATGTTGCTTCAATATATCCACAATTTTCCTACCTCATGATGCCATCTATTTTGTGAAGTGCACCAGTCCCTCCTGCAGCAAATAACCCCCACAACATGATGCTGCCACCCCTGTGCTTCACGGTTGGAATGGTGTTCTTCGGCTTGCAAGCCTTCCCCTTTTTCCTCCAACTATAACGATGGTCATTATGTCCAAACAGTTCTATTTTTATTTCATCTGACCAGAGGACATTTCTCCAAAAAGTATGATCTTTGTCCCCATATGCAGTTGCAAACCGTAGTCTGGCTTTTTTTATTGTGGTTTTGGAGCAGTGGCTTCTTCCTTGCTGAGCTCCTTTCAGGTTATTTTGATGTTATTTTGATTCACAAGGTCCTTTGCTGCTGTTCTGGGATTGATTTGCACTTTTTGCACCAAGGTACTTTCATCTCTAGGAGACAGAACGCGTCTCCTTCCTGAGCGGTATGACATCTGCGTGCTCCCATGGTGTTTATACTTACGTACTATTGTTTGTACAGATAAACGTGGTACCTTCAGGCGTTTGGAAATTGCTCCCAAGGATGAACCAGACTTGTCGAGGTCAACAAAAAAGAGGTCTTGGCTGATTTCTTTGGATTTTCCCATGATGTCAAGCAAAGAGGCACTGAGTTTGAAGGTAGGCCTTGAAATGCATCCACAGGTACACCTCCACTTGACTCAAATGATGTCAATTAGCCTATCAGAAGCTTCCAAAGCCATGTCATCATTTTCTGGAATTTTCCAAGCTGTTTAAAGGCCCAGTCAACTTAGTGTATGTAAACTTCTGACCCACTGGAATTGTGATACAGTAAATTATAAGTGAAATAATCTGTCTGTAAACAATTGTTGGAAAAAATCATGCATAAAATAGATGTCCTAACCAACTTCCAAAACTATAGTTTGTTAACAAGAAATTTGTGGAGTGTTTAAAAACGAGTTTTAATGACTCCAACCTAAGTGAATGTAAACTTCCAACTTCAACTGTACATACGCATTCAGACCCTTTGCTATGAGACTCAATATTGAGCTCAGGTGCATCCTGTTTCCATTGATCATCCTTGAGATGTTTCTACATCTTTATTGGAGTCCACCTGTCTATATAAGGTCCCACAGTTGTCAGAGCAAAAACCAAGCCATGAGGTCGAAGGAATTGTCCGTAGAGCTCCGAGACAGGATTGTGTCAAGGCACATATCTGGGGAAGGGTACCAGCAAATCTCTGCAACATTGAAGGTCCCCAAGAACACAGTGGTCTCCATCATTCTTAAATGGAAGTAGTTTGGAACCAACAAGACTCTTCCTAGAGCTGGTTGCCCGGCCAAACTGAGCAATCAGGGGAGAAGGGCCTTGGTCATGGAGGTGACCAAGAATCCGATGGTCAGTGACAGAGCTCCAGAGTTCCTTTGTGGAGATGGGATAGCCTTCCAGAAGAACAACCATCTCTGCAGCATTCCACCAATCAGGCCTTTATGTAGAGTGGCCTGGTGGAAGCCAATCCTCAGTAAAAGGTACATGACAGCCCGCTTGGAGTTTGCCAAAAGGCACCTAAAGGACTCTCAGGCCATAAAAAACAAGATTCTCTGGTCTGATGAAACCAACATTGAACTTTTTGGCCTGAATGACAGGCGTCATGTCTGGAGGAAATCTGTCACCATCCCTACGGTGAAGCGTGGTGGTGGCAGCATCATGCGGTGGGTATGTTTTTCAGCAGCAGGGACTGGGAGAGTAGTCGAGTTTGAGAGAAAGATGAACGGAGCAAAATACAGAGAGATCCTTGATGAAAACCTGCTCCAGAGCGCTCAGGACCTCAGACTGGGGTGTTGGTTCACCTTTCAACAGGACAACGACCGTAAGCACACAGCCAAGACAACACAGGAGTGGCTTCGGGACAAGTCTCTGAATGTCCTTGAGTGGCCCAGCCAGAACCTGGACTTGAACCCGATCGAACATCTCTGGAGAGACCTGAAAATAGCTGTGCAGCTATGCTCCCCATGCAACCTGACAGAGCTTGAGAGGATCTGCAGAGAAGAATGGGAGAAACTATCCGAATACAGGTGTGCCAAGCTTGTAGCATCATACCCAGGAAGACTCGAGGCTGTAATCGCTACCAAAAGTGCTTCAACAAAGTACTGAGTAAAGGGTCTGAATACTTATGTAAATGTGATAATGGGATATTGTGTGTAGATTGAGGTATTTTTTTTAAATCCATTTTAGAATAAGGCTGTAACATAACAATGTGGAAAAAGTCAAGGGGTCTGAATACTTTCCGAATGCACTGTATATACTTCTTTCACAAATGATTTACGGTATTTTGCCTGTAAAAAAAACAATTGGGCAATATTCCTATGTCCCCCTTACAAACAGGCCCATGTTTACCACATTCTTGCCTGCATACACCTTGTATACCTCCCTTGCGCATGCCGGTATTTCCGGGGACGAGTGGTAGTAGTGGTGTGCATATGTGGGTGGGCGTAATTTTTTTAATTTTTATAAATACATTGAGAATATACACCATCAAAAATAAATCCATTAATAATTTTAGGCAGTTCCTAAGAAACATAAGACTAATAAAAGGTATTTTCATTAGAATAGCATATTTTGAGTTTAATTATGTTACTGGTCTGTGCAGCAATGGCTGCGCCATCCAAATAAAATCAGTTGTTTGTTATTTTGTTAATTAACAAACACGGTCAACAGACCATAGACTATATTTTATAGTAAGACTATAATAGAATATAACAGAATAAAATGCAAATAATATTTTTCCCACACAACTTGTGCCATGGGAATGTGTATTTCTATTTATTATGGATCCCCATTAGCTGCTACCAAGACACCAGCTACTCTTCCTGGGGTCCAGTAAAATTAAGGCAATTATACAATTTTAAGAACTTTACAATACATTCACTACAGATTTCACAACACATTGTGTGCCCTGAGACCCCTACTCTACTACCACATATCTACCACACAAAATCTGTGTGTATAGTGCATACTGTATGTTATCGTGTGTATGCGTGTGGAACCGCTGTCATATAAAAAAGTGATATTTTTAAACAGAACCCAAGTCCATGCTTTTTTTATCCACCAATTGACTGATAGAAAATAATAGCAATCCTATTTTCAAAAGGACGTGAGTCTCTTGTTCATATTTCACTATCTTCCGCTGGCATTTAGAGTTGCCTATATGTGATCGAGCAGAAAAATTGGTCTACTCTTGATTTAGGCTACATTATTGCATGCTAAATGTTTCTGATCAGTGATAGATGAGGAAACAAAAATATGAGCAATATCACCTCCACTTTTTTGCCGAGACAGAAACCAATTAAGCAAATAGCCTACAGATGTAGATTCAGTGAAACAAAATCACATTGATTATCAGACAAGTCAGTGAAGACTTTGGTCGGGAGTAGGCCTAGGCTACTAAGCGACTGTGAATGAAAAGCAAAATAATCCACTTAACCATTGTGCTTTGCTGATAAAAAATTACGTACATTGTGGTATGGGTTAGATTGACCCACACAGTAAGACAGTCAAAGAACCAAGTAAAAACAAACACAAGTTTGAAATACAAGTACTTTTGATTTCAAAAACTTTAAGAACTATTTGTTAAACCATATTTCCTTTCTCACAAACAAGCATTTTCTTTTTCTCCAAGTAGGCATTTGTTTTGTATTTCACAGTAACAATTAGGTGTGATTTGACCCTATCGGTCAAAATGATCCCTTCAGTCTTTCTCTCCACCTGTTGAACACAATGTACGTGTGTGCTTTCTGCAGTTGTATTTATTGCATTCTACACGAGGTGCTGCTTTTACTGTCTTGGCGAGGAGGGCAGAGCAAATCGGTAGGCCCTGGAACAATTTTGATTACATTGTAAGCTGACAGTCTACCTTGACTTCTTTGTGGTGATGGTGACCATTCTATATTACCATCAGTATGTTCACATTTTGAAGTTCGGTTAATGACCAAAAATGATGGAAAAGTCATTTAATTCCATGGAGAAAAAGAGCGGTAAACTGGTCAAATTGACCCACAACATAACAGGAGGGTTAAACTACATAGATTCACTATAAGTTTGCATGCTGTTTTTTATTTATTTATTTATTTTACCAGGTAAGTTGACTGAGAACACATTCTCATTTCTGTTAGGTTAGGTCAAATTAATGCCACCACTTCAGATTACTTTGTTTTTCTTGCGCTGGACCCAATGATTTATGAAAACTTGCTTGATGGGTCGATGTTCTCATTGGGGGTTTACAGATGTTTTATGTACACACTTTATTTGAATATTCATGAAATGCACATTGTTATATTTGGTCATTATTTTCCCTCGACTCTAACCCCATTCGATGCATTGAACGGATATGGTTGGAGCTATGTCTACATAAGGGTGCTAATTTAAAAAAATCACAAAAGCTCTGACAAAGGCCTCAAGGCCGACACATAAGCTTATTAAAGAGCAATGATACTAGCAAGAGCAGTGTGCAGGTAACCTATTTTTTTTCTCATCTTATTCAACTGTTACCATGCACCTGCAACAAAGATAGCTCAGATGTGCGAGTGCCTTTTGAATTTTGAGGTCAAATACAGTCAACACATTGTTCCAAGCAAGAATAATGCAGCTTTCCTCTTTGCTTAATTTCTTTGGGAGCAGTGCACGAAGTGACCGTTTTGGAGACCCTGGCGTGCCCAAAGTAAAATGCCTCCCATTCAAGCCCAGAAAATAGGATATGCACATATTTAGTACCATTGGATAGGAAACACTCTGAAGTTTATAAAAGTGTTAACATTTTGTCTGTGAGTATAACAGAACGGATATGGCAGGCGAAACCCCGAGGAATTTTTGTCCTGGAAAAAGTGGTTTTGACAGAGTGCCTCATTGGGAACCCCTCCCTTATGAAAATGCCCACATAAGGGCATATGAATGCAGTACCTATCGCTTCCTCTGGATGTCAACAGTCTCGAGAAAGTGTTCAGATTCATTTTAGATGCTTTTAGAGCAGAGAAGAAGAGGAATCAGGAAGTGTCCCCATAGATGTCCTTTACAAGACAACGCGCACTCCCGCCAGGCACGTTCTTTGTTTTTTTTCTTATCGCCCAGTTTATATTCCGGTTGAAATATTATGCTATTTATACAGAAAAGTGTTCCTAAGGATACATTTAAAATTATGTTTGATTGTTATTGGACAAGTTTATAGGTATAAGTTGAACGAGTTCTCTTCACGTTTCAATGGACGATTGGAGGCTCTATTTTCTCATTATAACGCGACAACCAAACAGAGATTTATGGATATAATACATAACTTTTTCTAACAAAAGAACCATGGATTGTCTTCGTTGGACACTTGGGAAGCCCTCAGCAGAAGTTCTTCAACAGATAATTGATTTGTTTTCGCTGTGAAATGTGTTATGTGTGAACCGTGGAGGCTTATGAAATTATGTTACCATTTAATTGACTTGAATCCTGTAATGCTTAACCAAAGAACAGGGTGTGTGAACGTTCTTTAATTTATGCTAATTGCATTTTCCAACTAAAGTGTCACATGAAGTGTAATATTCAGAGTCCCCGAAAATAATTAATGGGTTTTTTTCTCCCCCATTCCTGGCAACCAACATGAAAAGGAAAAAAAATATCTTGCTTGAAAATTGCTAGATCATTTCTGATCTGTACCATAGTATTTGATTTCCCATCAATATATGAGAACTGAGCAGTCTGTTATACCCCTGGTGATTTGTCATGCTGAAATTAATGGAAATGGTCACTGATAATTTTCACCTCACAGCACATCTGCAGTGTGTATGCTTAGGTCACGCATGCGTTTATGCCAACTTATATTCAAGAGTAGAAATGACAATGCTCATACAACTGTGGCTTGACAGATTAGAATAATCTATTTATTTTTCCTGAAATTAGCCAGCTGGGAACATTTAGCGCCCGATAGCCTAGTTCTCTCCATTTTATAGGTTTGGTTATATGGGAGAGGGTTGGTTAGAACTTGATCACTTTTGTGTAATTCGTCACACTTCACAGTGTTCTAATAAAAAAAATGTTATATTTTTAAGGGACTGAAGGTGTAGGCCACTAGGCCTAGTCTTCATTTTTTTTTAAAGTGGACAATTTCATCTGTCACAGAATGGCTTCCCTGTGTATATGTAATTTATTTACACTTAACAAAAATACAAACACAACATCACAACATGCACTCTAAAATGTGCAGTTTTGTCACACAACACGATGCCACAGATGTCTCAAGTTCTGAGGGAGTTTGCAATTGGTGCTGACTGCAGGAATGCCCACCAGGGCTGTTGCCAGAGAATTTTATGTTAATTTCTCTACTATAAGCTGCCTCCAACGTCGTTTTAGAGAATTTGGCTTTGCAACCGCAGACCAGGTATAACCACGCCAGCCCAGGACCTCCAACATCTGGCTTCGTCACATGCGGGATCATCTGAGACCAGCCACCCGGACAGCCGATGAAACTGTGGGTTAGGACAACCAAAGAATTTCTGCACAAACTGTTAGAAATCGTCTCAGGGAAGCTCACCTGCGTGCTCGTTGTTCTCACCAGGGTCCTGATCACAACGAACACAATTGCATTTTATCGATTGCAATTTGAATGCACAGAGATACCATGATGAGATCCTGAGGCCCATTGTCGTGCCATTCATCCACCGCCATCATCTCGTTTCAGCATGATAATACATGGCCCATGTCGCAAGGATCTGTACACAATTCCTGAAAGCTGAAAATGTCTCAGTTCTTCCATGTTCTGCATACTCACTAGACATGTCACACATTTAGCATGTCGATCCATAGCATCCCAAACGTGTACAACAGCGTGTTCCATTCCCGCAAATATCCAGCAACTTCGCACAGCCGTTGAAGATCATTTGGACAACATTCCACAGGCCACAATCAACAGCATGATCAACTCTATGCGAAGGATATGTCATACTGCATGAGGAAAATGGTGGTCACACCAGATACTGACTGGTTTTCTGGTCCACGCCACTACTTTTTAGTTTTTGTTTTAAGGTATCTTTGACCAACAGATGCATGTCTGTATTCCCAGTCACGTGGTCCATAGATTAGAGCCGAATGAATTTATTTCAATTGGCTGACTTCCTTATATGAACAGAGGCAAATCTTTGAAATTGTTGCATGTTGCCTTCCTATTTTTGTTCAGTGTATTTTGTTGTACTGCTTTAACATAGGATTTGCAGTATTTTGCCAGTAAAAAATGTTTATACAGTGCATTCGGAAAGTATTCAAACCTATTGGCTTTTTCCACATTTTGTTACGTTATAGCTAGGTTTGCACATTTTGGGGAATATTCAGAGGTGGAAACCTTCCTTGGGAATTTACGGGAATACATGGGAATTAATGGAAGTATATACAAATTAATATTAATACCATTTTAAATGTAGATGTTTTTTGCATTGGATATATTTACTATATATGGAGACAAACAAACCTTTTACCTTATCATAAGTAGACAGAATTGCAAATGATTAAATCCTTCCAATAGAAAAAAAAAAAATATTTTTTTATTTAACTTTAATTGAACTTAGAATTAGACTAATTAAATGAGTTGCCTCTTCACATGGGATGATTTCACTGAACAACAAAAGAAAGGGAATATTCAACATACATCTGTAAAATGATAGTCTAGAAACTAAAGCTTTGCTTGTCTTCATCTCAGGCTTCCATGTCTTCTCCCTGGACCTCCTCAATGTCAAACCTCTTGAACATCAGACTCTGAGGCCTCCTCTTCACTCACTTTCCAACCCTGTTGAGGATGGCTCGTTGTCAGGCTCAAAAAGCCTCAAATATGCCCGGATGGCCACCAATTTTTCAACCCTTGTATTGGTCAGCTGCATCCAGCAATTGAGTAGATAAAGCATGTCTGGTTGGAGGGGTGTATGCTGTGTGAAGAACATTCAGAAATCTCTTCTAATATACATTGCCTGTGAGCATTAGAGGTGAACCAGTTGCATACACAGCTCGAGCAAGACACTCATCAGCATTTCTCTAGCGCCCCACTCCCGACAATACCTGGTGAAATGCAAGGCGCCAAATTCAAAATCCAAAAGTTGAATTATTAAACATGCATCAATATACAAGTGTTGCATAGTCATCAAAAGCTCTGCTTCTTGGCAATATCACAGCGTTGTCAGATTTCAAAAAGGCTTTATGGCGAAAGCACCACATTTGATTGATTGTTTGAGGGTAGCACCTTCAATATTTTTCCCATTACCATAAATTCATTAACCATCACGGTTCACAGAAAACACATTTCACAGCGAAAACAAATCAATTACCTTTTGAAGAACTTCTGCTGAGGGCTTCCTAAGTGTCCAACGAAGACAATCCATGGTTCTTTTGTTAGAAAAAGTAATGTATTATATCCATAAATCTCAGTTTGGTTGGCGCGTTATAATGAGTTTATACAGCCTCCACTCGTCCATTGAAACGTGAAGAGAACTCGTTCAACTTATACCTATAAACTTGTCCAAGAACAATAAAACATAATTGTAATTGTATCCTTAGGAACACTTTTATGTGTATATATAGTATAATATTTCAACCGGAATATAAACTGGCCGATTAAGAAAGGAAAAAAACACAGAGCGCGCCAGCCGGGAACGCGCATTTTCTTCTATTGACATATGTGTGGCCACTTCCTTATTCGTCCTCTTCTACATTCTAAAAATAATCAAAACACTTTCTCGAGACTGTTGACATCCAGAGGAAGCGATAGGTACTGCATTCATATGCCCTTATATGGGGCATTTTCATAAGGGAGGGGTTCCAAATGAGGCAATGTGTCAAAACCACTTTTTCCAGGACAGAAATTCCTCGGGTTTTCGCCTGCCATATCCGTTCTGTTATACTCTCAGACAAAATGTTAACACTTTTAGAAACTTCAGAGTGTTTCCTATCCAATGGTACTAAATATGTGCATATCCTATTTTCTGGGCCTGAATGGGAGGCATTATACTTTGGGCACGCCAGGCTCTCCAAAACCGTCACCTGGTGCGCTGCTCCCAAAGAAGTTAAGCAGTTAAACAACTCCTTTTATAAAATACATGTTTTAAAATGAAATGTTTATGGAAACAGCTGAATTAACACTCCTCAGTTAGCAGGCTCAAGCAAGCTAAAACCCACATGGTAGCAAAAACTATCTAGCAGAAATTGTTAACAAGTTAGAAATGATTTAAACATGCTTTGCTGTAGGCTACTATTTACTAGTTAACAAAAAATCGTGTATGTCATGTATAAAATATATTCACCCCACCTAGTATTGTAATCAAAATTTACCAGAAAGCATGTAGTCCTTGGCTCAGACAGTGTAGTAATGTGGGATCAATAGCATCTCATTAGCGTGCAAGATGTTGAGGATCAGCTGTACTTGTGATGGAAGATTGCACTGCACATGTGAATGAAGAATGCACTGTGCATGCAGAGGGTTGCAATTCCATTGATTTGGGGATAGTTGAACCAAAATGTACCACAAGACTCTTATGTGTATCCCACAAAAAAGGTTCACTGTTATAAACTAACTTTTTTTCCTAGTTATAGCCTTACTCTAAAAAGTATTAGATTTTTCCACTCATCAATGTATCTACACACAATACCCCATACTGACAAAGCAATTTTTTTAGCAAAATGTATTAGAAATAAAACACTGCAATATATCACATTTGCAAAGGGATTCAGACCCTTTACTGGGTACTTTGTTGAAGCACCTTTGGTCAGCGATTACACCCTCGAGTCTTCTTGGGTATGACGCTACAAGGTTGGCACACCTGAATTTTGGGAGGTTCTCCCATTTTTCTCAGTAGATCCTGTCAGGTTGGATGGGGAGCATCTTTGTACAGTTATTTTCAGGTCTCTGCAGAGATGTTGAACCGGGTTCAAGTCCGGGCTCTGGCTGGGCCAATCAAGGACATTCAGAGACTTATCCCGAAGCCACTCCTGCGTTGCCTTGGCTGTGTGCTTAAGGTCTTTCCCTCGATCCTGACTAGTCTCCCTGTCCCGGCCGCTGAAAACATCCCCCGCAGCATGATGCTGCCACCATGCTTCACCGTATGGATGGTGCCAGGTTTCCTTCAGACGTGGGGTCAATGCAAATAGTCCGGGCGGCCATTTGATTAATTGTTCAGCAGTCTTATGGCTTGGGGGTAGAAGCTGTTAACTACTTAGAGAGCGCCCCACCACTCCCTAAGTAGTTAACACTACCTGGTGAAATGTAAGGCGCCAAATTCAAAATCCAAAAGTTGAATTATTAAACATTCATCAATATACAAGTGTTGCATAGTCATCAAAAGCTCTGCTTCTTGGCAATATCACAGCATTGTCAGATTTCAAAAAAGGCTTTACGGCGAAAGCACAACATTTGATTGTTTGAGGGTAGCACCTCCAATATTTTACCATTAGCATAAATTCATAAACCATCGCGGTTCACACAAAACACATTTCACAGCGAAAACAAATCCCTTACCTTTTGAAGAACTTCTGCTGAGGGCTTCCCAAGTGTCCAACGAAGACATCCAATGGTTCTTTTGTCCAGAAAAAGTCATTTATTATATCCATAAATCTCTGTTTGGTTGGCGCATTATGTTCATAAAATACTGCGTCCACTCGCCCATTGAACCGTGAAGAGAACTCGTTCAACCTATACCTATACACTTGTCCAAGAACAATCAAACATCATTGATAATGTATCCTTAGGTACACTTATGTATATTTACTATAATATTTCAACCGGATTATAAACTGGACGATAGGAAAGGAAAAAACCACAGCGCACGCGAGCCCGTGAACGCGCATCCTCTTCTGTTTACATCTGGTGACCAGTTCAAAATTCTTCTTCTATTACCATCCAGAGCATTCTAACATCCTCAAACACTGTCTAGAGTCTGTTGACATCCAGTGGAAGCAATAGGTACTGCAATCTTACTCCTATATATATATATATATATATTATAGCTGTTTTCAATAGGGAGGGGTTCAAAATGAGGCAATGTGTCAAAAAACACTTTCCAGGACAGAAATTCCTCGGGTTTTCACCTGCTATATCCGTGCTGTTATACTCAGACTATATTTTAACACTCTTAGAAACTTCAGAGTGTTTCCTATCCAATAATACTAATTATGTGCATATCCTATTTTCTGGGCCTGAGTGGGAGGCATTTTACTTTGGGCACGCCAGACTCTCCAAAACCGTCACCTCGGGAGCCGCTCCCTAAGAAGTTTTAAGGAACCTTTTGGACCTAGACTTGGTGCTCCGGTACCACTTGCCGTGTGGTAGCAGATAGAACAGTCTGTGACTTGTGTGACTGAAGTCTTTGACCATTTTTTTGGGCCTTCCTCTGACACCACCTAGTATATAGGTCCTGTATGGCAATAAGCTTTGCCCCAGTGATGTACTGGGCTATACACACTATCCTTTGTGGCGCCTTTTGTCGGATGCCAGCGGTTGCCATACCTGGCTGTGATGCAACCGGTCAGGATGTCCTCTGGTTCAACTGTAGAACTTTTTGGGGACTGATGCCAAATTTTGTCAGTCTCCTTAGGTTGAAAAGGCGTTTGTTGTGCCCTCTTCACGACTTTCTTGGTGTGTTTGTTGCTGATGTGGACATTAAGGAACTTGAAACTCTCGTCCCCGCTCCACTACAGCCCCGTCAATATGAATGGGGGCTTGTTCGGCCCTAATTTTCCTGTAGTCCACAATCATCTCCTTTTGTCTTGCTCACGTTAACTTCTTAGGGGAGCGGCTGCATAGGTGACGGTTTTGGAGAGTCTGGTGTGCCCAAAGTAAAATGCATGCCACTCAGGACCAGAAAATAGGATATGCACATAATTAGTACTATTGGATAGGAAACACTGAAGTTCTAGAGTGTTAAAATAATGTATGTGAGTATAACAGAATTGATATAGCAGGCGAAAACCCGAGGAAAATCCATTCGGATTTGCAGTTTGTTTTGTAAATGAGCATCTTCTCTATTGTGCCTATTGCATACAACTTTATGTAGGACTGAGACTGCAGTACCTATGGCTTCCACTAGATGTCAACAGTCAAAGACTGGGAATTCTAGGAGTGACCAGAACAGATAGGGACAGGAAGATGCCAGGCGACCACTTTTGTAAACAAGGTTTGACGCGCGCAAGATTGTGAACGCGCACCACATTATTTTTCTTTCCTATCGTTCACGTTATCGTCCGGTTGAAATATTACAGCAAGGATACCCAAGGATACATTAAAAATGTTTGATTTGTTTGTTGAAAGTGTATAGGTATAATTTGAACGTGTTCTCTTCACGATTCAATGGGCGACTCAACGGTGGATTTTATGATCATAACGCACCAACCAAACGAAGATTTATGGATATAATAAGTTACTTTTTCTAACAAAAGAAGCATGGGTTGTCTTCGTTGGACACTTGGGAAGCACTCAGCAGAAGTTCAAACTAATTTTATATTAGCGATTTTATGCGTTTTGTGAGACCTGTCTTGGGTTATGGATTTATGCTAATGCATAAATATTAGAGGTGCTACCCTCAAACAATCAAATGTTGTGCTTTCTCCGTAAAGCCTTTTTGAAAGGTGTGATATTGCCAAGAATCAGAGCTTTTGATGACTATGCAACACTTGTATATTGATGAATGTTTAATAATTTAACTTTTGGATTTTGAATTTGGCGCCTCACCACTCCGTAAATAGTTAAGGAGAGGTTGTTTTCCTTGCACCATGCTGTCAGGTTTCTGACCTCCCTATAGGCTGTCTCATCGTTGTTGGTGATCAAGCCTACCTCCGTTGTGTCGTCAGCTAACTTAATGATGGTGTTGGAGTCGTGCTTGGCCACGCAGTCGTGGGTGAACAGGGAGTACAGGAGGGGACTTAACACACACCCCTGAGGGGCCCCCGAGTTGAGGATCAGCGTGGCAGTTGTGGTGTTGCTTACCCATACCACCAGGGGGCGGCCTGTCAGGATGTCCAAGATCTAGTTGCAGAGGGAGGTGTTAGACCCAAGGGTCCTTAGCTTAGTGATGAGCTTCATGGGCACTATGGTGTTGAACACTGAGCTGTAGTCAATGAACAGCATTCTCACATAAGTGTTCCTTTTGTCCAGGTGAGATAGGGCGGTGTGGAGTGCGATTGGGTCAACTGTGGATTTGTTGGGGCAGTATGCGAATTGGAGTGGGTCTAGGGTTTCCGGGATGATTGTGTTGATGTGCGACATGACCAGCCTTTTAAAGCACTTCATGGCTACTGACATGAGTGATATGGGGCGTTAGTCATTTCGGCAGGTTACCTTTGCTTTCTTGGGCACAGGGACTATGGTGGTCTGCTTGAAACATGTAGGTATTACAGACTTGGTCAGGGAGAGGTTGAAAATGTCAGTGAAGACACTTGACAGTTGGTCCGCGCATGCTTTGAGTACACGTCCTGGTAATCCGTCTGGCCCCGTGGCCTTGTGAATGTTGACCTGTTTAAAGGTATTGCTCACATCGGCTCACATCGGCTACGGAGAGAGTGATCACACAGTCGTCCGGAACATCTGGTGCTCTCTTGCATGCTTCAGTGTTGCTTGCCACGAAGCGAGCATAAAAAGCTGGGTTTCCCTTTGTAGTCTGTAATAGTTTAGAAGCCCTGCCACATCCTACTGGCGTCGGAGCCGGTGTAGTACAATTCGATCTTAGTCCTGTGTTGACGCTTTGCCTGTTTGATGGTTCGTCTAAGGGTATAGTGGAATTTCTTATAAGCGTCCGGATTCGTGACCCGCTCCTTGAAAGCGGCGGCTCTTTCCTTTTTAGCTAGGTGCGGATGTTACCTGTAATCCATGGCTTCTGGTTGGTATATGTACGTACGGTCACTGTGGGGACGACGTCGTCGATGCACTTATTGATGAAGCGTGATATACTCCTCAATGCCATTTGATGAATCCCGGAACATATTCCAGTCTGTGCTAGCAAAACAGTCCTGTAGCGTAGTATCCGTGTCATCTGACCACTTCCGTATTGAGAGAGTCACTGGTACTTACTGCTTTATTTTTTGCTTTTAAGCAGGATAGAATTATGGTCAGGTTTTCAAAATGGAGGGTGAGCTTTGTACGCTTCTCTGTGTGTGGAGTAAAGGTGGTCTAGAGATTTATTTTCCACTGGTTGCACATGTGACATGCTGGTAGAAATGAGGTAAAACAGATTTCAGTTTGCCTGCATAAGTCCATGGCCACTAGGAGCTCCGCTTCTGGATGAGCATTTTCTTGTTTGCTTATATTCTTATACAGCTTGTTGAGTGCGGTCTTAGTGCCAGCATCGGTTTGTGGTGGTAAATAGACAGCTACGAAAAATATAAATAGTGTGGGTTATTATTGACAAATAGACCCACACCCCCAACCCTCGTCTTACCGGACGTAGCTGTTCTGTCCTACTGATGCACAAAAAACCCAACCAACTGTATATTATTGGTGTCGTTGTTCAGCCACGTCTCGGTGAAACAAAATATATTACAGTTTTTAATGTCCCATTGGTGGGATAGTCTCGAACTGCGCTCATCTAGTTTATTTTCCAGTGATTGCAAGTTGGTCAATAGAATGGATGGTCGAGGCGGGTTACCCACTATCCGATGAATTCTCACAAGGCACCCTGATCTCCTCCCCCTGTATTTCCTTCTTCATGCGAATGACAGGGATTTGGGTCTTGTCTGGGAGCAAAATAGCACAATTGGTTACGAGCCCGTAAAACGGCAGCCATCCCCTCTGGCGCCATTACTAAGCAGAATAAGGTGTTTACATGACTATTGCATAATCAGTCTACTGCCTTAATATCAATTATTACTGTGCATGTAAACGTACTCAACAATGATTGAGACAAGGTCACAGGATTTTGATCGGGAGCAGGCCTAGGCTACTAAGCGACTGCGAGTGGAGAGCAAAATAATCCACTTGTTAAACTACATTACATGCTGGCTAAATGTTCTAATAAATCAGCCAAATAGACAAAATGATCATGACAGCACTCACCCCAACTTAGCTAACATTTCCCCAGCCTAATTGTAGCCTAAACAATAGCCAAAACAAATATCTGACATTGATTGATTTATCAAGATGAGTCCCCATGCTTGTCTCAAAGCAGCGCGATTGCGCTGTCCCAGACAAAACACTGCTGAAATGATAATCTAGTTGACCACACGCGGGTAGTTATTGCTAGTAATGTATTACAATGATTGGATGACTTTGGGAGTTTCATTAAGCAACAATTTGATACATTCCTTCAGTTGCGTTATTATCCTACTTTAGTTCAATATTTTCGTCATTCAGTGATATTTATTTCCACAGTAATTCTTTATGGATCCATCCAGTTGTGGTTAAGAAAACACTGCATGCTTAGTGGTGGGCTTTGCGAAGAGATGGGAGAAGTGACATGCCTCGTGAAGTTCAGAATATGGTTAACAGCCTCTGCCTAGCAACTATCAAGAGTTTAAGAGTGTAGTGCGTGCCAATGCCGCTTCAGCATTACCGCTACATTTCACTAGGTCGTTAGGCAGAAATAAAGGTTTTGGCTTTGATACCGACAATACCCTTCAGATATAAGGAAAAGGCAGAAAATAGTTAGTGGGGGGGGGGGTCAATCCATCCTCATTAAGCAGCAATGCTCTCAAACATGGAGCCTACTGCCTGTTGTACTAGCCTGTAACTGAAAGTGCTCTCCATTTGATCTTTTACTTCTCCTTGGTAGAGTAAACAACATGTGGGCTTCCTCATTGTAGATTCACAGTACTTTCCCCCAGGCCTGCCTGCATTACTCACAACAAGCAGTCGGAGGAGGCCTCTCATGATAATGAAACCGTATGCATCCATGTGCATGAACTAAAAGGATTCAGTTTGTCTCGTGCCGCCCACCTGTTCTGTGATGTGTTGAACCTATATTAGATTGCTGTGGGCTTCTTCCGCCCCAGAATATTACCCTTTAAAGGTTGGTTGCTCTGTGAGTGCTGTGAAGTTGTGGTTGCTGACCTGGGGGCCACAGTGGGAGGAACACCAGCAGCCTCATAAAGGCAGGGCCTGCTGCATGCGGAGGGGAAACTGCATACCCCTCCTTTTGTATGCAAATGCCCCTCTGCAAATAAATGCACCACCATAACAAAAAGAATGTGGCAGCAGCACCTAAGAGCTCATTAACCTTTCAAAGCTCGGGCCAACGTTGGAGCCAGTCTTGGGAAAACCAACGGTGGTTTTCACATTTCATTTTGGTCATCTGCCTGAGTGAGGCCTTTGAGCAGGGGGGGCTGAATGTATTAAAAGAGGGAACTCTCTTGTCATGGACGACTGTCTGGCAACAAGGTCCTGAATAAAGGGAAGAATTTGTGTGTCAGATATGAACGTCTTTGATAGCTATGTGAGATAAGCTTGTGTGTGTCTGCACACCTCTTCAATGAATGATAACCTACATGCTTATCTAGTAGGTTATAGGCTTGAAGTGTGATTACTACCTCTGAGGGTTTATAGATTGATGTAGTTACCTTATACAAGTACTTGGGAGTATGGCTAGACGGTACACTCCTTCTCTCAGCGCATATCAAAGCTGCAGGCTAAGGTTAAATCTAGACTTGGTTTCCTCTATCGTAATCGCTCCTCTTTCACCCCAGCTGCCAAACTAACCCTGATTCAGATGACCATCCTACCCATGCTAGATTACGGAGACATAATTTATAGATCGGCAGGTAAGAGTGCTCTCGAGGGGCTAATTGTTCTTTACTATTCGGCCATCAGATTTGCCACCAATGCTCCTTATAGGACACATCACTGCACTCCATACTCCTCTGTAAACTGGTCAGCTCTGTATACCCGTCACAAGACCCACTGGTTGATGCTTAAAACCCTCTTAGGCCTCACTCCCCCCTTATCTGAGATACCTATTGCAGTCCTCATCCTCCACATACAACACCCGTTCTACATTCTGTTAAAGGTCCCCAAAGCGCACACATCCCTGGGTCGCTCCTCTTTTCAGTTCGCTGCAGCTTGCGACTGAAATGAGCTGCAACAACACTCAAACTGGACAGTTTTATCTCAATCTCTTAATTCAGACTCAGTCATGAACAATCTTACTGACAGTTGTAGCTGCTTCGCGTGATTGTTGTCTCTACCTTCTTGCCCTTTGTGCTGTTGTCTGTGCCCAATAAGGTTTGTACCATGTTTTGTGCTGCTACCATGCTGTGTTGTCATGTGTTGCTGCCATGCTATGTTGTTGTCTTAGGTCTCTCTTTATGTAGTGTTGTGGTGTCTCTCATGTCGTGATGTGGGTTTTGTCCTATATTTGTTTTTTATTTTTAATCCCCTGTCCCCGCAGGAGGCCTTTTTGCCTTTTGGTAGGCCGTCATTGTAAATAAGAATTTGTTCTTAACTGACTTGCCTAGTTCAGTAAAGGTTGAATGAATAAATAAAAAAAAAGGTGATAAGATATGACCTTTGTTAATTCCCGAATGGCACCATTCATAGCAAATAGCAATGTGTAAAAAAAAAAAATAATAATACGTGATGAGTTATTTGTGTATATAGTACACTACTTTTGACTTAAGCCCTATGGGCCATGGTTGAAAGTAGTGCACTATGTAGGGAATAGGCTGCCATTTGGGACGCAACCGTTATCACACACCTTTGTCCTCAGAGGCTCCACCACTTCCCATACTCCTAGTATGTAGGGTTGACCCTTTTGCAACAGGAAAATAGCTCATCCAAATGTGAGAAACATCACCGTCGGCAGCCTATTTAAGTATTTAACAATGTAATTGAGTTCTGGAGTGAGCTCACCACAGGAACAAAGGGCTTATTCTCACAGAATAGAGTTATCAAGAAAAATGTCAATGTGTACTATGCCGCGATATGACATTTTTGGCCGATTCTGATATTGTCCTTGCCAAATAAAACGATCTCGATAACCAATATAGATTTTTTTTAGCGGCCTTTTAAGTATTCTAGTACAGTTAAATAGTTGAAATACACACACACACACACACACACTGACCAAAAGGTTATTTTGTTGGCATTTACGTATGCCCCCATTACCAGTAAAATATAGTCAAAACCTTTTTCTTTCACTTACTTGATGTGCTGTTTCATTGTTCAGTCTCAACCAGGATTTCATCATATACATGTCAAGCAGTGAAGTTTCAGCTCTGTCTGTCCGTGGCCTCTCTTCCTCGGTGCGCACTGTCACTGTGTCCGTTTCCATCTTGTCCAGCTGTGTCTGTAACATTTCACGTAAACCATGTTTCTTGTCTGCATCAAAGTAGCGGTCCTTGTACCTAGCATCGAGCTTGGTGGCGACACTGTAGCGGCTCAGAGATAATGCCACCGAATCGCTTGTTCACAGCCTCTAGTAGAGTACTTTTCCAAGTTAACCCTAACCCATTCCACATTTTGTTGTTACAGCCTGAATTCAAAATTGATTAAATTGTTAGATTTTTTTTGCACCTATATACACACAATACCCCATAATGACAAAGTGAAAACATATATTTTTTTAAATGTTAGCAAATTTATTGAAAATGAAATCCCAAAACGAATTTACATAAGTATTCACACCCCTGAGTCAATTCATGTTAGAATCACTGTTGGCAGTGATTACAGCAGTGAGTGTTTCTGGGTAAGTCTCTAAGAGCTTTGCACACCTGGATTGTACAATATTTGCCCATTTATTGTTTTCAAAATTCTTCAAGCTCTCAAATTGGCTGTTGATCATTGCTAGACCACCATTTTCAAGTCTTTCCATAGATTTTCAAGCACATGTATGTCTAAACTGTAGCCATGAGGTTAACATCATTTCAGAGGAAGTTTAGGGGGAGATGACCACACCGAAAGCAATGCCACATCCTGTAAGAACATGGAATGATAACAGAATAGCTGTTGGACTTTGACAGTGTTTACTGACAAAATTTTACTCTTTATACCTGTCAGTTGAATTGACATTTTCATTGACATGACTTGGCCACTCAGGAACATTCACTGTCTTCTTGGTAAGAAACTCCAGTGTAGAGTTGGCCTTGTGTTTTAGTTTATTGTCCTGCTGAAAGATTCATCTCCCAGTGTCTGGTGGAAAACAGACTGAACCAGACTGAACCATTTCACAGCGATAACAAATCCCTTACCTTTTGAAGAACTTCTGCTGAGGGCTTCCCAAGTGTCCAACGAGACAATCCATGGTTCTTTTGTTAGAAAAAGTCATTTATTATATCCATAAATCTCTGTTTGGTTGGTGCGTTATGATCAGAAAATACAGCGTCCACTCGCCCATTGAACCGTGAAGAGAACTTGTTCAACCTATACACTTGTCCAAGAACAATCAAACATCATTGATAATGTATCCTTAGGAACACTTTTATGTATAATATTTCAACCGGATTATAAACTGGGCGATAGGAAAAGAAAAAAACCACACCGCGCGCAAGCTGGTTAACGCCATCCTCTTCTGTTTACATCTGGTGACCACTTCCCAATTCTTCTTCTACTACCATCCAGAGCAACTAAACATCATCAAACACTGTCTAGAGACTGTTGACATCCAGTGGAAGCAATAGGTACTGAAATTTTACTCCCTTATATGGTCATTTTCAATAGGGAGGGGTTCAAAATGAGGCAATGTGTCAAATACACTTTTTCCAGGACAGAAATTCCTCGGATTTTCGCCTGCTATATCCGTTCTGTTATACTCACAGACAATATTTTAACACTCTTAGAGACCTCAGAGTGTTTCCTATCCAATAGTACTAATTATGTGCATATCCTATTTTCTGGGCCTGAGTGGGAGGCATTTTACTTTGGGCACGCTAGACTCTCCAAAACCGTCACCTCGGGAGCTGCTCCCTAATATTGCTTCTTTAATCAGCACAATTTTCAGCTGGGCTAACATATATATTTTTTTCTTCTAATAATCAATTAACCTTTTTAAAATGATAAACTTGGATTAGCTAACACAACGTGTAATTGGAACACAGGAGTGATTGTTGCTGATAATGGGCCTCTGTACGCCTATGTAGATATGCCATTAAAAATCAGCCGTCTCCAGATACAATAGTCATTTACAACATTAACAATGTCTACACTGTATTTCTGATCAAATCAAACTTTATTTGCCACATTCGCTGAATACAACAAGTGTAGACTTTAACTTGAAATGCTTACTTACAAGCCCTTAACCAACAGTGCAGTTCAAGAATAAGAAAATATTTACCAAGTAGGCTAAAATAAAAACCAATTGTAAAAAGTAACACAATAAGAATAACAATAACGAGGCTATGTACAGGGGGCACTGGTACCGAGTCAGTGTGCAGGGGTACAGGCTAGTCGAGGTAATCTGTACATGTAGGTGGGGCTATGCATAGGTAACAAACAAACAGCAAGTAGCAGCAGTGTACAAGGGCGGGTTGGGGGTCAATGTAAATTGTCCGGTGACAATTTTTATGAATTGTTAAGCAGTCTAATGGCTTAGGGGTTGAAGCTGTTGAGGAGCCTTTTGGTCCTAGGCTTGGCGCTCTGGTACCGCTTGCCGTGCGGAAGCAGAGTAAACACACTATAACTTGGGTGACTGGAGTCGGACAATTTTATGGTCTTTCCTCTGACACCGCCTATTATGTAGGTCCTGGATGGCAGGAAGCTTGGCCCCAGTGATGTACTGGGCCGTTCGCACTACCCTCTATAGCGCCTTATGGTCAGATGCCGAGCAGTTGCCATACCAGGCGGTGATGCAACCGGTCAGGATGCTCTCGATGGTGCAGCTGTTGAACCTTTTGAGGATCTGGGGACCCATGCCAAATCTTTTCAGTCTCCTGGGGGGGAAAAGGTTATGTCGTGCCTTCTTCTTGGTATGTTTGGACCATGATAGTTCGTTGGTGATGTGGACACCAAGGAACTTAACTCTCGACCCGCTCCACTACAGCCCCGTCGATGTTAATGGGGACCTGTTTGGCTTGCCTTTTCCTGTAGTCCACAATCAGCTCCTTAGTCTTGCTCACATTGAGGGAGAGGTTGTTGTACTGGCACCACACTGCCAGTTCTCTGACCTCCTCCCTATAGGCCGTCTCATCGTTGTCGGTGATCTGGCCTACCACTGTTGTGTCGTCAGCAAACTTAATTATGGTGTTGGAGTCGTGTTTGGCTACACAGTCGTGGGTGAACAGGGAATACAGGAGGGGACTAAGTACACACCCCCTGTGGAGCCCCAGTGTTAAGGATCAGCGTGGCAGACGTGTTGTTGCCTACTCTTACCACCTGGGGGCGGCCTGTCAGGAAGTCCAGGATCCAGTTGCAGAGGGAGGTGTTTAGTCCCAGAGTCCTTAGCTTAGAGATGAGCTTTGTGTGCACTATGGTGTTGAACGCTGAGCTGTAGTCAATGAACAGCATTCTCACATAGGTGTTCCTTTTGTCCAAGTGAGAAAGGGCAGTGTGGAGTGCGATTGAGATTGCGTCATCTGTGGATCTGATGGGGCGGTATGCGAATTGGAGTGGGTCTAGGGTGTCCGGGAGGATGCTGTTGATGTGAGCCATGACCAGCCTTTCAAAGCACTTCATGGCTACCGACGTGAGTGCCACTGTGCGGTAATAATTTAGGCAGGTTACCTTCGCTTCCTTGGGCACAGCGACTATGGTGGTCTGCTTGAAACATGTAGGTATTACAGACTTGGTCAGGGAGAGGTTGAAAATGTCAGTGAAGACACTTGACAGTTGGTCCGGCGCATGCTTTGAGTACACGTCCTGGTAATCCGTCTGGCCCAGCGGCTTTGTGAATGTTGACCTGTTTAAAGGTTTTGTTCACATAGGCTACCGAGAGCGTTATCACACAGTCATCCAGAACAGCTGGTGCTCTCGTGCATGCTTCAGTGTTGCTTGCCTTGAAGCGAGCATAAAAGGCATTTAGCTCATCTGGTAGGCTCGCGTCACTGTGCAGGTTGTTTCTGGGTTTCCCTTTGTAGTCCTGCCACATCCGACGAGCATCAGAGCCAGTGTAGTAGGATTCAATCTTAATCCTTTATTGACGCTTTGCTTGTTTGATGGTTCGTCTGAGGGCGTTGCAGGATTTCTTATAAACGCCCCGATTAGTCTCCCACTCCTTGAAAGCGGCAGCTCTAGCCTTTAGCTCGATGCGGATGTTGCCTGTAATCCATGGCTTCTGGTTGGGATATGTACGTACAGTCACTGTGGGGACAATGTCATCGATGCACTTATTGATGAAGCCGATGACTGAGGGGGTGTATTCCTCAATGCCATTGGATGATTCCCGGAACATATTCCAGTCTGTGCTAGCAAAACACCAGCTGTTATTGACAAAAAAACACACACCCCCACCCCTCGTCTTACCAGAGGTAGTGTCTCTGTTCTGCCGGTGCATGAAAATCCAGCCAGCTCTATATTGTCAGTTTCTTTGTCCAGCCACGTCTCGGTGAAACATAAGATGTTAGTTTTTAATGTCCCGTTGGTAGAATAATCTTAGTGGTAGGTCATCAATTTTATTTTCCAATGTTTGCACGTTAGCAAGGAGGCATTGGGTGTTTGCTCGCTCGTCTCTGGATTCTCAGAAGGATCCCCGATCTGCGTCCCCATTTCTGGCGTCTTTTCTTCACGCAAAAGGCGTGGATCTGGGCCTGTTCCAGTGAAAGCAGGATATCCTTCTCGTCGGACTCGTTGAAGGAAAAAGTTTCTTCCACTCCGCAGTGAGTAATTGCTTTTCTGATGTCCAGTTGTTCTTTTCAGCAGCATTATATACACAATAAGTAAAAAAAAATTTATGCAAAAAAACTAACAAAATTGCACAATTTGGTTGGGAGAATGTAAAACGTCAGCCATATTCTTCGGCGCCATTTCTTTGATGTTACTTTAATGGACAAAACAATTGCTTTTCTTTCAAAGACAAGGACATTTCTAAGTGACCCCAAACTTTTGAACGGTAGTGTACATACCCATCTCGATTGTGAATGTCAGCATTTAAGCCAGAAGATTTCATGTTTCCTGATAGAAATGGAGTGCCACTGCTTTGCCTAGATGAGTTGTTTATGTTCAGATGGTCATACATTCACATATACATCCTCTGTTTCGTTTTAAACATTTCAAAACTGCGTTATTGCAAAGTAATAGATGATAAGCACTGGGTTCTACTTATCTATGAGTGACTGTGACGGAGTGGTGGATTTGTGGCAAGAACAAAGACCACAAAGCTCAGTCTTTAATCACTTGTGTCCTCTAAAAGGAAATTATTTGCATGAAGCTAGTAGATCTGCTCGCCTTGTGTTAACCAGGCTGCTGACGGCTGTAACCTGAGCCGTAGAGATAAAGCATAATTTATATTTATGGCCCATGCTACCTTATCCTATTATTTTTGGGGAAAAGCAGCAGTGTAAAGGGTGTGTCCCAAATGTCACCCTATTCCCTATATAGTCCACTACTTTTGACCAGAGCCCATAGGGAATAGGGTGCCATTTAAGAGCCCTCGTTTGTATAGTGTTTTCCTACCCCCTTCAGGGAGCAGCTGCTCTGAGGGAGATAGAACACCTTACTGTGATTCCGGATAGCCCTCCATACTAAGAAAGTGTAACAAAACCCCCTGAGTCACCTCTTCTCTGTGGTCCCACATGGTTTATAGCTGGAATGCCACACAATTCGATAAAGACAGAGCTCCAATCACGCTCCAAATCAGTTAATTGCAGTAATTTCCTCCTTTTGACAGTCAGGCTCAACCCCTAAATCCCCAGCTGCCAATTAAGGTTGCTAATTTGCGATGCTGTTGAATAGTTAGCTCTTGTCTTCTGGGACACACAGGCCTCTGTTTCAGCCTAGGTAGTTAAGGAGGAAAAGGGGCGGCAGGTAGCCTAGTGGTTAGAGCATTGGGCCAGTAACCGAAAGGTTGCTAGATTGAATCCCTGAGCTAACAAAGTAAAAATCTATCGTTCTGCCCCTGAACAAGGCAGTTAACCCACTGTTCCTAGGCCATCATTGTAAATAAGAATTTGTTCTTAACTGACTTGCCTAGTTAAATAAAGGTAAAACAGTACACCTATTGTTATTAGGGTTGGGCGATATCCCGATTTTCATACCGTCATACTGTTTCTGTTCCATACCGGTGAAAAAGGGTATTACCGCATATGTGTGCACAAGGGGCGCACAAAAAAACATAGGCATCAGGGATCTTGATCCAGGAGGGGATTGAATGTATCTGCTGTAACCAAGAAGCTTGATCTTGACATCTAGCCACTTCGCTAACAAGTTAGCAAGCCAAATGCATATCTGGAGCCCTGAACTGGATATAATTTATGACATCTTAGATTTCTTATAGTTATACTTAACTTATAGTTATAAGCAGTGGCGTAGCACGCACCCCCGCAAAATTATAATATATATATATTTTTAAATGGTATTGAAAATCATACCGTCTGTATTTAGAAATATCCCTGTTTACGGTATATCGCCAAAGCCTAATGTCCCAATTTTGATGTGGTGAGGTTTATTTCAATAGTGACAGACACTGTGTACAGTTCAGTAGGTCAGTTTCAGTATCACACCCCTCCCTCTCTTCTGTCTGGTTTGTCTTTTACCTCAGTTCTTCCCCCCCCCTTTTCCTTTCCCTCCCCACCTGTTGGCCAGGGTTTCTGGATAAAGGATGTCAGGCTATTGTCATTGGAGGAGCTGCTTGTATTTACAGGTTACCATGGTGACCTGGCTAGTGCTTACAAACAGGTATAGGTTGTTCTATTTATCTGTGTAGGGCTTGAGGTAAAGACTTGTTGCCGGACACAAAACATCCTCTGTTGTCCTTTGCAGCAGAGGTTCTGGGTGTGGACGCAACTGGCAAACACTGGGGGGAATTAAGTGAGGGAAATTGATGACGCTATTACCCAAAGTTGCTGTCTAAAATGTAGTTATATGTCCCATGTTATAATTATGTTATTCAGAGTGGTGATTCATCCTTGAGATAAAGGACGTTGTTTTATTGACATCTTTGAACAAGTGGTAAATGCCAAGTTTCCCCCCTCAGAAAGAAAAGAACACTGCGTGAGCACTGTGATAATTAGGCAGAATATTCACATCACCACCATATTTAAGATTGCCAAACAGCTGCTACTTCCCTGTTTTTGAATCATAATAGTAAGCAAATTCAATAGGCTTATAGTGTACTTCTGCTAAGATCAAAACCGAAAGGACTTTGAGGAACCATATTTACCCTTGAGCTTTTCTCTTGGGAATAAAATAAGTGAATTCTCTAGTTTTGAGCCTCGAAGTAGAAGTTAAAGATCCTATATGCATATATTTGTAATGACGACTGCATTACAATAGGCGTGTGTGTGTGCGTTTTAGGAAGAGGACCTAGCATGCCCCTGAAACCCCATCCAGGACAGGTGGCAGAACCTCACCCTGTCTCCCAGACATTCCAGACAGGCTTCTGGAGGGTTGGATTTTTCCCTGGCCATGTGGAACTGGCCTAGTCAGGGCCTGCTGCTGGACATCTCTGCCTGGCTGATGCCTGACCAGAGTATTCATAGATGCCAGTTGTGGCAGTTGCCTTAGTTCCAGTCACACATTTCGTTCTCTTTCTGTCTTTCACACCTGTATAGTAGACACATGGGCAATCTGTTTCTCTCACTGTAGCTGCTATTTGTGTGCTTTGCTTTGACCCCTGCCGGGTCACAAACTGGCAAAGTTCTTTAGCTTCCAGCTGGCAAGACTTCGCTGCTAATTGTTTTTAGACCCATATGCCACACTAACAACCATACGGCCGTATGGGGGCTCAACTCCAGGACACCCACACAGTGACAGCCTCATTACTCAATAACCTAAAGGATTCCCTCCCTGTGAGCTGTTCTGATTCATTATACCCATGTATTTTCTCCTAACTCTCAGCCCAAGCAGCAATCTCAGCTTTGTGTGGTAGCGGAGCGCTGCATCATGCCAAATGTGATTCACACAGACTGAGCCATGGTCACCATGGCTCATATTATATGGCACCGAGCATCTCAAGCTTTGGAGCCCACTACTGTGGCTGGTGTGTCCACCCCGCCCCTCACACACACCCACACAATCAGGGGCTTTGACCTTTAATGCTTTTCAATGCTTTAACAACTGTAGCTGTCAAAGTGTCTGAGACAGATCTAGGACCTTAAGCCCTCTGTCTGTTTGTTTCCAAGGGGAATGTTAAGTGAGGGGGACATAGTGTTTCCTGTCCTGTCATTGAATAAACTGCTTTGTTGCTCCCGACAAGACTGTGCGCAGTGCAAGGTCCGAATCACCTCATAAAACCCCAAATGCTTTAAAGCCTTCTGGCCGTGTTCCTGCACACAGATTAGGCTAGTCCTGGACTAAAAAGTATGCTGTGAAGATTCTTAATTGAAAGTGCTTTTTAGTCCAGGACTAGGTTTAGTGCCTAATCTGTATTTGTCTGCGAAACCGGCAGTTTCACTGGTATTGTTCACATTGACATTGCTTAATTTGTGCATTTTTCTTGGGTATTCTACCGCTATATGAGTGCAAATGAAAGCTCATCAAATTAAACCTGTTTGAGTTGTCTCTGAAGGATCTGCCCTGCCTGCCTCTTTTCAAAGACTTCAGTCCTGAGAATGGGATGATGACGGTTAGATAGCAAATGTTCTTAAACCAACCAGGCAAACAAGCTTCTGCAGCAGAGCATGGAGTTATGTAAGTGGAATAGCCAGTGGCGTGCCCTCCCTGAGACCAGATGAACTTGTAAAAGCAGCCTTCTGACTAGCCTAAATGGTCTCATCTTCCTTAGTTTTTTTTCTGCACAAATTTGAAGTAATCTGTTCAGTTGGAGGTATACACATTCTTCCTGTTCCTCTTCAATAGACACTGTTGGTAATTAGTTAGTGATAAGCGTATGGGCTTCTGTGGACGTTGTAGTTGGGATTTCTCAGGAACACAGACAAACTCCAATTAGATTTTTACACCTGCTTTAGAGAGTCTATTTTTTGGCCTTGTATTCCCCTGAGAAATGTGGCAATTTCACACGGTAGCTAGCTTCATTTGAACAGTAGCAGGTGTGAGAAGGTTCCGTTCTCTTGGGTGTTTAGGCAGTGAAGCTTTGTGGTATATTATTTCATATGCATCCAGAAATATATTTGTTAACTCTGCACCTACATCTCTGTGTAGTCTACCATTCCACAGTACAGTGCTATCATGGGATGGGAAAAAGTTATATTCTTCTCATCATTGAAGATTAATGATAGGCGTTCCAGTGATGACACTCAAGCTTAGTTGATTCTCTTTTTCAAAAGAACTTTAAGTCCCTGTATTTCAGTGTCGGAAATGATGAGTAATAAATTGAACTGGATTATTTTGTTCCCGTTGTCTGTAATCTTTGAATGGGAAATTGGAGGGATTCAGAAGGACCTGAGCTGTTCACTCACTCCACCCCAGTCAATTAGCCAACTTGCACACAGTGTCTTACTGGAGCTCACCTACCCATATGTTGTACATAAACAATCAATACATTGGTTGTGAAACAGCATAGGGTGCCATTTGGGACCCAGATCGTTGACTGACTTGCTTTCGGCATAGTAAATAAAACTCTGGTAATAGTGCCTCCTTTGGACTCAACCTTGTTAGTCCATGGAAATTGATTAAGCCTGAAGGGCCCCTATAGACCTATAGCACTTTCCACTAATGCTCAGTGACAGGTGGGCATGACCTATGCGATCTGCTTTCTTCCTAACTACTCTGTACCAATGCACCACCCAGACATTTTTACCCCCGACCCCGCAATGGCACCCTATTCCCTATATAGTTCACCATTGGCCCTGGTCAAAAGTAGTGCACTATATAGGGAATAGCGTGCCATTTGGGACAGAAGCATCTCACTAGTAGGAAAAGGTCACATCCTGCACCAGACATCCTGGAGGAGCAGTGAGGCAGTTTAATGGACACAAGGCAGTGCACTTTAATGTCACATACTTTTATATAATTATTTTGCTAGATTAGGTAGGCTATCAAGCTTGGTTTCAAGTATGATGATTATTTATTGGGCAAGGGAATTAAATGCCACACACGTCACTGGCGTTTGTTTGTTTTTTAAAAGCAATATTTTTTTATATGATTTGTTACAGTAGATTATGTTTTATGACAAGGTAAGGGATTCACCTTGCCCAGTTTTGCATGTCAGTGGATAATGTAGGCTTAGTTGTTTTTAATCATATTTTCTTCCCCTTTCATTCTAATTCAACATTTACAAACTATATCTGATGTAATTGAAGATATTTTCAATAACATGCAGTAGAGTGAAAATCCATTGTTTGGTGGTTAGCAGAGGACAACTCTGCCCTCTACAGACGAGCTGTGTTGACTTCACCTTATTTTCTCTGGGCTCAACAGAGTTGATGTTAATTCAATTTCCTACCTATAGCTTATTCCTCTCTGTGTCAGCTCTCTGATCAACAATACAGCTGTGTCTCGTGAGGATCTATTTTTGGTTAGGCAGCTGACTTTTATCAGTCATAATGAGGCATAAGCAAAAAGAAGTCCACTTCCCTATGGCTTCCTATCATTGCATGCAAAAGGTGGTGTATAAAGTTTCAAGAGTTAGGAGAAAGGTTCAATATAACCTGTTCCTTGTTTAACACATTTTCCTAATTTACCGTGGGATCTTCTGTCCTGTTTCGTTCTTCTGAGGTGTCTCTCTTGTCCCCTCTGTGCAGATGTGAAGGGACCACCCACACACCGCTTTTCCTGCGGCCAGTCGCCCTACTCCGAGACCAGTATGTGGGAGAGGAAGTACTGCATCCTGACTGATAAACAGCTCATCCTGCTCAACAAGGAGGAAGAGGTGAGTGAAGTTCCTCCTAATACTACCCCTACGCACGCACGCACACACTTTGAGGGACAAAGGTGTGCATTGTAGGGTGCTCCACCTTGCATCTCTAAAAATCAATCCCGGCTTCTGTGTGTGCAGAAGAAAAATATTAATTAAAGATCAGACCTAAATGTCCTATATTTCCCAGGCTGATAATGTTCCTAAGCTACTGTGAAAGCTATTACTGTTTCAGTATACATACTATAGAAAAACATTATTTGCTAGCCTAACCTTAACCCTTACCTTAGCTATTTTAAATTTCAACTTCAATGGGATAGGGATGTCCCAAGGATCCCGGATAGCACGGACCCTACTAACAGTGCCTCCTGTCTCCCCCTCTGTGTGATTCTCAGATGCCAGGTGAGGTGGTTGATGGTCCTACAGAGTCCTCGAAGGGCAGGAGCCTGCGTAGGACAGTCAGTGTCCCTGCAGAGGGACAGTTCCCTGAGTTCCAGGCAGAGGGCGCCTCTATGCTAGGTAAAGACACACCACAGACTAGAAAGGAGAGGAGCCTCTGCGGTTACCAATCTGTTACACAATGCGCTGACTAATGGGACAGGGAGACTTTGGATGTCTCCCACATGACACCTTATTCCCTATTTGCTGCACTACTGGGCACTGGTCAAAAGAAGTTCAGTGCCATTCGGGCTCCCGAGTGGCGCAGCGGTCTAAGGCACTGCATGTCAGTGCAAGAGACAGTCCCTGGTTCGAATCCAAACTGTATCACATCTGGCTGTGATTGGGAGTCCCATAGGGCGGCGCACAATTGGCCCAGCGTTGTCCGGGTTTGGCAGGGTAGGCCATCATTGTAAATAAGAATTTGTTCTTAACTGACTGGCCTGTTTAAATAAATAAAAATTGGGATGCAGATATTTTTCTAAGGGATTAATTTTCTGTTCGCATTAATGAGAGGATATGCTGCACACAGTAAGTTCATTATAAACTCAGCAAAAAAAGAAACGTCCCTTTTTCAGGACCCTGTCTTTCGTAAAAATCGAAATAACTTCACAGATCTTAATTGTAAAGGGTTTAACACTTTTTCCCATGCTTGCTAAATGAACCATAAACAAATATATATATATATTTTTTCACCTTTTATTTAATCAGGTAGGTTAGTCGAGAAAAAGTTCTCATTTACAACTGCGACCTGGCAATTAATGAACATGCACCTGTGGAACGGTCGTTAAGACACTAACAGCTTACAGACGGTAGGCAATTAAGGTCACAGTTATGAAAACTTAGGACACTTTCTACTGACTCTGAAAAACACCAAAAGAAAGATGCCCAGGGTCCCTGCTCATTTGCGTGAATGTGCCTTAGGCATGCTGCAAGGAGGCAGGAGGACTGCAGATGTGGCCAGGGCAATAAATTGCAATGTCCGTACTGTGAGACGCCTAAGACAGCGCTACAGGGAGACAGGACGGACAGCTGATCGTCCTCGTAGTGTGCAACAACACCTGCACAGGATCGGTACATCCGAACATCGCACCTGCGGGACAGGTACAGGATGGCAACAACAACTGCCCGAGTTACACCAGGAACTGAAGGCTTGTAGGCCTGTTGTACGGCAGGTCCTCACCAGACATCACTGTCGCCTATGGGCACAAACCCACCGTCGCTGGACCAGACAGGACTGGCAAAAAGTGCTCTTCACTGACGAGTTGCGGTTTTGTATCACCAGGGGTGATGGTGGGATTCGCGTTTATCGTAGAAGGAATGAGCGTTACACCGAGGCCTGACCTCTGGAGCGGGATCGATTTGGAGGTGGAGGGTCCGTCATGGTCTTGGGCAGTGTGTCACAGCATCATCGGACTGAGCTTGTTGTCATTGCAGGCAATCTCAACGCTGTGCGTTACAGGGAAGACATCCATTCCTGCAGGCTCATCCTGACATGACCCTCCAGCATGACAATGCTACCAGCCATACTGCTCGTTTTGTGCGTGATTTCCTGCAAGACAGGAATGTCCGTGTTCTGCCATAGCCAGCTCCCGGATCTCAATCCTATTGAGCAAGTCTGGGACTTGTTGGATCGGAGGGTGAGGGCTAGGGCCATTCCCCCCAGAAATGTCCGGGAACTTGCAGGTGCCTTGTCCATGAGGAGGAGATGCACTGCAGTACTTAATGCAGCTGGTGGCCACACCAGATACTGACTGTTACTTTTGAATTACTTTTTGATCCCCCCTTTGTTCAGGGACACATTATTCCATTTCTGTTAGTCACATGTCTGTGGAACTTGTTCAGTTTGTCTCAGTTGTTGAATCTTATGTTCATACAAATATTTACACATGTTAAGTTTGCTGAAGATAAACACAGTTGAGAGGACGTTTCTTTTTATGATGGAAGCTTTCCGCCTTGATATAAATAAAAATATATATTTATTTTACCTTTATTTAACTAGGCAAGTCAGTCTTATTTTCAATTACGGCCTAGGAACAGTGGGTTAACTGCCTTGTTCAGGGGCAGAACGACAGATATTTACCTTGTCGGCTCGGGGATTCGATCTTGCAGCCTTTCGGTTACTAGTCCAATGCTCTAACCACTAGGCTACCTGCAACCCCACTGCATACATAGATGATATGTATGCAGTGAGCAGTATTCTCTTATGTTTGAGTACTTCTTATAGGTTTTCAAATGCATACAGACTCATCTGAACATTGCTAACTGGTGCAACAAGAATTAAACTATTCTACACAATGGCTCAGGACCAAAGAGAAATGTTGAAATGGGTGATGGTGATGATTTGATCTCCATCTACGTATCCCTCCTTGAGTTCGTAATACACACTCTGCGACAAAGGAGTAGTCTGCAAGTATGAAGAACAATAGCACAGGCATCGGTGGGGTGGATAAAAAAAACTGCTAGCAGCGTCCGTTACATAACCACGGCAGAGCTTTTTAGAAAATATGACACAGTTGCAACGGGGAGCATTATTATCAACTGAAATAACTTAATTCTCTGAGTCTGTGGACTGCTGCTGCTCTCTTCCAGCCTGGTCTTTGAGAAACAGCTGTAAGCTCTCAAACGGAACAAAATGACAAGTTATTAGCATAGGGTAACCTTGTAGTAATAACAGAATGGAGTGACAACAATGTTAAATGTCTTGTATCGGTTTTCCTGAGGGTTTCATTTCATTTAGGCCGGTTAGTGGAGATGTTCTACTGCAGGCGTCTGTAGGACGGGGAGATGTTCTGGCGTGTAGGTGTCTTGTAGAGAATGTACAGACTGAGACAAAGCACCCTGTGTCCAACCTCTATCCATCCATCTCAGATTGTCTGAGTGGCATGACTGACCCCAGTGCCTTGACGTGGGCTTTTCCCAGCCAGGGCATTCACTGAGGGAATCTGCGGGGGTGCAGCTGCTGGCTGGAGGGGTGCTGGGCTGGGTTGGGCTGGGGGGTCAGTGGGAATAGGGAAGGGGTCATTGGGATGGTTGTATTGTGACAGCAGCTGATGGGTAGAGGAATGAGGACGGATATGGACTGCCTCCCAAATGGCACACTATCCCCTATATGGTGCACTACTTTTGACCAGAGCCCTGGTCAAAAGTATGCAGTATATAAGAGAATAGGGGTGCCATTTGAGACACATGCCCTGTAAATGTGGGAGTTAGTCATTCTCATGACCCTCTTAATGTTCTCTGTCCTGCCCTCAAACTGGGGAGAGAGGGTTATTTATATGTTAATCTATAGTCTGCTTTGACAAAAGTGCCCCCAATGCTAGGTTTCAGGCCAATGCTGGGTTTCTATGGGCATTCAACAATCATTTTGATTTTGACATGTAGAGCAAACAAAAAAAGAGAGGAGGAAACTTTGAGATTAATGGAAAGTCTTCCTTCTTAGATATTGTCCATTTCACTTTAATACAAAGTATGGTGTTGAGAGAGATAAACGTAATAGAGCTTTATATAATATAGAAGTATGTGGACACCCCTTCAAATTAGTGGATTCAGCTATAATTATTTTCCATTAACATTTCCATAAAATCGAGCACACAGCCATGCAATCTCCATAGACAAATATTGGCTGTAGAATGGCCTGTAATGAAGGGCTCAGTGACTTTCAATGTGACACCGCCAAAGGATACCACCTTTCCAACAAGTCAGTTAGTCAGATTTCTGACTTGCGACAACTGTTTCGTTCAACTTTAAGTGCTGTTGTTGTGAAGTGGAAATGTATAGGAGGAACAACGGCTCAGCCGCAAAGTGGTAGGCCACACAACGGGACCGCCGTGTGCTGAAGCACGTAACAATCACTGTCCTCAGTTGCAACACTCACTACCGAGTTCCAACCTGCCTCTGGAAGCAACGTCAGCACAACAACTGTTCGTCGGGAGCTTCATGAAATGGGTTTCCATGGCCGAGCAGCCGCGCACACAAGCCTGGAGTGGTGTATACCTTATTTAATCAATTTTAGAATAAGGCTGTAACGTAACAAAATGTGAAAAAGGGAAGGGGTTCGAATACTTTCCGAATGCACTGTATATTACACGACCAAAGGTATTTGGACACCTGCTTGTCGAACATCTCATTCCAAAATCATGGGCGTTAATATGGAGTTGGTCCCCCCTTTGCTGCTATAACAGCCTCCACTCTTCTGGGAAGGCCTTCCACTAGATGTTGGAACATTACTGTGGGGACTTGCTTCCATTTAGCCAGAAGAGCATTAGTGAGGTCGGGCACTGATGGTGGGCAATTAGGCCTGGCTTGCAGTCAGCGTTCCAATTCAACCTAAATGTGTTCAATGGGGTTAAGGTCAGGGCTCTGTGCAGGCCAGTCAAGTTCTTCCACACCGATCTTGACAAACCATTTCTGTACGGACCTTGCTTTGTTTATGGGGGCGTTGTCATGTTGAGACAGGAAATGGCCTTACCCAAACTGCTGCCACAAAGTTAGAAGCACAGAATTGTCTAGAATATCATTGTCTGGCCCTTTGGACACTGTGTTAACAAACCTCCAAACGAGCTTCAATGCCATACAAATCACCTTCCGTGGCCTCCAACTGCTCTTAAACGCTAGTAAAACTAAATGCATGCTTTTCAACCTTTCGCTGCCCGTACCCGCCCGCCCGACTAGCATCACTACTCTGGACAGTTCTGACTTAGAATATGTGGACAACTACAAATACCTAGGTGTCTGGCTAGACTGTAAACTCTCCTTCCAGACTCATATTAAACATCTCCAATCCAAAATTAAATCTAGAATCAGCTTCCAATTTCACAACAAAGCCTACTTCACTCACGCCACCAAATATACCCTCGTAAATCTGACTATCCTACCGATCCTTGACTTCGGCGATGTCATTTACAAATTAGCCTCCAACACTCTACTCAGCAAACTGGATGCAGTCTATCACAGTGCCATCCGTTTTGTCACCAAAGCCCCATATACCACCCACCACTGCGACCTGTACGCTCTAGTCTGCTGGCCCTCGCTACATATTCGTTGCCAGACCCACTGGCTCCAGGTCGTCTATAAGTCTATGCTAGGTAAAGCTCCGCCTTATCTCAGCTCACTGGTCACGATTACAACACCCACCCGTAGCACACGCTCCAGCAGGTATATCTCACTGGTCACCCCCAAGCCAACACCTCCTTTGGCCGCCTTTCCTTCCAGTTCTCTGCTCCCAATGACTGGAACAAATTGCAAAAATCGCGGAAGCTGCAGACTTATATTTCCCTCACTAACTTTAAACATCAGCTATCTGAGTAGCTAACCGATCGCTGCTTCTGTACATAGCCCATCTGTAAATAGCCCATCCAATCTACCTACCTCATCCCCATACAGTTGCTAAATTGTCTACAAACCTGTTTGTTTTGTCATTTATTGGGTATTGTGTGTAGAAACTATTTAATACATTTTAGAATAAGGCTGTAATGTAACAAAATATGGAAAAAGTCAGGGGGTCTGAATAATTTTTCGAATGCACTGTGCACATTTCTTGTCCATTTTTAAAATAACATCAAATACAATGTGGACATTGTTAATGTAAATTACTGTTGTAGCTGTAAACTGCTGATTTGTAATGGAGAAATTAAGGCTATTCCATGGCAGCTTCATGAAATAGTACCCGCAAAACACCAGTCTCAACGTCAACAGTAATGAGGCGACTCCGTGATGCTGGCCTTCTAGGCAGTGTTGCAAAGAAAAAGCCATATCTCAGACTGGTCAATAAAAAGAAAAGATTAAGATGGGCAAAAGAACACAGGCAATAACAGAGGAACTCTGCCTAGAAGGCCAGCATCCCGGAGTCGCCTCTTCGCTGTTGACGTTGAGACTGGTATTTTGCGGGTACTATTTCATGAAGCTGCCAGTTGAGGACTGTTTCTCACTAATGTACTTGTCCTCTTGTTCAGTTGTGCACCGGGGCCTCCCACTCTTTCTATTCTGGTTGGAGCCAGTTAGCGCTGTTCTGTGAAGGGAGAGGTACACAGCGTTGTACCAGATCTTTCTCGCATGGAATAGCCTTCATTTCTCAGAACAAGAACAGACTGATGAGTTTCAGAAGAAAGTGCTTTATTTATGGCCATTTTGAGCCTGTAATCGAACCCACAAATGCTGATGCTCCAGATACTCAACCAGTCTAAAGAAGGACTGTTTTATTGCTGCTTTAATCACCACAACAGTTTTCAGCTGTGCTAACATAATTGCAAAAGGGTTTTCTATTGATAAATTAACACAGGAGTGATGGTTGCTGATAATGGGCCTCTATATGCCTATGTAGATATTCCATATCAAATCTGCCGTTTCCAGCTACAACAGTCATTTACAACATTAACAATGTCTACACTGTGTTTCTGATCAATTTGATGTTATTTATTGGACAAAAGACGTGCTTTTCTTTCAAAAACAAGGACATTTCTAAGTGACCCCAAACTTTTGAACGGTAGTGTATGTAGTGAACAAAAATATAAATGGAACAATTTCCACGATTTTACAGTTCATATAAGGAAGTCATTCAATTGGAATAAATTCATTAGGCCTTAATCTATGGATTTCACATGACTGGGAATACAGATATGCATCTGTTGGTCACATAAAAAGTAGGAGCGTGGCTTTGAAAACCAGTTTTCAGCACAACAAATCTCCTTCAGGCTTTTGATTGTAACCTGTGGAATGTTTTCCCACTCTTCTTCAATGGCTGTTCGAAGTTGTTGAATATTGGCGGGAACTGGAACACGCTGTCGTACACCTCGATCCAGAGCATCCCAAACATCCTCAATGGCTGATATGTCTGGTGAATATGCAGGCCATGGACGAACTGGGACATTTTCATCTTCCAAGAATTGTGTACTGATCCTTGCGACATGGGGCTGTGCATTATCATGCTGAAACATGAGGTGATGGCGGGAGATGAATGGCATAACAATGGGCCTCTTGTCACTGTATCTCTGTGCATTCAAATTGCCATGATAAAATGTGTTTTTTGTTGTCTGTAGCTTATGCCTGCCCATACCATTACCCCACCACCACAAGCATGGGGTGGTGGTGGGGTAATAATCCTTGACTTTTTCCACATTTTGTAATGTTACAGCCTTATTGTAAAATTGATTAAATTGTTTTTTTACCTCATCAATCTACACACAAAACCCCATATTGACAGAGCAAAAATAGATTTTTTGAAATGTTTGCTAATTTATAAAAATAAAAAACAGAAATAATCCATTTATATAAGTATTACAGCATTGATTATTCTTGGGTATGACGCTACAAGCTTGGCACACCTGCATTTGGGGAGTTTCTCCCATTCTTCTCTGCAGATCTTAAGCTCTGTCAGGTTGGATGGGGAGTGTTGCTGCACAGCTATTTTCAGGTCTCTCCAGAGATGTTTGATCGGGTTCAAGTCCAGGTTCTGGCTGGGCCACTCAAGGACATTCAAAGACTTGTTCCGAAGCCACTCCTGTGTTGTCTTGGCTGTGTGCTTAGGGTCGTTGTCCTGTTGGAAGGTGAACCTTCACCCCAGTCTGAGGTCCTGAGCGCTCTGGAGCAGGTTTTCATCAAGGATCTCTCTGTGCGTTGCTCAGTTAATCTTTCACCACGATCCTAACTAGTCTCCCAGTCCCTGCCACTGAAAAACATCCCCAGAGCATGATGCTGCCACCACCTTGCTTCACCGTAGGGATGGTGTCAGGTTTCCTCCAGACGTGACGCTTGGCATTCAGGCCAAAGAGTTCAATCTTGGTTTCATCAGACCAAAGAATCTTATTTCTCATGGTCTGAGAGTCTTTAGGTGGCTTTTGGCAAACGCCAAGCGGGCTGTCATGTGCCTTTTACTGAGGAGTGGCTTCCGTCTAGCGACTCTACCCTAATGGCCTGATTGATGGAGTGCTGCAAAGATGGTTGTCCTTCTGGAAGATCTCCTCAGAGGAACTCTGGAGCTATGTCAGATTGACCTTCAGGTTCTTTGTCACCTCCCTGACCAAGGCCCTTCTCACCCGATTGCTCAGTTTAGCCATTTTAAGAATGATGGCGGCGACTGTGTTCTTGGGGACTTTCAATGCCCCAGAAATGTTTTTGTACCCTTCCCAAGATCTGTGCCTCGACACAACCCTGTCTCGGAGCTCTACGGACAATTCCTTCGACCTCATGGCTTGGGTTTTGCTCTGACATGCTCTGTCAACTGTGGGACCTTATATAGACAGGTGTGTGCCTTTCCAAATCATGTCCAATCAAATGAATTTACCACAGGTGGACTCCAAGTTGTAGAAACATCTCAAGGATGGTCAATGTAAACAGGATGCACCTGAGCTCAATTTTGAGTCTCATAGCAAAGGGTCGGAATACTTATGTAAATAAGGTATTTATGTTTTGTTATTGGTACTCCATAATGACAAAGCGAAAACATGTTTTTAGAAAGTTTTAAAAATGTGTTAATGCCTGTAGATTGCTGAGGATTTTTTTATATATATAATCCATTTTAGAATAAGCCTGTAATGTAACAAAATGTGGATAAGTCAAGGGGTCTGAATACTTTCCGAAGGCTGTCTGTCTGTCTTTCTCTGTCTCATTTAGCAGACACTTTTTCATCTCTTTTTATAGCTCTAGGGACAGCCTATTTTGTTGTTTTAGATTTTACAAGGGACATAATAGGGGTCACATACATTCACACCCTTAATACTTTTCCACCATGTTATTCTATTCCGCCACCAGTGGCAGTGTTAAATGACTAGGCTTTGTGACGCATGACACTGAATTGCATTGTTAGAGAAAAGTCAGTAACATTGCTGGTACTTCCCTGTGTTAACACCAAATAATTTATGGGTTATTAAACACTGCATGGGAAGCATTCTCACCTTTTTGTTGTTTGTGTATATAAGAGTATTTGAATAAAAATAAATATTTTTATATATTTTTTTAGTTTTGGTACTCCACCTATAACCTTGTAGTTACAAGTAGTTGTAGTTGTAGTTACAAGGTTAATAAAGTAGGTATTGTTATGTCAGCAGAAACCTTAGGTTGTTGCGTCACTGAGATTACTGATATGTAAAGCATTAAACACAGAGAATCTCACTGCCGATAGACTGCCGATAGGTTCTTAATCACAGTGGGAGGCTGTTCCTTCTCTTGCTAAAACAAAAGCGGTAGCTGCTGCGTGCCTAGCCGGTAGCTACAACAGGGGAGCCAACAGGAGTGACAACAAAAAGGAAAAATAGTGCATTTCTCTGAATGAGCCACAATAAATTAGCTAGTTTTCATGAAGTAGCTGCCTTTATTAGCTTCCAAGTTAGTGAAGTGTCCTTAGCTAGCTGTCTAGCTACAGTATGTTGTGCTAGCTAACAATATGCTAACATTGGCACTGGCAGTATGGGATTATGTAAAGTAAATAAAACATCCTCGTCATCTTGCTCGATAGTTATCTAGCTGTGGCCATCTGGCTAGTATCACCAAGGACTTTCTACAAAATAGCAACATTAGCACAGCTAGCTAGCTAATATTGGAATAAACAACAAACACAGACAGTATTGCCAAACAACGCTACTGGAACCTTCTGGTTTGGAGTATTTTAACAAGGCTGAGTGGCTGACGACTTCAAGGTCTTTGCTGTGTGATCACAGAATAGATTGACTGCCGACACTGTTCCGGGGTGCCTAAGTACTACCGGCATGTCTAAGCTTTTAAGGCTATGATATGTGTGTGAGTTTACAGAATAGGACAGCTTTTCACGCTCGAATGGAGGCATTTTGACTTGACATTTCGGCAGAGAAATACATTTGTTGACAAGTTTATATCCATTCAAATCTATAAAGATCTTGTGATGTGATCCCATCAACTCTCTTGACTGAAAACTTCAGAGTTTTGTGCAATCTACTGTAAATAATCTCCTGATCATATGCCGCACACCCCCTTTTTACTGGGGCGACGGAAGGGGGCAGAGGGTTTGCTCTGGCAGGGAAGTTCCACATGTCTTGAGAACGGTATGTGGGCTCGCAGATGGAAGGGCTGCTATTGTTGTGCTAATTTCAAAAGACTTCTAGAGAAGAGAAAGGCTGTGTGGGGTTGACTGGCTTGGGCTCAGGCTTTTCTGCATTCCTTCATGTCATGAAGGGAGGCGAAGTAACAGCCAAGGATGAGATAGTAGCCTAAGCAAGCACCAGGATCTTGTGAAATTGCCTGGTATATTTTCTGCAGAATGTGATTTCTGGATTGTAAAACTATGGAATTCATATGGGGTAGGTTCAAGTTGTTTTAATATTTTTTACTTAGAATACAAAAAGAGCAATCGTGTAAAAACTCTTGCACCACTACTCAGGAGGACCCTGTCGAACTTTTCCATGCGCAACCAGTTACTTTTGCCACTCAAAACAACACCTCCATTCATTTGTTTTGGATGTTCAATCAATTTGTCTTTTATTTAACCTTTTATTTGGGGCGGCAGGTAGCCTAGTGGTTAGAGTGTTGGACTTGTAGCCTGGAATCGAACCAGGGACTGTAGTGATGCCTCTTGCACTGAGATGCAGTGCCTTAGATCGCTGCGCCACTCAGGAGCCCTATATTAAGAATAGTACCAAAATAATACAGTACCAAAATTCAACTTATATTGCTTCAGATAAAGCCAAGAGCATTGCTGTGTTACTTGGACATAAAACTGGTTCCATGGGTTGATGGGGATTCCTTGAATAGTTGTTGTGATACAGACCGTTTACAGTTGGACAATGGATACAGTTGAAGTCGGAAGTTTACGTACACCTTAGCCAAATACATTTAAACTCAGTTTTTCACAATTCCTGACATTTACATTTTAGTAAAAATTCCCTGTCTTTGGTCAGTTCGGATCACCACTTTATTTTAAGAATGTGAAATGTCAGAATAATAGTTGCGAGAATTATTTATTTCAGCTTTTATTTCTTTCATCACATTCCCAGTGGGTCAGAAGTTTACATACACTCAATTAGTATTTGGTAGCATTGCCTTTAAATTGTTTTACTTGGGTCCAACGTTTCGGGTAGCCTTCCACAAGCTTTCCACAATAAGTTGGGTGAATGTTGGCCCATTCCTCCTGACAGAGCTGGTGTAACTGAGTCAGGTTTGTAGGCCTCCTTGCTCGCACACACTTTTTCAGTTCTGCCCACAAATTCTCTATAGGATTGAGGTCAGGCCTTTATGATGGCCACTCTAATACCTTTTCCTTTGTTGTCCTTAAGCCATTTTGCCACAACTTTTGAAGTACAGTGGGGAAAAAAAGTATTTAGTCAGCCACCAATTGTGCAAGTTCTCTCACTTAAAAAGATGAGAGAGGCCTGTAATTTTCATCATAGGTACACTTCAACTATGACAGACAAAATGAGGAAAAAAAATCCAGAAAATCACATTGTAGGATTTTTTATGAATTTATTTGCAAATTATGGTGGAAAATAAGTATTTGGTCAATAACAAAAGTTTATCTCAATACTTTGTTATATACCCTTTGTTGGCAATGACAGAGGTCAAATGTTTTCTGTAAGTCTTCACAAGGTTTTCACACACTGTTGCTGGTATTTTGGCCCATTCCTCCATGCAGATCTCCTCTAGAGCAGTGATGTTTTGGGGCTGTTGCTGGGCAACACGGACTTTCAACTCCCTCCAAAGATTTTCTATGGGGTTGAGATCTGGAGACTGGCTAGGCCACTCCAGGACCTTGAAATGCTTCTTACGAAGCCACTCCTTCGTTGCCTGGGCGGTGTGTTTTGGATCATTGTCATGCTGAAAGACCCAGCCACGTTTCATCTTCAATGCCCTTGCTAATGGAAGGAGGTTTTCACTCAAAATCTCACGATACATGGCCCCATTCATTCTTTTCTTTACACGGATCAGTCGTCCTGGTCCCTTTGCAGAAAAACAGCCCCAAAGCATGATGTTTTCACCCCCATGCTTCACAGTAGGTATGGTGTTCTTTGGATGCAGCTCAGCATTCTTTGTCCTCCAAACACGACGAGTTAAGTTTTTACCAAAAAGTTATATTTTGGTTTCATCTGACATTCTCCCAATCCTCATCTGGATCATCCAAATGCTCTCTAGCAAACTTTAGACGGGCCTGAACATGTACTGGCTTAAGCAGGGGGACACGTCTGGCACTGCAGGATTTGAGTCCCTGGCGGCGTAGTGTGTTACTGATGGTAGGCTTTGTTACTTTGGTCCCAGCTCTCTGCAGGTCATTCACTAGGTCCCCGTGTGGTTCTTGGATTTTTGCTCACCGTTCTTGTGATCATTTTGACCCCACGGGTGAGATCTTGCGTGGAGCCCCAGATCGAGGAAGATTATCAGTGGTCTTGTATGTCTTCCATTTCCTAATAATTGCTCCCACAGTTGATTTCTTCAAACCAAGCTGCTTACCTATTGCAGATTCAGTCTTCCCAACCTGGTGCAGGTCTACAATTTTGTTTCTGGTGTCCTTTGACAGCTCTTTGGTCTTGGCCATAGTGGAGTTTGGAGTGTGACTGTTTGAGGTTGTGGACAGGTGTCTTTATACTGATAACAAGTTCAAACAGGTGCCATTAATACAGGTAATGAGTGGAGGACAGAGGAGCCTCTTAAAGAAGAAGTTACAGGTCTGTGAGAGCCAGAAATCTTGCTTGTTTGTATGTGACCAAATACTTGTTTTCCACCATAATTTGCAAATAAATTCATAAAATATCCTACAATGTGATTTTCTGGATTTTTTTTCCTCCTTTGTCTGTCTGTCATAGTTGAAGTGTACCTATGATGAAAATTACAGGCCTCTCTCATCTTTTTAAGTGAGAGAACTTGCACAATTGGTGGCTGACTAAATACTTTTTTTCCCCACTGTATGCTTGGGGTCATTGTCTATTTGCAGCAAAGCACCCCCACAACATGATGCTGCCACCCCTGTGCTTCACGGTTGGGATGGGGTTCTTCGGCTTGCAAGCCTCCCCCTTTTTTCTCCAAACATAACAATGGCCATTATGGCCAAACAGTTATATTTTTGTTTCATCAGACCAGAGGACATTTCTCCAAAAAGTACGATCTTTGTCCCCATGTGCAGTTGCAAACCGTAGTCTGGCTTTTTTATGGCGGTTTTGGAGCAGTGGCTTCCTTGCTGAGCGGCCTTTCAGGTTATGTCGATATAGGACTCGTTTTACTGTGGATATAGATACTTTTGTACCTGTTTCCTCCAGCATCTTTACAAGGTCCTTTGCTGTTTTTCTGGGATTGATTTGCACTTTTCGCACCAAAGTACGTTCATCTCTAGGAGACAGAACGAGTCTCCTTCCTGAACGGTATGACGGCTGCGTGGTCCCATGGTGTTTATACTTGCGTACTATTGTTTGTACAGATGAACGTGGTACCTTCAGGCGTTTGGAAATTGCTCCCAAGGTTGAACCACAGTTGTGGAGGTCTACAATTTATTTTCTGAGGTCTTGGCTGATTTCTTTTGATTTTCCCATGATGTCAAGCAAAGAGGCACTGAGTTTAAAGGTAGGCCTTGAAATGCATCCACAGGTACACCTCCACTTGACTCAAATGATGTCAATTAGCCTATCAGAAGCTTCTAAAGCCATGACATCATTTTCTGGAATTTTCCACGCTGTTTAAAGGCACAGTCAACTTAGTGTATGTAAACTTCTGACCCACTGGAATTGTGATACAGTGAATTATAAGTGAAATAATCTGTCTGTAAACAATTGTTGGAAAAAATGACTTGTGTCATGCACAAAGTAGATGTTCTAACCGACTTGCCAAAACTATAGTTTGTTTGAGTGGTTGAAAAATGAGTTTTAATGACTCAAACCTAAGTGTATGTAACCTTCCGACTTCAATTGTACATCCTATTTGATGCACCCATTCAAGTGTCAGTGTCAGTGGTCTCTGAGGATGGCTTCATAGGACGGATACATGTCAGGACATGCTTTTGGGTCAAAATAATATTTTCAGAATCTTCCAAATTGTAATTTCTGTATCTGAATACATTCCCTCTAGATACAGTGTTTTGAATAAAGAAACAGTGATTCTGAGCCAGTAGTGGCTCATAAGTGGTTTGTCTCCCATCTTTACCTTATTGGAAGATGTCAGTGTTTTTGTATAAAGCCCTTCACACTGTATTTGTACATCTAGGTTTTGGCAAGCATTGTGCAGGTGTGTTTGTTCTGGTTTATGATTGGACAGGGAATGAACAGATTGTGTGTTTAATGTTCCACACATTCTTCACACTATTGCCATGTGACATCTTACCATTGATAGACGCTCATTCCTACACCACCATGTCACTTGTGTAACAATGCGTGTTTTATGTAGCAAGTGTTGGTATTTTTTCGCTTTTTCCCTGTTGCGACATGTTTTGATGACCAGCGCTTAGTCTTAGTTTGCACTGTATGGATTATGTAAGAAATGATTTTCTATGGATGCTGCCCACTGTAATCCTTTCTAAAGTATCCCTGTAGATCCTAAACGTGGGTACTATAGTACATAGCTAGGTACTTTGTCATCAACTCCACCTGATTTTAAATCTTTGATATATATTTAAAATGTTTTTTTTTATCACCCAGAACATTCTACAGTAGACAGTGCTGTTATTATTTCAGGTTTTTCAGCATCATCCAAACAATATCATGAATGAACACAGCCTATCCATAAGTTGTTGCAATGGCATTTTATCAAATGATGTGTCAATTTCTTCCTCGCTGACTGGCTCTCGGTCTTGCCACGCCAGCCTTTATCTAGCACAGTATGTCAAGGTCACTACTCAGGGCTGTCTACAGGAGCTGACTGTGAGGCAGGCAGTCGTCAGACTGTCTGGTGGGGAACCGTGCTGCCTGCAGACATCGTCCCATTCCAAATGGCACCCTATTCCCTATTTAGTGTAGTACGTTTGACCAGGGCCATCCAAATGAATGCACTATATAGGGAATAGGGTGCCATTTGAAACACTTTGCCCCCTGCTGCATCCGTTCCTGAAAATCCAGTTAAACAATTGATTCGGTGCAGGCCTTCTTGAAATCAATATCTTGTTAAAAGATAAGTGCAGGGTTAAAATGCATAGCCTGCCACGCGGGGAAATTAGGCCCCCGCTGTAATTAGAAGTGATGCTTCCTGGGAGATTTCTATCAAAACACCGTTTATACCAGGTAGCCGCTAGCCTAATCACCTGGACCTGTGTTCATAAAGCATCTCAGAGTAGGAGTTGGGATTGCCCCGGTCCATTTATTAGCCTATAACCTAAAAGGCAAAAGTGATCCTAGATTGTCCTTGTTAGCGTATAGAATAGCTGGTATGTTAGGCTAGTTGTATGCTGTTTTTACTTCAGCGTGCTCCATTATCTCCAAACGTGATGGGGTAAGAAATCACAATGTAGCATAGGCCTACATGCTATTGAACAAATGGTTTCAATAGATCCAAATATATTTGATGCAACTAAAGGATAAAGATTAAAATGTCTTGAAAACATCATTCTTGTTTGCTACTCCTTTGGTCACTCACCACTTCATTGTGCTTGCGATATCTGAAGTATGGATGGTGATCATCAATAATTCATCTTTCTCAAGCACTTTGGGCTATTATTGAACTTAGCCCAGCCCCAAGTTTTTACTTAGCTCGCAACGCCCACACCATTAATGCTACTGTATGATAAGGACTATGGAAATTATATTCCCTGAGGAAAATTCTGCAGTTTAAGTAACTTTCAGTGTTGGGTAACCTGGGTCACATGCTGCACAATGCACATAGTCAACAATTTAGGATTTCACTAGCTGAATTATGCAGCTGAATATGTACTAAAGCTCTGAGGTAGAGGACAAGGCACTGCTGCACCGTTCAAACACTGTTACCGGGGATTGCTTATCCACAAATCTGTGTTGTGTTCGTTGTTGTTTTTCATAGTTGACTCTCCCAACCACTGCAGATTTCTTACCACTGAGTTATTGGACTAATAAGGGATAGTTCAAATGACAGCTGTTTAGCAAGGGTCTGGAGTTGCATCTGTGTGGAATGCTGCATAGTAACTTTATAGATGGACATGAACTCAGTCTTTCATCTTTTTGCTGTGCATAAGGAGAAGTCTGGCGCTTGCAGTTAAATAGTGGACATTTCTAATTTTCTGATTCTATTTTCAGACAGTGGTGATTCACTGTAGCTTGTGGCAAACATTAAACTAGACAACACATGGAGTCACTTGGAAATGTTAACTGTAAATGGTCAACAAATTGAAAGGGTGGCTTCTTATAAGTATCTTTTGTATCTGGATAGATGAAAAGCTGAGTTTCAAACAGCACGTTAACATTTTTTTCATAAAAGCTGAAATTTTAAGTAGGGTTTTTATTTCAGGAATAAATCATGTTTCTCGATGGTCAGTCAGGAAAGACCTTGTCCAAGGGACAGTTATTTTTTTATCTATACTGTATTATGGTGATATTCTTTACGCGCAAACCTCCTATAATGCTCTTTTGTCTTGGAATGAGCTGCAAAATACTTCAAAACTAGAGGAGAGCATATCGCTTTTTCAATTTAAAGCTCTCATAGAGGATCATCTTGTTGACCATTGTGTTTTTAGTGTATTGTTCTCTTGTGTTGTGTACTCACTGACTACTTCCTCTGACCTCTTGCCAGGTCCCCCTAGATTTTTTTTTTTCTAACCTCAAGGGTCTTCTCCTGCTTAAATTATACTTGAGGGTTAATCGATTTTTGGTTTGGGAACAAAATTAACACCCTAACACCTTATCTACAGTATAATCCTCCTAAATAGCATGTTGCAAGCTTCCGATACCCATCCCCCCTATGGGTTTCCAATCGCTCGCTCTCGCGCTCTGTCCCTCTCTCTCTGTCCCTCTCTGTCTCTCTCTCTTCCTCTCTCTCGCTCTCTTTTATTCTCTTCCTCTCTCTCATACATGATGAGAAAGCCCCCAGAGTTGTGTCCTACATCAGTCGAGTAAGGCAGCAAGTTATTTTGTAATTAGCCTTAAAGCGTGGCTCTAAATTTGTCCTGTGCGTCCTGTGGTTCCAGCAGTGTGTGAGGCGGGCTGTATTTCAGCTGCAGTAGCTTCACCGGCAGATGCTACGGTACAGAACGAGCAAAAAGGAGAGGGATAGGAGAGAGAAAGACTGAAGAGGGAAGTACTTGCAGTTCTGTTTTCTGCTAAGAGGAACGATGGAGTGCAGTTATAGCAATTGATTGAATAAATGCAGTAAAATCTCTTCTGCTGCTGGCATGCCAAAAAGGAGGGAGAGACTAATGAAGTGAAGGTTAAGAATTGCTGCCGAGAGGAGAGAGCGAGAGGGAGAAAGATAGATAGCGGAGTGGGACGAGAGGTTGAGGGAGACCAGGGGAAGCATGGAGTGTCAGTTCAGGGAGAAATAGGTGGGATTCCAGACTGCAGGAACAAAACTAATTATTTCAAAAGACAGAGTGATTATCAATGGGATGGCTTCGCAGCACTGCAGAAGATGGACAGTTAAAGGGAAACGACTTTGCCTCATTGGCTGATGGTGATGGGCGGTGTTTAGCCAATCGGGTGCTGACCCTGTCCATCTCCTCCTCAAATGATGGGGAACAGCTGTGACCGAGGTACTGCTTCACTCTCCTCTTTTTTTCTCTAATTAGGGTCTATTGTTTAAAATTAAGTTGATTATTCATGCTTAATTCTCTTGTGCGCAGTGCAGACCACCATCGTTAAAAATACATTATGTTCGATTCTGAAGTTTCTCTGTGTGGACTGCTGCTTGCACATCGTCTTTTCGTTAGGGTCTGTACTGTATACATGTAAGGCTCCATATGATGCGTTTGCTAGCATGTCTTTCACAAACACTGAACTGAATATTTGCCTAACTTCTTTGATCACATTTACTTTATGCTGTTCGTCAGTGTCCATAGTTGGTATTATACAGTAAGGATGTGAATGACGTTTGATGGGTGTCTCTCTCCCTCCAAGCCACCCCCGGCCATAGAGCTCAGTCCTTCTGAATTATGATGCATGCCGAGTTTAAGACGGACCGGGCTGCAGCCAGGGGTGCCAAGAGGACAGTGTCTGAGAGAGAACTTGACATAGCACTTTGAAAAGTAGCCTTTTTAATAATGCTGACTGCTGCATGCTGTCTCACGTGGTAAAGTTTAATATAAAGGATAGATTACAGTTAGGCCTAGCTTTAGGGACAACCTGATGGAAACGTGGGATCTGACACGTGTTGCTCTAGTCTGGAGGTTATGTCCCATTATCTCGTCTGCTAAAACTTATTATTTTACTGGAAATGGTTGTTGCTTGTTCTTTCACAGAGCATTCCTGTTGCATGGGGTCAATCTGCTAAAAAATGGGGCTAAACTTAGCTTCCAATCAATCGCTCTCTGGATATCGGACAGGGATCTCAATGTGACGGATGGTTTGAGACTTCTGTATTTGTAAGATGTGGCTTGCTTTCTTGCTCTGTGCAACATTGGTAAGGCACTGACAGGCATTTGTCTTGTATGCAGCTGCAGTAGAAGCTGCACTGGCTGTGGAAGTCAAGGGTTGTGTCCCAAATGGCACCCTATTCCCTCAAAAGTAGTGCACTACTTATGATGCCATTTTGAACGTAGCCAGAGACTCGGGGATGAGAAATTAGAGGGTCTTTGTCAGTTGAGGGACTGCTCCTGCCTCTAACCTGACCTGCCTGGGCACTGCTCCAGGAGGCTTGGCTGAGCTGACACTCCGGTGCCCAGGCTTACTGGGGCCTAGCAGCTGGAGTCCCATGATGATGTCCCTGCCCTGCCGCTGTAAACTGAGACCACCGGAGGGAAAAAGAAATGTGGGTTGAGTCCATCCTCATCCTTGACACAGATGGCCATAACCTTACCGCACAGAGAGACCGCATAGTTGGTCAGAACGGACCAGAAATAACTGTCTTCTACAGAGAAACATATTAATATTGTCCTGTTGTTTATTCCATCCTGCCTGTTCAACAAGGATTACAGTGAAGCACAATCAGTGACCTTATAGCTGAAACCTCATTGTTAATGAATTACAAACCCCTCTGAATAGCATTCTGAGATGGATGTTTTTGTTGTTATATTAATCATTTACATGAGTTAGTGGCATTCATTCAATGTCATAGCTTGTCTCTTGGGAGACCACAACACAGACTCTTGGTAGCCTGTGGCCTGAGGTAATTGCTTGATACAGCCCACCTCTGTCTCTGTCTGGGTGCTCTAGATGTCCTTGTGTACACCCATCACTCTGGCTCCCTCTCCCAAATGTTGCAGCATCTGTGTTCATAGAACTCAACCTCCACCAGTTCAGGTTTCAAGGCAGCTAGCTGTCTTTTCTAATGTCTCTCGTGCTGGGGACTGGTCTAGGGTTAGTGCTCCTGCCCCCGGACCACACATACCCCTTGGGGTAGCTGTTTCATCACTCACCTTCCCTCCTGTATCTCATCAATCTCCCCATCTTATATTCGGACCTGTACTTGGTAATATAACAGTTAAAAAAAAAAAATGAAAGGAAATAAATCATGTATGTCTTTCTCCCTCCCTCTCCCCTGCTCCCTCTCTGTTGTCCACAGAAGTGTCTGCTGAGAGGTCCCCCAGGAGGCGGAGTATCTCAGGCCTGGGGAGTTCAGAGAAGAACATATCCCTGGACGTACCCAACACATCCCCCTTCAAAGTACCAGTGAGTTCTGTTGTTATGATTCGAAAATGTGTTTATTATCTAATGTACACCGATGTCCAACAGAAACGTGTCTTTTGCTTTATTCCAACCCCTCCAAAAAACACACACTAGACATGTTAAGTGTCTTTGTACAGTAATTGTTATGTTCGAAGCAATTAGCACACCATTAAGATTAGCTGTTGAAGTGGTTTCGATCCATACTTTATATTCCTTTGATATCTCCTCTTGTTTGAAGCACATGGACAGACAGAAGAGCCAAGCCTGCAGTTGGTTAGGTGTTATCTCTGTTGTTAGAACTCCCCAGAGCTCCAGTGATGGCCATGGGCTTTCAGCTGCTCAGTCAGTGTGTAAAACTCTCCGTTTTCCTATCCCATCCTAATGGAGACTCCCAGGCTGCGTCCCAAATGGCACCCTATTCCGAATATACTGCACTACTTCTATGGGCCCTGGTCAAAAGTAGTGCACTATGTAGGTTATAGACTGCCATTTGGGACACAGAACCAGTCAGCATTGATTGGAGCCATCATACACCAGGGGGTTCAACCTTGTTATACCACCATGTCTCATACTATACATCTACATTCTGATTCATGTCATTCTGGTCTCTTCCTCAAAGTGAAGCAGTACTTGTCATCATTGTGTTGGGCTAAGGAGGAGGTTTCATCCATAGAATTACCTATAGAACTATAGACAAGTCATTTCTATGATCTCTGGGTGTATCTAGACTAGTCTTGCCATAGATTCTCTTAGAATCTTCTAATTTTCAGAGGTAGACTAGAAGTCCATAACCATCTCAATAATATTTTTGTTAGGTAAATATGTAAGAGTGTTACGATGCGGTACGTAGATCTTAGAAAACTTCTGCTTGCTAATCCGCGATGACGTGGGAGTGTGCCTCAAAGGACTGTGGAAACGCAGACGCACACTTCTGATGATATTTATAACCAGAAGAATTAGGCCATGGCATGCATCATTGAAACTCGTACCTTTGGCATGTTTATAAGGCTGCTTGTTACGAGGTTTGGAACATTTTGTTACGGATAGATGAAGAAAAAGTTGATATGATGTGTCATGTTGATAGTTTCAGATTCACCAAAGGGTCTAGTGTTGTCAGTTTGTAGACTAGCTATTTTACCTGCACACTGATATGGGAATGTCAGAGAGGTTCAGGTTGTGTCTCAGAGTGGAGAGTGCGGATGAAATCAGGTCCATGTAATCTTATTCATTATGATCTAAAAGGCAACACTGATCCTAGATTAGCACTCCTACGCTGAGACGCTTTATGAATACAGGCCCAGGCACTTCCAGCCCTCACTATGAAGTAGCCTAGTGTCTGTCTACTTGATGGAAACTAACATCCTCCAACCTCATGCTGCTTGTGGACCAAGTCAAAGTGAAGGCTGCTGTCCGGTTGTGCTGACACGACAGGCTTTATAAATGCAGGCACCCGGGGGAGCAGAGGGGAGAGGGTTGTGCTGTTGTTGTCTCTGACTGAAAACGAGCTGTTTAAGACACCTCCTCCACACTGCCAAGGTGAATGAGAATGTTTGAAAGCTGACAAAGACTTCCTGTGCTCGTCCTCTCTGTGGACGTACAACGATCCCTTGTTACCACTCTCCCCCTCTCTTTCTCCTTCTGTCTTTCTCTTTGTCTCTCTCCCTTTTTCTGTCTCTCTCTCTTTCTGCCTCTTTGTCTCTGTCTTTCTCTCGCTTCTCGCGCTCTCTGCCTCTCTCTGTCTCTCTGTTTCTGTTTCTCTCGCTCTCTCTTCTCATCAAATCATGTACTGTATGTCATCGTCAGTCATTTTACACAGCGTTTCAACACCTAATATAGTGGAGTGCACTTCATAGTGTTTATTGCCGCTTTGCTAATAAGTAACATGGCTTCTCTGTGCAGACTTGGCAGTACTCTCTCACCGTCATAGAGGTCACAATATGCACTCAGTGTTGCATTACCATATCCTATATCAACATACAGGGTAAGCATTGTACAGTAGTTGGAGTACAATAGATTTTCTTTTCCAAGATATACAATATCTGACTGACGAATTCCTTCTGCTGTCAAGGTCACACAATGGCAAAATTAGTGACACGTTTCCACTGCCCCTGACATCCTGCTTATCTCTTCATGCATTTTTTTCAACCATTTAATTAAGTCATAAAATAACAACAATTGCGTACTGTTTATATCCTGATCATATTTTATTTGTTATCTCAACGGTTACTGTAAAATGAGCAGAAAAAGCTAAAGGAAGTGATTGGGTGTTAGATGACTAATACTGCGGTTAAATGTCTCTCAGCCCTGACTCAAGTCCCCTATCGGTTTCAATGTGTCTACTCTTTCTGACATTGTCATAGTATTCAGTCTGAGTGGGGTTGTTTCACAACCCGCCAACACGCTGTTCAGTTTCCCGTGTTTCACCAGAGCATGACAATGCATTACAATGGAATTCATTCCCCAACCTGATCTAGTATGACCTGTGTGACACATTGGCCACTCATTGCCACAGCACCTCTCCCAATGCAAACACAGACTAGTCGCAACAACCGCTGGTGCCCACAGTAGACACACAGCCAGACATAGTAACATGTGTGTCTCTGAGTGTAGCAGTTCTCCTGAAGGTCATTTCTTCTGTTGTACCCTCAGGGGTTTTTCAGCAAACGACTGAAGGGATCAGTAAAGCGGACGAAGAGTCAGACCAAACTGGAGCGCAACACCAGCTTCAGACTGCCCTCCCTGAGACCTCCAGAAAATGACAGGTAAGCTATTCACTCATCTATATTTCACATGTTTCAATACCAAGGAACTGCATCTACAATTCACATCGCTTGTCTTAATTCTGCCTCTCTGGGAGTGGATTTAAGCTTGAGGGACTGCTCCTGCTACTGATCATAATTTGGTCATTCATTTTCACCACATAAAATATCCTCTTGGTCTTCCTTATGTGGTTCATTGCTGGTGGGTCATGGATGTCCTTTCATGATGATGTTAACAGATATATGATAATGGAGATGTAGAGAGGCGAGCGGGGGCGAGGTGGCTAGTTAAAAGTAATGATAGAGGGAGGGTTTCTCCTGTGGTGTGTGTTGTATTGTGGTGTGAATCACAAAGTGCAATTACTACATTCATCTGTAATACCCTGTCTGTTGCGTGGGGTTGGTTACCAAGGTGCTGGTTTATACAGCGTTTGTACAGCCTTTTAAGAAACCCACATCTTACATTATGTTCCCGTCCATTATCAGTCCTGATTGCTATTCTGAGAAATCTGTCTTTAATTCCAGGATTATAAGCCTGGGAGATAGTGGCATTACTGTAAGCCTGACTGCTTTCTTCCCCCCTCACATACAGTCAATATAATAGTAGAATCAGGCATTGTTGTATCCATGCATGTGAGACCCAGACCAAGACCGATGTAATCCTTTGTTTACAGTGTGCTACCATCGCTTCCTTGTTGGTCTGAACAGTGGATAGCTAATGTTGATATGTTTGGGGTTCTGAACGCTCCAGTGAGTTTGCTGAACAGTATTGGTTTGAGGGGGGGCTGCCTGCCCTTTTTCCTTCCCCCTGCGGGGCCCTGCCTGGCGGGCTTCCTCCCTGCTCTGAGGAGGGGGGTCTCCCCCATGCTGGTCCCTCTGCTGCCTGGCGTGGGCCGAGTCACCCTGTGTTCATATGCAGCTCCATGCGCCAGACAGAATATGCAGCGTCAGTACCCTTACACAGATACTCACTCACTCTCTGACTTTACAGTGCAGATTGTAGCCTACGGAGTTAGTGATGAACACAGGCTAGCGGCCATAGAGAAGTACTTTATCTATCTTTATGCTAGTGGCTTAGCGGGTACTGGTAGGCTACATGTGTGGAGTACTGTCAGCTTTCCCTGGGATGACATGACATCTGTCACTGTGTATAGCAGTACGCCCATGTGGGTGACGTCTGCCTGACCTGTGAGCCAGCGGAGTAGTGAAAGTGGACTTTAGAGGCTTTAGAGCCAGTAGGACTGGGGGATAATGGTCGGTGTGAGGATGAGCTGCAGCCTCTTTCTGCCATCGTTAACTGATGTCAGTGACTCCCAGTAAGGACCATACTACTACAGCATCAGCATGGCCACCATGGCGACCAGCGCCACCTCGTCACTCCTCAGGAGGGCCAGGAATGCCCACCTGCCAAAGTCACTGCGCTTCAGGTAGGGCAGCATGATAGAAATTGAAGTCATTCTAGTTCTGTTGACAGCATGTCTCCTCCTGGTTAGAGAATGCTGGGCCGAAGGACCAGTGCATTGTTTGCTACATTTATAATGATGTGATTAGTAACAATCCTATCTTTAGTTTTTATTTTATGTAGATGGGACATGTCTCCTCCTGTAAAATGTGATCTGTTATTTCATACAATACTAGACTGTTTTAGTCCCATCTGAACCGGCTTAATTATAGAAATGAACTGCAGTTACGGCTTGCCAGGTTGAATTGTATGTGATTCTGCTTGAAAGTACTACTAGTTCATAATCCGATAGCATTTTCTTAATTCAAGGATCTGCGGAGTGGTGGTGTGGTCAGAGCTAAGTACGTTCCTCTCCTTCCTCCCAGCGGACGTATCAGGTTTCCATCCTAATGCAGTGGACATAGTGAGGGCTGGCGTTCAGAAAGGCAACCTGATTAGTTTTCAAAAGACTTTGAGGATGACGACAGCAGCTCATTTTAAAAACATTAGACTCCCTGAGAGAACATACATTTTTATTTTGACTTTTTCACAACAAGTGCTCTGTGATGAATTTCAGTATGTAGGCTATCCATTTCTGTGCTGATAAAAACACAGATTGTTCTCAACATAATGCATCTTTCACTAAACAGTGTTATGAGACTGCTCAAAGCCCAACAAATTACCTGTACGCCCACAATGTGTTTACGACTTCATGGAAAACTATGACTCACAGGTACAGATGTATTCAAATCCCCAGGTTATGAATCACGTCAGTTTCATTGTTGTATACATCTGTGGAATCCTTGCTGGATTGAGAGGGCAGATCTGTTTCCGCCCAAACACTTAATCTGGGTTTACATAATTCAGTTGGCGAGGCATGTTGCATGTTAAAGGCGGATGCCAAAAGATTACGGGGGCACATATGCACTCTGCAGCAGACTGAAGACACAGGCACGCACAATGGATGGATCTGTGCTAGTGAATAGTGAGGCGGCTACAGACTGAAAGAAGAGGACCGAGGAGTCTGCTTTCTCTCTCCTCTGTTGGCACTCGTATTACTTGTTCCAATGGTAGGCACCAGACAATGTTATCCTTTTATATGGGATCTAAAGCAATCATGCTTTGGAAAAATACTAATGTTGCACATCTGAGACGTAGTGTATGTTCCAAATGGGACCCTATTCCTACATAGTGCACTACTTTTGACCAGAGCCCTATCGGAAAGGGAATAATAGGGTGCCATTGGGAATGCAACCATAGTAGGTCTGTCCTCTAAGGAGATAAGTTGATAAGTAATGAGGAGTGGGATTGTGATGATGCTTGGCTGTTGAAGTAGGTATGATGTTGTTTTATAGCTGTATGTAGGCCATGATGCTTTAACCCAGACATGGGCTACATACTTATTGAAGACTATTCGCCAGGCCATTGTGGCCAATAGCAACATGGTATCAGGATTAACAACTTAATTCTCCATATGCCTGAAAATACAAACACAATCAATTAAGGCTTTGGCCTCTTAGAATCAATGTTACCTCATTGTGACAAATGACCATTCTATAGGTAGAATAACACACACATCATGTTTAAAGGGCCTCTCAGAAGGACCTTGAATGTCTCTTCTTTTAACTGTTAGATTTGTCTACCTAAGTGGCCCTAAAAGAATGACTAAGATTGGCCTCTCTTCTCGGAAAGTTTACCAGACAAAATCTATTTTTTTTATTACAATAATGCCTCCAGACTACTTCCTCCTAAAATGTCTCTCGGTCTTTGATTGCTCGTAAACATAATATTGATTGTCTGTAATCTCTTACTTTCACTCACACTCGAGGGTGCCCTGTAATTCAGAATAAACCACTTCAACTGCTTTCTATTAATATCTAGTATTAACTACTGGCTACTTTTGTTGTCTTCTAAAAAAATTATGATTACTAATAACTGAAAGTGACAACAGATCAGAATCTAATTGCGATGATCAGTCAAAGGGAATTACTATCTATCCAAACGATAATGCTTGTACATATATCCATCCATGACAGTGAACAAAATGGTCCTCGTCACTAAAGTGAATTAGATTTCTTGATCCCTGGTTCTTAGAAGTCATCTGACATGTGGCAATTATGTAAGCCTACTGTTATTATATTACTATGTGGCTGTTATATTATCCATTTTGTGTTGTGCATTTTCAATAAGCATGCATTACTTTGACATTCAGTCAGTGATTATCCTTTGACTAACATTTCCCTTTCCTACCATTTGGCTATTATGTAAGGATTTATTTTTGTGTTAGTATTAGGGCTGTGATGATACCAGTGTCGCTCAATTTTTTTCCATTGCAAAAATTAAAACACGAAGCAGACAACACTTTGGTCCTTTAAAAACCTGCTGTATGTAAAATATTGTTTCCTATAGCTTGGAAACTAAATAAATGTGACAACATAATGACGTTTGTTTCCAACATTATGGCTGTTTTCCTAAAGAAGTGAAGTCCTTGCCACGACACGTATTGCGATACTGGTATCTTCCCGGCCCTAGTTATTATGTATTTTTAAATTATCATGCGGTGTTGCATTTCGTAATTGTTGCACTTTGAAAATGAATGATTTTCCAGTTGGAAAGCTAAACAACACCCATTGACTTCCATTCTCCTCCCCTACCTGTAGTATTGTGCTCTGATAAAAAGCCCAGGTAGTTTTGTCCAAGGTGTTTGTGAGCACAGCAGCACCTCCCTCTGTCATCCCATGCTGCTGCACTTGAGAGTCAAGTCTCCTTGTAGGGGCATTCCTATGGAAACAGGCTTAAGGGGCCGACAGATGGGCCAGCCCAGGTCCTTGTTTACCACCTGTGAATCAAAGGAAAGGCAGTTGCAAAGAGAAGAGGGAAAGGCATTGTATATGCTGGGCCTCTTTCACTTTTTACAGTTTCATGGAAATAGAATGATGAGGAGTTGAGACTGTATGGTAAAGACAGTAGAACCAAGGATAGTGGACTTGAACTGAAAAGAGAAGAGAACCATCCCGAATGGAATGAGATCCAGATAGAGAGATGCACTGGGGATATTCCTTCAACTGGCTGTTCTATAGTTTTTCGTTAGGTATTACTGCTTCCTGGAATGTTCTAGTGAGTGATTGCTGGATAAAGCTTGAATGACAGTCTTACAGAAAGACAACAGCTGGTTGTGTTTCGGGATCACATGCGCAGTATACATTTTTTAGGGTCCTCCAACTTGCAGTGTGTTAGTTTAAGAGCCTCCGATTGGCCATTTCTTATCTGTGCCGTGGTAAGTGCAACTTGTCAACAGAGGGGTCAAACGTCTTTTGACACATTTAGGGATTTAGCGCCTCAGAGCAGGATTGTCTGCCATGCTGTGAATGCTCTGAATTAAGAAGTCATGTTGTAAACTGTAACCAAATGCCATTTTTTTTGTCTTCCAGATCCCGAGGGCTGCCTAAGTTAAAGGAGTCGTGTTCTCACGAGTCCCTGCTCAGTCCAGGAAGTGCAGTTGAAGCCCTGGATCTGGGAATGGAGGAAGATGTTTACGTCAAGCCTCTCCACAGTAGCATACTGGGACAGGAGTTCTGCTTCGAGGTAACGTCTCGTTTAACTACTTTGATAAAGCTATTGTAAATATAATATTACTTGTTAATGAGTGCTCACTGCGCTTCAATACAAAGAAGCTGCCAGCTGCCTACCTGCCTCAAAGGGCAGCATCCTAGTGGATTGGGACAGAGCCATAGACTCCTAGGTGATGTAATGCATTAAATAAACATATTTAGTTATGCTCATCATGCTTCTGTCTCTGATCTCTCCAGGTGACCTACTCAGGAGGCAGTAAGTGTTTCAGCTGCTCCTCAGCTTCAGAGAGAGACAAATGGATGGAGAACCTGAGGAGGACGGTCCAGCCAAACAAGGTGAGACCATAGTCTGTGTCCCAAATGGCACCCTTTTCCTTATATAATGCACTACTTTTGACCAGGGTCCATCTGATCAAAAGTAGGGTACAATTTCAGACGCAGAGAGATTGATGCCCTCTACATTTTCTTAATGCTACAGTGACCTCCTCTTTTTCACTTTGGTAAGAAAATGAAACTAAAAAACAATGTCAGTTTAGTTGTAACTGTGTTATTAAGGGTCGATGTTCCCCCCCTCATTGGGATTCAATACTCATTTGATGTCTTCCCAGGACAACTGCCGACGAGCTGAGAACGTCCTCCGGCTATGGATCATAGAGGCCAAGGACCTGCCTCCAAAGAAGAAGTATTTCTGTGAACTGTGCCTGGATGACGTTCTATATGCCCGTACCACCGGCAAGACCCGGACTGACTGCCTGTTCTGGGGGGAACACTTTGAGTTCTACAGCCTTCCGTCTGTCCGTAGCATCACCGTGCACATCTACAAGGACGTAGACAAGAAGAAAAAGAAAGACAAGAACAACTATGTGGGCCTGGTCAACATCCCCATCGGGGGGGTGACGGGGAGGCAGTTTGTGGAGAAGTGGTACCCTGTCAGCACCCCCACCACCAGCAAGGGCAAAGGAGGAGGGCCGTCGATCCGGATCAAGTCCCGCTTCCAGACCATCTCCATCCTGCCCATGGAGCAGTATAAGGAGTTTGCAGAGTTCATCACTAACAACTACACCATGCTGTGTTCTGTTCTGGAGCCGGTGATCAGTGTGAAGAACAAGGAGGAGATGGCCTGTACCCTTGTTCATATCTTACAGAGCACTGGACGGGCCAAGGTAATTCCTATACTTTAGAAACTTCATCTCTGCTCTGAACAGACTACTTATCCATCGTCCCATTCAGTTGTATCCATCTATTTGCCTACATGAATATTAGCACCTCTAGGACATTAAGTACCGTACTGCAGTTTTCCTTCTCTGCAGGTAATCTCAGTCAAAGTTTGCTCTCCTCCTCCTCCTCCTCCTCCTCCTCCTCCTCCTCATCCTCCTCCTCCCCAGGACTTCCTGACAGACCTGGTGATGTCAGAGGTGGACCGGTGTGCAGACCACGATGTCCTGATATTCAGAGAGAACACGCTGGCCACCAAGGCCATAGAAGAGTTCCTCAAACTGGTGGGACAGAAGTACCTGCATGACGCACTAGGTGAGAGGGGAGGGTTAATTATAGAAGAGACCGTAGAAAGTGGAGACCTCCCAAATGTAAACATTACAACTTGCAGTTCTGAAGACAGCGTCACATTTGGTAGCAAAGAGCGCTGCGACTGCGGTAGACCGGTTTTCAAACTGTTCCATGTTCTTTGTCCATGGCGTATTACTGTTCTTCAACCCAGTCTGTGTTTTCTCCTGGGTACTGTAGGAGAGTTTATCAAAGCACTGTACGAGTCAGATGAGATCTGTGAGGTGGACCCGGGGAAGTGTTCCGCCAGTGAGCTCCCTGAGCACCAGAGCAACCTGAAGATGTGCTGCGAGCTGGCCTTCTGCAAGATCATCAACTCCTACTGGTGAGATCAGCCTCTCAGCACTCTGGCCCTGAAGTCACATACAGCCATAGGGCCTTGGTTTGCCTCCACTTAGGGAAAGTCAAAAGTTCCAGCTGCTTGTAAATGGGTAGCTTCAGCATTATGTGACTAAAGAAAAATATCTGTAAACATTGATGGCTCCAATTTTTGGGGACTTGCTTAGTCTTGCTGTTTGTTCTTAAAGAGATTGTCATACAGTTGGGTGATACATCTGGTTTGGTTTCAATATAGTGAGGATGTAAAGTGCATGCTGCCACCTGGTGGTTATTTTTTTGTGGGGTATGTGTCTGTCTGTGATGACTGAGGCTGTTTGTGATCTCAATTCGTCTTATTGGAATTCCTCTCATCCGATCTCCTTGCGTCCTTCTCAACCGTAATCGAGGAGAGGGTCCCCTCAGACCTTCTCCAATGCGTTTTGACAAGGAGGTGAGGAGAGAGGATGAATTGAGAAGGAGCCTGACTCTCCTCTGCCTCCCCAGTGTGTTCCCGCGGGAGTTGAAGGAGGTGTTTGCAGCGTGGAAGCAGCAGTGTCTGTCCAGAGGGAACCAGGACATCAGCAAGCGCCTCATCAGCGCCTCCCTGTTCCTCCGCTTCCTCTGTCCCGCCATCATGTCACCCTCGCTCTTTAACCTCATGCAGGAGTACCCCGATGACCGCACCTCCCCGTACCCTCACCCTCATCGCCAAGGTCATTCAGAACCTGGCTAACTTCACCAAGTAGGTTTACCCGTTTACTAGTAACATGGTAGATTACGTATCACGGCTGTGTCTTAAATGACACCCTAATTGTTGGTTGTGTGCGCACCCTGGACTACATTTCTCTGAACTCATTTCATCACTTTTACAAGTTCACAAGATGCCAATCCTAGTTAAGTAGAAAGCACGTTAAACAAATGTTGGTTGCCTGTGTCCCAAGGTTTGGCAACAAAGAGGAGTACATGGCATTTATGAATGACTTCCTGGAGCACGAGTGGGCAGGTATGATGCGTTTCCTCACAGAGATCTCCAACCCAGAGACCATCTCCAACACACCGGGATTTGAAGGTTACATCGACCTTGGACGGGAGCTGTCAGTCCTCCACTCACTTTTGTGGGACGTGGTGTCCCAGTTGGACAAGGTAAGGAAGACCTTGGAGTGGGCAGCAGTGATACAGTACCAGTCAAAGGTTTGGACACACCTACTCATTCAAGGGTTTTTCTTTATTTTTACTATATTCTACGTTGTAGAATGATAGTGAAGACATCAATACTATGAAATAACACATGGAATCATGTAGTAACCAAAAAAGTGTTTAACAAATCAAAATATATTTTATATTTGAGATTCTTCAAAGTAGCCACCCTTTGCCTTGACAGCTTTGCACACTCTTGGCATTCTCTCAAACAGCTTCATGAGGAATGCTTCTCCAACTCTCTTGAAGTTGTTCCCACATATGCTGAGGACCTGTTGGCTGCTTTTCCTTCTCTGCTGTCCAACTCATCCTAAACCATCTCAATTAGGTTGAGGTCGGGTGATTGTGGAGGCCAGATCATCTGATGCAGCACTCAATCACTCTCCTTCTCAGTCAAATAGCCCTTACACAGCCTATAGGTGTGTTGGGTCATTGTCCTGTTGAAAAACAAATGATAGTCCCACTAAGCGCAAACCAGATGTGATGGCGTATCGCTGCAGAATGTTAAGATAGCCATAATGGCTGTGTGCCTTGAATTCTAAATAAATCACAGGCAGTGTCACCAGCGAAGCACCATCACACCACCTCCTCCATGCTTCACAGTAGAGGTTGACCGATTATGATTTTTCAACACCGATACCGATTATTGGAGGACAAAAAAAAAGCCGATACCGATTAATCTGCCGTTTTTGGGGGGGGCGGTTTCTCTTTTTTTATATATTTGTAATAATGATAATTACAACAATACCGAATGAACACTTTTATTTTAACCTTTGACTATTGGATGTTCTTATAGTATTGCCAGCCTAATCTCTGGAGTTGATAGGCTTGAAGTCATAAACAGTGCTGTGCTTCAAGCATTGCGAAGAGCTGCTGGCAAACGCAGGAAAGTGCTGTTTGAATGAATGCTTTCGAGCCTGCTGCTGCCTACCACCGCTCAGTCAGACTGCTCTATCAAATATCAAATCATAGACTTAATTATAATATAATAAACACACAGAAATACGAGCCTTAGGTCATTAATATGGTAAAATCCAGAAACTATAATTTTGAAAACAAAACGTTGATTCTTTCAGTGAAATAAGGAACCGTTCCGTGTTATTAATCGGCCATGCCGATTAATTGTTCGACTTCTACTTCACAGTGTGAACCACACATGCAGAGATCATCCGTTCACCTACTCTGTGTCTCACAAAGACACGGCGGTTGGAACCAAAAATCTCAAATTAGGACAGATTTTCACCGGTCTAATGTCCATTGCTTGTGTTTCTTGGCACAGGAGGTCTCTTCTTATTATTGGTGTCCTTTAGTAGTTGTTTCTTTGCAGCAATCGACCATGAAGGCCTGATTCACATTGTCTCCTCTGAACAGTTGATGTTGAGATGTATCTGTTATTTGAACTCTGTGAAGCATTTATTTGGGCTGCAATCTGAGGTCCCGTTAACTCTAATGAACATATCCTCTGCAGCAAAGAAAGCTTTGGGTCTTCCTTTCCTGTGGCTGTCCTCATGAGAGCCAGTTTCATCATAGCGCTTGATGGTTTTTGCGACTGCAAAAATGTTCCGGTTTGACTGACCTTCATGTCAAAGTAATGATGGACTGTCGTTTCTCTTTTCTTATTTGAGCTGTTCTTGCCATAATATGGACTTGGTCTTTTACCAATTAGGGCTATCTTCTGTATACCACCCCTACCTTGTCACAACACAACTAATTGGCTCAAACGCATTAAGAAGGAAAGAAATTCCCCAACACTTTTAACAAGGCACACCTGTAAATTGAAATGCATTCCAGGTGACTACCTCATGAAACTGGTTGAAAGAATGCCAAGAGTGTGCAACGCTCTCATCAAGGCATAAGGTGGCTACTTTGAAGAATCTCAAATATAAAATATATTTTGATTTGTTTAACACTCTTTTGGTTACTACATGATTCCATATGTGTTATTTCATAGTTTTGATGTCTTCACTATTATTCTCCAATGTAGAAAATAGTAAAAATAAAGAAAAACCCACTTTTGACTGGTGCTGTACGTCTGTTAACAGATTGATCGCAAATGGTGCCCTATTCCCTTTATTGTGCACTACTTTTGACCAGAGTCCATGGGCTCAGGTCAAAAGTCGTGCGCTATTTAGTGAATAGGGTACCATTTGGGACAGAGCCATATCGTCTGTAAGCCTGAAGCAGATTGCTTGCTGTACTTTAATTACATGTTCTTCAGGCTCCTAATTGTGCCCCTTAGTAGGTACATATACAAGGCAAATGATGCCTTGCAGTGGTGTGTAGGGGGTTTGGGTCTGCACATCTGAATGTGTGCTATCATTACGACAAAGATCTTAATTTTCCTACTCTGTTCCATTACTGTATTTGCAGGCTTGTAGGGTAGTTTTAGCGGCTATTCATCTAAAATAACACATTTATGATTCTGAAAAGTGCTGAATGGAATGGTTTTGTGGATTAAATGTGGGTAAATGGGTCTTAATCATATAACTGAGCTATGATCTAATGATATCAAGTGGTGTTAGGACGAAGGTTTGCCTAATCAGCTTACACCACATTGATTTGACTTGATATTAAAGCCTCTCGTGGCTAAAGGGTTAGTGACTTTATCAGAGGAGGAAAATGAATTATAAAGTCCAGGATGTTTCTACCCCTAATGCTTTTCACTATGACATTCCCTAAAAATGTAAATGTCGATTCTAGAAGTTTTAAAGCAGGGTAACGTCACCCACTCATTCTCTGCACCCGGCAACCACACACCCTAACCCTAATCCTGCAAGGCTCCTACACTGTACCCTGAGTTTGTTCATTTATAAATGCATGTTTGTTTATTTTACATGTTTACAGTGCTTTCAGAAAGTATTCACACCCCTTGACTTTTTCCACATTTTATTACAGCCTGAATTTAAAATTAAGTTGAGATTTTGTGTCACTGATCTACACACAATACCCCATAATGTCAATGTGAAATTGCATTTTTAGAAAAGTTTACAAAAAAAAAAAAAAAAGTATTTGATGCCCTGCTGATTTTGTACGTTTGCCCACTGACAAAAAAATGATCAGTCTATAATTTTAATGGTAGGTTTATTTGAACAGTGAGAGACAGAATAACAACAACAAAAAATCCAGAAAAACACATGTGAAAAATGTTATAAATTAATTTGCATTTTAATGAGGGAAATAAGTATTTGACCCCTCTGCAAAACATGACTTAGTACTTGTTGGCAAAAACCTTCTTGGCAATCACAGAGGTCAGACATTTCTTGTAGTTGGCCACCAGGTTTGCACACATCTCAGGAGGGATTTTGTCCCACTCCTCTTTGCAGATCTTCTCCAAGTCATTAAGGTTTTGAGGCTGGCGTTTGGCAACTCAGACCTTCAGCTCCCTCCACAGATGTTCTATGGGATTAAGGTCTGGAGACTGGCTAGGCCACTCCAGGACCTTAATGTGCTTCTTCTTGAGCCTCTCCTTTGTTGCCTTGGCCGTGTGTTTTGGGTCATTGTCATGCTGGAATACCCATCCACGACCCATTTTCAATGCCCTGGCTGAGGGAAAGAGGTTCTCACCCAAGATTTGACGGTACATGGCCCCGTCCATCGTCCCTTTGATGCGGTGAAGTTGTCTTGTCCCTTAGCAGAAAAACACCCCCAAAGCATAATGTTTCCACCTCCATGTTTGACGGTGGGGATGGTGTTCTTGGGGTCATAGGCAGCATTCCTCCTCCAAACACGTTGAGTTGATGCCAAAGAGCTCCATTTTGGTCTCATCTGACCACAACACTTTCACCCAGTTGTCCTCTGAATCATTCAGATGTTCATTGGCAAACTTCAGACGGGCATGTATATGTGGTTTCTTGAGCAGGGGACCTTGCGGGCGCTGCAGGATTTCAGTCCTTCACGGCGTAGTGTGTTACCAATTGTTTTCTTGGTGACTATGATCCCAGCTGCCTTGAGATCATTGACAAGATCCTCCCGTGTAGTTCTGGGCTGATTCCTCACCGTTCTCATGATCATTGAAACTCCACGAGGTGAGATCTTGCATGGAGCCAATAATCGCACCAACTGTTGTCACCTTCTCACCAAGCTGCTTGGCGATGGTCTTGTAGCCCATTCCAGCCTTGTGTAGGTCTACAATCTTGTCCCTGACATCCTTGGAGAGCTCTTTGGTCTTGGCCATGGTGGAGAGTTTGGAATCTGATTGATTGCTTCTGTGGACAGGTGTCTTTTATACAGGTAACAAGCTGAGATTAGGAGCACTCCCTTTAATAGCGTGCTCCTAATCTCAGCTCATTACCTGTATAAAAGACACCTGGGAGCCAGAAATCTTTCTGATTGAGAGGGGGTCAAATACTTATTTCCCTCATTAAAATGCAATTCCATTTATAACATTTTTCACATGCGTTTTTCTGGATTTTTTTATTCTGTCTCTCACTGTTCAAATCAACCTACCATTAAAATTATAGACTGATCATTTCTTTGTCAGTGGGCAAACGTACAACAAAATCAGCAGGGGATCAAATACTTTTTTCCCCTCACTGTATTGGCAGGTGGGTAAAAAAAAAAAAACATAGAATATTCCTTTGAGCATGGTGAAATTATTAATTACACTTTGGATGGTGTATCAATACAGCCAATCACAAAGAAAAATACTGGCGCGCTTCTTAGTTGATGGAGAGGAATGAAATCATTCAGGGATTTAAAACAGTTCAAATTTAATGGCTGTTATAAGAGATAACTAAGGATGGATCAACAACATTGTAGTTACTCCACTTTACTACAAAAATGACAGAGTGAAAATATGTAAAAATATTCCAAAACATGCATCCTGTTTGTAAAAGGCACTGAAGTATTACTGCAAAAAATGTGGCAAAGAAATGAACTTTGTCCTGAATACAAAGCATTATGTTCGGGGCAAATCCAACACATCACTGAGGACCTCTCTTCATATTTTCAAGCATTGTGTTGGCTGCATCATGTTATGGGTATGCTTGTCATCGGCAAGGACTAGGGAGGTTTTTTTTTAAGATTAAAAGAAACAGGCTTGGTTCAGTTTGCTTTCCAACAGACACTGGGAGACAAATTCACCTTTCAGCAGGACAATTACCTAAAACACAAGGCCAAATATACACTGGAGTTGCTTACCAAGACAACGTTGAATGTTCCTGAGTGGCCTAGTTAGAGTTTTGACTTAGAAAAAGTCAAGTGGTGTGAGTACTTTCTGAAGGAACTGTATGTTTATTCTTCTGTGAACCCTAGTTTTTTACAGTATTCATTTCAATACTCCCTACATCTTATTCTTACCTCACAACCTTCTGCATTAGTTTGCCCTTGATGCATGTTTTCTGTGTTTGGAATGGCTGTTATTTAGTGGCATGTGTTGTTTTAATTTTTTTTACCCCAAATGTATTCATTTCCTTATGTTTTCTCCTCAATTTTTTAATTTTTTTCCTACTGTCCCCACCCCTCCCTCCTTTTCCACTCCACCCTTCTACTCTGCCTGACACACACTGTGTCTCCATGGTTACACTGTCCCAACAACACCAATGCATTATGGTGCTTCTCATTGCCAACCAACAAACCAACCTGCCAATCCTCTGTCCGCCAAACCTTCTGCCATCCTCATTCCACAATACTGGGTGACGTGGCCTGGTGCTGCTGCCTTCGTCATGGTAACGTGCAACCCAGGGTGAAAATTCCTTCCTGCAGGCGACCGTAGCCAAGCTAGGCCCCCTGCCTCGCATCCTGGGGGACATAGCCCGCTCTCTGTCCAGCCCCACACCCATCCAGCAGCAGCTCCGACGCTTCCAAGACAACAGCTCCTCACACAATATCAGCGGCAGCGTCTCTTCAGGCCTGCAGAGGATATTCGAAGATCCGGCCGACAGGTAGGACTCCAAAATGGTCACAACCGCCGCAACCATATTGCCAATCACCACCCAACCATGCATGGTCTAATTCTGTGGTGTAGTTCTTTTCAAAGGCTGTTTCATCTGGTGATTTTATTTCCAGTTAATCTAGAGATTCAGCTTTCATAAAGTTGAGAGATGTTAGTATATGCTCATGCAGTTTATATGGATAGGTTGTTTTATGGTGCATTGATGATCTTTCTAAATAAAGCTGCAGCTAGAGACTTTCCATTTAGAGGTAATGAGGGAATCTGAGATGGATGTTTTTTCAGCTTCAAAGTGGATCAGAGTAATATTGGTGCTAAAGGAACATTGAGTTAAACTTGAAAAGAAGGTTAGCACCATGTCATTTTGGACTGGTACTAATTTTGGTTTCAGAACTCTCTGTTAATGTGTTCTGTGTTTACGGTCCATGTTTTACAGTGAGGTTCCCAGTATCAAGTCCCCAGTCCAGGAGCATGTTATGGACGGCCTTCGCCGGGGGAAGAACCCTCTCTTGGGCCAGCAATCGTCCGCCCACAGCATGAGCTTCTCAGACAAGGAGGAGAGAGAGAACCTTCTGCCCAATGGACGCAGCATCTCCCTAGTGGACCTCCAGGACTCTCACATGGTCCAGAGTGGCCAGGGACCCCTCCCTCTCCACGAAGCTCCACGCAGGGTGGGCTCCCAGGTCTCTATCGGACACCCCCACCAGGCTACCACCCCACAGTCACACCAAGCCCTACACCAGAAGCCCTCGTTACGGGAAAACCTCCCCCAGAGTGCGCCGCAGGTGCGTCGGCCCCTGCACCCATCCCTCAGCCAGCAGAGGAGTCTCCAGCCCCTCTCTTTTCAGAACCCTGTCTATCACCTTAGCAACCTGACACAACAACAACAACACACAGCAGTACACTCCACAACACACTCGGGCCACTCACACTCAGTGCACTCCCTTCAGCCAGGCTCCAGCTTAGAGAACCTGAGCACCGATAGCTCCCGCAGCCACAGCAACTCTGAGGTTGAGTTCGGAGGCGGGAACCAGGGGGGGAAGGGGGGCAGGGTCCCGTCCAATAGCAGCCTGGAGGAGTTCAGCCAGCGGAGCACGCAGAGCGAGGACTGCTCCACGCCGCGCCACCACACCCTGCCGGACCACCAGGGAGGCGCCCACGCGGTGGCAGTGCCCAGGCAGAACAGCACGGGCACAGCCCACATCGTGAGGGTGGAGCAGCAGAGCCGCAGCGGGGGGAGTGGTGGGGCCCGGACGCCCCACTCCCTGCCCCACAGTGCATCTCTGCGCAGCAGCAGCTCCATCAACACAGAGCCCATGCCTATCCCCATCCAGGCCCAGCCAGGTGCAGGCACTGGGGGCCACTCACACCAGCAGTCCACCTGCTCCATGGAGAGCCCTGTGCCCCCCGTCAGGAGCGTGGCCAAGCAGCAGACACCACACCAGGTACTGGTCTGGCATACAGAACTACACTTAGATACACAAGCTCAGCTCCGACAGCCCTATATATTATGTTGTTATTATCAAGGATAAATGTCTCCGAAATAAGATGTGGCCAGTTGTGTCAGGGTAGATTTGATTGACATCTCGGTATCTGTGGTGATGGTGGTGGTGCAGGTGGCGTCGCCAGTAGAGCCAGTCACCATGTCACCAGTAGAGAGGACAGCAGCGTGGGTGCTGAATAACGGCCAGTACGAGGACGAGGAGGAGCAGGCGGCCCCAGCAGATCAGAGCAGCCAGGACAGCAGGAACCCAGAGAAGGTAAAGAGTCAGCCAGACTCACAGCCAATGAAGGTTTGATGGCCAAAACATGTCCAAGTTTTAAAGTTATATTTGCTAGTGCTGGCTGACTTCTTCATTACCAAGTCCTACACTTGAGCCTGCTAATCAAATCAAACTTTATTCGTCACATGCGCTGAATACAACAAGTGTAGACCTTACCGTGAAATGCTTACAAGCCCTTAACCAACAGTGCAGTTCAAGAAGAGTTAAGAAAATATTCACCAAGTAGACTAAAATAAAAAGTAACACAATAAGAATAACAATAACGAGGCTATGTACAGGGGGCACCCGGTACCAAGTCAGTGTGCGGGGGTACAGGCTAGTTGAGGTAATCTGTACATGTAGGTGGGGTTGAAGTGACTATGCATAGGTAACAAACAAACAAACAGTGAGTAGCAGCAGTGTACAAAAGGGATGGGTGTCAATGTAAATTGTCCGGTGGCAATTTTATGTTGTTCAGCAGTCGAATGGCTTGGCGGTAAAGTGTATCCAGACAGAGGTTGGCTTTGTCTTTGGCATGACTAACACGATCATCCCCTCCCACTCTCTCTCTTTCTATCTTCCCATCTATCTCTCTTTCTCTCTCTATCACGATCTGTCTCTCTTTCTCTGTCTCTCTCGTCTCTCTCCCTCCAGTATGAACAGGAGATCTCCAAGCTGAAGGAGCGCCTGCGGGTGTCTAGTCTGTGTCTGGAGGAGTACGAGAGACGTCTGCTGGCCCAGGAGCAGCAGATGCAGAAACTGCTGATGGAGTATAAGGCCCGCCTGGAGGACAGCGAGGAGAGGCTGCGGCGGCAGCAGGAGGAGAAGGACAATCAGATGAAGAGCATCATCTGCAGGTAGGCAATACTAGGCAACCCTCTGGATGATTTTGCTTACAACAAGAAGCCTGTGCTCCAGTCGTAATTCCTGTGAATTATTGAATGATTGAACGAACTAACTAACTAATGAATGAAAGAATGAATGAAAGCAAAATCACAGATTGACTGCTTAATGACATGCTTCTAGTTGCTTGTATAGCTGTGTCCCATATGGCACCCTATTCCCTATATAGTGCACTACTTTTGACCAGGGTCCACAGGGCTCTGGTCAAAGATGGGGTTCAATTTGAAATGCAACCTATGTCCCCCCCTTTTGATGTGTATTCGTCTGAGGTGGCTATGCTCTGTCCCTCACAGGTTAATGGCTGTAGAGGAGGAGCTGAAGAGAGACCATGCAGAGATGCAGGCTGTCATAGACGCCAAGCAGAAGATCATTGATGCACAGGTATAGTAACAGAACACACTGCACACATTTTGTATGTACTCTACGTAGGGCTGGGGGTTGAAAAAAGTTGAATTCAAACATTCTGCTAACAGGTCCACAACAATTTGCCATTGTTTTCTCGTTCAGAAACTGGCACAGTCCTTTTCCAGATACATAATAAATTACTGCTAAGGATTAAAACATTCTGCCAACACAGTAATAGACTGGTAGCTCATGTCAAATATTTGACAGTACAAGGTGTCGAAAGCGTTCCACATGGAAGCTAGCCCATGTTGAATCCCAATGCTTACCACAGTTGTCAAGTTGGCTGTTTGTCCTTTGGTTGGAGGACCATTCTTGATACACACAGAAACTGTTGAGCATGAAAAACCCAGCAGCGTTGCAGTTCTTTACACAAACCGGTTTGCCTGGCACCTACTATAATACCCTGTTCAAAGGCACTTACATATTTTGTCTTACCCATTCACCCTCTGAATGGCACATACACAATCCATGTCTCAATTGTCTCAAGGCTTAAAAAATGTCTTTAACCCTTCATCTACACTGATTGAAGTTGATTTAACAAGTTACATCAATAAAGGGTCATAGCTTTCACCTGGATTCACCTGGTCAGTCTGTCATGGCAGGATTTTTTGTACACTGTGTACAGTATATACCATGGCAGGACATAGCAACCCAATAATCTATTGATAAACTAAATATAGTCGCACACCTCATGTAGCCTAGCCCATAGCTCTATATGTTTTGATTAGGTTTGTAACTAAAGTGGCCAAATAATGTATTTACATTTTTTGCACATTTAATCCGCTTTACAACGGGTGTAGAGCCTAACTGGCATACATAGGCTGCGTGTCAGTTTCAAGTTTGGGGAAGATAATTTTCCCAATTTAAAAATGCACCTTTATAAAAAAAAAGCATTAAATGCATAATTGCATTTGTGGTCACTTTTGAGAATGTTCCATTAGCAGGAAAACACCATTCGCGCTTATAGCCTACAGCAGTGTGTGCATTGCTGCGCTTATAATGTGAAGAAATAAACTATTAAGCTATCAACATTTTAAGCTAAACATTCTCATCTGTTGCATTAGGTTCATTTCTTGAAACAGGTTTTTTTGATGCTAGTGGTTGTATTAATTTGGGATATTTCGCATCCAACCACTGTCCCAGACTATGTTTGGAATATTTACTTCTCGCACAGAATAGAATAGGTCAACTTTTGTACTATGGGGTATAGTAGATTGACGTAGGCTAGTGCTTTTGTTGTCCGTTAGGCCTACTCATCTTGTTGGCTGACAAAAAATACAGTGAGGGGAAAAAAGTATTTGATCCCCCTGCTGATTTTGTACGTTTGCCCACTGACAAAGAAATGATCAGTCTATAATTTTAATGGTAGGTTTATTTGAACAGTGAGAGACAGAATAACAACAACAAAATCCAGAAAACGCATGTGAAAAATGTTATAAATTGATTTGCATTTTAATGAGGGAAATAAGTATTTGACCCCCTCTCAATCAGAAAGATTTCTGGCTCCCAGGTGTCTTTTATACAGGTAATGAGCTGAGATTAGGAGCACACTCTTAAAGGGAGTGCTCCTAATCTCAGTTTGTTACCTGTATAAAAGACACCTGTCCACAGAAGCAATCAATCAGATTCCAAACTCTCCACCATGGCCAAGACCAAAGAGCTCTCCAAGGATGTCAGGGATAAAATTGTAGACCTACACAAGGCTGGAATGGGCTACAAGACCATCGCCAAGCAGCTTGGTGAGAAGGTGACAACAGTTGGTGCTATTATTCGCAAATGGAAGAAACACAAAAGAACTGTCAATCTCCCTCTGCCTGGGGCTCCATGCAAGATCTCACCTCGTGGAGTTGCAATGATCATGAGAACAGTGAGGAATCAGCCCAGAACTACACGGGAGGATCTTGTCAATGATCTCAAGGCAGCTGGGATCATAGTCACCCAGAAAACAATTGGTAACACACTACGCCGTGAAGGACTGAAATCCTGCAGCGCCCACAAGGTCCCCGTGCTCAAGAAAGCACATATACATGCCCGTCTGAAGTTTGCCAATGAACATCTGAATGATTCAGAGGACAACTGGGTGAAAGTGTTGTGGTCAGATGAGACCAAAATGGAGCTCTTTGGCATCAACTCAACTCGCCGTGTTTGGAGGAGGAGGAATGCTGCCTATGACCCCAAGAACACCATCCCCACCGTCAAACATGGAGGTGGAAACATTATGCTTTGGGGGTGTTTTTCTGCTAAGGGGACAGGACAACTTCACCGCAAAGGGACGATGGACGGGGCCATGTACCGTCAAATCTTGGGTGAGAACCTCCTTCAATCAGCCAGGGCATTGAAAATGGGTCGTGGATGGGTATTCCAGCATGACAATGACCCAAAACACACGGCCAAGGCAACAAAGGAGTGGCTCAAGAAGAAGCACATTAAGGACCTGGAGTGGCCTAGCCAGTCTCCAGACCTTAATCCCATGAAAAAATCTGTGGAGGAAGCTGAAGGTTCGAGTTGCCAAACGTCAGTGTCGAAACCTTAATGACTTGGAGAAGATCTGCAAAGAGGAGTGGGACAAAATCCCTCCTGAGATGTGTGCAAACCTGGTGGCCAACTACAAGAAACGTCTGACCTCTGATTGCCAACAAGGGTTTTGCCACCAAGTACTAAGTCGTGTTTTGCAGAGGGGTCAAATACTTATTTCCCTCATTAAAATGCAAATCCATTTTTCTGGATTTTTTTGTTGTTATTCTGTCTCTCACTGTTCAAATAAACCTACCATTAAAATTATAGACTGATCATTTCTTTGTCAGTGGGCAAACGTACAAAATCAGCAGGGGATCAATTACTTTTTTCCCTCACTGTACATCTGGACAGTTCTTCCAACATCTTCAATATGCACCTCGGAATTGGATAAAGGCCTGATTGGTGGAGTGCTGCAGTGATGGCTGTCCTTCTGGAAGGTTCTCCCATCTTCACAGAGGATCTCTGTGAGAGTGACCACCGGGTTCTTGGTCACCTCCCTGACCAAGGCCCTTCTCTCCCGATTGCTCAGTTTGGCCGGGCTGCCAGCTGTAGGAAGAGTCTTGGTGGTTCCAAACTTAGAAATATTGCACGTAGAACATATCTACTGCTTCTTAGACTTGCTTTCAATCTATAACTCACATTTCTATGTGAGTTTGCTTGAGTCTTCTTGGGTATGAAGCTACAAGCTGGGCACATCTGTATTTGAGGAGTTTCTCTCATTCTTCTCAGCAGATCCTCTCGACCTCTGTCAGCTTTGATAGGGAGCGACGCCTTGCACAGCTATTTTCAGGTCTCTCCAGAGATGTTTGATCGGGTTCAAGTCCGGGCTCTGGCTGGGCCACTCAAGGACTTTCAGACACTTGTCCCGAAGCCACTCCTGCGTTGTCTTGGCTGTGTTCTTAGGGTCGTTGTCCTGTTGGAAGGTGAACCTTTGCCTCAGTCTGAGGTCCTGAGCGCTCTGGAGACCGTTTTCATTAAGGATCTCTTTGTACTTTACTCCGTTCATCTTTGCCTCGATCCTGACTAGTCTCCCAGGCCCTGCCGCTGAAAAACATCTCCACAGCATGATGCTGCCACCACCATGCTTCACCATAGGGATGGTGCCAGTTTTCCACCAGACATGACGCTTGGCATTCTGGCCAAAGAGTTCAATCTTGGTTTCATCAGACCAGAGAATCTAATTTCTCATTGTCTGAGAGTCTTTAGGTGTCTTTTGGCAAACTCTAAATGGGCTGTCGTGCCTTTTTACTGAGGAGCGGCTTCCGTCTGGCCACTCTACCATAAAATCCTGATTGGTGGAGTGCTGCAAAGATGGTTGTCCTTCTGGAAGGTTCTCCCATCTTCACAGAGGATCTCTGTGAGAGTGACCACCGGGTTCTTGGTCACCTCCCTGACCAAGGCCCTTTTCTCCCGATTGCTCAGTTTGGCCGGGCTGCCAGCTGTAGGAAGAGTCTTGGTGGTTCCAAACTTCTTCCATTTAAGAATGACGGAGGACACTGTGTTCCTGGGGAAACCAGGCACCGCTCAATGCTGCAGACAGTTTTTGGTACCCTTCCCCAGACACAATCCTGTCTCGGTGCTCTACGGGCAATTTCTTCGACCTCATGGCTTGGTTTTTGCTCTGACATGCACTGTGGGACCTAATATAGACAAGTGTGTGCCTTTCCAAATCATGTCAAATCAATTGAATTTACCACAGGTGGACTCCAATCAAGTTGTAGAAACATCTCAAGGATGATGAATGGAAACATGATGCACCTGAGCTCAATTTTGAGTCTCATAGCAAAGGGTCTGAATACTTATGTAAATAATATATACCTGTTTTTTTCTTTTTACTGTTTTTGTTAAATGTCTGCTCAGTCCACATGCCCACACACTCTATACACAATGTATACAATAACTATTTATTTATACGATAATCCTCCCATTTTAAATGTTATACTTGTTTTTTCAATGACAGACGGAACAGTTAAGGTTAGGTTTGACTATACAAGTAAAGACCTACAAAATCCAACATATCCCATGGAATGTCTATGGGCTCCCTGATGGGGGGAAAAAAGCATATGGTTCTTGAACACCTAGAGATTGTCAGCAGATAATTTTTTTTTAACAAGAGTTACATTAAAAAATGAGAAATTGAACATTTTAAAGAGCAGCTGGCTGCCACCTACTGCAGAGTTGTAGGCATTCTGATAAATAAGAATACACAATTTCCCCTTATCCCAGCATATGGAACAAGAAGGCCGTTTTATAATGTTGAATTGTATCTTGAATTAAAATTACTGTTCCCAACTACAAAATACTTCTTTTTTTTTTTTCTCAAAGTAATTGAAGTTATTCAAGAACTGGCTACTTTTTTATTTTCAAAATAAAAAAGAATTTTGTAGATGTGATATCGGCTCATTCTCCGGTATCATGCTTAATTACACCAATAGAAAATAAGTTTAGCGAAAGAATTGGAGAATGGATCTACTGGACCCAAATTTTATTAAATATGTAAACGAAAAATAAAAAAGCCCATAAATCTTTACAAGGTAAAGAGTAAAATACAATTTCTGAACTTAAGCAGAAACACTGTGATTTACGTCTTAAGAGAGCCAACAACTAAAGGTTAAACACTAATAAAGCATACTATGGCAAATAAACCTGGTCAAAATCTCGCAGCTCACAAAACGAATACATGCTAAACCAGTTATAATTATTAAAGATAAAGATCAAAGGCAGTAATGAGAAACAACTGTGATTAATGACAATTTTTGTCAGTTTCTATGAAAATGTATACAAATCAGAATTAAACAGTGGGGCGGATCCTATAGCCGCCTTAGACTCAACAACTCGGAAGCAACTATCAGCGGACAAAAAATTATCATTAAAAACAGAGATCACCCAAGAAGAAATATTAGATACTGTTAAAACATTCGCACAGAGAAAAGCACCAGAAATTGATAGCTTTCCCATAGAAATCTATTTAACATTTTGGAACAAAGTAGCCCCCCCCTATTTACGCAAATGACAACAGATATGTCACTTAATTCAGTGCTTCCTAGTTCCATGTATCAAACAGTTTATTTAAATTATATTAAAAGCAGGAAAATCTGGAGGGTCCCCTGCTGATTATAGACCCATAAATGTAATAAATTGTGACAAAAAAATTATAACAAAGCTTATAAGCAATAAAATGGCAAAGTATTACCAGACTTGATACACATTAATCAAACAGGGTTTTATAAAAAAATATACACTTACAAATACAAGAACATGTTTTAGTTCATTACAATATGCGAAAAAACAAGATATAGATTTATCAATAATGGCTGTTGATGCCAAAAAGGCTTTCAATCGTCTTGAATGGCCTTTTCTATTCAAACCTTTCCAGCTAAAATAATACATGTAATACAAATATTTTATAAATATCCTAAAGCGAAAATATAAAATAATATATAATCTGATGAAATTGCTTTAGAAGGGGGCACAAGACAGGGATGTCCTCTCCTGTTTGCACTGGCAATTGAGCCGCTTGCAGAAAAAAGGACTCAAATGTAACAGGTATCAGTATTGGTAAACATTAATGTAAACTAAACGTATTATCAGATATTCTCCCAATATACCTGACCAATATTGAAAACTCAATTCCCCCTTTACTAAAAAATCTCAGGTTATAAAATTGACATGAAAAAAATTAAGAAAATGGCAATAAGAAAAATAATAACTCATGATTTACAGCAATCCTGTAAATGGACCACAAAAAAATATGAAATAATGGGATGCTTAATAAGTGATAACAAACAACGAATATATAAAGATTAGAGGTCGACTGATTATGATTTTTCAATACCGATACCGATTATTGGAGGACCAAAAAAAGCAGATACAGATTAATCGGCCAATTTTTATATTTGTATTAATGACAATTACAACAATACTGAATGAACGCTTTTATTTTAACTTAATATAATACATAAATAAAAATCTATTTAGTTTCAAATAAATATGGAAACATGTTCAATTTGTTTTAAATAATGCAAAAACACAGTGTTGTAAAAGTGCAATATGTGCCATGTAAAAAAGCTAAATTTTAAGTTCCTTGCTCAGAACATGAAAATATATGAAAGCTGGTGGTTCCTTTTTACATGAGTCTTCAATTTTCCCAGTAAAGAAATTTTAGGTTGTAGTTATTTTAGGACTATTTCTCTCTATACCATTTGTATTTCATATACCTTTGACTATTGGATGTTCTTATAGGCACTATAGTATTGCCAGCCTAATCTCTGGAGTTGATAGGCTTGAAGTCATAAACAGCGCTGTGCTTCAAGCATTGCGAATAGCTGTTGGCAAACGCAGGAAAGTGCTGTTTGAATGAATGCTTACGAGCCTGCTGCTGCCTACCACCGCTCAGTCAGACTGCTCTATCAAATATCAAATCATAGACTTAATTAAAATATAATAAACACACTGAAATACGAGCCTTAGGTCATTAATATGGTCAAATACGGAAACTATCATTTCGAAAACAAAACGTTTATTCTTTCAGTGAAATACGGAACTGTTCCGTATTTTATCAAACGGGTGGCATCCGCAAGTCTAAATATTGCTGTTACATTGCACAATCTTCAATGTTATGTCATAATTATGTAAAATTCTGGCAAATTAATTCCGGTCTTTATTAGGAAGAAATGGTCTTCACACAGTTCGCAACGAGCCAGGCGGCCCAAAATGCTGCATATAACCTGACTCTGCTTTCACAGAACGTAAGAGAAGTGACACAATTTCCCTAGTTAATTTTGCCTGCTAACATGAATTTCTTTTAACTAAATATGCAGGTTTAAAAAAATATACTTGTGTATTGATTTTAAGAAAGGCATTGATGTTTATGGTTAGGTACATTGGTGCAACGACAGTGCTTTTTTTCGCGAATGCGCTTGTTAAATCATCACCCGTTTGGCGAAGTAGGCTGTGATTCAATGATAAATTAACAGGCACCGCATTGATTATTTGCAACGCAGGAAAAGCTAGTTAAACTAGTAATATCATCAACCATGTGTAATTATGTTAAGATTGATTGTTTTTTATAAGATAAATTTAATTCTAGCTAGCAACTTACCTTGGCTCCTTGCTACACTCGCGTGTCAACGTGATCAGCATGCCACGCAGTCTCCTCGTGTAGTGCAATGTAATCGGCCATAATCTGCATCCAAAAATGCTGATTACCCATTGTTATGAAAACTTGAAATCGGCCCTAATTAATCGGCCAGGCCGATTAATCGGTCGACCTCTAATAAAGATACCTTTATTCCATTACTCAACAATATGAAAGCAGATTTAATTAAATATTCCCATAAATATTATAGGTAGAATAAACCTCTTTATAATGGCATGGTTATACCAATACCCCACACAAAAAAAGAATAGTAAAGTTACGTTATACATCTTCCATAGTCTGAGGGTCGTTTTAACTTTCCAGACTTGGAATTGTATCAACTCGCTACCCAAGGCTTTTACTTGCGACATATAGTTGAATGCACTAAAGAGGAACAATGGGTACATATTGATGAGGCGCATACTCATCCCCAGAATCTTTTTACATGTCTATTTTCAAAGGATAAAGCTAATAACATTAACGACTTCATAGTTAAGAACACTATAACAATATGGAAGAAAATCTAACATATTTGACAAGAACCAAAATCACTCCCTACAGTATAAACACAACCTCATGGAATAATCCTTGGGATAGCTTTTCAGAATTAATCGATACATTTGCCCACATGGAAAACTAAAAGCATAGAAACCGTAAATGACTTGGTAACAGGAAATAAATGTATTTCCGTTACAGAACTAAAGACTGACCAATGTAGATAATTTCAAGTACATGCAATTTAAGTTACATATCACAAAATATTGACTTTACATCTGTTTGGAAGTCACAGCAACCTTGAGGGAATCTTATTTTAGTCAGAAAAGGATGTTCATATGATAGGAAAGATATACAAAACCTTGCAGAGAGCCTATCCAATCTCTTAGAAAAAAAATATGAAGTATTGGAACCAAGATTTAAAATGAACTGATGGAGGGAAAGTTGGAGCATAACTAACGAAATTACAGTTAACAAAAATGACCCTTAATCCAGTATAAACGAATGTATAGAATTAATTATACAAGAGACACAATTCACAAATTATACAGCACAACGGCAGAGTCATGTCTCAAGTGTAAAACTAATCCATGCTTTTTGGAAATGTTGTGGGCGGAGCTGGAAAGTTGGCTTTCATAAGTATTACAATATAAACATATATTACAATCTGTCTACATATTTCAAGACATGACATAAGGGGGTGTAATGAGATACCTAATGGGCTGGATTATTATTTTCTTGTCGCTCATTTTGAAAAAGATATGCTAAAAACTTGGAAGTCAATCAATCCGCCATTATAAACACAATGGAAATATCAAATGATTTATTACTGGCATAGCATGGGCGACATGAGATTATTATTTTTTAAAGACCAAATGGCAAACAATGCAGGCACGAGTGATGGGGGTGTGAGCATGCGGGTCTGGGCAGATGAGATGCAGTCATTGTTTGTATGTGTTTGTAAGTTGCCGTTCGTATGTATAAGTTTGTTTTTGGAATGTAAAAATAAGAAAGAAAAGGACAAATAAAATTTTATAACAATTTTTTTTACATTGAACTATTATTTGTAGTTGTCACTATGACAATGTATACACCCTGAAGCACTGATGAATGGTCTGTTACCACCTTATTAATAGGCCTACAGCGTTGATTGACAGGTGTAGCTACTGTAGAACGATAAACCTTCCTTTAGTGTGGATACTCGCCAATGTTTTATAGTTATGTCAAATGTATCGTTATAGTTATCATTCTTGGTGTGGATGGCCTTTTACAGTTGGGGTTGCTTACAGTCTCACCAGAGGCACCTTTTCTCTCACTTTTTGTGCTTTTAAAAGGCCTGTTATCTTCTCATCTCGTTGCCTCTGAAGATTTTACATCAACAGATGTTCAATACCATGTTTTTTTCTTTTCTTTTACTATTATTTCACTATCAAAATAAATATTTTGAATGCTTTGACTTCTTGACATTGCTTTTTTCTTTACAATATTATCTTTTGGTCACTAACTTTTAAAGTACAGACTTGACATGCAGTAAGTACTATACATGGAATCCAACCCTTTTCAAGCTTTGGAGGGGGATGAAGTTCTGTTGACTTTAGCACTATGTTCCACTGAGTTCCAGGTCAATAAAGCAACAGAGGTCATCCAAGCTGGCAAGTAATCCAGTCAGTCCTCTGGTTTTGGGAAATGCTGTCAAGCCTTGAATGAGCACAACCACACTTGACACCCATTCCTGCCTCCCTGCCAAAAAAGTCCTTATTACTGTGCAGACTAGAGTTCGTTGTTGCTTGGTATTGCTTTTGAAATTAGATTTTTGATTCCCCATCAGTCAGAATATAAATGTAGAACATAAGCTAACACATGTTCATTACTTTTGTAGGTATACTACGCCCCTACTGCTACAATTCATGTTTCTCCATATCTGATGTCAATCTAATCTCAGACACAGTGGCTCTCATAGTTAAAAATAAACAACGTTATAGTATAAGAAAGTATGCCTGGGATCAAGGCTGGAAATATGAAGCAGTTACATTCAGATGTGTTCACTATTTCTGTCTCTACAGGACTGTGTGTTGTGAGTTGCGCTCTTAGCAGATGATGTATCTGTTATCCCCAGCTTTGGCTGCTTTTCACCCTGCCCTCCTAATTTAGCTACCGTCACTCCCAAAACCCTTCCCTCCTCTCCCCCAGTTCTGCAGGAACAGTGCCATGACCTGGCTAGATGAGGTTGCCCATGGCTAGAGACAAAACATTGTTATGTTCCTGATTACGAGGAGGGCAAACTGAGTCCGTTTTCCTACTTCTAGGAGGGGGAACAATCAAGTATATCATACAGGACAGTTCAGTCCCAGGGGTTATATGCATTTAATTGGGATTTCAGTTTTTTTTTTTTTTTTTTTCTTTTTTTTTTTAAGATGAATACAAATAATCCTCATATGTTTACACAATACAAATTGACAGTCGTTTTCAGTTAAAAGCCATGCCACTTGACATGTAGGCTCTGTGAATGGTATACAAATAGATATATAAAAAATTCAAACAAACATTTTTTAAATAATCCTCATATGTTTACACAATACAAATTGACAGTCGTTTTCAGTTAAAAGCCATGCCACTTGACATGTAGGCTCTGAATGGTATACAAATAGATATATCAAAAATTCAAACAAACATTTTTTAAATAATCCTCATATGTTTACACAATACAAATTGACAGTCGTTTTCAGTTAAAAGCCATGCCACTTGACATGTAGGCTCTGTGAATGGTATACAAATAGATGTATAAAAAATATTAAAAAATTCAAACATTTTTTAAGTTGTATCTATACTTTTGGCTGCTAAACAAAAAATAAGTATATTTCAGACTTTGCTTGTGATATTTGAATTTCACAATCTACAGAGTAGTAGTCATCCTTTAGTTTACCCTGCTAATCTATTCTCTACTATAAAGTGAATTATTTCCTCACTCAGTCCCTCCCTCTTCCCCTCCTCTCTTTTTCTCTTCAGGAGAAGAGAATAAGCTCTCTGGATGCAGCCAACTCTCGGCTGATGAGTGCCCTGACACAGGTGAAGGAGCGCTATAGCATGCAGAATCTGCGCAACGGCCTCTCGCCAACCAACCCCACAAAACTGTCGATCACTGAGAACGGAGAGTTTAAAAACAGCAGCTGCTGATTGTTAGTCAGACACCATGAGATAGTGTGATGGTGGTCACACTCTCTCCATGCACACAGGCCAAGGACCTGTCTTTCTCTTGACTGTACGTACTATACATCTACAAGGAATGTCTAGATAATAATGTATATAACTTATATCTTGTATTGGTTGTGTACAGAGATGATACTGGAAAGACGGGTCATTTGAAGACTAAAACAAGGGGATAAACTGTTGTCATAAAATAGTTCATTGGTGTTTTATAAATTACATTATTATCCCCATATGCAGACAAATGCAGTTTCTCTAAGATATATATTGAGATGTACATATCATAAAGTGGGTTTGTTTTAAATAAATAGCTAAAAGCACATAGTGAGCAATTATAGCTCTAAAAACATATTGTCATAATAGGAGTGGAATGGCAAAATAAACCAAAAACAGTTTTATGCACACTGTTATTCAAACCCTACTTTTTTATATTTTTTAACTTCTGTTTATGTTGTCTTAAACTATGGGTTGAATTGGTTTTGATTAGCTGATGTTGAGTATATTGGGACTGCTGCTTGCCCATTATTAGCTGAAACCATAGGTCTTTGAGTTCAGGTTCTTAAGGCCAACTGGATCTTCAAAAATGAGTTGTCTCGCTCCACCACCTTGCCACAGAATAGCAAATTGTATTTATTTCTGTACCACCTACTGTCAAGTCTTCAAGATCCCAACAGAAGACCCTCATGACTGTACAATTTCATGTCAATAACTACTGTTTAAAAGAGTGTTGCCCCCTTCCCTTCATATGAACTGGTTTATGTAAATGTTTGCATATCTGTCCTTGTTGAATGTTGTGTAGAATAAAAGCTGCCTATAATTTTGTGGATATTTTGCATTTATATGAATTGTATATGGTTTGTAATTCAACTACAGTGCTAAAGCACATTTCTGTGGAGTTGTTACATAATTATCCCCTTTTAGAAAGGTTATTTGGTTGTTGTTACTTTGGAAGATGTGACTTAATTAGTGAACCACAGTTAGAAGAACGGGGCATGCGAAACATACTTGTAAGCTTGATGAGAGGGCCTCAATGACAGATGGAAAGTGGCAGATCTACGCCTAGGCAGATGTGTTGCCTCCCACATGAACAATGTTCCAACACAAACTGTGTGCAGTTGTGCTGTTGCCCTAGGTCTGGGATTTCCATAGACTAGAGCAGTGGCTCCCAACCTTTTTTGGTTAGTGTACCACCAAGTGAATTTTTCTCTACCCAGAGTACCACCACCTGTGCATTTTATCAGTAATGCTTTGAACACCGACAGCATCATTGTGCAAAATAGTATGCAGCATCATCTGGATATGTATGCAACAAAAGTTCAACATTCACCTTCTGCTACCATTTCTGTCAAGCCGGCTACGCATACAGTTTGAAGCATACGTTCGATAAATCCAAGGTATGTACCACACCGAATAATCTGCAACGCAATGCTACATGGCAAAAGCAGGTGTACCAAAATGCAATGACGCTGTCGGTGGGATCGAAGTATCAGTCTATGGTCAGATGTAACTTCTCAAGTACACCCTGTGCATAGGTTTAGTACCCCTGGTTGGGAACCACTAGAGCCAGGTGTCTGGGGAGATCTTTACATGACACCCGGAACCTAGACAGTGGCCTACCGCCAGGGGGCGCTTGCTGTTTGGCTCCAGTGCGTCCTAGCCACGCATGCGCCCAAAGTCCAGGCCTGACGGTCTCGTGCCCCAGTGCTATCGTGTCTGCGGTCTGAATGGTTTGTATTTGCTAGCTGGCTCGTTTGGAAAAGTATCTGGTGGAGTTCGAGTGGGTAAGATAAGCAAAGTGCAAGTTGTGTGAAGTGTATTTAGCTAGCTGGCCATGTCCATAATTTCATTACAACATTGGCTAGTACAGAACTGAAGATTGAGCTTCTAAACGATCTAACGTTTGCCATCTAACGTTAGCTAGCTACCTGAATTAGTTAGTAGCTTGTGTATCTTTCAGCTAACGTAAGCCTAGTCGAATAGCTAGATACTTTTTTTTGTCTGACCTAGCTAACTGTGCATGCATTTTTAGATAACATTACGGCCAGTTAGGACTTGTAAATGCCTCTAAAATATTGAATTTAGCCAGCATCCACGCTGATGTCGTGTAGCTTTAGCTTGCCAATACAATAGCGGATCACGGCGTTAACGTTAGTCAACTAGCTAACTAAGAAGAAAAAACCGACCTAGCTAAATAAGCTAGCATCCTGAGTTAGGCCTACAAATTCAAAGTTATTGAATCATTGATACAAGTCAGTTGCTCTGAATAAAGTCGATGAATATCTGATCCAAACAGAGATATACAAATCCGCAATGGCGGACATCAAGAACTTCCTGTATGCTTGGTGTGGGAAGAAGAAACTAACACCCAGCTATGACATTAGAGCCGCTGGAAACAAAAACCGACAGAAGTTTCTGTGTGAGGTCTGTTGAATTCTTTCAAATATGTCTATCTGCAAGCATCAGGTAAATAACAATAGTAGCTTTATATATATATATATATATATATATATATATATAAAATATTTGTTATTCCTCTTCCAAGGTTCGTATTGAGGGATTCAACTACACTGGAATGGGAAACTCCACCAATAAGAAGGATGCCCAGGCAAATGCTGCTAGAGACTTTGTCAATTATCTTGTCCGAGTTGGAGAAATGAATGCAGCAGAAGTCCCAGCCCTTGGGGTCAGTTATAACAATTTCACCCAATAGGTTCTCAATAAAACGTCACAGTGCAGAGCGATCAATTTGGCTGCTGAGGGTCAAGGAGACCTACAGTTACGCTAAATTCATTGACAACTTCTTGCTATTTTCTATGGATTGTTAAATAAATGTGAACTATTTGGTTATATTATATTCACCTCTTGAAGAGCATAGTAAGAACTACACATTTCTGATTATTCCATGCAAAACAATTGCGCATAGTGCTAAATATCATCAGTTATACAGCAAGTAACGACATACATTTCATTATCAGTAAACATCAATTGATCATGTAAAATTCAGATACGTGAGCATAGCCTCACGATATCTCTCAATATTGGCCACCATTAATTGGATATTAAAGTGAAATAAAATTACAGTGAACTATACTTGACAAGTGTGAGTGGTTTAGGTTAATTTCCTGTCCTTTGTGGGCACCGCCTGTCAAGCAGCAGAAGGGCACATTTTCGGAAATGTGTAGCTAGCTAGTTCTGACTATGCTCCTCGAGTTGCTGATATTAACAAATGTTTATAACATTTATTTAACAATCCCTTGAACAGCACATAATTGTCCATGTTTTTACCAGAGCAGGGGATCTCCTTGCCACCCAGCAGCCAAATTGAACACTCTGCACCCTTTTTTACATTTTATTGATAACGAACTATGCTTTTTATCATCCAAGATAAAGCATTTGGTGATGGACATGTTATTACCGTATTAAACATAATTTTCCTATTAATAGGCATGTGGACCTGACTTCAGTGTGCCTGACTGTGGAGGAGGGGGTGATGGAGGGAACGTTGGCTTTGGAAGTCTTCCTCCAAGTGGACCTATCCCTCCTCACCTGGTTGTGAAAGCTGAGCAAGGTACTTAGCTGATTTCACCAAATGCGTGTAGGTCTGTACACAGTCTATGTTCTGTTAACTACATTCCTATGGTGTCATAACTCATCTCGTTGTTTAACTTTTGCTTCAGTGAATGCACCTTCTGCGCCAGTCCCAGGTGTCACTGGTTTGGGATATTCGGGCGGCAGCGGCAATTATTCCGGAGGTGGCGCAAACAGCAATGCTCCGTGGGATCGTGGGGCCAATCTAAAGGACTACTACTCAAAGAGAGATGAGCAGGAGGCACAGGCGGTAGGACCTGTCAATTCACTATTTTTACAAGGCATTGTTTCATATCCATTAGCTATCTAAATATAATTCAGCATAAAATCTAAGAAATGCATTTGTAGTAATTCAGTCTGCACGCATGCCTGATTTGAACCTTTGAAGTGTTTATTTTCCCCATCAAGACTCTGGAGTCTGAGGAGGTAGATCTGAACGCAGGACTCCATGGCAACTGGACTTTAGAGAACGCCAAGGCCCGTCTGAACCAGTTTTTCCAGAAGGAGAAGAATCAAACAGATTACAAATACAGCCAAGTTGGGCCTGACCACAACAGGTCAGGAGGATGGGAAAATATTTTGGCCTGGAAGTTAGTCAGTTAGCCTGATGGAACCAGCCTGAACTCTAGTAACGCAGCGACCAGGCTGGTTCCAATAGGACATTTTCCATAGATTAATTTATATACTAGTTTTTCAGGAATATTGCTCCAAAGCGTTCATGACAAACCCAAGAGCTTCGCCTTGCCTGTAGACATACAGGTTACTGCCAAAATAAAGTGAACACATGAGGGATACAAAGTATATTGAAAGCAGGTAGTTCCACACAGGTGTGGTTCTTGAATTACTTAAGCAATCAGCATCCCATCATGCTTAGGGTCATGTATAAAAATACCCAGTTTCCCATTATTTTGGCTACCATGGCAAGAGGAAGCAATCTCTTACTTTGTAAGAAGGGTCTCAAAGGAGCTTAGGAGGTTTAAAGGGTGTTTGTGTGTGTCTTGGTCACCAGATCTCAACCCAATTAAACACTTATTTGAGGTTCTGGAGCGGTGCCTGAGACAGCGTTTTCCACCACCATCAACAAAACACCAAAATATGGAATTTCTTGTGGAAGAATGGCGTCGCTTCCCTCCAGTTCCATACGCTCGTAGAATCTATGCCAAGGCACATTGAAGCTGTTCTGTCGACTCGTGGTCCCACGCCCTATTAAGACACTTTATGTTGGTGTTTACTTTATTTTGGCAGTTAAAGGTACATTAGTTATGGGGACTGTATGTTTTTCTGCTGGACTTATATGGAGACAGAGCCCTCCTGGGTGTGCGGTTAACACCTGAGAGATCTCGGTTCACTTTTCTCAAGTCATTTTGGAGCTATTTATACCTCAACCATAGAGATCCTGTAATCCCATAATTAATTATATGATCTCTGACCTCAACCAATACCTTACTAGTATAATATTGATCCTATTTTAGTTTAACTGGACTCGGTCAGTAATTGTGAATGTGAATAGTAGTGGAGATGTGATGCCAGAATTCACAACCTACCTTGTCAAGACATGTGACATCCTTTAGGCTGCACTAAAGTTGTCATATGGTTGCATCCACAATGGGGGATGGAATGGGCAGATTATTGTGTGGTTTTGATTTCTGGTGTCACCTGTTCCACTAGGGATGGGGCAGTGGCTGAGGTGATAAAGTTGATTGTTGATTGAAGTCTGGCAGAAAAACATACTGGCTCCCCCAAGGGCAAGGGTTATCATCAGACTGGACAATAGGCTTCTCAAGCTCAGAGGTCAGTTGGTCCAATGATTGATACATGTTTTATCTACTGTAAAAACACAAGTTACAGATCATTCTGATTTTTCATAGAAAGTGAATTAGCCATAGTAACATTATGGATGATGGTGTTTTTTTTTGCCTCTACTTCAGGAGCTTTATTGCTGAGATGCAGTTATTTGTAAGACAGCTTGGTAGAAGTAAGTACAAGCTTTTCATTGAACGCAAACTGAATTGTCTATCAGATGTAAAATGCTTTGTTTACATTTTTGGAGATGAGTCAGAAATATTTATTTCCAAATTCAGGAGAAAATGTAAACACTGACAACCTAGTTAAGTAGCTTTCTGGAGACAACAAATATGTGACTTCAGAATAAGAAATACATTTTGTTTTGTAGAGATAATTGCCCGTGAGCATGGCTCTAACAAGAAGCTTGCGGCCCAGTCCTCTGCGCTGTCTATCGTCCGTCAACTTTACCATCTGGGTGTCATTGAGCCTTATTCTGGCATTACTAAGAAGAAAGAGGGGGAAATTGTAAGTAACGTGTTTTACCACTGATAAAATATTTGGAGTTATTACATTGATTTATTAATGACAGGGTCTTAATGTTGTATGCTTTGTTTGTTCACCTTATTTCATATGGCTCAAGGTTAGAACTAAGTATGCAGCAAGTCATTTTAACTTACGGTTGAACCTTGGTGTCTTCACAGTTGGAAGCTTTTGAGGTGAATGTGGTGGATGATCTGCAACATCAGCTGCAGAGTATGGCCCAAGAACTGGGTGTTGAAATTCCACCTCCAGTAAGTCTAATTTATATGATGACATTTATTAACCTTTATACAGTTTTAGTTAGTGTCTGTCCTGTTACACAGAAAAGCAAAGAAAAGTACTTTATGTGATTTAATATGAGGATTATGAGTAAACCTTTTTCCTGTCCCCAGCCACCTGATCCAAGTACTCCAGTGTCTTTGGTCCAAGGGAAGATGGCTGTGTTTGAGCCCTCCCAGAAACAGAGCATGGCTGGGGTGGTGCCCTGGTCCCCTCCGCAAGTCAACTGGAACCCCTGGACCAGCAGCAATATTGACGATGGACCACTAGCATTTGTGAGTCAAATACTTGTTTCTAGCTGTACATTTACTAAAAGAAATGCAACAATATATCTGTGTTTTCTACTGTTATTCTCTTCATAATCTGAACTTTCTCAAAACTAAAGCAGTCTATTTTGTCACGGTAGGCCGTCCATCCTATCTAAAAGTATAATTTACGTTTCCCCCTAGTGCACCCCAGAGCAAATCAGCACTGACCTCCATCATGAGCTGACCTATCAATTGGAACAAGATCAAAGCCTACAGAAGGTATGTTGTTGCCCTCACTTAACTGGGATTGAGTTATTCCTCATGAAAAAAAAACACCCTGTTTTGGGGGAATTTCACAATATTTTGTCCTTAGAACGGCCCTTTTGGAAGTAGAATTGTTGACACGTGTATTTGTATCTTAAAGCATAAATAATTAATTGAATTTGGAATATTTGTGACATTTTGGCTGTACCCAGGCCTCCTTTAAAACCCCATAATGTTTCATATATGTAGGTGCTACAAAGCAAAAACGTGTGTCATATGAAGCTTTACCGGTTGCCCTGTAATATTAGTATTTAGATTTACAAAAAACATCTTGCATTTAAAGGTGCAATATGCAGAAATCGCTCTGCCATATCCTGGTTGCTAAAATACTAATACTTTGCCTAAATTCAGTTTGTGACAAAACAAGCAATATATTGTAGAGAATCATTGTACCATCTAAACCGGTGAAATGCCTTTTCAATAACCAAAAATATTGTATTTTTGGCTTGTTTGAAGCTGGTGTACAAAATTGAAAGTAAAAGATGCAAAAATTAAACTTAAGAATGGAAAAAAGAGCACACAGAACAGATCTACCGCTTCTTAGATTTGCTTTCAATCAGAATGACAGACCACAACTCCCATATCTATTTGGAAATAATTCAGACCCCTTTACTTTTTCCACATTTTGTTACATTACAGCCTTATTCTAAAATGGATTAAATAAATACAATCTACAGCAATCTACACACACTACCCCAAAATGACTAAGCGAAAAGGTTTTTAGAAATGTTTACAAATTTATAAAAAAAATTATTTACATAAGTACTCAGACCCTTTGCTTTGAGACTGAGAATTGAGCTCAGGTGCGTCCTGTTGTCATTGATCATCCTCAATGTTTCTACAACTTGATTGGTGTCCACCTGTGGTAAATTCAATTGATTGGACATGATTTGGAAAGGCACGCACCTGTCTATATAAGGTCCCACAGTTCACAGTGCATGTCTGAGCAACAACCAAGCCATAAGGTCGAAGGAATTGTCCGTAGAACTCCGAGACAGGATTGTGTCAAGGCACAGATCTGTGGAAGGGTACAAAACAATTGGCTAGCATTGAATGTCCCCAGGAACACAGTAGCCTCCATCATTCTTAAATGGAAGAAGTTTAGACCCACCAAGACTCTTCCTAGAGCTGGCCACCCGGCCAAACTGAGTAATCAGGGTAGAAGAGCGAGGGAGGTGACCAAGAACCTGATGGTCACTCTGACAGAGTTCCTCTGTGGAGATGGGAGAACCTTCCAGAAAGACAACCATCTCTGCAGCACTCCACCAATCAGGCCTTTATGGTAGAGTGACCAGACGAAAGCCACTCCTCAGTAAAAGGCAAATGAAAGCCCGCTTTGAGTTTGCCAAAAGACACCTAAAGATTCTCAGACCATGAGAAATGAGATTCTCTGGTCTGATGAAACCAAGATTGAACTCTTTGGCCTGAATTCCAAGCGTCACGTCTGGAGGGAACCTGGCACCTTCCCTATGGTGAAGCATGGTGGTGGCAGCATCATGTTGTGGGGATTATTTTCAGCGGCCTAAGACTGGGAGACTAGTCAGGGAAAGATGAACAGAGCATAGTACAGAGATCCTTGGTGAAAACTGTCTCCAGAGCGCTCAGGACCTCTGGGGCGAAGGTTCACTTTCCAACAGGGCAACGACCCTAAGCACACAGCCAAGACAGGAGTGACTTCGGGACAAGTGTCCTTGAGTGGCCCAGCCAGAGCCCGGACTTGAACCCGATCGAACATCTCTGGAGAGACCTGAAAATAGCTGTGCAGCAACGCTCCCCATCCAACCTGACAGAGCTTGAGAGGATCTGCAGAGAAGAATGGGAGAAACTCCCCAAATACAGGTGTGCCAAGCTTGTAGCGTCATACCCAAGAAGATTTGAGGCTGTTATCATTGCCAAAGATGCTTCAACAAAGTGCTGAGTAAATTGTCTGAATACTTGTGTAAATGTGTTTATTTATTTATATATATATATATATATATATGAGCAAAAATGTCTAAACCTGTTTTTGCTTTGTCATTATGGGGTATTGTGTGTAGATTGATGACAGGAAAAAGCAATTTAATCAATTTTAGAACTGAGCATTGTACAGAGATCTGTAACGTAACAAAATGTGGAATAAGTCAAGGGGTCTGAATACTTTCCGAAAGCACTGTACCTATTGCAGCTTTAATTTATGAATATTGAAAAATATAAACATGAATATTGAAAATATATCATTTCTGATTGGGCTAATTGTTCAATATGTTCTTGACCATACTATATTCTACGGGCATATCAAAGTTCCAGAGTGGGATCTCTGATAATTCTAAAACTATGTTCCAATTAGTAAACATTACCAACAGAGTGAATGTGAAAATGGATTCAAAATGGTCACGCTTTGCTGGGGATTTGCAGGATATAGACTGGTACAAGTAATGTGAGGGCTGTGATTGGTTACATTGCCTACTATGCCAGTTTCTCTGTATACAATTGGCCATAACATTAAAACTAGCAGAGATCCCGCTCTGGAACTTTGATATGCCAATAGTCTTAAAGGAGGCAGCCTGTGCAAGTCCAAAATGTCACAAATATTCCAACTTCAATTAATAATGTATTAATATGCTTTTAGATAAATTGTAAAATATATGTCAACAATCCTTCCTTCAAATGACCATTCTATGGATCAAATATTTTTTTTGTCTGGTTTTGTGAGGAATCACTCAATTATCTTGATTTAGTGTTAAATTATGTCCGGTTATCAGTTCCTCCAGGATTCCGGGTTTCTGTGATCACTTTTTTTTGTGTGCCAAATCAACCTTTCCCCGCATATTATGTGAGAGCTTACAAATTTGACCAATCACCACACTTTTTCCACATAAAACAGTCAAATCATTGCAATATTATCACATAAAACGGACCCACCACAGCAGTACAAAAAGAGGGCTCACAATTTCAACATTTCCCGCAATCAAGCCACGTGTCAACAAGCCTTTTCTCACATCGGCATTTTTGTGACAAATTGGACAGTCATTGTATATTGCCATGCAAAATATCAGAATTTTGCATGGGACTGTGTTATGTCTCAGACTGACATGCAAAAACGCGTCTCCTAGGTCATTGGGGAGCGAGACGGGCTTCCAGTGAAGAAATTTGAGGAGGAGATAATGGCTGCTGTTCAGGGCAGCTCGGTGGTGATCATTCGAGGGGCGACCGGCTGTGGCAAAACCACCCAGGTTCCTCAGTACATCCTGGATCAGTTCATCAAGAGTGGGAGGGCGTCCGAGTGTAACATTATTGTAACCCAGGTAAGACTCTAAATTAAATATTCATGTATTTGAATATTTTTCTTGCTTCTGATGGGATAATGACTTTGTTGTCCAATTGGGAAATGTTGTTTGTGGCGTTGTGTAAACTTTAAGACATTACAGAGAAACACAGGTCTAGGACATGTACTGTTACATACAAGATAACTGCTCTTTAATATTCTATTTATCTGAATGACTGCTATTTCACGGTAACCCCTTCCCTTCTTCTTCAGCCCCCGGCGTATCAGTGCAGTGTCTGTGGCAGAGCGTGTTTCTTACGAGAGAGGAGAGGATGTCGGTAAGAGCTGTGGGTACAGCGTCCGCTTTGAATCCATCCTCCCACGACCCCATGCCAGCATCATGTTCTGCACTGTTGGTAAGGGTCTCTTATTTTCATTTGTTATTCATACTTTAGGTGTTTTTATGTAGCTAATACAACTGGGGTTGAGAATAGCTCGGGTTAAGAATAGCAGAAGACACATGGAATTGTATTGATAATAATAGCATCATTTGGTGTATTGCTCTATTTCCAGGTGTGTTACTGCGGAAGCTGGAAGCAGGTATTCGGGGGATCAGCCATGTGATTGTGGATGAAATCCACGAGAGAGACATCAATGTGCGTATATCTGATGAACCCCCCCAAATTGTAATCCTTAGGGGTACAGATTGAGCCTAGTTCTGGACTAAAAAGTAGAATCTCAATTGAGAATGGTTTGTAGTCCAGGACTATGCTTAATCTGTGTCTGGGAAATCAGCCCTCAGTGTACTAAAGTAAGTAATGTATACTTTTTGGCCTTCAGACTGACTTCCTCATGGTGGTGCTGAGGGACGTGGTCCAGACCTACCCAGAGGTCCGCATCATCCTCATGTCTGCCACCATCGACACCACCATGTTCAGAGAGTACTTCTTCAACTGCCCTGTCATCGAGGTGTTCGGCCGCACATTCCCAGTACAAGGTAAGAACTCAGTCAAATGGAGCTCGCAAACTTTCTTAAATCATTTAACCTTCATATAGTCCAGTTTATGGGCTTGTAATGGATAGCTATGAAGGGTTGTATCTTTTCCAGAGTACTTTTTGGAAGATTGCATTCAGATGACACATTTCATTCCTCCTCCGAGTGATAGAAAGAGGAAGGACAAGGATGAGGAAGGAGGAGATGAAGAGGTATGGGATAGTACTCTGTCGGTCATAAGCACAGAGAACCATTTCATTTAACCACTGTTTGTTGTTCTACGGAAGTGTGTTCTATGTGTATGTTTCTTCCTCTTGTTTGTCACAGGCCAACTGTAATGTGATATGTGGGCCAGAGTACACCCCAGAGACTAAGCGCTCCATGGCCCAGATGAATGAGAAGGAGACTCCCTTTGAGCTGGTGGAGGCCCTGCTAAAGTACATCGAGACCCTCCAGGTGGCCGGGGCCGTGCTTGTCTTCCTGCCCGGCTGGAACCTCATCTACTCCATGCAGAAACACCTGGAGATGAACCCACACTTTGGTGTGTAGTCTCAATACTAACCACTGGTTCTCCCATAGAAAAACTTTTGGCCAAAGTATTTGGGTTGATGTCAACAAATGCATTGTTTTCATTTTAGCCCCAAATCACCCAGGTTTCTGCCATAGAAATGCTGTTGGTCGTAATTGTAATGACACCAGTAAATTGACTTGTTATTAATTTTGTTTCACCCAGGGAGTCAACGGTACCTGATTCTGCCTCTCCACTCTCAGATCCCCAGAGAGGAGCAGAGGAGGGTATTTGAGCCTGTGCCTGAAAACATCACCAAGGTCAGTCAGTCAAGGTCCTAGGGTTTTTCCTGTAAAGGTTTATAATGATTTATCTGTTATCATTATTTTAGTAATTTATATTTTATCCTTTTCAGGTGATCTTGTCAACAAACATTGCAGAGACCAGTATTACCATCAATGATGTAGTATATGTCATCGACTCTTGCAAGTAAGTTTCTCACTTGATATACTGTACTTTAAATTATCTGTTTTAGTTACATTAATTATCATTGCATGGGAGTGTAGCTACTAATGACCACCAATTATTGTGTGTTTTCTCTAAGGCAGAAAGTGAAACTGTTCACGTCTCACAACAACATGACCAACTACGCCACAGTCTGGGGCTCCAAGACCAACCTGGAGCAGAGGAAGGGTCGCGCGGCCGCGTCCGGGCTGGCTTCTGCTTTCATCTGTGTAGCAGAGCACGCTTTTCGACAAGTAAGTCTATGCATAAAACATCTTAAAGGTGCAATATGCAGAAATCGCTCTGCCATTTCCTGGTTGCTAAAATTCTAATATTTAGCTTAATTTCAGTTAGTGACAAAACAAGTGTAGAGAATCATTTTCTAAAACCGCTGTGAAATATATTTTCTATAACCAAAACTATTGTATTTTCATCTGTTTGAAGCTGGTGTACAAAGCCAAAAGTAAAAGACGCAAAAACAGGCCTTAAGAACGGGAAACATAGAAATATTGCACGTAGAACATATCTACTGCTTCTTAGACTTGCTTTCAATCTATAACTCACATTTCTATGTGAGTTTGCTTGAGTCTTCTTGGGTATGAAGCTACAAGCTGGGCACATCTGTATTTGAGGAGTTTCTCTCATTCTTCTCAGCAGATCCTCTCGACCTCTGTCAGCTTTGATAGGGAGCGACGCCGCACAGCTATTTTCAGGTCTCTCCAGAGATGTTTGATCGGGTTCAAGTCCGGGCTCTGGCTGGGCCACTCAAGGACTTTCAGACACTTGTCCCAAAGCCACTCCTGCGTTGTCTTGGCTGTGTTCTTAGGGTCGTTGTCCTGTTGGAAGGTGAACCTTTGCCTCAGTCTGAGGTCCTGAGCGCTCTGGAGACCGTTTTCATTAAAGATCTCTTTGTACTTTACTCCGTTCATCTTTGCCTCGATCCTGACTAGTCTCCCAGGCCCTGCCGCTGAAAAACATCTCCACAGCATGATGCTGCCACCACCATGCTTCACCATAGGGATGGTGCCAGTTTTCCACCAGACATGACGCTTGGCATTCTGGCCAAAGAGTTCAATCTTGGTTTCATCAGACCAGAGAATCTAATTTATCATTTTCTGAGAGTCTTTAGGTGTCTTTTGGCAAACTCTAAATGGGCTGTCGTGCCTTTTTACTGAGGAGCGGCTTCCGTCTGGCCACTCTACCATAAAATCCTGATTGGTGGAGTGCTGCAAAGATGGTTGTCCTTCTGGAAGGTTCTCCCATCTCCACAGAGGAACTTTAGAGCTCTGTCATAGTGACCATCGGGTTCTTGGTCACCTCCCTGACCAAGGCCCTTCTCCCCCGATTTCTCAGTTTGGCCGGGTGGCCAGCTGTAGGAAGACTCTTGGTGGTTCCAAACTTCTTCCATTTAAGAATGATGGAGGCCACTGTGTTGTTGGGGACCTTCAAAACTGCGGACATTTTTTTGTACCCTTCCCTAGATCTATGCCTCAACACAATCCTGTCTCGGAGCTCTACGGACAATTCCTTCGACCTCATGGCTTCATTTTTATCTGACATGCACTGTCGACTGTGGGACCTTGGACAGGTGTGTGCCTTTCCAAATCATGTCCAGTCAATTGAATTTACCACAGGTGGACACCGATCAAGTTGTAGAAACACCTCAAGGATGATCGATGGAAACAGGATGCCCCAAAGCTCAATTTTGAGTCTCATAGCAAAGGGTCTGAATACTTCTGTAAAAATGTATTTCGTTAAAAAAATGTTAGAATTATTAGCAACAATATCTAAGAACCTGTTTTCGCTTCGTCATTATGCGGTATTGTGAGTAGATTGCTGAGGAAATGTTTTTATTTAATCCATTTTAGAATAAGGCTGTCACGTAACAAAATGTGTAAAAAGTCAAGGGGTCTGAATACTTTCCGAAGGCGCTGTGTCTTTACATAAGTGCAACAGGACTGCAAGAAACAGCTTGGAATGTCTGACTGATATATGGCACATATGTACCTTTGTTTCTAAATTACTAGTTTTCGAATTTTTTATAAAATGCAGGACATAATTCTTTGGTTGTGGGACAATGGGCCAAAATGTGGTACTCTACCGCACAACACCGGGACATGTGGTCACCCAAACTGTATAGCCTAAAAACATGGTTAAAACTATAATGTTCATATCATGTATGGTCAGTACATGCATCCATAGCTCTGTCCATGAATTTGAGTGTGTTTACATTACTCCAGGCCCATCCCTCAGCTTTTTACCAAAACACAGGCGGTGTGATGGTTTGTTTCAATTAGTATTCTAGCTTTAACTTTTTCACTTAATTTAAGGGGGAAGCCCTGACCTCAACCCTCATTGGTGTTGAAGAGATGCCAAACTTCTGTACCCATATTCAAAACGCTGAGTGCTGATCTCGGATCAGGTCCCCGTGTCCGTGTGATTTTATAAATTATGATACAAAAGTCAAAACTGGTCTAAGATTAGCACTACTACTCTGAAATGCTATATGAATATAAACTCTGTTTTTTTCACTCTTACCCATTTGTCAAAAACTGAGTTTGATTTGAATTATACAAGTGAAGAATGTGTGCTTCTGTTTCTACCCTTTTCTTCATCCCAGACTGGAGACCCATATGACCCCTGAAATATTCCGTACTCCTCTCCACGAGGTAGCCCTTAGCATCAAGCTGCTGAGACTAGGAGCCATTGGCCATTTCCTTTCCAAGGCCATCGAGCCCCCTCCCCTGGACGCGGTTATAGAGGCAGAACACACACTGAGAGGTTAGTCGTTTTTAGCTTTGACCTTAACAGATTTGTTTTGTCCTCTATAGTGTTCTAGTAAACATTACCAACCACATTGTATAGGGTTGGCATTTACAATTCCTTTATATATTTCACTAGAACTGGATGCTTTGGACACAAACGATGAGTTGACTCCGCTTGGTCGGAT